>OU896714.1:6118355-7318355 GCA_918026855.4 Phaedon cochleariae | reverse complement strand
AAATACCATATTTGATAGGTCTTAGAGTCTTCATAACGGAGATACAGGGCGATTTATCGATTTCGAATAATTATTGATTCGTCTATAAGTATTGAACTACCCAGTGTATTTTTCTAAAATTTGGTATAGAGCTTATACTTGAGACGTTGAATTCATTCACCTATCGGGCGAAGTGAAAATCTAGGTTCGGCTTCAGGAAAAATTCACATTTATTCGAAATATTAAAATAACACACTGTATGTAATAATTGACAGAGTTCATCAAAGGAACCGTGAAGAGGAGGAAAAACTGATATAAAAGTATGTCAATTTGAAGAGTATTAGAATTATGAAACCACTTTCAATTATGATTATTTGATATATTCTTGTTAAACGATCGTTCGAAAGACCTTACTAAGTCTCACAGTCTTTATTACAGAGATACTCGTCCATAAGTACCTATTGAACTACCCATCGCAGTAATATTTTCTCAAATTTGGTATTGAGCTCACTTGGGACGATGGATTCATTGACCTATCAGGCAGAATGGAAATACAGGTTCAGCTTCAGGAAAAGTCTCATAGTCTTTATAACAGAGATACAGGGTGAGATATTGAATTATAATTATTTAGTATTATTTCCATTCCGCCTGATAAGTTAATGAATCCATCGTCCCAAGTAAGCTACATACCAAATTTGAGAAAATGTTACTGGGTAGTTTAATACTTACGGACGAGTGAATAATTATTCAAAACCGATAATTCCGTTATAGAGACTGTGAGACTTAGTAAGTTTCATAATTTCAATACTCTTCAAATTGACATACTTTCAACTTTTTGTTTATGATTGTTACGATGAGAATTGGTGGCGGGAAAACAAAAAGCATCAAACCCAATTCAGTTTTTCCTCCTCTTCACAATTCTTTTGATGTACTTACTGTGTTAATTATTGAATACAGTGTGTTATATTAATATTTCGAATGAATGTAAATTTTTCCTGAAGCCGAACCTGGATTTTCACTCCACCCGATAGGTGAATGAATTTAACGTCCCAAGTATAAGCTCCTTACCAAATTTGAGAAAAATATACTTGGTAGGTCAATACATATAGACGAATGAATAATTATTCGAAATCGATAAATAGCCTTGTATCTCCGTTATGAAGACTCTAAGATCTATCAAATATGGTATTTTCAGAACCACCCTGGTAACCCCTATCTACCATTGAAATATTTCCCTTTACCTGTGAAACATCCTGTATGTTTGTCGACTCTTTTTACAAACTTCTACCTGTTTGTCCTTTTTAATCTAAATTAAGTGGAGTATGATCCTGCGCATTAATATGAATTATTACTGTCGTATCCAAAAGCATAATCCGTTGATAAAACCATGTGTTCCAGTTCTTAATTTCGGCGTTATCGAATATTTGAATAAATATCTTCATAAGCGAGTCCAAAAATTCTCGAACCGGTTGTTGGGTTGTTGGTATTAGGTCATTGTTACCTCCAAATTATGCAATCTGAAATTAATTTTCTAAATGAATATTCAATGCGTTGTAATGTGTAACAGGTGACTGAATATCGTAATATTAATGAAAAAAAAAATGATATTCAATTCGTTATCACTGCTTAGTATGGATATCATGTAACTCTCTCATGAAAACATAATTTTCTGCTTATCTCGCTTTTATCGTCAATGAATTCTGAAATTCTCCTCGGAAAATCAAATTTTTCGATAATATTTTTTATTATGTCGAAAAAATAGCTATTTAATTGAAATCCGCAAAATTACACCTTCTTTGATGAACGAAATTTGCGTTCACGACGCGAAGCAAAGCGATGCCGAGTAACGGAGACATCACTTTCGATCCGAATGCATTGTTATTATTGAATTTCTTTTTCAATGATAATTATTATTGAATAAGTTCCTAAAGCGTCATAATAATGAGTTTAACGTTACGGAAATCCACATTGAAGATCATCAAAAATGTCTTTTTAATAATAGGCATAGTCTGGAATCTTCGAGTCCATCAGTCTCTGTTACAGATTCTCTTCCTAATACTGTATCAATGGACCAGTTTTCGGAACATCATAATATTCAACAACGTCTTCGAGATGCACATACCATGAAAGTATCCAACCACTAACCATAACATGATCGGAATACTCCGTGTAATGTTTTGAAATTTGATATAGAGCTTGTCAGTGTATAATGTAACATACAAACTATCCACTTGATTAGTAAAGTCATGCATACACGTTGAAATAAATATAGGTATTCAGATCCCGCCAGCCATCATTAACTAGTGCAGAACATAAAATCAGGTGTGGACGATCAACTGGAAACATATAAGAACATATTTTGAGGAATATTTCAAGAGATTGAATTATATTTTAGATATTCTTATAGATGAATAATTATTTTATTAGAAATACAGTATTCCATCTTCTCCAGCTATAACGAGGGTTACTATACTCCATAACAGCCCTTCAAGTTCCAATTCCCTTAGGTATTTCTTCAATTTGATGAATATCTAGGTACCTTATCTCCAAGGCTCAATTTTCTGATACATTTTCTAGTAAAGGGAATTTTCACGCATGATGAAAATCCATACCATGTCTCTCCCGTATCATTTCTGAGAAGCCCAAAGGTACGAACAATCAAAACTACACAGCCCCACGAAATGTTTCAAAATTAAAAGGAAATTACACATTTTGGCGCCCAACGTGTGGATAAAAGCTCTAGTTATCACGTTAAACTTCATAACAGCCTTTCAAGCAAAGATTACTGAATGACTAATTCCTTTAGGTATTCCTTCAATTCACTGAATGTCTATCTCAAAGGCTTTATTTTCTGGTACATTTTCTGAAGGGAATATTCACGCAAGATGAAAATCCGTACCCTGTCCCTCCCGTATCATTTCTGAGCAGTGCATTAAAGGCACGAGCCATCAAAACTACACAGCCTCACGAAATGTTTCAAAATATAAGCGGAATTAAAAGCTCTAGCTATCACGAGGGTTCCTATACTTCCTAACTGCCCTTCAAGTTCCAATTTCTCTAGGTTTCTCTTCAATTTAATGAATATTTATAGGTACAGTCGTATTCAATAAAAAGGCGTACAAGTATTAAACATAGAAGATTTCGGCATCCTAGTTCTAGTTGTGTGAAACTGACTCAGCCAATGCTTTGTGTTTTGAGAACCTATGATTACTCTACTGTCAATATTTGATAAACATTCATTCCCGATGGCAGGTTTTACGCGAATAGGATGAAGTTAATTTCTCTCTCAAATATACTTGTACGCTTTTTTTTATTACGACTGTACCTTATCTCCAAGGCTCAATTTTCTGATACATTTTCTGAAGGAAATTCTCACGTAAGATGAAAATTCACACCATGTTCCTCCCGTATCATTTCTGAGCAGTCCAAAGGCATGAGTAATGAGAACTATACAGCTCCACGAAATGTTTCAAAATAAATAGGGAATTAGACATTTTGGCGCCCAACGTGTGGCTAAAATTGGTAATCGTGGGATGAATCACAAGAGTTCTTACGTTGGAAATTGTTTGCAAATCTATAGCTTCAGTATGAATTACAGATATGTATGTACAATGTATAGTAGCCTAGTTGAAAGGTACCTACAATCTTTTATCGTGATATAAAATTCCAATCGCCTTTTCACAGATGTTCAATTTTTATTCTTCCATTTACTGTTCAGTACACTGCTCTCCCATAATATATTTGTTTTAACCAGCAGGCCTTGAAGCAGCGACTATACAATGCGAAGAATCTTTTTGCAGGATATTCAAACAATCTCTCTTTCTGCGCATTCCAACTCGAGTGCTCCACTCGAGTATCTGAAGAATATGCGTCGCTACTGTTTAATATGACTCTTTGATTAATTATATAACGAGGCATATTAAATCCCAGCGCCAGCCTCTTTCACTACTGCTTGATCGCCGCAAGGCTAGCGATTCAGAACATTCGAGGTAAATCGTTCAACGGAATTTTTGCTGTTTTGTTGTGATAATCGTTGGGAATGACGATGACATATTCACGAAAGAGAATATTGTCACGATATAAACCGAAATCATAGCTAGTATATTCGAAATTATATTGATAGAAAGCAGTATGTAAGCTTCCATGGTCATAGGTCTATTGAAGTCCTTCCTCGGGCCCTTATTATTCATAATGTTCATCAATGACATTGTAGATACTCTCACCATCAATCACCTATTGTATGCTGATGATCTTAAGATATACCATGAAATTTTCACCGAAGAGGATTGTACTGTTCTACAAGACAATCTTAACAGACTCAATGCCTGGTGCATCGAGAATAACTTATTCCTTAATGTCTCCAAATGTCATGTTATGTCCTTTACCGCCAAGGTGAATCCAATTATTTTCAATTATAAACTAGACAATGTCGTATTGAACCGACCTGAAACTTTCCAAGATCTAGGAGTAATATTTGACAAAAAACTATCGTTTGGAAATCATATCGAGCAAGTCATCAAAAAAACGTATAGATCTTTGGGATTCATTATTAGAGTATCAAAAAATCTTGGAAGAAATGAGAAAATGCTTCTGCAATTATATTTCACATTTGTTAGATCGAATTCAGAGTATGCATAAATAGTTTGGGCACCTCATTATCAGGTACATATATCTAATTTGGAAAATATCCAACGAAAATTTTTGAAGTACTTATGTTTTAAACTTGATGGCAACTACCCAGATGTAGGTCATCCACATGATCAACTTCTTTCAAGATTTTCAGTTGCTTCACTTCTAGATCGTCGAAATAGGTCGCATGTTATATTCCTTTTCAATGTTATCCGGAACAATTTGGACCAGCTGAATTTTGGAGATGATACACTTCCATGTTCCCAGACTCACAACCCGGAGAAATAATACTTTCTACCTTCCACTATGTCACACTAATGTTAAATTTCATGCACCTGTTCACAAGATGTGCTCGATATATAATACGATGAATGAAACCATTGACATCTTTTGCTGCAGTTTGGCATCCTTAAAAAAACTGGACTGTTCTGTTTTTTCCAATGTGTAATTTTATGTATTAAGAAAATAATTTTAGTAATACACTTAGTATATTCCTATTCTGTAGTTGAATCTTGTATCTGTTGAATAGTGTAATAAAAAAAAAAAAAAAAAAAAAAAAAAAAAAAAAAAAAAAAAAAGATTTCATTATTGAAGTTCATCATTCATTCCATCGTATAACATTCGATTAAAGTAGGCGCGTATAATGTTTCACTCACGTTGGCAGCTCAGTCAACCGGGATGAAATACTCGCATATGGAATAAAACGCTGACTATGTCAAAATATTCTAAATAAATATCGATCAGCCGATAAGGTAGAGGACAGTTTGGATCTGATCAGCCAGCAATCACTATGGTTCATCCCCTGCGTCTTTTAGAGATAATGTTGTAAGTACTAACGTATCTACCTTCATGGTACCAAGATATTGAATGATTCTCTGTATTGCGAAGTCTGATGTACGTTTGATTTGAGCCTCGTTTATCTGAACCACTGATGAAACTATTTTTTGTTAAATAATTCTTCATTTCTCGGCCTCCCAAGCGAGTTCACTCTTGAGTCACCACCCTGTAGCCATGGGTCCTGACAATATCTGCATAGAACATATAAATTATAGACGCCAAGACACGATAAGAGTACAACATTCATTCAGAATATGGACAGAATTGGAATAGTCGTATGTAGTTGTCTGTTGAAACTGAGTCAATGATATTTCATGAGTACCTATAACCGTATACTAGCTGAATACTGAAACTGAAACCGTCAATATTTCCAAATCTACAAATATTCAATGATAACGAAATCATTAGCTTGTGCTGAAGTCAATAGTTGAAGGCTGTAGATGCGATTGTCAAAGTGATTCCGAAGTGTCCTTCAGTATCTATGGCATAAGTCATTACGAATATAGTTATTAGGCTGGATCTGTACCTAGGGTGTCCAGGCCGTGCATGGTTGCAACAACTGAATAGTGTATTTTTTATTTATCAGGAAGGAGACAAGATACTTGGTCATCTAGGTATATCTTCAACCTACATTTGTTGGGAAATACTGACAGCTATGCCTCCTTTTATCAGGGTTCCCTTCAGGGAGCTCGCTCCATATAGTAGTAGTAGTGGACGGAGTATTCTAGAATTGGGAAAATTCATCGATATGTCGATAACTATCGATAACTATAGATAATTATCGATAATATCGATAGATATCGATAACATTTTTGAAGATTTTCGATGATTTTCGATAATTTTCGAAATATCTGGTGATTGTTAATTGTAATCGCCCACTCCTATAGTACATTCCAACTAGGAAGACAGCATGGGAAGTCATAGGGAAGCGTTGACCATCGCTTTCATGGTTATAATATTGGTGGCAATATTACACTTGCCTAATTTTATGACTTACGACGTGGAGTAACGGTTGACGTTTTCTGCATGAGAAGATGTCCCATCATAAAATTCCGATTATTTTTCGTACATCAAAATTTTACCACCAAGTTGGATTAGGCGTCATATATTTATTTTATCAGTGTGAACATTGCTTCAGAAGGAGCGCCACCTACTATCTTCTTATTGGAAATGTAGTCAAAATGAAGTATATAGTTCGCTTTCTACCCGTAGCACGGCCAATGTTCCTTTTTGAGCACTTAATGCAAAGAATATCGACAATATCGATAAATGTTGTTGTTCAGAAATCTCTGCCAAGAACTTATATCCAAAAGTTCGGAAAAAATTCAAAACCTAATACCATCTCTTGGAGGAAAGCAGAAAATCTCAAAGTCAAAAGGAATCTTTTTCGTGCGGTTCAAGGTATACAAAAAAACTCTGATGCAACGGTATAGTGTCCATTTCATTAGATATTACATCAAGAGATGCAAAGCGTAGGGTTGCCAGATAATGTTATTGAAGTGATATGAATTACAAATTCGAATGCCAACTTCTATTTTCTGAATGAGTTAAATGTACATTGCGAGTAATAATAAATAAGGAAAATCGATCAAGCAAAAACAAACTCTTGATAGATACGGACTCACTTTTTCAAATGAAATATCAACGATATGAAACGGCATACTTATAATCTTGTCTGCCTACTTATAAATAAATCAAAAATGCATCATTAAAATGCCAAGAGATATCCAAACGATGTACAAAAACTTCAATACAATATCCTTGATTGAAGGAAAGTGGATCGCGAAATGATTCCTTATCGCCATTCAGAAGTACAAGGTAAAAAGCGGCCATTTCAACATTTTTGCAGTGCCTTTCCATATCAGTAATGACTTTCCTAAGCAAGGAATATTTTAACATTAAAAACGATTCCAATGTATATGGAGGCAATCAGTTATGCTTTTACATATTTATTCATCGAGTTTCCAATTATAACAAAAAGTCAAACTGGTTTAACTAGGTAGGTACAGGTGGAATTTATGCTCTATTGAGGTAGTCCTGATGTGACGAATTTAATTTGTACTTATTAGTATAATTTTACCACAGTAATTAATTAGAAAAAAGGATGTTTATAAACATAAATGTAAAATAACAATTATTAGAGTAAAACATGATTACATCCTTCAAACACTCATTATACGGTTATTACTGATACAAAAACTGATTTGTCCATGAATATAGATATAGAGTTTATACGAAACGTATATGGCACCATATTTATTCTACATCAAGCTTCCTTAACAAAAGAAAATATTGACCAAATATGACTTCTGATTGATATCCGTTAGAAACTCATTAACCACATTAACTATTTTCATCTTATTAGGTTAATGAAGAAACATAGAGATCTGAAAATCAATGGTTGGTTGGTTTCAAATCATGGGTTCAGAGTTCATACCACATGCAGATGACCTTGAAATATTGTTTAAACTAATAATTTATCGTTGAGGATAAGAGATGATGAAGTAACTTTGCATGGTTAAAGGATCTATGAATCTATAAAAAGTTATATTTCTCTGTTCTAAACTGACATATTTTACTTTGACTGAACTGAGTCAGTCAGAGTACATGCCTTTGATCTAATCAAAGTGTTGAGCAGAATAAAAAAGCGCACATTCTTGAATTATTTCATTTATTTATTACATCATTCAAAACATTCATAATGTATAACTACTATAATAATGACAGTTTGTCAACAAATGATGAAAAATGCCTTGTTGTCAAATTACAACTTCCCAATTTCAATTTTCTTTTTATGCTCGTCTGTTAAATGATCTCTAAATTCTTCATTGCATCGAAATGAACTATTACAATTGTTTTTCAAACATTTATAATTCCACTTCGACACATCATAGGATTTACGCTTTATGTTTCTAGTGTGTTTATTCAGATTAGTTTGTGTGTAGAATAATTATATTCGTTGACAAACAAGGCACATCAGACTCATTTTCGAAGCAGCAAAGTGCAAACCATTCAGACAAAATTCAAACAAAACACAACACAACCTCAATTCAGCTCGTGATCTATTATAACCAATAAGGGCCTCATGTACCACGTGATAAATTGTAACCAATGAGGTTTGGGAATGTCTCCTAGGCTCTAGGCTCTCGTCAAATAAAAGGTAAAAGGATTGTGAAACTATCTTCGGTTGAAGCTTTTGTTGAGGCAATGACTGGAAGTATTCATTGACTCCATATAGAATCATCTCAACCAATATCCCAAATAAAACTGGTGATTCAATGGTTTTTTGGGTAATCCTTTGTTTTTTTTCTCATCCATTTGCCGTTGATTGTGAGCACATTGCAGCTGTATGAGTTCAAACTCGAAATAATCGAACTACAATGTGATAGGTATGTGATGAAACTCTGAAACATCTATTCAACAACTTATGAAATCTTGATTTTTATAAAAGTTTACGAAAAGCTAATTTCCCAAATTTAATAAAACACGCTCAGAGAATCATGTCCATGTTTGGGTCTTCATACATCTTCTACAATAAAGCTGCATAAAAATATTCTCCGAAAAAAGATGACTAACGAACATCATGAATACGTTTTGCGGATAAGTTCGAGTGAAATAGAGCCAAATTTCGATGACATGATTAATAAACAATCAAAATTTCATTTGTCACACAAAACTTCTACTTTTTTTTTTCCAAACAATAGTTACATTGTTAATTGTAAATAAATATATTCGGCCCGCCAAAGTGTTGTGTTATTTCATACGGCCCCACTCTCAATCTATTTCCCCACATCCCTGGGATAGGCCCTGCCCCCTCAAAATCGATCGGATAAATCGATCAGGGTGCTGAGGGGGTGGTAGGGAGTCAGGGGGTTTTCTTCCTGGCACTGGCCGTCTCATGCACATTGCACACTCTCGCAGGGCATTGCCCAACTGGCATCCGAGGTCCGAGCTAATGGTCACGATTCGGCCATTTACCTCCGGCAGAGAGACTTATCGCGGATAAATTGCCGCAGTTCGAATTTTCATGTCAGCACACAATAGATCCCAGATACAGCGGACCGAGGCATCTAGCAGGCTGTGTGTGAGGTACCAGTGACAGTGGATGAAACAGCGGGCGCACGGTTCGAGAATGACGGCTGATTTATGGGAACAAGACGGTGGCTGTGATTAGAGCCTATAGCCATAGCACCACTATACGGGAAATATTGCCACAGCGGCTAGTGAAAAGCGTATATTATAGTAGTATATTATGTAACTGTAATAGACTCAGTCTTCCTACTACTCACAAAAATAAATGATTTTCCAAATTTCTGACTTTTCTATATTTATTTGTATTCATTGACACGTGAAAGTTAACGGAAGTTTGACATCCAGTAAAGATCCAGTACCTGACGTACTAGAGTACCACTTTTGCGATTTGTAGAGTGGTGAGAAATCGAAAAAAAAACGGAAAAACCACCTTAGAGTTTTCCGATTTCCTTCATATTTTAATGACATGATATTGTTTTGAGTACAAAAAGATGGCGAATTTTCAAGTCGATATGTCAAAGGGTTCCGGAGATATATCGATTTATGATTACCACAGAGTAGAGACAGACAGACCACACACAAAAACCAAAGTTGCTCAAAATTCTATGGGGATCATTTTCTCGAAAGTAACTATACCTCTATCTCGCTTAGTTTCCGAGATAGCATTTTTGGCAAGGCCGTAGTATACTCCACTATATAGGTATAGCGTCGCATAACAATACTCATATTTTTATTTTGTAGAAACGAGGAAAGCAAATCCCAAATAATCAAGAAAAATTCTTCAACCCATCGAATGAAGGCATCATCCTCAGGTTTCTATTCACGGGTCTATCAATTATTGTATTTTAGATACATCTATCACAATATCTTCATAGTCCCTAGCAAACGTTAATCGTAGAAGTTTATTTGATTCGGCCTCTTCTCTTCTTCATTTCGTATTATTGTATTGTTTCATATTCAGAGCTTTTTAATAGTAATCAATGTTTTTGACATTGAGATTTTGATATCAATCGAGTGATAATAAGATTTTCCCTCGGACTTTCCTAAGTGAAGAGATGTATGTCATTCAACCCAATATTCAATATGAGTACCTATATGAGTATCAGTTGATTCCAGCAGTAAAATTTATCTGAACTAAAACAATGTTTGAATTTACGAATTACATAAGTTTTGTTGTCATTGAACATGTGGACTATCTGTTGTTTATGAACTATCACTAGTAAATATTGATCGATAAAGATATCTTTGCATTTTGGGAATGCTGTATTTTTAAAACATTTCGTATCTTGTTGTGTCTGAACCATGAGGTCACTGGGAGATCAAGAATTATCACATCAGACGAATCGAATAGTCAGAAAAACGTGGGTGAGTTCTATACTGTATGTCTACGATGAATGATGTGGAATGATAAGAGAAATATAGCATCAATAGATTGACAAGAGGCTAAAAATGTATATGGTAGTCACAATATAATAACTCCTATCAATTGTTTTGAGTAATTCGTCAGTTTCTCTGGATACATTAGCAGAAAAACAAAAATAACTTCCAAATAATAATATATTAGAGCTTGTTATATTGCAACAAGCATCTCATCACTTATGCAGCAAGATATATTCAGACACATCGTTTGAATTGCATACTACAATTGGATCTTCTGTAAACGCAGTAGATTTTGAACGATATAATAACATTGTTTTCGATAGGATAAATATCAAACTGAGTGAGCAAGTTCATTTGAGTAAAATTGAATCAATCAAGATGAGCATTCCTGAAATAAGAAATGACAAACTGAACGTGATTGTTCAGAAGCTATCCGAACTCTCTATTTGATTATCACATTGAATTAACAGCATCATTGACAGAAGCGAAATGACCCTGAAGACAGAAGGAGAACAAGGGTATTGAAGATGCAGCCAATGGCATTCCTGAAAATATACAATACAGTCATGGATATCAGAGAAACCGTATATCTCATAACTTGTGCAATAGAAAAATAACGATTCCTAGGTTTCATCGGTTATTCAGTTTGTTTTCAACAATACTCCTATATCAATAGATATTGAGGTCTTCGTAATGTTCGATTCCATGCCTTTCAAAAGTAAAAATAACATCCAAACAACTAAATGATCTCACCTATAATAATCCTTCTTGCAGTAAATATTCCCGTCCCTCGAAAAGCAAGTGATATCCCCGTCCAGCGTCTTCCTGCACTGGCAACACTGCAGACAGCTGGTGTGCCACCTCCTCTCCACCGCCTGCAAGTAAAACCTGTCCGCTATCCTCATTCCGCACCCCGCGCACATCGCACCCCCGCTATCCTCCAAGCAGGGCGACGCAGGCGGAGTATTCGACTGCAGCGGCTCTATCTTTGGTATGTGCTGCTCGAAGGAGGAGTGCGGCCTGCAGAGATCAGCGGGGGTTAGGGACCGAGACGGTAAGTGCTGTGCCGGCTGGTGACTGGAGACGTGCGGCTGTCGGCACACGTCCGAACCGCACGACTGGTGGCTAGAGCCGCACGACTGGTGGCTAGGGCCGCACGGCTGGTGGCTAGAGCCGCACGGCTGTCGACAAGCGTCGGAGCCGCACGACTGGTGGTTGTTGTTGGAGGGAGTGCTGCAGGAGCTACCGCTGGAGAGGCTGCGCTCGGGATCGCCCATGGAGGAGTCGCAGGAGGGCAGGTTGGGGGAGAGGTCGCGAGACGGGTCGTACACCGGGCCAATGTACTGCTCGTGCTGCTGCTGCAATAAGATGAAGCTGTGACATCAATCAGTTCAGCAAATTGAACAAAATATTGATATACCGGGTGACACATTGTGACAGTTTTTTTATTTGAAGAGATTGAAATATGAAATTCACAAGGGTTATATTATCGATAATGGCGCTTCCCTTGAACCCAATGACAATTTTCTTCATCCACCAGTTTGATTGGAAGTGGATTGGATTCACAAGTAGCCAAATGAAAAAAACTGAGTTTCTATCTCAGTTTTCTCAATATCGTGAGTTATTTTCGTATGATTTTTTTAAACTAAATGAAATTATTGGCAATCTTCTGGGACCGATTAGGGTATTGAGAATATTCTGATAATATCGTCTGAGTATCGATCTTTGGACTCCAAAGTCTATAAAGCATCGAAATGTCATTGTATTCGGGCCACAGTCAACTTCATGTATTTCAATAAAATGCAATTCAACAGCAAATTAATTAACGAATATCAAATTGTGATACATTGTTGAATAAATAATTTCATGGCAAATGAGATCGGCTACAGAAAAATACAGGGTGCCATTTGGAAAAAAAAGTTGGGTCAATCAAACAAGTGGTTGAAGAGAATTGTAACTGGGATCAAAGAAAGCGCCATCATCAATAATATATCTCTTGTGGATTTGAAATTTTTATCTCTTTAAATAAAAAAACTACAGGCTGTTACATGTCTTCCGTGTCAACCGGTAGATATTGCTTGCCTTTTATTACATAGATCAAGCATTGTTTCGATGATGATCTAATATAGCAAGTAGGACATTTCGAGAAGAACTTTCAGAACTTTAATTCGAATTTCTCAAAATGTGGATATGTCTCTTTGTCTGGAATAACCGTTAGTTTTTTTGCTATCAGGTCTCCCATACTTCCTCAGTGGAGCTTAGTATTGTTTCTGTTTCAAATTAACTATGACCCAAATATACCTATGAAGAAAAATACTTTCATGAGCAAGATTGTCCTGAACATAAGCCAATGGGGAAGACCACTGAGGAAAGAAATCCGTGCAAACCTCTTACAATCGACGAATCATGATTTACGTTTTATGTACAATCAATATTATGAGTTGAAGTTGAAGGAAATCGAATCTATATCGTTTTGGAATCAGCATATTTCATTCGATATTTCAAAAAACCAAATATAATGGTGGAGCCGTGACGTATTAGTCCCGAACTGTAGCTATCTCTCTCTGATACCTCGTCATTCTGCAGTGTTGCAGTGTGATTGGTCAGTTCAAGGACAATAGACGTGTTGGGACTAAGACGTTGCACCAGTCACACCAATGAATTGACGAAATTTCAAATGGCGTAGGAATTGTGTGTATTGAAATGGACATATTCTTATTTATTTTTTTCATCGTCTTAGCATTAATGAAAAAATTCAAAATAAATTCACTGGTACCAGTCACAGTATAGAGTTCACGATAATGTCGATTCAAAAAATCAGTGGTCTCCCCCATTGTGTTATTGGAAAAGTGTGCTAGATTCAGGAATAGAACTTTTGAATATCATAAGATATTTACTCTTGACAAACCCTGTACCTGTAGATTATATCTTGATAAACATGAAGAAATACTCTGTGATGACCATTGTGCAAAATGAACCTGGAGATATGCCTATTGCGTTATTGGGACAATGGCTGGCTTCAAGAATTGAACTCTTCAATATTATAAAATATGTCCTTCCGTGTACTCGATACATTTCTGTAACGATTTCTGTAACGAATTTCATAACGAAACTTCTTCTCTGAGAAATTGTATTCTAATCATCGTTTTATACAATTCAGACATGATTCCATAATAAGTTGCTATAGCTGATAATACCGATATAAAAAATGCACTTATAGAGGTAGGGCGACTGTGATTACTGAATACCTACTTGAACAAATTATGGATTCATCTATGATTCAAGCTAAGTTAGAACAGCTGTTGAAATTCAAGTAGTTTATCTGAGATCTAATGCCAACTATGATTACCTATGTGGGTACAAAACGTCGCAATAGAGTGACTTGAAGAATATTTTATTTATGAGCTGCTATATTACTATTAAGTTATTAGAATAATAACAAGAAAGTGCGCTAAGGACATGTCATTAAGATGGAAGATATAGAGATCGTGTATTTGTGATCCTGTGAGGAGAAAATGCTGAGATTTACATGAATTATCAACACTGTGGGAAATAAATCGAGGTACATGTTAGAACTCCAGGTCACTATAGATTTCTCAGATCTATTAAAATTTGATCTTACTGTAATGAGTGATTTTCAGAAATGCAATGACAATGAAACCAGACCTCTTAGGGATGTCTCTATTTACATTTTTGGTCAAGTCTTAGTCTCTTTCATGATATATTCATGAATAGTAAAACTACGAGGAATCAAAATTTTTTGTCATCCACTTAGGGCCTATTTATGCATCATTGTCTCAGTCTCATTCTTAGTCACAGTCTTTGTTTTAATCATAAAATCCAGTTATGAGCATACATTTCAATAGGGGAAATCATGCAACATTTTTAGTCTCAGTCCAAATCACAATCATTAAATCATGACCCTGATAGTTACAAACTTTCAATTTTTTATGCTTATGATTGAGACCACATAAGAAATACGCATGTGTAGCCCTATTTGACAATCACAAATGACTTTCAATTTTGTGTTTGTCACCCAAAAATCATTGCTATTTGGTACTATGTCAATAATTGATTACATCATTCTGGTAATTTGATTAAATTTCATAACAAATATCAAAAAATCATGAGCCTGGAAGAAGGAACCCCTTATATATTTGGTGGAGAAATTTCCCCATTATCGGGACAAGAAAGACTCAAAATACAAAGATAAAATTGCAATAGACAATTCCTGGAAATCAATGTCACATATCATGGCATTGACTGGTGAATAGATTAAATTTTATCTCTGGTGTGTAGAATTTATTTTTGTACCTATCTACTGACGGATCTCTCGACATTGTCAACTGTCATATCATAATTCTTAAGCCTAAAGACTGTGATGCATAAAGGTCCATATATGATAAGTTCATAAAGACAATGACTAAGACAATAATGCATAAATAGGCCCTTACAGAGTATAGACTGCTATTATAGCCATCGATAGTTATTCATTCATGTATGCATGAAAGTAGACTTGACATATTCGTGCCCAGGATTCGATGATCGTTTTATTGATTTTAAATCAACCGTGAATAATCTCATCTGAGACCTGATCAATCAAAATAATGTCCTCCACTTTCATCAGGTGTGAGAGGAACACAAATATTTTCATCAGAATGTGTTATGTGAATAATAAAATAGTGAGAGCAAACGTATGATTCTGGTTTTGTGAGGAAAAGGGTTGTCATCAATTGACCATATCCTTGAACTGTTATTTTTTTATGATCATTATAATTTCTTTATTCCAAATTTTTTGGGATTTTCTCTCCTCGTTTCTATAAAATAAAAATATGAATATTATTTCAATATACGTGTAGTAAGGACAAATCAGATGATTTGCCCCAAAATGTCACTGCGTTTAAAGAATTTTCCTATCAGAGAGCCTAAAAGAAAAATTCACTAGCTTGTCAGTGACAATTTGTATTGAAAAAATTTTTGGAGAAGGGAAATAAAGGTATATAGAAAAAATATCAAATTTTCACTTATCTTTGGACGTTTCGGGACCGGTTCTGCTCCCGTTTTCAACATAAGAAGAGATTATTTCAATAGCGAAGTCGTATAACGTCTTGAAGCTTTAAACGCAGTGACATTTTGGGGCAAATCATCTGATTTGTCCTTACTACACGTATATTGAAATAATATTCATATTTTTATTTTATAGAAACGAGGAGAGAAAATCCCAAAAAATTTGGAATAATGAATATACCACCTCCTCGATTAACCTACAGACAGTATTATAATTTCTGATTGAGGATTCATATTGTTTTGAGAATTTCAATTGAATGTTTGCTCACATGCCAAAAAAATTGCGATGAACAAAAAATAGTCATGACAGAAAATATTATCATCTTGCAGAGCAAAGAAACAGGTCAAGAAATGATTGGTACTTCAATGTACGTAATGCTCGAATACCCCTGATGATATTGGAGCTAGTGTGTTCTGCAAGGAGCTGAAGATTGAAATGTTCGTCTGTCTTGTTTTCAACGCTATAAATCTTTCAGGAAAAATGTGTCTCTATAGAATTGTGTTTTCATGCTACCGACACAGAAGTCGTCCAATTGAATACCAAAATTACGGACACAAACATAGGTATGATGCTAGGCAACAGTTTGAGTTCCTGGGAGCTGAAGTTGAACCGCAGATTTTGCATCTCATACCCATGCTGGATATGTAAATACACCATATAGTTGAGTATTCTTGTTCTGATCAGGAAAGTCTTCTAGATTCACATTCTTGCTCGATCTGTAGTTCATTCGATATTCTCGGAATCTAATTGATTGGATAACTTGTTTTTGAATAATCACGGCCATCAGCAATACCACAACGGTATTGTTTACCTTCATTTGATTGTCAAGCCAAAGACAATGAAATATGGAGAGAAATAATTGATCGCTATTGTCATTGTTGATATGCTCACTACATAGTAAAAAACCGCTTCGAGTTAAATTTGTAGAGTATGTTTTTAGAGTTAAAATAATGTGACATCTCACTCTAATACTGCAATCAACTCTATTACTACACTTCTCGCAGATTATCTCCTTCGAAACTAATTCTAGATTGAATTTCCACTATTCTAGTATTGAATTCACTCTATATTTATTTATCATTTATTTATTTTGATTCGATAATTTCAATAAAATATCAATTCAGATAACTCAATTCACAAACAATTGAAATTTAATTCATACTAGTGTTTACTGACACTAGTGATCTTGAATATGCCAGTCATTGCCGATCAAATTGACACTCATCAAATAAAAAAAGAAAAAAGAATATCAATTTTTTCACCGGATTGAATTTTGGCCAAATGATCCTGCAATTCATATTTCAATTAATTTAATTATGTGATTCCACGTGTCCTTTTATAGGTATGTTTTTTTTCCTCAATATGTCATTTTATTCTTGTAAACTAATATCTTTACAGGTACTATATATATTGTGTCTGAAGATGGCTGCTTGAGCCGAAACTAGTCACAAAAACTTTTGTAATTAAACTTTGTGGTCGAACGACTTAGTGTTTGTGTTTTTTCCTTCATTAATGAATAGTTTCGACACAAAAATTCCGGAAGCTGAAAAAAATCTCAATTTTTCACACCCTATATCTCTGTAATCATTTTAGCTAGACCCCAACTGTGATAGATCGATGAAATCAACTCTTCAGGGAGAATCTAAAAATGCACCAAAATACAGGGTGTTCCATTTGATAATTTATACATCTTGCCCATAACTTTTTTTGAGATGTTCAATCGTTTTTCTGTCAACATATTCAAAATTTACAGAAAAAATTATAAAAGACTGTCCTTCGGAACAAAATTCGATGATAAATAAAATAGTTAAGGGGGGGGTTCAAAATATACGTGTAGACCCTGTACAGAGTGCTGGTACTAGTTTGGCGCGGATGGTGCCACGCTGGGCTGCATCGCTCCGGTTTCGCATGCAAGAATCCCGATATTACGTTGTTTTGCAGAAGCCGAAGCTACCGGATGAACGTCCGATGAGTTATGTACCATCGACTCACTGTCCCGAGATTAGAAAATGTAAATCGTCGGGTCCATCGAGCTCGTAAATCTTTCGAGAAGTAATAGGTCCCGGGAATGCGTACACTCGGTAGAGGAAAAATCGAGTGGCAGCGATATTTATCGCAGGCTTTTCGAACGAGTTATAAAAATCCGCTAAGTATACCTTGGTATCTTGTTTTTGTATGACGTCGTTTCTATAATTACGAAATATGTTTTAATAATACCGTTTATCATGTCATTACTGGAAACGGAACAGAACAGCCTTTAGGTCGACTCGACAAAAACGTGGAGTAGATTGTGTTATCTAAATGCAGATGACAGCGACGATGGTCTAGTCGTATCTCTCAGGGTGAATGGAATCATTTTTGAAACAAAGATTTTCAATTTGTAAAAAATATACGTCGTTGTCAATAACTTCAATACCAACCCAACCACCTGTTTCAAGTTATTGAAGTTTCTGATAAGCTTATACCTAGCAAATAGTAAAAAATGTATATACCCCGGAACTTTGATATTCCAAGAGGAACAACCGCACCCAAGAGATAAAGTTACTCTCACTCATGAGCCGATGACACTTGGTTATTATGTCAGTTCACTTTGAAAGAATGAGTTGACTCAGCAACAGTTCACTTTCAACCCTTAGAGATCAAAATATGTTAGTCAAGTCCCTGTTCAGGGGGACTAAAGATATACCTACCTCAGTCTCTCTCGTGCGAACTAGTATATGTGGGTGATGCCTCGCTCACTAACTCACTCACTTCTCTGGAACACCGTAGAAAAGTTGGCGATCTGACTCAATTTTATAGATATTTTCATGAACGATCCTCTTCTGAAATATCAACAATTGTTCCTCCCTTGGCAGTCTCCGCGAGATCAACCCGTCGAGTTGAGGCTTCGCACCCCTTATTCGTGGTCAATTTGGAGGCCTGCAGAACATCTCTTTCCAAAGACTCGTTCATTCAACGAACAGCAAGGCTCTGGAACACATTGTCAAGGGAGGTGTTCCCCGAGGCATATAACCTCCAGAAATTCAAGAAGAACACCAATTCCTACCTCATTTCCCTTGGTTCTCACGTGGTGTTCTCTGAACATTACAGGAAATTCCTTTTCGTGAGAACCAGAACATAGAAAAAATAAATTACATCACGAGAAGTGACTCATTTTCCCTCACGTATGGGGACTTTGTGTCCATGGACAATAAATACCCAAGGGATTGAGTCAATTCACTCCCTTAGTATTTATACAATTTTCTGGTACTTTGGGAGAAGCTAATACTCAAAATCGGTAGCACGTCATGATCACAATTCAATTTGAATGATACATTTCTTTGATCGAACAAATCCGTTTTCTTAAAATTGAATTGTTTCGTACAAGAATTTATCATTCGAATGGAGCAATATACACCTCTGTCTCAAATCAATCAGCTTGCTTGTTTCGTTTCTTGGAATTTCTTGATATAAATCTGCTCAATTTAAATAGTATATTTCTTCATTCAAGAAAAACGCGACTACAAGTGACATAAATTCAAATTTATATTGGTTCAACAAAATCTCTGCTTCTCTAGAAGACTTGCAGTGACGTATATTATTATTATTATTATTATTATTCATTTAAGTTCATGTAATTCCAGTCACGACCCTGCGGCCTCCGACGTCACGCAGAGTCGTGCTGGATAATTATTATTATTATTATTATTATTATTATTATTATTATGATTATATACATCGGTACGCCTGCGCTTATTCGACTCCTCAGTCGTTAGCCGCCATTCGCCATTGCCGCTGTTGTTTCTTGTGATAACGGTGCAAAGCACCTCTCTTCTTCAATGGTGAAGTGTTCAAGAATCAAGTGTACTGAGTAATGGATAATAGTGGTGTTTTATCATCTTCACAGCAATGCAGCATTTCAGGACAATCTGCGAGATTCAAGAACAAAATTGTTCAAATATTTCCTTGTTTCAAACAAATTGATTCTTTCTTCGACCAATACGTACTGTGATAATAAAGAAATATACATTCGAATCAAGATTTTCTTTCATGAATTAGTCTAGAAAGTTCTGTGGAACAATCAACTAAATATTTGATTGGACCTATATTCAAGAGCGCTATATGGTTGAATCAATGCTGTTCCGACTAAGGAGTGCCAGAAAGCGAAACAAAAAAATATATTTGCAAGATTGGAAGAATAATTTTCCATTTTCATTTTGGAAACGGAAGTGAGAATCGTTCTCAAAACCCTCAGAGCTGAGTGAATTTTTCATATTTCGAAATATATCTATATGTTCCACTTTCCCGAACATATACATGTTTCAAATAACTGTCACTGATATCGATTGGATTTCTCTCTCATTTTTTCTAATAGTGTCCTTTTCGAAACGCCGTGACATTTTATTGGAACGAGAAGAAATCAAAAAAAAATCGAGGAAAATCAATATTGGTCAATTCTTTTATATGACGGTATCTTACAATCAGATGAATTCACATTTTGCGCTATGAGATATTGTTGCATCATCATTCATTATTGTTAATCACTGCTGACAATGTTATAGCGGAATAATTATAGATATCTTTCAATAATATGAAAAACTATCATTGCTTTAGCCTCCAGGAATTCATTTATCAAAGTCTCAATATAATGTGAAATGATTATTTCATGCATATGAGTTATGCTTATTCAAATATACATATCTACTATATTAATGATTAGCACAGATCTACATGTGTTTTACATGAGCTGGATCAAGTAATCTCGATTTGTATCAAGACTATCGGAATTTGAAATCTAATCGAATTATGAGTATACAGAAACTGTTATGAACGCTGCTCAGCAGTATGCAAGTTCATACGGAGAAACAGTCATCATTTTCATCGGAACTAACATAACCTATTTCTTAATCTCTCGAATTCTTAGCATCTTCATATCCCCAAAATCAAATGTCATTATAGTTATACCTATTTTCGAAATCAATGATGAATGATGAAATTATTTGTGTCATTGGTATGCACCCATTTTCGTCTCATTGAAAGTACGCCCCAACGTGTTTATGTCTAACTTTCAAAAACGGTCCTGTATTGAAGTTACAACGAAATTATCAATATCCCGAGGAACGTGAAGCCAAATGTGAATCGGTTTTTTTTATCGCTTGGAGCGCACGAAAGGGAATCCCTATAATGTTCAAGCTTGCTGTTATAACCCATAGATATGGGTGATGTCAGTAAATTGATTAGTAAAATTAGTGAATACATTCTTTTCGAACTTAATTCACCACAGCTCATCTCATTCACAGCTTCTATTGTAAAAAGTAGCCGTATAACCATGCATAACACTATTAACAAGTCAGTTTTTACTTTCCTACAATTCCAGACGAATCTGATAGTATAATAAAAAGTGTGATTTGGTAGTATCCCAACATTAACTATGCACTTCTACTGATAAATCAAGCGGCAGGAGAAATATAACAAAATTTAAAGAAAAAACTAAATCCCCATTCAAGTAGTTATTGTCCGGAGAAGATCAATAAAGTGACGACAATATCAAATAAATGGGCTTTGAAAGTTCAACACTGAGGGATAGTGGTCACATTCTCCTACGTATGAGTTGGAATACAAATTTCCCATTTTTTGCCCATCCTCAGATATCTCAAAAGATAAATATCCATGAGAAATGATTCTGCTACATCCTGTATAATGGGAATTTATGTAAGTAGATTAGCCTAACCCACACATTATGTAAATCAATATCTATACGCTGAAAAACACCAATATCCGACATCATTGACCATATTTGATTGAAACTAGAAGGGAATCGTTAAAATCGTTCTGTCAACTGCTGTCAGGGACAGTTCCTGAGAAATAGGAAAAGCACTTGACTATACCGGGTGCCCCAGATATTTTCATACAGCGAAATATCTCAGTTACGCTGATTGGGAAAAAATTCAGAAAATATACTCCATAGTCAAACCCGAATGACTTTGAATTTATTGTGTCCATGTCAACTTCTGACAAACTATCCCTGGAAAGCGACCCCCGACTTTGATTATTCGATTTACACCCTATATATCAATTTTTTGTTGATTTGTGAAGGGCAATCAATTCTAACTTCACCGATGTATCACACATTTGACTGATATTCAATTGACAGAATATACTCTCTCGGAGAACGTAAAAGGCATTGTCTTAGTTGGATGTATACCTACGAACTGACTAAAAGACGCGTGGACGAACAACTGCCAAACAAATCATAACAAAAGAAATAAGCTATACACCGGATACTGTTTTCGTCAAATCTTGTAATCTTGGAAGTATGTGTTACTTTTGTCAAAATATCAAGTGTGATACATCGTTGTTGAAGTTACAGCGTTTTCCACTCGTCGCACTAGCTCGGACTTCTTCGGCACTGAGTGGGTTTTGAATGGTCCACTGAGAATTTCAAGAGCGGACTTTAATCTTGTAATCTTGGAACTATGTATTACTTTTGTCAAAATATCAAGTGTGATACATCGTTGTTGAAGTTACAGCGTTTTCCACTCGTCGCACTAGCTCGGACTTCTTCGGCACTGAGTGGGTTTTGAATGGTCCACTGAGAATTTCAAGAGCGGACTTTAGTCGAGAAATGATTTCCACTGGCTTTCAAACTCGCTCGATGCCCGCTCAGAGTTCGAGTTTTCAGAACTGTGTGCTTGTACGACGGTGCGATACACATAACCACAAATATTCGAGTAACGAGTGGGAAAATGTTTGGAATTTGAATGATTATGAATGTCTCATTGAAGTTTTTTACTATTATTACAATAATTGCCGAAATCATAGATACTTCGGATAGAAGCGATGATGAAGAAATGATGATGGAGAAGTACTTCGTTACGAAACAGCGTTTACGGAAGATTCAAAATCACCTAAAAGTTAAAGAAAGCTATTCAGATGTGAAGGTATTAAACATATTTGATTGTTGATTCAGTAATGATGAAAAATATCAACTTCGTGAACGACACTTCAATGCTACATCCCTATTGTCGAATGATTCAATTGAACATCATTGACAATGAACATTCATATGTATATTAGACTGTTTCTGGCTGGTTTCTGGCAGTGTTCACAGAGAAACCACAATAAGAGGTAGATGAATCCATTTCATGTGGACCAACGGAACCAAATGTACTTTCAATGATTCAACTTTCTGATTGACAATACAATAATTCTGACATTTCTGATGACAAAAATGGCGCACCAACTCTCTATTTCTATTCCACTGCTCTGTGCTGGAACCGCATTTTATGGAGGTGCCAGTGCCACTTGTACTTGATCTGTGCTCGTCGAGTGGAAAATGCTATATGAATTCATTGCACTTCACAAATCGACAGAAAAATGTAAAAATGTGTAGGGTGTAACTTGGATAATTGAAAGGAAAACAAAAGAAACACAAAGTCGCGCGACCACAAAATTGTATATTTTTTAACATGTGTGACTTAGTGGTGCCCGCGAGAGTTTCGTTTTCGAGAGTCTCGCATGGTCTCGTCTCGTTTTCGAGACAAGACTCGAGACGAGACTCGGACAAGACGAGACGAGACTCGGACAAGACGAGACGAGACTTTTATTGGTATTATACCTATTCTAAAGCCATGTGGAAATTAATCAACGGTAGTTCAATCTGTTATGCAATCAAAGTGGTTTGATGAGATTTTATAACCAGCCCATGAAGTTATTGAGTTGAACATCGGTCAGGTACAATAAAAATCGAAAAATAATCGGAAAAAATCCACTCACTAGAGTTTCATCTGAAAACGGCTATTAGACATATAGGCCAAAAAACCAGTAAAAATTGACACACTGACAGAGTGACAGTTGATAAATGGCATGGAACAATAATAGGCCCAACTTAGTCTAATTTATGGTGAATTCATACACGACTTAACTTAGTCCTAACTCAAGACCTAACTTAATATTGCCTCAAAAATCATCCATAGGTGTTCATACACAACTTGACGTAGATAAATATTTACGCATGTATTTGGGATCTGTTTTGTGGTAAATGAAGGAGCACTGCTGTACTAAACTGATGAGTTCACTGTCGTCAACCATAATGTTACAAGCAAAATAACAATATTTCAAATATTTTTAGAAATTAGTTGAAAGTTTGAGCAGAGTGTTTGAGGTTATGGATTATTGAACCTTACTATTTACAATTTCTGTTGGCATCAATGCTTGACCATGCGCAGTACGCGATTTGCACGAAGAATTGTGAAATTAAGTTGAAAGTTTGCCAACTTATGACTTTCTAAAGTTACACTTAAATCCTTAAGTTGCGTGTATGAACGTTATCATTAATTATTCGAATTTCAACTTCTTAAAGTTAGGGTAATTCACCATTACTCTTCACAAATAAGTCTGATACGAATCAAATTGAACAAAAGAGTGGTTTAATTTGTTATCAAATGGCAAGGAGGATAAAAGAGAAATGCGTATTAAATGTTAAAACCGATCAGAATAGGTGATTCAAGTTGGGAGTGGCTTTTCCGATGTATTGTTTGACAAAAGTTGAATTTGATACGGCTTCAAAGTCGTATGGGTTTCACTAGACAAGCCCAGTCAGCACATCCTTTCGTTGTCAACCTCGAAAGATGTCGAACAGCACTTTATCAAGACTCCTTCATTCATAGAACGGCTAGGCTCTAGAATGCATTGCCTGTGGAAGTATTCCCAACAACATATAATCTCCGAAAGTTCAAAAAAAATTCCAATACCTACCTCCTGTCCCTATCCTCCCTAGGAACGCACGATGTTCTTTGAACATTATAGGGATTCCCTTTCGTGCGCTCCAAGCGATTAAGAAAAAAAAAACAGCATAACTGAGATATTGACTGTATCTGGAACACCCGGTATACAAGAAGTCTTGAGCTTGGTCAGGTTCTCGAGACAGGTGCCCACAGAGATTTCTCAATAACTTTCGACTGGATATCGTACGCTGACATAATAAATACGGTACGTGTCATGTGACGACCACTTTATGGTGGAGCAAAAATGAGAAACGTTCGAATTGCTCAGTGGTAATGCGCCTCCGGCAGAAAGATGAAGAGTTGTTATTGCTTACACGAAAGAACTCGAAAAGAAATTTTCTTATTTTATAACGGCCTCCGAAGGAATGTGAAATCAAGTTGATTTTCTTCCAGCAGCTCTCCACCATACCCAGCTTCAGAACATTAACATCAACAATGATATTGATAGACATTTCATTTCCATTAATAACAAACATGAGTTGTCATCGGTTTCAGAACAGATATAGATGTCGAAGTTTTCGATATATCTCTAGAATCAATGGATGTATCTTCTTGTTAGGAACGATTATAGTACCAGAAAAACCTATATACTCATATTAAGATGTAACCAACCTCATTTCATATGAGTGCACAATTCCAAAATTGCTGAAAATTCGCTCAATGAAGGATCCCATGCATGAAAAATAAGAACTTATTTCTAGGAAATCCTTGAAATTTGATTCAACTAATGGAAACCTGATGTCAAACCCTGTTATTATAATATGTTGACACTGCATCAAATCAGGTTTCCTTGTTCAACCGAATTCATAAGATTGAAATCCCTTTCCTCAAAATGTCTCGAGCATATTATAATTATAATGAGGCTGATTCACTGAAGATTTGCATTGTGATATGTGATTCCATGGATGTTTCCGATGTTTTCATTACTAATAACTGTTTAAGTCATGGTGTTTTCATCAAATGATCGCTTCCTCAACCGATTTAAATATAAACAAGTGGATACGAATGCACAAATAACAAAATAAACATACAAAAACGAATCAGCAGAATCAGCTGATATGTCTTACGTCAAACGAACTAATTTCTGTTCTACTATGGGTCATAGTTTTGTAATGCAACCTGAATATTTCAAAGTTTATTGTTGCAAGCTCTCGTCAAAAATTCTTCCACGTATGTGTATCTTCCAATACTGATGAAAGTTTCTTCGCCTTGTCTCCTCTTGGCTCTTTCTTCAAATAGACAGTGAGCTCACTATATTTCCCAATGTCTATGTTTTTATAGACCTTTATAGCAGCCTTCAGCATCGAGTATTTCGACCACTACCAACAAAATTCCATACTTCTTCAAATTTAAGGTAGGAGTTCCTCATTTATTGTCATTACCCTCCATTTTCTTTTTCCATTCTTCGAATTCAGGAAATGATTTATATATATATGTAAAAACTTCACAAACGATAAGATTTCCACAAAATTCATGAACACACAACATGTTTCGCTAACACAGTAGCTTCGTCAGGTGATGTAGCGGAACACAAACAAAATTTGAGTTCTAAATGAAGGTAATTGTGCATTTTTATCTTAACGAAAGGCTTCACTCAATAGGATTTTTCACCGTGTATTGTTCTCAACCTGCGATATGTCATTGAAAATAGAATTTTTTGCTCTCGAATGGTGTAAAAATATCTACAGGGTACCATCCAATATTCTTGACCTGAGTCTATTTCCGGTAAGGTTTCAAAGCACTGTATCTTCGATCCCAATGTCAAAAGTCTAATATCAAAAACAGCTGAATGATGCTTTGACCGATGATTTCGTTGTCACTCTGTATACATCGAATGCATAGAAATTTTTAAAGTGCCTGCTGGGCACGGATAGAGTGGATTTTTATATGCATAATCGTGCCGAGGCGCATGTTAGGGATGATAATCGATTTATTATTGCATTGCGAATAATTCTAATTGCGAGTCATGTGAGACCAATGTAAGTCTATGAATATGCAATGAGGCTGAATCTATGGCGATCGTCAGGCCATAACTATTAGCGCTACTGCCTGAACTTCGATGGTTTTCACGTGTGTTTTTGATTCTACACGGTTTCATTACATGCGAGGCATAGAGATATCTCTTCAGCAATAATTCTTCACCTCGATGCTTAAGTTTGAATTAATATATTGGGAGATTGTACTCGACTTATTGAGAACAACGTAATAAACTAATGAATAACCTACACCTACACTGTTGGAAATTAGTTGATGATTCAACAAGAATTTGTAGTCCCCAGTAGGTCAACATCAATTTCTTAGTTGAATTACCAAAAGCATTTGTAATCAACTAAATCATCATTGACATTGTTGATATGATCAATGATGGATTGATAACTTCATTATAACCTTTTCTGTTCCCGAAAACAGTCTCTTGATATAGAGTTAATAGCTGTTATCACTATATATGATCATCAAATATCTCAGCGTCGTTCATTCTACAACAACCAACTGGCGACCTGCTCGCTTACGTCTCACATATATGGCAGCAATCTATTGAAAAATATGGTGAAACCTTAGCCGTGGCACTTGATATCCCCAAGGCATTCGATCGAGTCTGGCACCACGGACTCCTCGCCAAGCTTCCATCTTATGGCTTGCCTCCCCAGCTATGTTCTCTGCTAGCTAGTTTTCTCTCAAAGAGGTCTCGCCATGTAGTAGTCGACGAGGTTTCATCTGACTCTCTCATCGTAAATGCTGGTGTTCCGCAAGGATCAATTCTAGCACCAACACTATTTCTACTCCATGCATATCAACGATTTGTTGGAAGCAACTTCATGTCCAGTACACAGCTTCGCGGATGATAGTACCCTCCATACCGCCTTCTCTTCCAGGACTCCAATACCAGCGAGGCAAATCAGAAACGAACGAGGGAGAAATGTTGACAACATGAATATGGACTTGGCAACAATTCTCGAATGGATCCCATAACTTGGTAGATTTCAATGCAAACAAAACACAAGCATATGGCTTTTCTCTAGAAAAGCCGATCTCACTGTGCCCAACATAATCTTGTCAGGATTAACCATACGTTCGAAGACAACAAGTTCAGAAGTTATGTTAGTAGAAGTAAGTTAATTGTTGGAAGTGACATCTCATTTTTGGACAGTGTACATATTTCACCTTAATTCAAATTCCTATATTTTGAGAAATTCAGTCCGACAGTTTATTTCATATTGTAGAAGAATTCATAAGAGATCACTATCAGATTATGTACTCACTTTTTTCCTCGAACCCAATCATTCCTGTAAGGTTGTCGAACTATTAGGTATAGTTGATAAATCGTTTATAAGTTATTATTGCAGTTTCTCTATTATTATTGCTGAATGTCCGAAAAACATTACATTTAAATGGAATAGCGGAAGCTAGACTGTCAATATTTATTTTTGTTGCAATATGTTCAATGTTCAGTGGAAACTCATAATTCTACATAGTTTAGATAAAATGTTTATAACCCGGTTATCGGACGCAATTCATTATTGTAATTTATAGTTTATTGTGTTGAATATTTACTCTGAAATAGGATAATATTGAAAAAGCATGTATCGCACTGGCGTTATGTCCGATAACATGAAATATGTTATTTTATTTTCACGACAGACATTATTCGTATCCTAACTCAATATGAAATATGACATTGTATACAGGGTGTCCCGAAATCAGCTTGCCATACTTCAGTAGCAGATTCTTTGACAAAAAATAGCAAGAAAGTTACAATGAACAAACAAGTAAAAAAAAGGATCCTAAGGGATATACGGCCTCATTACACAGTAAAAAGACGCTTCGAGTTAAATTCGCAGAGTATGTTTTAAATGTTGAAATACTCTGTCAAACTCACTCTGATACTGCCATCAACTATATAACTACACTTCTCGCAGATTATCTCCTTTTTGAAACTAATTATACATTGATTTTCCACTAGTTCCGTATTGAATTCACTTCATATTCCTGAAATTCCGATGAAATATCAATTCAGATAACTTTAAATCACAAACAATTGAAAATGAACTCATACTAGTGTTAACAGACACTAGTGAACTTGAATGTCCCACTCTTGTCGATTAAATTGACACACTATTATTGTTCAATTAAATCTATAAGTATACACTGAAAGAACAGTTTGGTTACAATAAATAAATATGATTAACTGTTACCAAATCCGTTATTGAAATATGGCTTATTAAACGTTTGTTTAAAAAAAACAAATTATTTGTTCACACCCCCATGAATAAGCCTCGTGCATGGTTAAATTATGATTATTTCATGAAAATATTCATTTGTTAACTGAGAATATATATTTCTTCACCCACACCATATTTATTATTTCAAAATCTTTGTTTTCAGTAACCAAATAGTCATACATAAGTACAGCATGAAAAGAAACCTTTCATTGATAATGAATAAATATTTTGTTCGCTGTTATAATTCAATGTCTTCATTTCAGAAAATTGCTTATTGATTTATTAAATTTCCTGATGTATTACCACCACTCGTGGATCTCTCCGCGAGGGGGTGTTTCTAAGCCTTATATCAATCACAAATTTAGTAACAGTTAACGAATATTATTTATATAAGTATATATAACCAAACTCATTAGCTCTCAGCTATGATGGCATACACACGTTTCCATGTACGTACAGTGTGTCCCACTTGCCATGCTCACCATGGGTATCTTTTTAACGGTGAGAGATACGAGGTCGGTTAAATGACACCAAATATGGAGTTTGTCAAGGCCAACTATAATGTGAAAAAATATTTTGATAAAATCTATTCGTTTTTGTTTTATGCGCAAAAAACAGATTTTGATCATTTTCATGTCTCCTCCGTAACTTCTTTATTTATGAAAATATTCAAATAGGAATTTCACATTCTCATGGCAGTTTTTCAAAATGATTTCGAAAAAAATATGAAATTCATACCAACTCTTCTAGAATTTGTGATGTCAGCACCAACTTTAGTTTTTCAAATGTAGGTCATAGCTCACTATGACTTAGTTACAAATAAATTTTTCTCCTCTTACAGATGATATGTCGCAGTAATAGTTTTGTGTTGATAACAACGGAGTAATTGTCATTCATACAAAAACAAAAAATGATTTGGATGCCGCCATCTTGAATTCATAAATTTCAACAAAAAAATCATGATCTCCAACCTCAAAAACCCCCACTTACCAATTTTGGATGTAATCGGACCAAATCTTGTTTGCCATCTTGGAGCAGCCATTTTTTTAATTTCAGCGAAAATTCCATGAATTCGATTAACTTGGAATTTGGCATAATTTCGGTGACAATTCATTATGGAATTTTTGTAGAAATTAAAAAAAATGGCTGCTCCAAGATGGCGGACAAGATTTGGTCCGATTCCATTCAAAATTGGTGAGTGGGGGTTTTTGAGGTCGGAGATCATGATTTTCTTGTTAAAATTTATGAATTCAAGATGGCGGCATCCAAATCATTTTTGTTTTTGTATAAATGACGATAACTCCGTTGTTATCAACACAAAACTATTACTGCGACATATCATCTGTAAGAGAAAAAAAAGTTATTTGTAACTAAGTCATAGTGAGCTAATGACCTACATTTGAAAAACTAAAGTTGGGTGCTGATATCTCAAATATTAGAAGAGTAAGTATAAATTTCATATTTTTTTCGAAATCATTTCGAAAAACTGCCATGAGAATGTGGAATTCCTATTTGAATATTTTCATAAATAAAGAAGTTACGGAGGAGACATGAAAATGATGAAAATCTGTTTTTTGCGTATAAAACAAAAACAAATAGATTTTATCTAAATATTTTTTCTTATTGTAGTTGGCCTTGACAAACTCCACATTTGGTGTCATTTAACCGACCCCGTATCTCTCACCGTTTAAAAGATACCCATGGTGAGCATGGTAAGTGGGACACACTGTATATTACTTTCTTTCAAATTCATGCAAAGCAAATGATATTAGAAAATACTCATGCATACTACATAGGTATTCGCTCCTACTTACGTTCAAAATGTTCCAATATCGATTGATTAGCACCACATGCACGCACTGTTTTCTTTTAAACTTACTAAATGTTGTAAAATAGATGCACCTCGGGATGCACTGATAGTCGTCTGCCATTTTTTTTCATATGTGATGTCGTACCTATATGAAATTATCCCAAGAAGCTAATTGTAGACGTAAATATACATGTCCAGATGTAAACAAACACTCACTGTCATATAAGGAATTGAACTAATATAACCATCACACTTCATAACTTTCGCGTTGGTCGAAATCACAGGTAAATCAGGAACGATTTCACAAAGATGCACACGGTATCTAAGATGGAAGCTAGACTAAAATGATGGCCCATGCGCATGACAGTTTTTTAATTATAACCAAATGTATTGTTATAATTACCAAACGAAGAATAAAATGGAATATCGATTGTTATCCTTCATATTACGAATATTTATGATAAACAAATGTATATCATAATGAATAAACACATAGATTTATGAACAGACACTGTATCATTGTTAATTATCACCAAATCACATTATAATTATAAATTCATCTTATTGATTTTCACTTCATGAATCTGCGTAATAGATGAATTGTTAATTATTAAAAAATGTTGTTCACAATGAACAAATATGACAGTAATAAATCATTTATTGTTTATAAATGAAGCATAAAAACAGATACGATTTTGATGAATAAGCCTTTTCAATTATGAATATGGCTAATTAATTATAAACAAATTTGACGTTAACAAATATTTGATAATTATTACTGAGATTTTTCTTTCGGTGTACGATGAAATATCAATCTATACAGTTTCAGATCGTTAAATCTATACTGGATAGTGAAATAAGTAATAATGATTGAAGTGTCGATGATATTATGATCATGATATTAACTTCAAGTAGCTTTTCCACTATACTCGCGTTGTATATGAGAGATTTCTTCAACATTGAGTTAATAACGTATATCTACGAAAGCGTAGAAAGGCCACTGTTGTGTGTATTCTATTTTATTTCTTTATTCAGACTTTAAAGTCTGAATTCAGACTTTTTTCTCTGAATTCAGACTTTTTTCTCTGAATTCAAACTTTTTTGTCTGAATTCAGACTTTTTTCTCTGAATTCAGACTTTTTTCTCTGAATTCAGACTTTTTTCTCTGAATTCAGACTTTTTTCTCTGAATTCAGACTTTTTTCTTTGAATACAGTATCTTTGCATGCCATGCTACCCAACCATTGTTGAGTTAGTATCGTTAATGTCGAATATAGTTCTCGAGTTATTGATGATCTATTTAATCATCAATCTTGCATTATATCAGAAGGATTGATTTGGTCATAAGTTATACTATTTTGGCAGCACTTATGCTGTCAACTACCCTATGAAAAGTGAGACTCACCATATATATTATATAAACTATATTCTCGCTTTTTATATAGGGTATAATAGTTATTTATGTATTAAGGGAATTATGAGGGCCTTAATTACCGATGGCAAAGTTTGCGTCCCGAGGGCCTCTGGCCCGAGGGACAGCAATTGCCAGAGGCTGCCAGAGGTTATTAAGGCTCTATAATTCCCGTGATACATAGATAATTTTATTTCTGACTGATTTCATTCATTAGATACCTTCCCGATTGGAAGTTAGACATGTTCTTCCGTATAGTTTCAATGTCATCAGAACGTCAGATGATGATCTTGACTACCGCGAATAGGAGATTCCTTATTGCTACGTTATTGCGTGGTTGTTGCTATGCATTTCTTATTTAATTTTAGCTAGAGGGAATTATAGCATCTATAACATCCCAAGGGAGTTATGACCCTCATTATAGATATCGTAACTATGACGATATAAGCTTATAATGTCACTGTCAGAAATAAATATATTTGAATAAGCATCACATCATTTATTATAGACGTTTTGACGTAGTGACCTGCAAATAATAATAAAATTAATCAACCCCATGAAAAATAAATGACATAAAAGGTAGGTATACTTACTGAAATCAGTGTATTACCCTCGGTATTACCTAATGTGAATGTGTTATTCAATGAATTAATAGAAAAAAGTCTGAATTCAGAGAAAAAAGTCTGAATTCAGAGAAAAAAGTCTGAATTCAGACTTTAAAGTCTGAATTCAGACAAAAAAGTTTGAATTCAGAGAAGAAAGTCTGAATTCAGAGAAAAAAGTCTGAATAAAGAAATAAAATAGAATACACACAACAGTGGCCTTTCTACGCTTTCGTATATATCTTAGTTTTTTCCCGGTTTTTCTGTTTTGAATCATTATTTCGAAGGATTCATGAAACAGATAGGTTAACTATAGTTATTCTGAAACGATTAAAATATTATAACTTCACACTACATCTCATCCGTCAGTTCGCGCGACTGTATGCAGGTGGCGCTGACGACAGTGCCGAGATTACACCGCTGAACGTCTGCCGAAGGCCTATATATACTGTGACATATATAAGAGAATTATTAACTCAACTTGGATAAAAGCTCAACAGTAATTATTGTAGTGCCTAGTTTACTCAACTAGTGTTCTATTACAATCTAAATTGATGAATAAATGATAACTCCTTATTAGCACCAAAACACATAGTAGTGTTAATTTGAACATTGCAGGAGCAATTTGACATTCAGGTAGAGTGAATAATTCAATCAATTTCCGGTGGATTCGACAATGTTTATAGCCTCTACTATATTATATTCCAACTGTCAACTTTTGTGACTATGTAATAACTCGGTTATTGACTTTCACTCTAAAGTGATGACATTGACACTAGCTTGGGTGTTGAGTGGAATGTTCACTTTCGAAATTGTTTCTTTCATTCCTTGCTCGCACAAGACTTCCGAAGACTTTTGAGGGTTGCTCGTAAGGGGGCAACCGAATGACGGATAGAACAAATTTTAGAACAAAAAACTCTATTTTTGTGTTGATTCAATATATTCAGACGAATGAATAGAGTAAGTTTGAATGTGTTTGCATCGAAAATTTACACTAATAGAATTGAAAAAATCACACTATAATATACTAAACTATAGAGTTAAATCATTTACTATAAAGTCGCTATAAAGCTTGGTGCTCCTCCTGGGAACAGGTTTAGTGTTCAATTTCACTCAATTCTTTTACAAGGGGGGCTCCTGAAAATATTATTTCTTGAATATTTCCTGAGCGCCATGTGATGAAATTATGCAATCCAGTAAAAGAACTTGACTTTTTATGCCCAATGCAGTGGAAATAATATAATTTCGAAATTTCAGTCAGGAGTGTTTAATACAGGGTGGACTACATTAAATATTTGCTTAGCCGTTTACGATGCAGAGGTGCTGTCGGCTCGAATCCGACCGACTCCGGAAGTGGTTCAGAATCCACTATAAGCTGTAGATCCTGCTCTTCCCAACCTCGCACAAGTTTCTACTTCTGGGCGGAGTTAGTTCCCAACTTTGAAGTAGCAATATACAAATTTCACCGAAAAAAATATTCGTTATTTGGTCATCTAGCTGCATAACACTTCAGTGGCTAAGGAGTAATGAGACAATTAATACAGCCCCTGACTTAATAGTTCGCGATAGAAAAGCGTACGCCACCTATCGGAGTTTTTGAAAGCTGTCACGGTCGCAGTCTGTCTACTTTGTTTCCATTGGTCATATCTGTGTTATGTTTGTGCTCATTGGTCACATCCATCAGAACGAACCGCTCAGAAATGTTCAAATGTTGCCGTCAGGTGGAGCGACAAATACTATACTTCAGAATACTTATACATTGACAAAATTACTATTTACCTACTTAGATTATCTGATGAAATTTCGTAAAATGACATCAGAATACAAATTCACAATCAATTAGAATATGTTCAATTCAGAAGTTATTTGTAAGTAGTTATATAGAAACCAAACAGTTCATGAAATTATTTTCCTCTTCAATTTCCTGGCTTCTTATGGAGTTAGTTTTATCTAACGTGTATTAATACGGATGCTTGGTTTTATCATTTGACCTATGTTGCTTCCTGAAGATATGAGAACGTTGGCGAGTGGGCGTATAAGATCTGAAATGATGTGTTTGTGTAGTGTAAACAAGTGCCACGATGCACACGATACGGTCTGGAAATGTATAGAATATAATTCATTCCTGTTGAAAATTATGTACGAAAATGCGTCTTTCACTGAAAGGACTTGATAAGGTTTTCAAATACTTCGGTTTTGAAAGCGTTTATCAGTCTGTGTCAAAATTAGGCAATTCATTAGGCAATCCGAAAGATAAAGTGGACATACTTGAGAAGTCGGGATTATACTGAATGAGTTGTAATGATTGTGATGAAACATATATAGGCAAAACCAGGCGACCCATAAAAACAAGGTTCAAAGAACACATAGCACATTTGAAATATGGCAGGTTGGATAAATCGTGTGTAGCCAAACATATGTTCGTTCAATCACAATCATAACACACATATTACTAACCTCAAATTATTTAACCAACCTCAATTTAGATTATATTCGGCCTCGTCTCGTAAATAAGAAGTGTAGTACCCTCACTTGCCACCGCATCCATCACACATTTTTAAAGCCAATCTGACAACCCTGCACGCTCCAATGTATCGCCTGCATACACCACTTGTTACTCAGTCTTCATTTGTGTGCCGTACCAGTACGTCGCATTATTTTAGCACGCTGAGAATTTTTATCACAGACGTTTGGGTGAACCGTGTAGAAGATGCCGAAACATTCGAAGAAACGACATCGTAGCCGTTCTCCTTCGGAGGAACGGGAAAAGCTGATAAAAATTGTGAAGAGATTAGAACGACGCTTAAGCGATGTAGAACGTAAGGGTCGACACAGTGTTTCGAATTCGTCGATTCCAGGCAATTCGAGCGGCCAACAGAGCTCAAGGTCGGTTACGCTTACGCATTCTTCGTCGCCGGCCCGTAGCGACAGCAGAGAGCAGGGAGGTGAAACAGGACCGGACTCGATCTCGGAGAGGGCAGACAGAGAATCGGTTGACAGAGATTCGCTGATTTCCCAAGGTGAGAATTTTTGTTAATTGAATAGGTATATTAAATCAATATGATTATAAAAATCATGAATTAAGTAACTGTGGTTCACTGCTTGGGTTGGCAGTATGGCATTGCTTGTGACAGCAATATTAACTTACGCTGCTTGTGATGGTAGCTTGTGCCGCTTGTGATAGCGACATAATTCCTCTCTGTTTGTGATGACAGAGACTAGCTGTTTGTGATGACAGAGTCTAGCTGTTCGTGATGACAGCCTAGTTGTTTGTGATGACAACATTGCTCACAAGGGTGTGAGAGTATGTGATTGTTCTTGAATATGAAACAAATCAGTGATAACTCGATGAATCGATTATATTGGTAATTCCTTCCAGGTGAGAGGGAGGTGGATGATCAGAATAATGAGACAGCTGACGACATAGCTGAGGAACCGGTGGAGATTCCCGAAAATAATCAGTTACCCTCGGAGTTGAATGAGGATTATTTAGCGATTCTAGGAAATGATATTGCCCCAAGTAAGGTGTCGGCAGCACCCTTACAGTGCGATATCGCTAGTCGTTGGTGCCATATTTTGAAAAATGGCCTCAGGGCGGACACTCGAAAAGAACTGATCGGGAAATATCCCCCCCCAGAAAACTGTACCTTTCTGGGTCCTCCTCAGCTCAATCCAGAGGTAAAAGCGGCTATCTCTGATTCTGTAGTACGGAGAGACATTCGCTTGTCTCAACTTCAAGAACAGATTGGAGCTGGGGTGGCAGCAATTGGTATGGTAATCACCTTACTGTTGAAAGAAAAGGAGGGGGACAATAAGAAAATGGTAGAGGCCTTGAGTGATGCTGGTCGCCTGTTATCAGAAGTTCATCATTTAGAGTCAGCATCCCGACGAGAGCTCATTTCAATAAATTTGAACAAAGAATTGAAAGAGACGCTAACCAGTACTCCTGTGGATGAGTGGCTCTTCGGAGTTGGGTTAGAGGAGCGTATTAAAGCTACTAAGAGTCTTGAACGCTCTAGTCGAGAATTAAAAACAACAAAAAAGCCGTTCAACAAACAAGTGGGAACTCCAAAACATTCAAACTTCAAGAGTCCACCTCAACCAATGCAGGGAGCACGCCAAGGTGGACAGAATTTTCGTCAGGCTCCTCAGACTTCCCACTACAACCAACAGTTTCGTCGGGGACAGGGTCAGCGATCGAGGAGAGTGGAAAAACCCAGAGTGGAGAAACGCCAACGTTACCCTTAAAGGTGGGTAAACATGCAGGTAGACTGAAGAGATTTGCTAGTAGGTGGCACATATGTACAAAGGATAAAAGTGTTTTATCTTGGTTGACAGGTTACAGTATACCATTTACTAAAATACCTAGACAAACAATTACACCCATAGAAAGAAAATGGTCACTTTCGGAATTTAAGACAATTCAAAATTCAGTAATTGGCTTACTGGAGTCGGGTGCCATTAGCAAAGTTGAACCATGTGAGGGTCAATTTCTATCGCACATATTTCTGGTAGCGAAACCAGATGGGTCTCATCGTTTAGTCCTGAACTTGAAGTGCCTCAATGAATATGTTAAAATTGATCACTTCAAAATGGAAAATAATAAAACTGTTGCTAGGTTAATCAGATCTAACTGTTACATGGCCAATTTAGATCTAGAAAATGCATATCATCTGGTACCGATTCAGAAATGCCACAGAAAATATTTACGTTTCAAATTTGGTAATAATTTGTATGAGTATAATTGTTTGCCATTTGGTCTAAATTGTGCGCCATTGGTTTTCACCAAGTTGATGAAACCTGTGATGTCTAACCTTCGGGAAAAAGGTTACATTTCTGTCATCTATTTAGATGACATTTTGTTGATTGGGAAATCATACATCGATTGTTTGAAAAACGTTTCAGAAACTCAAAAACTACTTGTTTACTTAGGATTTGTAATCAACTATAAGAAAAGTAATATCATTCCAAACAAAATTTGTAAATATCTTGGGTTCGTCTATAACTCCGAAGAAATGACTATCAAGCTTCCCAAGGAAAAACGCACCAAAATTATAAAACTGGTGAAACAGTTCTCGATGAGAAATAGGTGTAAGATTAGGGATTTCTCAAGATTTGTTGGAACCTTAGTGTCTTGTTGCAATGCAGTTAAATATGGATTTCTTTATACCAAATTGTTCGAGCGCGAAAAATATAGAGCACTCAAAAAGTCAAACGGAAATTTTGACGCAACAATGGAGATTCCAAGAAACTTGGCAAATGATTTCAAATGGTGGTCGGTTAATATACTAACTACCTTCGATTCGATCCGTTCTGACTCGTTTTCTATAGAAATTTTCTCAGATGCCTCTACCACAGGTTGGGGCATTTATTGTGGAAAAACAGCTACTCACGGTTTCTGGTCAGAATTAGAGAAAGAAAATCATATAAATTTCCTAGAATTGCTCGCAGTATTTTTCGGATTAAAATGTTTTGCAGATAAACTTTCAAATTGCAGTATCTTATGTCGAGTAGACAATACAACGGCCTTGGCCTATATCAATCGTATGGGAAGTGTGCAATTCCCAAAATTAAACGATCTTGCTCGGACAATTTGGCAGTGGTGCGAGAAAAGAAATTTAAAAATATTTGCATCTTATATACGATCAAAAGATAATATAGAGGCAGATGAAGCATCACGTCAGTTACAGATTGGAACAGAGTGGAGCCTTTCAGGTTCTGCATTTGCGAAAATTATTTCTGAATTTGGCAAGCCTGAGATTGATCTATTCGCTAGTCGTATAAATAAAAAATGCGAGCAATTTGTAGCCTGGTTGAGAGATCCGGAGGCCATGGCGGTAGACGCTTTCACCTTAGATTGGAATGATTTTTATTTTTATGCGTTTCCTCCTTTTACAATGATTCTAAGAGTCCTGCAAAAGATTATTGACAACAAAGCGGAAGGCATTGTTGTGGTGCCATTATGGAAATCTCAGCCGTGGTATCCAGTTTTTGTGTCACTATTAGAATCAGAACCTATCGTTTTTGAACCTAATATAAATTTACTTTCTTTCGGCAGAACTCCTCACCCATTGTGGGACAAACTTTCCCTGGCAGCAGGAAAGTTATCCTGGAAGCACTGCGTTTGAGAAAGGTGCCACAAGATACTATGGAGATCTGTTTAGCTTCCATAACAGATTCGACTTTGGCTCAATACAATTGTGGGTTGAAATTGTGGTGGGAGTTCTGCTTGACTAAAAAATTAGACCCATTTCTAATTTCAGTAGTGAATGTCTTGGAATTTTTAACGCAAGAATTCAAGAAAGGAGCATCTTATGGTTCCCTCAATTCGTACAGATCGGCAGTTGCTCAAATAGCTGGTCCCAACTTATCACAAGATTTCCTCATTAAAAGATTTTTCAAGGGCGTTTATGGAAAAAGACCAGCCCTTCCAAGATATGAGAATACTTGGGATCCAGCGGTTGTTCTCAATTATTTACGCAATTTAGATAATTCTAGTATATCGCTCGAAAATCTTACAAAAAAGTTGGTAGTTTTGTTGGCGTTAGCTACAGGACAACGTATCCAAACACTAGCTCTTATAGAAATACCTAATATTAGGATCAAGGAGGAAGAGATTGAAATAAGGATTTCTAAACGAATTAAAACTTCCAGTCGTAATAAACCTCAACCGGTTCTAAAATTACCATTTTTCAACTCCGATCCGGATGTATGCGCGGCAAGAACGCTAGTAACATACTTGGAAAAAACAAAAGACTTGAGGGGAGAAATCAGTAAACATTTGTTGATTACTATCAAGAAACCAAACCATGATGCTTCAACTCAAACCATTGGTAAATGGATAAAGCAAGTTCTCGTCAAAAGTGGCATAGATACGAATATTTTCAAACCACAAAGCACTCGACACGCTGCCACATCGGCGGCAGCCAGAAAAGGCGTGAGTTTTGACACTATAAGGTTAGCAGCAGGTTGGTCAAAAAATTCCAAGACATTCGCCATGTTTTATAATAGACCTTTAAGGTCGGAAGAAGATTTTGCCAATATAGTTTTAAGTTCTTAAAGTTTAGTTTTGTTATATACATTGATATACAGTTGTATCCCAATGTTCATCATTAAATTGAAATTATTTTCTTATGCATTGTTGCAACTAACTTTGAACATCTACACTTCTTATTTACGAGACGAGGCCGAATATAATCTTAAGATCAAACGAACTTACCAAGTGATGTTCGATCTGGATTATATGAAGGCCTCGTCGAAGTAAATAAGTCCCAACCCATCCCTATTTCTTGAACCCAGTGTTTAAGTTGCAACAAATAACTTTGAAGTAGACTGAGTAACAAGTGGTGTATGCAGGCGATACATTGGAGCGTGCAGGGTTGTCAGATTGGCTTTAAAAATGTGTGATGGATGCGGTGGCAAGTGAGGGTACTACACTTCTTATTTACTTCGACGAGGCCTTCATATAATCCAGATCGAACATCACTTGGTAAGTTCGTTTGATCTTAAGATTATTTTGATGATTGAGATATATAAATAGAATTCTGTAGCAAATCAGTTAAATTTTTTTCAAATGTTTTGGAAAAGTATCTTCTTGTTTCTATAAAATGAAAATGAGTAATATTTCAATATAGATGTGGTAAGGACAAATCAGATGATTTGCCCTGAAATATCACTGCGTTTCAAAATGTTCGTATCAGAGAGCCTAAAAGAGAAATATGGAAAAAATATTGTTGACTTATCTTTGGACGTTTCGAGAACGAATCCGCTCACGTTTTCAACATAAAATAATATATCGTTCTTTCAAATTGTCTTGATTTCTCATTGTGACATAATGTAAGAGAAGAAACGGTCACAGACTTACTAAAAAACAATTCAGAATCTGAGATCATCTTTCAAATTTATTTTATAGAAATTAGTCAATATACAGGAAGGTAATTGCGGAACCCTGAGAAATCAAATTGAATTACTTAGGTTGATTGTTGATTTCTTCTGCTGTATACTGTTCATCCCAACATTACGATCTCGTCAATATATTAAATAGAGGATACGACAGCTAATGCAGAAAAAATAAATTTACGATAGGCTGGAATCAAAATGGGAAACATACAACGCCAATAAATTCCTAGCTCCAAAGATGATGACTTCTTACTTTTATACGATCCTCAACTTGTCGCGAGAAAAAACTAACCGAGGAGTCGAATAGAATTTTAAATTTGTTAGGAATTAGCTTTCCCACGTATCACTTGTAATCGATTCCATGAAAAAAAAATTATGAAATATACTCGGCCAGCTATCTTTCGTGCACTACATGTAAGAAATGCCTTATACGGACATTATCATTGGAAGTGATCAATATTAAAATTCAGCGACCATTCTTCCTGTTTCATAATTCATAGGGTGCCTCAGCTATTGGTTGTCGTAGGTCTTTTTTATTTTTATTGTTCTTCTGCAGATGGCTACGTGATGCAATCCAGTTTGGATGTGCAAAAAAGTGGTCTCCAACATTCTGCGGAAGTTTCTTCAAGACTCTCTCCATAGATTTATGGTGACTTGATAATGAAGAGCTGGATATTTTCCTCCGATATTTGCAACGCAGGAAGTTCAAGTTTCGGATTTTCCACATTCCAGCAGACGGAGAAAACACTAGGCCTGTTCGTTTGTCATGCTCACCCTGCCAAAAAGTGATATGTGCAATATTTGATGTTCATTTGTTCCGAGCATAGATCACTTGGTTTGGCATGAGTATACTTATGATAGATGAACCTGGGACCGATAAGATGATATCTGATTATATTGTATGCATCAGGGATGAATACCTTGGGTTCTCTATAGGGTGACACAATCCGTGAGTATTTGGATAGAGATTTCCTTCTCCTCCCTACAGAACCAACCTGCATATATCTTCATCTTCTAAGCCGAGCTTCCAACCCATTTACGCCTACCGTCCTTTTAAAAGGACTTCAAAACAAAAGCTGTATTTTCTGATTCAGCTGACGGTTTGAAGATGTGGCCAATGTCACATATTTAGTTGACATCTTACACAAGGTCAATAGCGATCGATAGGGTTTTGTTGAGTTTTGAATCGATAGTGACGGTTAAAGAACGCTGTGTTTCTAGTGATTTTGCAATGAGTGACTCAAGGTAAGACATATGTTGAAAATAGTTTGTTTTTGTTGTTGTTTTGATATTATTTTTGACAAATAACATAATAAACTAACTTTCTTTGTTTTTGTTCCACATTCTTTGATCAACCCAGTGGCGTTCATTTGAACGAGTACTTTTGAAAGGACAATAGGATTATATTATGCTAGTATGCGATTTTTGCAGGTATTGGGAAAAGCCACTAAACATGACGAGCTCCTCTAGAGGATATGGAGAATGACTACGTCGGAGATTTCTACAAGCATCATGATTTTTCCACCCTGAGTACCAACGAGATTAGCGATACCAATGAATATTCTGGGACTGAAGACGATGTAGTTCCCCTGCAAAAATTGATTTGACGTGGAAGGTGATGACGACTGGAACGTCCTAAACTGAAATTTTCTTTATAATTTTATTCTCGACTAATTGGACCTTCTATTAACCGTTTTTAGGAGAAAAATATACAAAATCGAAAGAAAATAGTTTCAGGGCCAAATAGTTGAGACTTCTTTTCAACCGGCAGTGCTCTATTAGAATTATGCTTTCGTCTAGCCAGTCTGAGACAATGAAGATTTTCTTGGATATCTAATCTGTGTTCAGCTTCTTATTTCCTCATTGCCTCTGATACAGGACTGCTTTGGAGTATTGCTTGCTTTTGATCTATGATATATAATAACTGGTAATATAGACTTTGCATTTTTGGGCGTGATTGGTGGTTCTTCGATTTCACGTAAGTCATGTCTATTAGACTCATCATGCTCTCGCATCTCTGTCAGGGTAAGACCAGCTACTTGTATTAGTATCTAGAATCATCGATTGAGTATCGGCTAGATGTAATGGACCGAAAATAATTTGATATATAATCAATCAGTCAAATGGCATATTATTGGAAATCGAACAGCACCGAATTGGTACGTCACACCGACGTCACTGCAACACCATAGTAGTAACATTTTCAATACTCTATGTTAGTGTCGTTATCATCACGTCATAATAAAGAAGTAACAGTGGAGTGACGATGTGATCCTTCGTCATATGTGGTTGCCCTGAGATATAACTTTGCAAGAGGCAATGTATCATCAAGACGCGAACCAAAAATTCCAAACATATCCTTCCCTGATTACCTCGGAAATGATTTATCTAATGTTTCACCTCCAGAGCTAACATTTTTGACAGTACTATTCCGGTATCCCAACAGATCTTTGCGTAGCACAGATGAACGGAAAAATATTGTAGATAAATCATTCCTGCAGTCATTTGTCTGCGGTTGCCTCGACTACAGCGACACGGTGACATTTACGGCGGGACCTGTAATTAACGGGCTTAAATTTACATTTTTCAAACGCGAACTCCTTGATAATTCACACAATAAATTTGGGGAGTGTCAGACGTGCTGGTTCAGATATTTATAAACTCGACTAACAAACATAAATGGTGTCAGGGTGTCGTGCAGGATTTCTGAAATATGTGTTGTAATTTGTATTATTAGGGTGTTTCGGTATTTGGATTTGATGATGAATATTGTGTTAAGTCAAACAACCGCAAGAAAAAGCATTCATCTTTGGTGATAATCCATGATTCAGTTTCTTTCATTCAACTATACAACAGATAGTTTAGAGATAAGCAATATTGTAGTGAAGGATATGACATCCAATATTCAGAATAATCAGGTCTTCTCAAAGATAGAGCTGATGTGACATAGTTTTGATGACACTGAATACTTCCGAGATATTTGATCGAAGCATTGAATGCATGGAGCAGACATCAATAAAAACAATGATGTTGAAAATGAAATTGGACTCATTGAGACACCTACTTATTCCCTATAGCAGATTTTCATGATATTAAGCTCTCAACTAGTGAGTAGTCCTGGTAGAATAGGAACATGTTATTCAATCAATCCCAAACCTCAATTCCTGTCTCAGATGCCCTAGCAATTCGCGATAGGGAGACCTCAACAAAACCATAGTTTGTTGGATGATATACGTTTCAGAAATGTTCAATATAGGTTCATTGATGAAACGATTGATGCTCTTCACTTCTTGACGCATTGAATATCGATACTTTCCCAAAACAGTTTCTTTCCAACTTTACATATATTTTATTGAAACAAAGAGAAATAAAAATAATCCTCCTAGTCCTGAGCCTTCCTGTGAGACAAGCATATTGCACCTAGAGGCAGAGCTCTGGGAATGGGAAGAGACTGAGAAGTCCTCCTATTGGAAAGCAATTCCAGTTCAACGACAAGCAAAAAGGTTCATCAACCTTTCAACAGACAAGGAGGAACATAGTCTCAGTAGACCAGAACTGGAGTTTATCACACACTTTCTCACAGGACACTGCCCTCTGATACCACCTCAAAAATATTGGGCCTAGCAAAAACTGACACCTGCCGCTGTTAAAATATGGCAATCGAAACCGCCGGACTGATTTAATGTACAGTCTGCCAAAGGCTGAGTCACCTAGAACAGGTCTATCTGACATCTCCCGAGGTAAATTTAACAGTCGAGAAAATCCTAGGCTTCTTCGGAAATCTAAGATGAGAGGACTGAAATTACATAATGTGAATCACGAAAGATCTTCTAGGCTGCAGTGATCGACAGGTTTCCTAACCTATTCGACCCACTTAAAATCTACAATCTATTTAGAAAAATTGCTTTCGCGTTGTGAGTCGCCATTGTGCAGCAATACCATCAGATCAAACGCAATTATTGCACAATGTTTGATTAGCACGCGTGCCCGTTGCCACACACAGGTCTGATAGGATCGGGCCCAAGAGAAATCTCTGCGGGTCACGACCCCCCGTCTTTTTCTTCTCTCTCCTCGTCTTCTTCTTCTTCGTTTGATCGCCTTGGGCCCGTCGTACTCTGACAGCTATCACTCTCACGACCCGTTCAGACAGCACGACTTGGCCCGATAGCACCCGGCTTGTCTTGGCTTGGCTTGGTTCAGCTCTCATTACGTTATGAAACCGGCGTGTTACCGGCGTTCGTGTTTGTTTAAGGCTAAAGTAATAATTACCGACCGGCTATCTCAGGTGGACAGACGACGAGGATATAGTCCGTGAGCTCGTCCACGGGACAAAGTACTGCCAGTAATCAGCATTGGGATTTCCTCTGTGAAGTTACGAAAATATCATTGACGTTTTCTCTTCTTTTGCCGTGAGATCGAATTTCACTTAACAAAAAATGAATTAAAAAGGAACTTGGCTTCGTAAAATGAATCAAAAAGGAACTTGGCTTCGTCATCATTCTTATGGCGTATTTTTCCAGAAGCGGCATTCACTCAGAGTTAAAATACGATTCCCTGTATGAGTACGACTTTGCCAGCATCATTCATATGTCAAATTTCCGGAACATTATGACTATATCTTAACAACAATGGGATATCATAGGTTTTCAATCCTACTTGGTCAAGTATTATGAATAATTAGGAGTCAGTCATAATTTTTATGATGAAGATGGAAAGCCATCATTTCGAGACAATGGACAAAAATTATGACTGACTCCTATGTATGATTGCCGTAGGAAATTTCCGTATACAAGGAAAGACAATTCCAGAGGACGAACGGATAAATATGGAGACTGTATAGTACCATCCTGCCAGCGATGCTTCGTATTATATTATATTATATTCAAGAGATTTCACAAGTTTTTATGAAATGCATTCCTATAACAAGCCAGGTGACTTAATTTATTCTCTTTGAAATATTTTATTCATTGACTTCATCACAAACTAACTCCGGATAGTTTCAGAGAATCCTAAAACAAATACCAAGTACATTTATGACCACGAGTCGATAAATCGACAAGCTACAACGGAACTTTTGCATTCTCGTTCCAAGTTTTAGAATCAGCGTGAAAATGGAACAGCTATGTTTTTTAAAATATTATCCCGACTGAATAGGCGAAGATGGATATTTGTATAATGGGCTTATATCACAAAAAATTTTTATTCCATAATTCGATAGAACTCACCCAAACTAGCTCACCACCGCAAACCGTTCATCGCTGTGAGCTCCCTACGTTTTATAAAAAATTATTGAAATCCCCGATTTTTCAGACCTCTGAAAACGAGGCGATGATGTGACGTCAAAACCCTAATACTGAAACAGGACTATTCCAGACAGAGATGAATGATACATGAGTTCTGGCAGAGTGAATTAGCGCGAGATCACAGTTGAAAGAATTAATATATCAGTTGCCTCAGTCTCCGTCCGGCGTTTGGTATTTTCTTTCAACTATGGCGAGATGAGGTTTCTACGTCATAAGAGGGTCTGTTTTCAGATGGTACTATTATTTATGTACAAAAATTGAACATTTCAGTAAATTTTTCGATCGAATTATGTCGTCAATCATTATTTATGTATGAAAGGATATTTATAAACATGGTTTGAGTTAAAAGTTCTACCAAGGTGTACACGCCCATTATAGTTATAGTATATCAACTCATACATCTTTCATAATAATGCAAAATTCCCAACCATGATCAATAGCCTTACCACGTATATTTCTATCTGAAAAGTGGTCCAAGTATCTCCATCCTACAGTATCAAGATTTCTATATCTCTGGAAATCTATGAAAATGAGTATAATAATGAGTTTTTGCATGAGATCAAATTTTACTTCAAATGAAAAATAATAAAAATGGATAATATTTTCAAATGGCATTTCGCATAAACATAATATATCAGACCAGAACTATAAGATCATTTCGTATTTACCCTTTTTCGATCATTATATTTCCTCCATATACCTATAGTACCTATTATTCAACTTAATAATTCACTTTATCAGTTTTGTTAATTTTAGCTCACGGTCTAACATAAACTCGAAGACATTTTTATCAACTGCACAACTTCAATGTTTGCCTTGTAATTTAATATTTCGCAGTTTATTGATTCTGTTCATCTATAATTATTGACAGTATCAGCGTTAGCTTCAGAGTCTGTTGCCTTATACGTCCGAGGAATTCACGTTAGCCAGATAGAAATCTCAAAAATTATTAATATCCAATGAGTTATTCAACGTTCATGACCTATCCGAAGAACTTATAACGAGAAGCGATTGCCGTTAATTCTTCAGTAAAATAATGAAGCAAATAAAGTGGATTCATTCATTTTTCGAATAAACGAAAAAATTGTTCAACAAAGCTATGCATGGAAACATAAAAACATTTTTTCAGTTGGTGAACCTAGTGACTGCATTAATATGTACATTGTTCACTACTGAATTTCATGTTAATCTATTATAATAAAATATGTATAAACTGTTCAATACCAATTTTCATTTATACAATCTTCAAACAATGCAACCCAACGTGAATCAAATGATGAATTTGATTCATTAGATGCTAATGGATATCACTATTTTCAATCATATATAGTGATGATGAATACCTATATACACTCATCCCTTTAGCAGCAGGTCTGGCTTTACTCTAACGATGTCGAAGTTTTTATATTCTCCAAACTTCTCTTTTGATGAAATTTATATAGGATTTTTCTCGAAACATAGGTAGCTACATTCACACAGTGATATAGCCATTGAATTGAAAAATAATATAGGTAGGTACCTTCTATAGGTCCTATTTTGGATAAATGTCATCGAAACTAAAAAACAAATTTGGAGTATGAAGTACACAACTGCATAAAGATGAATTATTGTAACCTAACTTTCGTTGAATTATAAAAGCTGAATTTTGAACATGTTACTTGGGAAACAATGAGATGTTTCTCTAGTAGCCAGACCATTCGTAAAGTACTGAATAATTTGATTTCCAGTCAAACTATCAATTTCTGAAGAATTTCTTGAAATAGGTCGTATTTTTATTTCAATTTGCCACATTCAAAGGGGAAATTGAATATACAGGTTGATCCACGTTGGAATTAACATGTCCGCGTAAATAATTTCAAATGGAACACCCTATACATTTTTGGAATCTCCATGGGAAGCTGGATTCAAAAATATATCACAACGTGGATCAACATATATATTTAAATTGCCTGATGTATGAATGTGACAAATTGAAATCAAAAGTTGATCTATTTCAAGAGTTTTATCAAAAGTTGATAGTTTGACTAAAAATCAATGTATTCAGTACTTTATGAAAGTACTGAATGTCTGTCTGGTTATAGGGCTTAGCACCATCAGAATGCTCTGGCTACTGAGGAAACAACTTCTAATCGTAACCCAAGTAACATGTATAAAATTCAACTTTTATACTTCAACGAAAGTGAAGTTTTCATAGGTTCTCGAAAACACAAAGCATTGGTTGTGCCAGTTTTACACAACTAGAACTAGGATCCCGAATTCCTCTCTTTTCAATACTTGTACGCTTTTTTATTGAATACGACTGTACAATAATTCATCAAGGTTTGAGGGTGTCTGGCAATGGATGACGTGATTCCCATCATTATCCCGAATAGAATATGAAAAAATTACCGTTTATAGTATGACGAAAGTAAGTAAGCATTTTTAGCAACTTTGCTCCCTGTAACTTTCCAGAGGCACCATGACCTGAACTTCATATTTGCCCATCGTTCAAACCTGTGTTGGGAGCGTGCGATGCGAATCATTCAGCTTTCATAAGATAGCGAAGGTCTGGTATCTTGAACTATATAGTTCAAATGTTCAAATCAACTCGTAATTCATTTATTTTTTATGTTCTGGTTCCCACTAAAACGGATATCCTATAATGTTCAGAGAACATCGTGAGAACCAAGGGAAATAAGGTAGGAATTGGTGTTCTCCTTAAATTTCTGAAGGTTATATGCCTCGGGGAACACCTCTCTTGGCAATGTGCTCCAGAGCCTCGCTGTTCGTTAGATGGAAAGAGATGTTCTAAAGGTTTACAAAGTGACCACGAAGGGGTGCGAAGCCTCAACTCGACGGGTTAATCTCGCGGGGACTGCCAAGGGAGGAACAATTGTTGATATTCCATCATCTTCATCTCACGCATCTTATATTTGTAACAAGAAACGTCTTCTGTTTCCTTTCTCTTGAAAAACTGAATAACCCTAGATATTCATTTAATAAATAATCTGCAGAATCATGGCTAATTCACTTGTATTGCATTATCTTTATAATGGACCTAGGCACCATAGTATATATCGCAGGAAGGATATACCCTCAGACGTATTCATGACAATTAGGTAAGGCTAATTACCTGCTGTAATTAGGACTAACAGTTATATACGCCTAGAATAATTTTCAATGGGATTTTCAGCTCCGCATCATCATTCGATTGAACACTGTTCTTCTCGCCGATACAATCTATGAACATACACAAACATTGATATTTGCAATACTTAATGTAGCATCAAACTAAAAACCTAATGACGGGTAATAGTAACGATTCACGGTAATTTCATTATGATACTTCGGAAACGATCTATTAAATTGTAGCAGACGCTATGAAAGTGATCACGCTTGAGGCGAATTTAATCACGATTGTTAGTATCAAGTCATTAGGGGGTACCATTAGAGGTAATCTATAACGTTTATGTCAGGACGTGAGCCCAGGTGTATCTAATCTTTATTCAAAAACAGATTTCTGGTCTATTGGCGGCATGCGACGTATTAACAGTTAATCAGTGAACGGTCACAAACTTGGCGATTCTCACTTTTGCCGAAGAAATATAGATAGATGTGGGCGAACGTTGATGAATAGTCCAGAAGAAACTAGGCTAACGAGAAATGATTTGATTATTAGATGGAGCTCTTGTTGAAAATAAACATTGAATTATGTTGTGGTCCTCGATTTATACCTTGTATCTGTAATCTGGATACCAGAATTGGTGGAACATGATAAACCTACACGGGAGTGAAGTTAGCCACATCCACAAAATACACCGAGAAAAATTTATCGCCGAAAATGTGTTCAACAATTTCACCAGATTTCAGATGGAACTTGAACGCATTTCATAGAACGACTGAAGAGGGGTGAGAGCCTGAGTAAAATTTGATAGGGAGATGGTTGGTCGATAGTTTGTCAAGTCGTCTAAGGGGAAAGAAAAGGGGTTGAAAAAGAAAATAACTCATCATCTCAGTTGATAATCGTTGTACATGGATTTCGAAGGCAACAAACGAATCTACTGATTGTATTTGTTGAAAGTTGGTGAACTCATAGTTTGTCAGGCCGTCCAAGGGGGAAGGAAAGGGGTTGAAAAACAAGAAAAATCATTATCTCCGTTAATATTCGTTGTACATGAATTTTGAAGGCGGCAAACGAATCTACTAATCGAAATTAATGGGAAGGTGTTGAACTCATAGTTTGTCAGTCCGTCTAAGCGGGTATAGAAAAGGGGTTGAAAAAGGAAATAAATCGTTATCTCCCACGGTTTTGATTTATTCGTGATTGGTCAAGGTGTAACTAAGTACCACTATCGAAAGTAATTACATTCCATCCTTTTGGTGTTTCTTTGAATGGATATTTCAGAACCACTCTAACTCACTACATCCGTGTGATGTTTCACTATATGAAGGTGTGAATTGACACCACTGCACACGGTATCAAAATTGATTAGAATCCTATATACCCATGGATATTGAAAAATAAGTGAAATGAGAAGAAGTTTGTCCGAAAGAGTACATACGTGAAAATTATGTGGTACTTTTTTTATAGTGGTGTATAATAATAATATACAATATGTTTCTGTTCAAAGGATTATTATTATTCATTATTATATGAAAGAACAAAGTACTTATATACTTATATTCTTTATTCATATTAGTAATTAGTAATTCATAGTGCTATAATATTATAGCAATAATTACTATAAGAAATTACTATATATAATAAAATCGAACATTTTCCTATAAATTGTGCTTATTGGAGCTATTATCGACGCATACTTTATGGTATGTTCAATACGAATTCAATTTTTAAGTCTCCGCGATCATTTTTCATTATCTATCTATCTGTTAAAAATAAGAAATCTCGATGTAATCATCAATTTTCATTTCTTTTAACCTATTTGCTGCTTCCTGTATAGTTATTGAAAGCCACTTCCATTTTACGAGAACGAAACACGTGAATTCGCAGTATTTCATTCTGAATTACCACAGTGCAACGCCGTAGATGGAATCAATGGCATACTCCTGTTCCTAATTCCTTCATACATTCATTTACATCCGGTGTTTTTGCACGCTATTCATTTGAATTGAATTTAACATTTTCGAAATGTTTCACGAACTCCTTAAATTCACATGCATTTCAATGCTCGAGAGATTTCACACAGAAAATTATAAGATAAATATGCTGTATGCTCGCGCAAGTATCATTAACTTCTGTTATTCTCAGTCTTTAACGAATCCATTAGGACTTTTAACACCGAGTAACAAACGAATAATTATTATACCTACCATGAAGGTTTCCCGGTATGGCAAAACTGGATTAACCCAAAGCTCATTCAATCAATTCAAATTTCGACGTCGGATGATTAGGTACAAAGTCAATGAATTTCTTTCATTAATTATTGTTTTCATCACCCCTGAACCAGTGAAAAAAGTTTCACGCACATTCCGAAGTTTCATATGAACAAACTCATATCTAAGTATATTATGTTGCCCATCAAATTCGAAAAAGGAAACATTTCCAAATGCCTAAAGGCAATACTTACAGGAATTGAATAAATTTCCAGTATCATTACGCAATAAAATCAGTATTACTTGTATTTCCTGTTTATTCCCAATATATCCCTTACGAATCCCATCAGAATACTACTGATGGTATTTCCTGTCTATTGCTTGTATTTTTCATTTTATGTTCTGGTTTCCACGAAAAGGAATATCCTGTAATGTTCGTGAGAACCAAGGGAAATAAGGTAGGAATTGGTGTTCTTCTTAAATTTCTGGAGGTTATATGCCTTAGGGAACACCTTTCTTGGTATAATGTGTTCCAGAGCCTCACTGTTCGTTGGATGAACGAGTCTTTGGAAAGAGATGTTCTGCAGGTCTCCATCAAAGTGAGCACGAAGGGGTGCGAAGCCTCAACTCGACGGGTTAATCTCGCGGGGAGTGCCAAGGGAGGAACAATTGTTGACATTTCAGAAGAGCATCGTCCATAAAAATATCTATGAAATAGAGCAAGATCGCCAACTTTCCTACTATACGGTGTCCCAGAGAAGTGAATGAGTTTGTAAGCGAAGCATCACCCACGAGACTAATTGCCCTTTTTGGACAGAATGTTTGGGTGCTGCACTCCAAATATGGGAACAGTATTCCGAGCAGGTCGGATCTGTGCCTTATAGATCATAAGCAGCTGATTGGAAGTGAAATAGCTCCTGGCCCGAAACAGAAAACCAAGTTTTTGGGATGCACTTTTAGCAATTGATCTCACGTGATTTTCCTAATTTCCTGAATATTTCCTGTATTCCCTAGGTAATACCTGTATTCCCAGAAATATGCCCAAGATATGACTTACTTCTGAATGACCAGAAGATGTAGCGAAAGAAATACTGGGATAAACAGTTTTCTTAGAGTGTAGGTAATATATGAAAATGAAGGACAATAGGTAGAGTATTATAATTAACATTGAATTATTGCGAGCATTCCAGAATTTTGTTCTCGTTCATAGATCACCCTTAAGAATACCCTAAGGCCCTAAGGAATATCTCATTTTCTCATTCGTGAGATATTTATTCTACTTTAATCCAAACACACACAATTGTCTTCGCCGATGTATAGATTGATATAAATTGTCAATATGAGTACCTACTTCCCACATGCTTGACAGTGAAAATATATGAAAGTCATTCATATATGCAATAATATGCAGGGGATTCTTTCGAGAAAAGATGCGTATTCAGGCAATTATTAAATGTTCCGTCATTTTGTAGTAGGTGAAAATATTGAAGTCATATTCTAGTAGGTATTGTGAAATATTCGTCAGGAGCTTCAAAAGGCTGAATCACAAGACCTCATTTCCAGTCGCCATCTTGGAATTTTCTTCTGTCAATTTAACTTCATATATAGTACTCATGCATCAATTTCATTACCCCAAGTTTCAAATTTTCCAGTCGACCGGTCATTAAAGAAAAGCACTGTATTGTTAGAGATTATGCTATACGTAGAGGTCCCAGCTCATCAGCCAGCGTAAGTATGCTGATTTATTCCAAAAATGTGCATACAGGGCGTGAACAAGTACGAATAATCGACTTCCTGTGTTGGTTTCTCTAATGCAAAAACCAGAAGTAAGTGTAATAATCATATCAATTGGAAGTTGTGAATAGAATCAATGAAGTTTGTACATCGTTTTTTATAAAACACCAAACTTTCCTGGTTGACTCTCTAAACATACGAATATTGACATGAATTTCGAATAGTCCATCGCTCTCTAAATTGGTCCTTATAAGAACTGTCGCTGTACACACCACAAACCTTTCACATATTTGGACGGAAAAAAAATATCTTCAGCTGATTTCTCAATGGGACTAGTAAGGAGGTGATCCACTAACACCCATAAAAACCTACAAGGCAAAAATGACAATGTTGTTATTTTTTGCGCGTTGTCGTAGAACACCGGGAAATATTTTGAATCGTAAAGCTCAACCGTAAACGACTCTCACGGGGAGAATTATAATCAAAAAAGTGATGTAAACGGCATTGAGATAGATGTAACTCCATTTCTGTCGGCCACTGGATACGGTCGCGGCATAATCAGATTTTGAAATGTTGTGGATAGGTTGGGAGCATAACTTACAGCTAATAAGGTGAGGCAGCCTCGTCGGTATTCAGCTCTGATCTGAATTTCACATTTGTCCAATCAGAGGTACACGGGATTCCATTTTCATTCGATCCATGCAGGACGTGCTTCCATCATGGAAATACATATTTCATATCGCCATATATCAACTTAACGGTGCTCTCATGAGTCAGTTTTTGATGATGTGCAGAAAGAAAAGACGCAAGCATTATTTTCCATAAATAGCAGTCATAATTTATTATAGTATTATCAGTGGCGACTCGTGACCTCACCATGTGGGTAGGCAATCTTATACACATCAAGCACGTGGCCTCACAATAACTAACAATCTAACCAATTCTGAACCTTCGGTATATTCTTCTCACAGTCACAGCCAATATTAAAAATAGCCCATGACATTTTATCTCCGTGAATTTTGTTTTTCACTATTTTTTCCATCACTGAATGATTGTGAAATTTGGAAACACTGCCAACGAATCTTATGATATTCATATTTTTGCGGTATCATCAATAGATTCGCATACAATCCTTGAAAATATTGTAAAATAAATTCAATATTTTCGTATATCTTGTTCTTCAATATCATCAAATTGTTATTAAATTGTTATATTAAATTGTTTTATCCGTCATTCGATTGCCCCCTTACGAGAAACCCACAGAAATCTTCGAAAGACTTGCGAGCATGCAATGACGGGAGCCTTATCTTTTAACTTGTGATATTATGTGCATACATATTTTCATCTAAAGGAGAATACAAATTCTCAACTCCAGAAGATTTTATCTTCAAATTCTCATCGTGTGTGTTTAAAAGATATAATTCAATGTTCGTCTTAGTTGTTTTCTGTTGAATGAACCGAGAAAAAATTGATATTTTCATCAAATAGAGAATGCGAATTTCCAATATACTTCTTTATATACAGTGTGTCCACCTTAAAAAAAAAAAAGTGTTTTAAAAGTGTTTTTTAACCGCCAGCTTAGTTGCAAAGCAACCCTCGGAAGTCAGAGACTTGTGTGAGTTAAGAAGACGGGGACCTTAGCTTTTTAAGTGTCATCCGAAGCACTAAGGACTTACCACCCCTGTAAAATCGTTATTATCCGACCAATTTCAAAAAACCTTTTTTGTTGGATATGTATTTGAAATGCCCATCCAACGAGAGAGTGATCTAATTTTTGGACTGTTATCGTGGCCAACTGCGATAAATTTCAATGACCCATATTCCAGAAAGTACTATTAGGGATTTTTTTCCACGAAACTTGATGATGGATTCTGAATCAGTACCACTTGGAATATACCTGTACCGATTTTCATCATCATAAAACACAGGGTGTCCGAAAAAACGAATCATCATTATCTTCAAATAGGTGATCAGCAAATATAGTTCTGTGGTTTTTCTAGGAAGAAATAATCACAAATTATCATTGAGGATTGTTTCAAATATACCTGTACCAATTTTCGGCATTTGATTATACAATGTGTATGAGAAAAAAATTAAAAAGGATAGGTTAGCAATATTTTTCATCCTGATAATTCTTCACTCGAAATAAAAGATGAATCAGGATCACTTGGAACATACCTGTACCGATTTTCATCATCATCAAACACAGGGTGTTCGAAAAATCAAATTAATATTTTTTTTTGAGTTGATGAAAAAATATTGCCTACTTTTTCTTTTTAATTGTTTTCTCATACACATCGTATTTTTGAATGATGAAAATCGGTACAGATATGTTCAAAGTGATCATCAATAATAATGTGTCATTAATTCTTCTCAAAAATACCACAATACTACATTTTCTGATCACCTATTAAAAAAAACATAATTCGTTTCTTCGGACACCCTGTGTTTTATGATGATAAAAATCAGTAAAGGTGTTTTTCAAGTGATCGTCATTCAGAATCCATCATTGTTTTTTGTGAAAAAAAATCCCTAATAGTACTTTCTCAAATATGGGTCAATAAAGTTGGTCGCAGTTGGCCACGATTACAGTTCATGAGAAAAGTCACTCTCCTGTTGGATGGACATTTCAAATACCTATCCAACAAAAAAAAGTATGTTGAAATCGGTCCAATAATAACAATTTTACAGGGGTGGTAAGTCCTTAAGGTGGACACACTGTATATATATCCATTTTTCATACTTTCTTGGGCCATCGACTTCTACTATACATATACTAGTGTGCTGCTTATATACTAGGTTTGGTTAGTGGTAAAATAGTGTAGTGTATTATCGTGCCAAAGGTTCCAGTCTTCGATATACAGGGTGTTGCGAAATTCGACCGACCAGAGGGTTGTGATAAATTTTCCTCCCATATTTTCTACGCCACTGATGACATTTCAACTATTTCCATTATTTCAATAGTGTCCTTGGCAGGTTCTAGCCTCGCTCTGGCATCATAACTCAACAGTTGAACGTTGAACTATGACTCCAGCCGACACTGAGAATTATTAACAATGACTATGCTATATCATCAACTATTTCGAAATTATGGTAACGTTTTGAAAATTGAATGTTACTTTCAACACCATAATTATATTGTTCAATGACCAACATTTAGCAACTATAATAGGTATAGACTCTATAACACCCTGTACCTACAATACACGACTGAACAGAGATATTCGAATTATCATCGAAAGCAATCTATACATTCGAGCAAACCAAATAAATGTCCATTATTCATTGAAATTCGGATATTTTATGACTTCGAGAAAGGTCCCTCATCAATTCAGATGACGAGTTTATCATCGAATTTTATAAAATCATCTAAATGACATCCTACTGAATAATTTAATGGATACTATGTGGTTGGGCAATCAAGGTGTGATGCTCCGAAGAATTTATAGTACCTTTTTTTTTAATCGCTGATGTTGATAGTGTCAATTTTGATGCACTGTATCTCCTTGATCGCCGATACTTCTTCAAAACTCAGATATACTCTCAACATTTCCGGTAACAGTTCCATACATATCATCGCCTTCCAATCAGTAGAAATAATGACCAGAATGATTTGAAATTCATGAATTTACACGAATTGAGTTCCATTTAAGGTAATAAAGTCAACTAATAAATTTTCTTCTCCTTCTGAATTACGAAACGCAAATGTTAAGTCCCAGAAGACAAGAAATGAATGTACGTACACTTATTTTCTCGTCTTATGCTGTTGTTGAATTAATAGGGACCCTATTTATGAGATAAATCTTCTTGGCCCCTTGTAATGGTGTCAAAATTGAAAGTGGCGTTTGCTACAATTCCAACACATGTAAGCCAGCGGGAAGCACAAGTCCCTGTAGAAACGAGCGATATTTCTTGTCTTATGCCTAAGTTAGTGGAGGCAGGTGATACGTGCAACGAAATTTCTATTTCGAGTATTCGATAAATTCATAAGGAACAGGTGTAATAAAAGCTGAAATATTCTGTTGTCGTGTTCATAAATCTCGTGTATTCTTCGAAGGTCTACGCATGGCCTCCTAGGGAGCCTTCATAATGAAAACTATTTGTTGAACATTGTAATGGTTTCGTCATCAAGATTTCCTCGTATTTCATCAAATCTACATGATTCCGTTGATTCTATGTTATGTGGTATCGGTAGAGACTAACAACACCACAAAATGTGTCCATGGGAATCCTCACATACATATAACAACTATCATTAATTTATAACCGATTTATTCATACATAATATATGGTGACAATTGAACACTGATGACAAATTTAAATACCAAAGACCTCATTATCATGTCCACTACATACCCTCATCTCTTGTGATAACTTATTAGATTGTAGATTGTAGATGGGTCGTATAGGCTGGAAGACCTCTCGATCACTGCGACCTAGATCTATTGTGATTACCCCTATCTAGTTTTGGTCCTCTAACCCTAGACTTCTGATGAAGCCTACGATTTTCCTGACGGTTGACTTTCCCACTTCAGCAGGGGTGAGATAGACCTGTTCTAGGTGGTTCAGCCTTTGGCGGATTAATACTTCACATGAGCAAAGTATGTGTTCCGCGGTTTCGGTCGCATTGTTACAAAAGCGGCAGGTGTCAGTCTCCGCCAGACCCATCTTTTTGAGGTGGTACCTCAGAGGGCCGTGTCCTGTGAGAAAGCTTGTGATAAGCTTTAGCTCTGGTTTGCTGAGGCTGAGTAGCTCTTTGGCTCGGTTCTGCGAATGGTTGATGAACCTTTTCGCTTGTCGTAGACCTGGAGTTGCTCTCCAGTAGGAGGACTTTTCAATTTCTTCCCATTTCCCGAGTTCTCCCTTTAGGTGACATTTGCTTATCCCACAAAAAGGCTCAGGCCCAAAAAGTGCAGATGCTGCACCTTTTTTTACAAGGCGATCAGCTGCCTCATTTCCTTTGATTCCTACATGCCCTGGAACCCACATAGGTGTGACTTTGTTGCCCTTTCTCAGTTGCATGAGTGTTTCAAAGCAGTCCCATGTAATCTTTGATGTGAAAACGAATGATTTTAGGGCTTTTAGTGCGGCTTGGCTGTATGAGCAGATATATATGTTGGCACTCCTCAGACCTTTGCTCAGGCACCTTTGGGCGCAAAGGTTGATGGCATGTATTTCAGCTTGGAAGATAGTGGGGGAGTGACCTAAGGCTTCAAATAAACTTAGCAACCTAGCAAACATCATAGCCCTGATAGCCAAACAAGGCAATATTGCCAAGTGATCTGAAATTTTCGTCTTTCCCCAATTTTGTACTTGATGCTATAGGTTGATAAATTCTCATTGAAGGCAGGCTGATTCTTCAAATATGATTCATATAAACCTTCTTTAGATTCTATCTCGGGTCTGATTATATAATTCGAATATAATTTGATGAATCATATAATATTACCAATGATCCTATATAATATAATATGATACTTAGAGAGGAATCTGATGTTTTTTTTCAAATGTTTGTGGAAAACCTAGTTCACGAAATTTCTAGTACGGTTTGTGTATTTTTTTCTGAACTTGATAATGACGGATTCTTTTGAGAAAATGTTGATCTACCCAATCTTCGACTGTATTCATGAACTTTACCACCATCATTGATGACAATATCCAGCCTTATCGTCAGAATTTTCTTCACTGTGTGTACCGATATCATGAATTATGTTCAGTGTATCATCAACTATGTAGTCAATGCTCAAACTAATCCATGTTCGTACGAAAAATGTCAAACATAAAGTGATATCGCATTTATCATCTGTATAGTTTCCGGACCACACAGATTTCTAGATGAAGAAGATAAGTAAGTTATTTGGGAAACTGTTTCCCCTATGCAAACTGACGGGAAGATCAGATATTGCCATCTCATTCAGTGCCTACCTGTTTGTCTTCAGCTCCATGATGGTGAGACAAATATTTTTGATGGTCGGTTGAGTTTGTAAATTTTAAATCAGCGATATCTTCGGAACATTTTCAATGTCCATGTTATACGATGATCATGTGAATATCGAGATATGCATGGAAGTAACTTTCACTACTAAAATGGAATGATATAATGTGACATGAGAACATGGTGATTTTAGCTTGAATAATCAGATATATCATTCATGGTATTACCCTTAACAGTAGGATGCATATTTCGAGATTTTTGTTTGTACTTTTCATGATGACTTTCTCACTTGGCCTAATATGTTTGCACTGTTGACTCTGCAATAACCTTTCACTACCCAAGAAATAAATATCAACTTCATCAACTATTATTTCAGCTGTGTTTTTGTTATTATTGTTATTATTGTTATCATCTGAGTATACACTGAGAAAATAAATGAAAATTCATATAACTAAATGTAATGGTGATTTCGAATTAGTTTCATCAAACACAACACATATTCGTGATATCACTTATTTAAGTGATCAATACTTAGACAAACCTATTGCATACCACCTCCGAATATTTATAGTTCAAATTATTATTCACCACTACATCAAATAACATGTTCCATATCCAGTAACTAATAAATATCTCTTATGTTGTGGTATTAGGATTGTGTTGAATGTTACTTCCCTGATATTTCTATTTAATATACTACGTATTAGTGCGTACGGCAATATTAATAGGTTTTCTTTTTGTGATGTACAAATCTACCACATCAGAGAGTAATATGCCGAAATCACGAAGCCGATCGTCCACGTTCGTTTTTTTCAATGCATGCAATGGCGTTGGCGTGGTCGTTTTATCAGTTCATAGTTCATCTTTCGTTGCGTTCGTCTCGTGAATCATGAATGAAATAAATTTCATTGGCCCATAGAGTTTTCATTTGAAGTGCATGTGTATAGTGTGAGTACCTACTTAACTACAAACTGTGGTACTGTGAAGTGTGAAATGTACCTGATAGTGGTAACTCGAAGAGTTGTGACTGGTGTTCAACAGTAAGTAAAATACCTATTAGTTTCATCTTGAAACTGAAATGACAGGTGAATGTTGCACGCGTTATTGAGGAGAACGAGAAAATCTCAATTTTGTTGCACACAAAAATCGAATTTACACAATAATTCGATTTCTCTCTCATTCTCAACTTCATTCATATACTCAGATAACTATCTCTATTACCTACCTAATTATCATAACATACCTGCAAATTATTGAGATTCTGTGATATTTTCCAGTTTTTTCTCCAAATAAGTATGTCCCTGACGGCGGTAGAAAAATATTGATTCAGAGTTTGAACAGACAAAAATGAACGAATCTATAAGTAGAAATCACTAGTTTGTAGTAGTAAATATGAATTAAATAAATAGAGTATAAATTTATTGTTTGTAGTGGTAAATACGAACCGACGAGCTGAATAGTATTATTTACTCATTTGTAGTGGTGAATAATAACCGTACAGGTAGGGTCCCTAATAACTGGTGCTTCAGTATGTCATATTGCCTCAATCATACTATTCTGTAGTGGTTATATTTGATTAATGTAGTGACTGGCGCCGATTTAACCACAACTTTTGGTATGGTATAGTGAACTTCAGGTACATTCAACGGATAATTTCTGTCAGTGTACTATATTCAATGAAAGTAGAATTAACTTTGTATGAAACACCGATCTCAACATTGCCGTTATATTATATAGATGTTATCGTTCGACACTCAGTACATACGATATTTTTCCTGCCACCTTCTTACGAAATAAATAATCCTGTAAGGCGATTTTCGTAATTACTACGTCTGCAAGCCGTCAATCAAAATGAGTGCATAGTAGCAACTTAATCGCAATAATAATCACAGCTGCTGCAAACTTCTTTTGCCGACTGTTAAATACGAAACTGTCACCGTTTCCGATGCCAATGTCAAGAGCTTTCATATCCATTAAGTGATCTAGTTATCCAGCGAATTTATTGAAACAATGTCATTGGCTCAAGTAATGAGGGCAATATAAGGATGTGAACATGACATCGAACTCTGCAGTAATAGCTATTTGTGTATTTAGAGCGCAAAGTGATAGATTGCCGCTCGACAAAGAAAGTTACCGCGCGATGCGGAGCGGAGCGCGGTAATCTTTGGAGAGCGGCAATAACACTTTGTGCTCGAAATACACACAAGATTTTTTCTACTAACGCAGCTTTTGGAAATGACTACCCTGAAAGTATGAGCGATTGAAATAGTTGAAAAAGTTCTTATCCATATTATCCCATATGTCCAAAGGAAACAAAAAAAGAAAAATTGAAATAACTGACAAGCCAGAAAAAAATGTCGGGCCTACCAAGAGTTGAAACTGGACCACCAGCGTGGCAACCTGAGCTTCAGACCTCTGAGCCATAGTACGATAAACTCTGTAATCAAATAGAACATTACTCATTGATGCAATAAAATTAAGATACACTGTCTTTCTGATGACAACAAAGAGTTTAAATATAAAGTAAAATTCATCTTTTTCAACAGATATGCTTCATCGGGAGCTTCTTGTAAAAATTTGTTGGTATATATCTTCAGCGGTGAATGTTTTGGATTTTTCTCGCTTTATATCCAATAGATTGTTTCTTGAGAAATGCGGTGAGTTTCAGATACTTATTAATTCCGATATTATCTTTAACATTCAAGCATGTATATACGTACCATCGAATATATAGACCAATGAGTTGATGACTTCAAAGTCTTTGATTTTTTACCAAAATAAGCCAGTAAAACGTTTTCTGAATACATATTCACCATCTCGGAGTGGCACCAATTCATGAATGTATCATATTGTAATTCATATATTTCTTCCTTGATTTCTCCGGTAAGAGATTCAAACTCTTGCGCTTTCTGCTATATCATCAGGAAGGAGGTGTGTTTGATGATTCACTGTCACTATTTTCCATCATGACGGAATTGGGGGTTTTCAAGAATAGATAAGTATAGGTTACAGAGATGTGCGAGCGTTTTTTCAATATTTCCGCTCACGAGCGCAAAAATGCTGTCAAAGAATGACATTTCTGGGAAAACGTCAACTTTGTGCTGGAATTTGAAAGCGTCAAAGGCTACTTTGTTAAGCGTTTGTAGAAAAAACTCTTTTCAGCGCATTGAGTTGAATAAACCACGTCGAGACTATTAGATGAAGCTGAGCGTTGATTCAAGAGGTAATTAGTTCTGTTGATATCACCAAATGGCAGAATTTAGTGCCCATTGGTTGCTGTGGCTTTGAATCGAAACCACAGTTGAGCAATCACTGAATGGACTATAGAGGTGCATGATAAACCAGATGAACTACTAACGGCAACCTCACTTGTAGCGTAGCCTACGAATCTGATATTCATGCACACTACATTCATTTCAATCTGTTCCTTTGAACATCATTGAGTTTATTTCAACTTAAGGAATTTGATACTTTCATGCATTTACTTTTTCAACTTCAAAACGCTGTTCATAATAAAATTAAGGTCCATTGGTATGTACACCTCCATGGAAGTATTTGTGTTCTGACTTCCACTATACCATGTCTATATAGAATGATCTTATTATAGTATACATTTTATTCATTGATATTTTTTTTGGAGTCTAGAACATTTTACTTGACTTTTCAGGAATTCTAGACATACCTACTTCAAATTCTCGCATATATGTGACATTCGAATAAACTTGTGGAGATCGGTCGTTTTTTCCTGACATCATCAGCTTCCCTATATACTAACAGAAAAATGTTACGTACCTATATCGCGTTAATCAGAAACTCATGAAAGTGTAACAATTTAAACCTCAAGAGTGTCGTACATCTTTCGTAATAATAACAGTTATTTTAGATGTCATTATACATGCAATAATTTAATGACTACACAGAAGTTCATGAATTTTATTAAAATTATCTACAGAATAATCTATACTCAGATCATAACCTAGGTATGTAATTTTCTTATGTTCTTTATCATGTACAGGTAGACAGGCATAATGATAAACGCAAAAGGAATATATAACGTTATTTTGTTAAACAACTAGAACGAATGGGTTCCGAATGAGAAAATGGCTTCTAGGTGCTTGTCAGATGTAACAAGAGGAGGAATTCTGAAATAGAATATTGGCACAAAATTTTCAAAAATTTGGAAATTACAGGTATATATTTCAAATCTTTGGAAGGTTTCCAATTACTTCCTGAAGTACTCTGCAAGTGATTCATTACGAAAATCTCAAGTACACCTATACGAAAAGTATCTACTTCAAATTCCAAGTATACCCACTCAATTGAGGCAAAGTGCTTGAAGCTCCAGGCATACTTTACCACAGTCTTCTTCCCTGAATCTAAAAATTGGTCGCGTGCCATTCGAAGTAACAACCTATCACTCCTGCATAAGGTTCCAATTGCTCCAATACAATTTTTGAAAAATCATGTTATAGGAACTTGTTCGAGACACTCGTGTGGGCATTTTTCTTATGTGAAAAATCCAGTCTCTCAGCTCTCCTGTGTTCGATTTTAATCGGTTTACCTGTTAATACGTAAAGGTCAATAGCATCTTACAGTATATGCAATCTTCTTACGTCGTGACTTTTTTAATACCACCTATATATACCCTGCATTTATCAACGAGAAGGTCTCCGTGATTACCGCTAATAAGCCATACAACACGCTTAGTATTAAGAAAATGATACTTGTTCATCATCTATAACCGAATAATACCACATAATATAATAATAATAATAATAATAATAATGCGTCTTTATTCTTCAATACAACCAATACAGAGTGAATACAATCACTAACCCTGAATATAACAATATATATATGATTGAAGAAAAGGCGAGGTGTCAGGTGGGCATGATGTGAATCACACCCTCTGTTTTTCAACCTAACCGTGATTGATACAAAGCAAAGAAATACAACAACAAAAAAACAACAAAAAAAAAAAACATTCATTCATACTATCCAATCGACTTAATAAGCCTAATATCTCATATACAATACCTAATTACCATAACTTATGAGTCACGTCAAAGTTTCTTTCCTACCAGCGTGCGGAAAAGTGCCTGCTCCGCACCATTTTTTGTTTTGGACGTTGAAATTTTCCGTACGATTTTACTTTTCTGCACGATTTTCACTTTTTCGCACGATAAATCGATAAAATCGTGCAGAAAAGGTACTTTACTTGTATTGTTGAAAATGAGGACATTTGGGACTAATTGAAGGATCTATGTACCTAACTATTCTATCTTATCTGTCATTTTGTAGCATTATTATAGAATCTTGTTCATTGAAAACCTTCTTTTTTCAAAAATAATGTGGACAAAAACACTCGTAAAACATTGTAACTGAACTAATTTAGTTCATTGTACCAGTATATCACCTGACGAAGCTACTGTGTTAGCGAAACATGTCGAGTGTTTGAGAATTTTGTGAAAATCTTATCGTTTGTGAAGTTTTTACAAAAAATGCATACTTTGCATAAAACATGATGAACTCAACGTCAACGTCACCAATTGTCAATGAAAACGCGGTCGAAAATTTGTACACCAAACTTCATTTTCGCAAGGAATTCCATGGAATTCCAAGGAATTCCAAGGAACTCCATGAAAATCCAAAGAATTCCAAGGAAATCCAAGGAATTCCATCAAGGAAATCCAAGGAATTCCAAGAAAATCCAAGGAATTCCAAGGAAATCCAAGGAATTCCAAGGAAATCCAAGGAATTCCAAAGAATGTCAAGGAATTCCAAAGAACTTCAAGAAAATTCAAGATTTTCTAGGGCATTCTGATGAATAATAATTAATTAAGGAATTTACAATCACACTTGAAAAAAACTGAAATACTGGAATAAGAAATCGAACATTTAATAATAAAAAACAAGGCCTAGTTCTTCTGTCTATGAGGTAACTAAAAATAATTCTTTTATCACAACTAATTCAGGTAACCTAGCAGCATTTCTACCAAAATAAAATAAGGATGAATATAGGTATCTGAAACTATAGGTCTTTCTTGAAATCTCTATATTTTTTCTCTATGTTTGCCCGATCTTCTCGAGAAATTCGCAGTGATGGTTCACATCCAATCATAGTTATTGGACCATAAAATATTTGTGATCTCAAAACCATGTCTACATCTTGGGTCTTTGGCCAAAAAAAATCTTGTAGGTTTTGATGTAGAAATTTCAGCCGGTAGTAACAATTCCTGCTATCTCCTGTTTCCATCTCATTCTCGACTTTGTCTATCAGCCTTCCAATATACCACTGAGAGTCATAATATGTGGCATAATATTTTTCACTCTCAATTTCATCTTCATTTGAGTCTTCATTGTTCAGTGAATCAGTTTTTGTTTGTTCTACGGAAAAGTCTTCAATATCTGTCGAATCATCAAGAGAAAAATGTTTATTAGAATTGTACGAGGAATTTGAAGTAACATCGGAATCATCTTTGGCAATCATATCCGGAAGATTATCTCGGGCAAATGATTCTATATCAGCGATATCATCATCAGTAATTTCTCCAATCAATCGCAAGGAATTATACCCGTTAATAATCAAAATGTTCTTCAACTCGTTTGGAATTTTAATGTTGAGCAAACACTCTGCCTCATGTAGATCTTCGTCGAGAGAATTCGATGACATAACGTCCACCCGAGCTCACCCTTTACCTCGCCCTTTACAGACCTACGAAACATGATTGATGTTGAACATTCTAGGGTTGATAATCAATTCAATGGAAAGGAATAGATAATGATCATATCCATTATTCTGAAGCACTTAAAGCAGTGCTATTTGCATTTGAAACAGACTTACCGCCACTAAATACTTCCACTCTTTTAGTCAACTGATTAATAATTTCTAGATTAAATGCACCCAACTAACCCTACGAAAGCTGCAGGCGAACTGATTTCTTTAACATGTACGAACCTGTGCCCGAATGCCCGTTGATGACATCATTCTTCATGTCTACCACAAGATCTCGCGCGAGGTCCAATAGGGTTCTACAAAAATAGCTGAAGCTGCCATCACATACATTCTCTTCTAAAAGAGGATGCAGTTTTCAAAGGAATTCCAAGGAATTCCAAAGAATTCCAAAGAATTCCAATGAATTCCAAAGAATATTAAGGAATTCCAAGGAATTCCAAGGAATTCCAAGGAAATCCAAGGAAATCCAAGGAAATCCAAAGAATTCCAAGGAAATCCAAGGAATTCCAAGAAAATCCAGGGAATGCCTGAGCATGCGTTGAGATGAAAATATGGATGAATTCCAAGGAATTCACAGGAAATCCAAGGAATTCCAAGGAATTCCAAGGAAATCCAAGGAATTCCAAGGAAATCCAAGGAATTCCGAGGAATTCCAGTTGCTTGTACACTAGAATTCCACCGCGGTTTACCCCTCGATGAAAACTGAAAAGCTTCAAGACGGATACGACTTTGCTATTGAAATAATCATTTCTTATGTTGAAAACGGGAGCAAAATCGGTCCCGAAACGTCCAAAGATGAGTGAAAATTTGATATTTTTTCTACATACCTTTATTTCTCTTCTCCAAACTTTTTTCAATACAAATTGTCACTGACAAGCTAGTGAATGTTTCTTTTAGGCTCTCTGATAGGAAAATTCCTCGGAAAATTCTTTAAACGCAGTGACATTTTGGGGCAAATCATCTGATATGTCCTTACCACACGTATATATTGAAACAAATATTCATTTTTTCATTTTATAGAAACGAGGAGAGAAAATCCCAAAAAATTTGGAATAATGAGTGAAAGAGTAACTTTTGTTTTTCCCTTCATAATGATCAAGCCATCAGCTCTTCTTATAAACTAATATCCAGGTTAGCATCCCGAAACATGAATTACAATTTAGTCGAAATTACATCAAAATCGGACAAATATGAAAAAAGTCACAGGGCGAACAATTTTGCATGGCTAAATATTTTGCTCGTCGTTTTTTTTGCCGGTAAGTGTAAAATATTCGCTTCCGTTAAAACTTCACATTATGTGATTTGTATTGCTGGAGGAGATCATATCGAAGAGTGGAGGAATTTGGATAATCTCAGACTCGGTCTCGATCTCTTTCACTTACTATAATATATTATCGCAACTTATTACTAGTGTATCTATTTGAATATTCAACCAGACAACATCATTGATTTAGATAATTATTTATATATAAAATTAGTTGAATCAATAAATGTAATAACAAGGAAGAACTGCTAGGTCGGCATAAAAGGGAAATCGGAAAATATTGCTGGTTCGTTATAATTGAATAGAACCTTATCAAATTGGATATAAATAGAAATATGCCGCACTTACATAAAAATAAATGATAGTGAACCAAGGAATCAAGAGCTCTGTCTATGAATGCTAGCAAATCATTGAACGACAATCTATACATTCTCCAGATTTCAGAAAACCGTAGCCGAGACCGTAGCTCAATCATAACTTTCGTCGAATCACTTTTTGATCGCTATTAACTTCAACAACTTCTATTTCCATCACGCTATCTCAATCTAGTGGCAATATCTTTGATTGATATATCTTCAGTAGTGAAGAGAGCAGTCAACTTTAGGTGACATAAGTAGATAACGAAGCTAGATTGTCGCTCGATCATTAACCTTCAATTTTTTTTATAATACATACCAGTAACTTCAGTGGGTAGGAGTCCGAATATATACGATTAGTTAAATGAAATTCAATGGATGACACTATTGACACTGGCCAGATAAGCGTACTCATGAAGTACAATGACAATTTCTACATGTAAACACACTGTTCATATGAATATTCAAACTTCAGGTAACCAATCACAATAAAGTTGGAGAAATATATATAGGTTACACCTTGGAATTACTGCTTATATAATATAGCTACTAATGATAATATTTCCACCAATTCCGTACATGCCAAGTCATATTATCTCTACATGAGGTATCACTGCATATTTTTTTAGTCATTGAGAATGCAAGATATTTGAGGAAGTATGCTTCTAATTGTGCATACGTCATACAAGAATATTGTTCCCCAGTTCCATTTGTACCAATGAAATAACTGAAACGTATTATCTGCCCCAATATAGCTTGACAAAAGCAATTTTTATAATCGTTATATCAAAATGGAAACACATGCATTTGTGTCGAATAGACAAGTTATTGAAGATAACGAAGTGAGTGACAAGTAATTCAACAAAATATTTAGTATTTTCCTCATCCTATGGTCAGCGAATGGAAAACCAAATAGTTTGACACAGATATATAGATATATGTACAGAGTACAAGTTTTCACACACACTTCAGATGAATTGGCTTGTTTCTTCATCCTTTCCAAATATTCATTTTATGTGATCTTGGCATATAAATAATATCGGAAATTCAGAAATATAACCATGATTGAGACCATCACAGAGTTCATACTATATAGTAGATTATAGGTATAGAAGGCTTCGGGGACAAAATTCACCTAACCTAACATCTCTTAGTGGACAATCTTGGCAGCTCCTAGTATTAGTAGCAAGCGTGATCTGAATAGAAGGGGTCAATCATCAATCTTGAGGATGTTTCTGAAATAATATTGGGATAAAGGTGGAGGTGATGATGAAGGTCTATCATCTGTGTCACAAAGGAATGGATCTTTGCGAACGATAGCAACTATATGTGGAAAAGTTTACTCCATGATCATTACATCAACATTATGTTGTTATTTTTATTCATTCTACTCAATCATAATAAATATATGAATCAGGGTTTGGTTGGGTTTATTCCGAAACCGTTTTGACGGACAAGTTGCGCAAACATTTTCCAGCTTCACCAATAACTTCTTGCCTCTCCCTACCTTTCCTTGCCTAAATTTTCAACATTTTCCTTGGCAAGACTCATAAGAATTCCTGTATATTGTTCTGTTTATTCAATTGCCTTTATATATTTGAATTTCTCGAAACTATATTCATTGAGCATTATATCATGAACTTCGTGTCCATATGCCCATCAACTTTTTGTTCTCGGGTCGAATTATTATGTTTATGAGACAGGAGACAGGGTGTTGGTGCAACCTGACCCCGGATGGGATGGCTATCTCCGAGAATATCTCTAGAGGCAGAGCTTTCAGTGACCCCTGACCGTTTGAACAAACAATGCGATAATGACTATAAAAATATAATCCCCGATATCGCATGACTGAAGACACCGATAAGGCCGATAAAAGAAGGACACAATTTTATTGTTGGGTCTCTAGACTGTATATTTGTATACAGGATGGAACACTTGTATCTATATGGTATCCGTTCATCGGGGTTTTCTAATTTTAGGTCTTTGTTATCAATATTATTTTTATTTTCGGTATTCTTGTCCACATGAAAATTGTAACAGTACTGAAAAATATATAGGTATCTCAATGGATAAAATAATTATGGATTTTAATGGCTAGTATACAATCGAATCTTCAGATTCCAAAGATATATTTTGGTTCAATATGAAAGACAAGATCATCCTGTTAAAAAATCAGCCAGAAATTATATCAAGGAGAGTTCAATGAAGATCAGAGATTTGGGGGAAGCTTAATTGTCTCAGATGAGCTTGGATGATGTACTGAGGGACTACAATTACAAGAGCTCATCAGACGTCAGCATAAAAAATGAACCATTACCGGTTGAGAATCGGGTTGAGATGTCATCATAGGAAGGTCAACTCAGAGGAAAGAAATGAATGAAAGTTACGAGTAGAAGGGAAGGAAACCTATATTCACGTAATTATGGAATATGACAACCTACAGATCTCAGCATAAATACACATAATGAAGGAGAAGGAGATACCCTATACGGATAAAAAAAAACACGGAGATCCAGGGTTGTCCAGGTCAGTGTCCAGGGGTACCTATGTAATAAAATAATGGGTCTTCATCCCTTTTACATACATGAATAAATACAACTTGACTATACGAATAAATAAACCATTTTACGAGAGATATCTCCGAAAGATGTATCTCTTCTACACGCAGTAATTACACTAGTCTCTGGTAGAAATCCATATTGCTCTCGATATTGCTCAAAGTGGATTGAAATTTCTCAAAGGAAGAAAGGAATGCTCGAAGTCATTTCAAATTTTGATGGTGTTGTTGAACAATCAGAAGGGACATGTTTAGGTTTTATAAAAGACCATCTTCGGCATAATTGAAAGTTTTGGAGTTGAAAAAATGTGATGCTATATACAAGCTGTAGAATTGTTGCCAATGCCCATATTCAAATAATCGAGTTCAAAAGTAACTAAACGGGTTCCCGATAAATGAATACACTAGATCAGCTATTGTAAGACTTATTTTCCAAAGGATCAGAAAGATTTCACAATTCTTAAAGTTCTAAATTTTCAAGGAGTTGTAATTTCCTAGAATTCATAGGATTTTTTCCAAGATTGTCGGGTTTAGTTAGTCAGAGATGGATGAAATTCGAGATGAACATTTTCAAAGAATGTGGAATTTTCGAAAAATTGTGAAACGTTTCTTAATAATTATAAGATTCTCAGACGATTTTGAACGAGGTTATAGGATTTATTCAAGAATGAAGTGATTGATTGCCCATACAATTCCATCGAAGATTAGTAAAATTAATCAACTCCACTATATTCGGATTGAGATATTCGACCTTGTATTGTGGACTTTTTCTTTATTCCATGGATCACAGGAAAGAGGATCTTTATGTTGTTTGGAGAACAACGTGCGGAATATCTCCGAGGTTGGTGATATTATATAGCTATATATTATAAAGGATTTAACATTTCCAAAATATTTACCTAGATGAGTATAGATTCTTAATATTCGAGCAGATAGTCGGAATGAGACCATCATCTCCGATGCTCTTCCCGTCGAGTTAAGGGTTCGCACCCCTTCGTGGTCACTTTGGAGACCTGCAGAATATCTCTTTCCAAAAACTCGTTCATCCAACGAACAGCAAGGCTCTGAAACTCATTGCCAAGGAAGGTGTTCCCCGAGGCATATAACCTCCAGAGATTTAAGAAGGACACCAATTCCTACCTTATTCCCCTTGGTTCTCACGATGTTCTCTGAACATTACAGGATATCATTTTTTGCGGGAACCAGAACATTAAATAAAGTCTAGTAATCTGTGTCTCAACGTTATCTGCCTCCTATATACCTGACAAATCTTCAAATTAATGAGAAATTAGGAAATCATTAATAATTATTATATTTATCCTCGGATAAATCATTATTTTATTATTTCGAAATATCAGAGTTGTTCAAATGTTATAATATTTTTCAAATACACATGGTATTGCTCCTAAATTATTCGCATGCTTAACCAATAGGTATGGTGTCAATCGCTCGGGACATATTCACATCACCCAGATATGGGTAAACGGTTTTCACATAAAAACAGGATATTAATTTTCAAATTATAAGTTCACCCAATATACATAATTTTGCATTACTTATCAGTTCATACGGGCCATTATTGCTGAGAACTAGATGTAATGAGTAGCAATAGGCGTTAACAAGTGCAAAAATGATTTCATTTAATATATGACCAACATAGTGAACATAATAATATGCAGGAGCTTTAGTTCAGATATACAGTAAAACGTATATTTGTCTACTAATTGCAATATCTAACTGTTCCGCCATTATACAAGACTATTACAAATATGCTCGGAAATATGCATTGTTGAACAATTAGTTCATTTTTACGTGTAAAAATTTGCATATCCACCATTTTATTTACCAGCTATAATATTTATTCCAACTGTTATCGATAAACCGCATTCATTTTGTACTGTTATTGCGCGAAGGGGTTGAGATAATGATAGGTAATATGATTGCATAAAATGGAAAAATACATTTGAATATTATTCATTTTTCCATCGATTAAGTATATATTGTTGCTTGATGGGAAGAATCGAGCAAAAAAATTGAATTCAGAATTCACCTGCAGTTTCCTGTTCAACGGCAAATTTTATTTAATTGGATGTTCACCATTTTATTCCGCGAATATATATACATTCATATACGTAGCCGGGTAGCATTTTTTTGAAAAATATTCCCTCCCAGATGATGACCTTCTGTATGTATACAAATAATGTGATGCTTTTGCCTCTCATTTCTCAACAGTATGCCATGATACTATCATAACACATTTTGGAAATAGTCTATCCAAATCCTGCACAGTAGCACGTCATGTGCCGTACTCAATTTTCATTATTCCTTATATTACAGAAAACGATGTCAAAAACCAAAAATCAATCTCTTCCAAGGTTCTAAAGTCACATTCAAATATAATAATACCCCCTTTGACCCGTATAATTGATCTGTCCTTGGAAATAGGTACTTTCCCAGATATATTCAAATTAGCTATTATTGTTCCTCTCCACAAAAAAGGGAATATTACTAATATTGAAAATTATCGTCAAATATCACTATTATACCTGAGATTTCCAAAGTTCTTGAAAGATGTGTCTATAATATAATAACAGATTTCAATGGTAAATACAATATCCTCACCATTAGCCAGCATGGATTCAGAAAAAATAAATCAGTAGAGACTGCAACAAATCAACTCATGAATTATGTCTACACAGAGCTTGATAAAGGCAACTATGTTGTATCGCTTTTGTTCGATTTTTCTACGGCTTTCGACAGTCTGAATTCACAATTCATATTGATAAAATTATATACCCTTGGTATTAGAGGTACTTTACTCTCATAGTGAAAATTGACAACGAATTATCAAATGAGTTCTCGGCTTCACTAGGAGTTCCTCAGGGATCTGTCTTAGGGCCGTTATTGTTCTTACTATTTGTAAATGACTTACCTACCTACTTTTATCAGTGAAGGTATAGTTACTATGTTTGAAGACGATACAAAGATAACGGTCGCGAGAAGGTCTATCGAGGAAATGCAAACAAAGATCGAGAAAATATGTGAGGAAATGGAAATTTGGTGTCACAAAAACTCTTTAATTCTCAACAAAGAGAAAACAGCGTGTGTGAATTTTCACCTTCATAAAACGTTGCCCAATTCGATCAAAGAAAAGTTTCTTTTCCCTTTTACAACACATGCTAAACTTTTAGGTACTTGGCTCGACTCTGATTTGAGCTTTGATCATCATATCAATCATGTATGCGATAAACTTAATAAAGCTTTCTATAGAATTTAACAAATGAAATCTTATCTCAAAAAAGAAACTCTAATGAACCTTTACTATGCATTTGCTTACTGTCATCTTACATACAATATAATATCTTGGGGAAGTGCTAATGATTTCAACAGAGTTTATCGCAAAAGAGAATAGTAAGACTGATTTACGATTTGGAATATCGTGCAAGTTGTCGAAAAATAGTCAAAAAATATGGAATATTAACAGTACCATCTATTTACATCATAAAGTGTGTCAATTTTACCAGAAAATACCTAATTAACTTACAACAACATCAGTCTGATATCCATGATTACAACACAAGAACCAAAAGCCTTCGAGTACCTACTTACAAAACAAGTACCTTTCGAAAATCTCCCGTTCACAATTACATCATCTTCTATAATGCTCTACCAGATGACATCAAATCAAAACCACCTACAGTTCATTTAAGAGTGGCGTGAAAACATTTTTCCAACAAAAGTCTTCTCATTCTGTGAAAGAATTTTCAAATAATAGCCAAACAGCACGTGTTTAGTTTTGATCAATGATCATTTTAATTCATAATAGTTCCACACACTTTTTATATATAGTTTTCATTTTAATGTAGTATTTGTGTATGGAACAATGTTCCTATTTGTGACTTACCATTTGTACTTTGTATGTTTATCAAGGTGAATAAATTTTCATTTCATTTCATTTCAATATAGTTATTTATACACCAAGGTGGTGAAGGATATCAGTATTACCCATGCAGGGACCAAGATTATATCCCGAGGCTTCAGCCATTGAAGGAGCAATGCCATTTGCTTTGTATACCTATCCACCATTGTTCAGCATATTACTACTACTAAAATTTTGATATATCATACAGCTTATAGGAGTTCAGTCAAACAAACCAAAAAGAAATTAGACTTGGTTGTCAGAAAATAAAGGCTGTATCAAATTCCCAGTTGAAATTGTGAATAACTACAAAACCGAGTACAAAACGGAGTGAAACTTTGAGTGACATTTATTTTGATGGGAATTAGGAATAAGCTTGTACCCCGCCTGCATGAACTTAGGAAGGATACACATCTCCAAGCACATTTCCCTTCCATCTACACTGAAAAAACATTCTTGCACTATTCGCAAAAATTGTGATAGTATTTCTGTGACATATTCATAATGAGAAGATGCATATGTTGTTGACTACTCAGATCAGTAGGTCCTCAGCTGATCGAATTCAATAATGAAACTGAAAAAACAATATTTCTGATCATTTGAAATTGGCCAAGTGAAGTGGAGTGGTTGAAACCTCGGTTGAAGCTTGAAGCGGAGATAAACCCACGATAAATCCATCTAGGTAGAAGTCGAGGTAGAAGTACTCATCTCGACTCATCTCTTGTAACCATGAAGACGCCGCACATGCGCATAGAAATTTGTTTCTGGCGGGAGGCCTAGTTTTCGAATCTCTCCAATTATATTATACATGAATGACACAAAAGTTAATAGTATAGTTTTCTTTTAGCCGAGCTTTTAACCATGGTCCACTCATTTTATACCTAAAACTCCTAAAAGATTCGTGCTCAGAATTTATCTGAGTATATCGCAGTCCCTAAAGAATATTCATCAGAAACCTGATGTCGACACAGATCAGCTCAAATTATTCTGATACTCGTGTCCTTGATCTCTATCTTTATTCTTACCTATTGTGATATTCTTTCCTTCTAAACCGAGTTCTAAACTAACTGAAGTATTTCACTTGAACTGATGAACGTGAACTTAACTGAATCAGTTATCATATACATAGATATACATTCTATCAAATTTGAGTCTTTCAAAAGAACACATCATGTTGACTGATTTAATTCATCAGTTCTAGTGGAAAATTCCAGTTAGTATAGTTATAGTGAGTAATATTCCAAATCTCGGTTCAGATCGAGGTTCAGATTAGAAGAATATCACTTATGTGAATCAATCTAGATGTATGATAATCTGATGTACCTAGCTACTTCTCAAGTAGTCCCTTCACGTGCAGTTTTTTCCAGATTCCTGGCGTGCGTTCCTATTTTTAGCGCGTCACTTCCGGAGCGAAGTTCCATGCCAAACTACACGCACATTCCATTCCTTCATTTCTTCAAGATTTTCATTCTTCTTCTTCTTTTTCTTCTCTGCACAGGTGGGCGGGTGAGTAGACCCCTGCACTCAGGCCTCTTCAGTCGGGCCCATTGTGCGCCCACTTGTCCTTTCACATCCTTTGGGTGCAGTACAATGCTCCCAAAGGCAGCTTTCTTCTGATGCACCAGCGCGGGGCATTCAGTGAGTATGTGTGATGATGTTTCATCATCCTCCAAGCACCATCTGCAGATGGGATCATTTTTGATACCTATGAGTTCTAGGTGCCTGTTGCGGTAATTGTGCCCAGTTAAGAGCCCAACTACCATCTTGAGATCCCTTCTATTAAGTGACAGGATCTCTCTCGTGAGCCTTTTTGAAGGTTTTTTCATATTGAGCTTTGATTGTCTCATTCCTGGTGTGTCCCGCCATGTTTCAAGGAACTGCCTCTGTAGCATTTCCTTCATGAAGGACATAGCCGTACTATTGGGTATTCCCAATATCGGTTCTGGTCCAATGGGTGTCGTTCCAGAACCGATCTTGGCTAGTCTGTCTGCCTCCTCGTTCCCCGGGATACCAGAGTGTCCTGGAACCCACATGAGGCTGACTTTTCCAGTTTTTGCCATATTTTCTAAGGCACTTCTACACTCGGACACCAAAGAATTTTATTTTCGTGTATCTTGTTTCACGATGTGATCGATGAATCCAAAAACTTGCATGTTTGATACTATTTAATCATCAAAATAAAGAGTCCAGCAGAAATAAAAAATATATTGGTGTAAAAAATGGTACTTGAGTGAGTGAATTGAAGCATCTTGACTGGCATCTTGATGTCTAGAAAGAAATCATTGAATGTAATCCAGTTATCTTGAATACCTCTTAGAATTTTCTGTGCTTCTTATCTTCTTCTTCTATATAGCTCGTTAAATTCTCTCGAAGAATCATTTGACAAGGGCTACGCGCAATTTCCAAAACATTATCAAAGCATAGTGTGAATATTTTTATTGAAACCCCGAACTAAACGGTATGACATTCAAATTACCATTATGCAATTATCTCTCTTCCACTTGTTATTATACGATTCAACTGTTCTTCTCTTCAGTCAGTGCGGCGCGTGAATCGTCCCTTCATGATCGGTTTTTGTTGACTTCACGATAATTCTGTGAAATTTGACGATTGGAACGTCGCCGAGCCAGATTTTGGTGTGGAGCGATGGAGCGTCACGAAAAGCTGCATACATGAAACGTTTCTCAATCTGAAACATTCGCCTATTCAAAGAAATACGCAAAAATAGGTATATGGATTGCATCTCAAATTGCATAGTCCATGAAATTTGGTGAATATAGTCAGGTGTTGATTACAGCAATCAGTAAGTACCTATATTCCACTATCAAACAATATACATCTGAAGCTTTTCCAACCAGTTAGATCACTCATTCTGAACCATCAGTACGAGCATCAGTACTATTAATGGACAATATGGAATGGGATGGAATGATTCAATGATTTTCCTCAGATTGTTCAGAATATATTTTCATAATGAATACTTAGTTGAATCTATAATCACGAATATTCCATTGCCATGTGCACCTGGTTCTATTGAGTTAATTCTCGAGTTAATCTAAGCCATAATATATATATAATGTATTGACAATAAATTCTCCTAGTGTACTCACCCACCCGTATAAGTATAAAAAAATTGAATATGTAGAGACGATGACTTGTTATTCCAATACCTATAATCTGTTGGTGCGTTGGAGATAAGTATACTGATGAATATGCTGAAATAAATGTGATTTCAATAATCACATAATTTTTTAGCTCTTAAAACGCAGGACAGGAAATTCCTATGATGTTCGAAGAACATCGTGCGTATAGTGGATAGGTAATGGAGGTAAGTGTTGGAATTTTTTTCGAACTCTTGGAGATTTTAAGATCTTGGGAATTCTTCCACTGGCAAAGAATTTCGAAGCTTTGCCGTTTAATGCGACCGTCATGAACATGACATCGAGTAAATCCGAGGGTAAAACCTCGGGTAAAACGTATCAACATTCACATATAAAAAAGGATATAGGTACTCACTCGGGTACTCGTTTCAAGATTTAAATGAAAAATCGGATCATATAGGTAGGTACTCTATATAAGGAACCGGTAGTCACCTATACTTATATTGCAAGCAAATTCAGATATACAATTTCGTCGGATATTTCAAAGGGAAGAAGGGACGCTCAAAGCCATCTCCAGCTTTCCTCCTTTACTTCGGAATATTCCACTCCACTTTGGGCAAACATGAACTTCTAAAAGAGATTAGATAGATTTTTTACAAATGCAAATCATCACATCTCACATCACTATTACCATACTGAGTGCTAGGATAGTCTTCAAGGCTTAAACAACGTTGGGTCTCGCTTTGGGTTTATGCTTATGTATAACGCATGTCGGGACTATCGTGGCTTAGGTAATAGGTATGTTTGATCAATCATTCGGCTCAATTGGATTCTGATGTTAGAAGTAGCATGACATACCTCTCATCAGCTTCTCAACGCCTGAATTGTACAGATATATTAAAACAGGTTGAAAAACAATTCTCATGTGTCCACCGTTCATTTGATCCAGTACCTTCGAGAGTACTGCTGAATAAGCTACAACCAGTCTGACATGCTTGCATGACATTGACAGGTGGTTGAATGCCTATATCAATTTCCTGGATTTGTTACATAACAGTAATGAGTGTCTTACCCAATGCATCCCGGGGGTGTAAGAAGGCCTCTCTTCAAACACTCCCATCTGCAGTGGCGGCAAACCCCCAGCTCGGGACTTATTTGACAGCTTCGATCCGTCACCGTCGGCACCTGTCACCAATCAATCCCCCGGCCGGCAATAACCACTCGAGACAGTTCCGCGTCAATCGCGCCACTCCAAGTCATAGACGGAAGATGCACTCGCGTCAAAATGTCAATTGCACAGTTCGAAGGGCGATTGTCTTTGCGCGGCGCACTAGATCTTAGGGCCGAACGAACGAACGCGCAAAAAAGCGTACAACCAGCGATCGGCGACAGATCGCGCGCATGTCACTGCTGATCGGCGGTTACGTAGCGTACGGTCGGCGCAGCATAGCGATGTTGGCGCAGAGTACGCGCACTTGCGATGGTCTGGCGCGGCGGCTGGTTAGCGCATAGCGCGCGCGGTTCGATAGGCCACGCCTACTGCGGAGAGGGGTCTCGGGGGACACCTAGAAGCGCGCAGGAAGGGTCATACGCTATCCTATCCGGATCTAGATCGTATTTGTTTATAGATAGTTCCGAATTCCGAATTGAATTGTTGCATTCCTAAGGTTACCAATGATGATTGAAGTTTCTGTAGGTACACACCTCGGTACACACTCTACTCAATACACTTCGGAAACGTTTTTTATTGAAGACCAAGACCACATCGCCTGGGCATTTGATGGTCGATGTGGTTCAAGGATATAAAATATTTTTGTTTTTATGTTCTGGTTCCCACGACTAGGGATATCCTATAATGTTCAGAGAACATCGTGAGAACCAAGGGAAATAAAGTAGGAATTGGTGTTCTTCTCGAATTTCTGTAGGTAGGAGTCTTTGGAAAGATATGTTCTGCAGGTGTCCAAAGTGACCACGAAGGGGTGCGAAGCCTCAACTCGACGGGTTAATCTCGCGGGGACTGCCAAGGAAGGAACAAATGTTGATTTTTCAGAAGAGCATCGTCCATGAAAATATCTATATAATAGAGCCAGATCGCCAACTTTTCTACGGTGTTCCAGAGAAGTGACTGAGTTTGTGAGCGATGCATCACCCACGAGAAGAATTGCCCTTTTTGGGACAGATTCCAACAGTTTCAGGGTATGTTTGGGTGCTGCACTCCAAATATGGTAACAGTATTCCAGGACAGGTCGGATCTGTGCCTAATATCATAAGCAGCTGACTGGAAGTGAAATAGCTCCTGGCCCGAAACAGAAAACCAAGTTTTTGCTGGGATGCACTTTTAGCAATTGATCTCACGTGATTTTCGAAAACTGGCAAGGGTATCTACAGTCTTCAAAATGAATAACTCAAACTGCTTATAATTTAACAAACATAGGGTTACATCACTTCGTGATTCATCTGAGCAAAATATTTCTGGTATAGACAGTTCAGAGAGAATTTATCTCGAGGAACTCAATGCCTGATAAAAGATATGATTCCTGATGTTATATCTGACTTTTAGGATATCAGAATGTGTTTATTGCGGTATATTATCGATTGAGCAGTGAAGTTCACGGTTTCAAATGTTTTTGCCGTTTTTGTACACAAGCGACCGATCGAAACCCATCATATTTGTCATTGTGATCAGTCACGTGACATTAACAACCGGTTGATCAGGCTGGTCGGCAACCAAAAACTCTCTATTCTTGTCTAGCTTGTTCCGTTCCATCCTTTACAAGGAATAACAAAGCTCAATGAGGTTGAGATAATTCTCATTATAACATTTCGTCTACTGGGGTACTTTGCACAATGTTTGCAAGTTTTTACACATATTCCATCCATCTCGCAGATAACACTAATCATCGGCCCAGCATTTGTAACGCATAACTCTCCTGGCAATTCATGTATACCTATTAGGCCGATATTGTCCTGGCTCTCGAATTGTACCGTCGCTGTATTTCATGAGCAGCAAACTATTAGCGCCATCTGTGTATTTTGTGTGATTGATCTAACACCATGAAAGTTTAGTAAACAAAAACCGAGGAATATGCGTTGGTGACTGATTTTTTGAATGCCCAAGTTTTCCATAGTTTCTCTTGAGAAAGTCAGAATGTTACAGGATATTATTTATAATACTCTGGTTACTTGATACTCAAACTTTATTCAATAATACATATTCACATGTTGGAACAGTTGCAAACCATCGTTTGAAATGAATATAGGTACTCTCAGTGTCTCAAATGGTACCATCTATTGCTCGTCTAAATTGTACCGGTACACGGTAAAATTCTCATTATTGAGTGAAGCTTTTCGTCAAGGACTCAAATTTTGTTGTATCGGTCAAAATTGTGTACATGATTTCTCGAACAAGGTTCATACTACTGAGACATTTTGTGTGTGGACCTGAATTGAGAAACTTCTGGGTGAAGCTTATGGAAAGACAGCAACCGACAGCAACCAAAGTTATAGCAAATTCCATCAATGATCAATGAATTTCGCAGATGTGAATAAACGGTCAGTGGATATATCTAGGCATGTACTTCGATTTCGATGCATCAGAGGCACTTCGGAACATTGATGCACAAAATCAAAATTGAAGAAATTCATCCCCGAATTCTCCAGAAAACAGCGAGAAGGAGAATAAAGCAGATTCTGCAGAAAAATCTGATGACAAAATTCGTCTGGCGCAGCTCTGTCATAGACATATAGGATGCTTACCTTATAATTCTTAATATATATGACTATAGAAGTGGTTCGGATTCCACAATAAGCTGTATTTGTCCTTTTCTTCCAAACCCCGCACAAATTTCGACTCCTGTGTTTCAGTTATTTCGGTATGGCTTGAAATGATTTGATTTGATACCTATATATACAAGGATTTCCATCGCCAAATCACTGTACTGGCTATTAGCAACACATATAAAGGGTGATCAGTTTAGTGCTGTAGCTATGGAAATGAAATCAAACACAAGGAAATTGTCGGCTGGTGGCAAAAATGTTTCATTTGGGAGAGTATGCAATGACAATTAAGTTTTAAAATCAACGACGATCCTCATCAGGCTTCATCTCTTGTACGAGATGAATATTGTACGAATACAATGCACAAATCGTGCCGTGAAATTTCTCAAGTTGATGAGGTGATGAGATCCAGTTAATGCTGCAAACGACGTCTATATCAGACATATTTGGTTTATCTCGAACACCTTGTCTCTTAGCTTCAATATTGACTGGATCTCTGACATTTCTCACTGGATTTGCTCTTGGTGGATCCATCACTGATGTGAACTCACCTTCAAACTTCTGCACAGAATTGCAATGTGTTTGCTCACATGGTGAATGATGATCGAAGATAACGTGAACGTAATCCGAGCCAGGTTTCTTCAACTTAACACTGCCTTTATTATTATTTTTCAGAATTTTACTACGTTCTTGTGCCTGTAAATGATCTATGATGTTTTGTAATAGGCTATCCTTTCATTCAAGATCATGAAGCACTAAATTGATCAGCCTTTACATCACTTTGGAATTGGAAATTCAATGAGAATTTTCTATGATGGAATGATCAGAAGGATATCAACAAATATACCGCCACTAACAGGCATAACTTTACCTACGGAGGTCTGCGATTTATTCTATCGCATTGATTCTTCCCAAATAAACGACTATGCTATAATGAAATAAGTGCAATCTGGTGTGCATGGTTATTGATATTCATTTTCAAGAAACTCAGTATACCTTGAGAGATTCGTTTCGCTTATCGAATCATGTTTGTTTCTTGTTGTACCCTTTTCAACTCGGAGGTTAGATATAATTCATTATTGTGGCTAGATTCCTGGAGATTATATATGAACATAAAGCCATCCAAATGAGTATCAACTATATCATATTTATGTATTATTGAATTTTGAATCACTCTATTAGATAATTGCTTTCAAGTTTATTCCTGAAGTGAAGTGTGACGATCCATCTTCTTCTTTGAATTGATGGTTTTACATGCTCTGTGTATCTATAGTCTTCTAAATGATTTTGTTATATTGCTCAGAAGAAAAATCAATACGCTAAGGTACCTAACTAATGGGACTAGAAATTTCTATCACCTCTTTTCTCAGTTGAATAGATCGACATCGTTTATAAAAGTGCTCTGCTCTGTGCTGTATGCCAAAGTTCCGGGACAACGTATAGTTTATGTAAATCATGAGTACATATGGGTTGGACCAATAACTGATCCTTGGGGTACTACTTGCCAATTAAATTGGCTCCGCCTCAAGGGTTCTTCATTGTATATAGGAAATGAATATTATCATATATTATGGGTATGTGCGTTTGTTTTCAATAGTGATGGAATCATTCTAAGGCTGATGAATATCATGTCATGATCTGATGATGTCAAACCCTTTTTTTTCAAAAATGGATGGCAAATATGAAAACCTGTTGGCCCTTCACCTACCATAATCTGTACATTCGAGGGTTGTTTTCATACATATGGCTGGCAATATTTTTGATGAATTTTACCCACCCTCTTGAACTCTGAGACAACAGTCTCATTATAAATATTATATATGATTGAATAGGCATGAATGAATTTCTGATTCTCAGACTCATGGTATACCGCCTTTTCTCCTTTGGTTTTCTATAGCTATATTCTTGAAATTTTGAATATCGAATACCTACCTATGTTAACTAGAGGTCACTTTCTCGCATTTTAGGAAATTCTTTTCATCTTCCGGTTTTTCTGGAAATGACATCAACTCTTGATTTTCAAATGGAACACCCTGAATTTTATTCCATAATCGGTTAGAGATCATTATAACGAATTCAACAACCGTGTTTGATTGGGATTTTTCCAACGATTACGGAGTTACAGTTTATGCAAAGTCAGCTGAACAGATCATCAACGAATGTCTGGCCGCGCTGCCGCACTCTTTGAACTTTCAAAGGGACCGTCGGCTTGCGGTGATATGTTTTTCCAACAGTCTCTGCATAAACTTCACCATAAACTCAATGGGTGTGACGGCGCAATATCGAAACTTTTCTCTCTGTCACACTTATTGAGCTTATGGAAACTTCGAACGCGAATATCTTCGGTTTCAAATAACTTAATTGAACCCGGTATTGTTTAATTCGTTATAATGATCTCTAACAGATTATGGAATGAGAAGATGGGGTGTTCCATATGAAAATCGAAAGTTGATGTCATTTCCAGGAAAACCGGGAGATGAAAAAAAAAGAGAGCATATTCGATGTTCCAAATTCCAGAATATAGCTAGAAAAACGAAGAAAAAAATGGAGGGTATAGCATGAGTAAGTGTCCCTGGTATATAGGAAAAAATATATGAATTGAGAAATGTCTATATACTAGCTGGACAACTATTTTGCCTCCAGCTTATCCCTGATGTGAGATATCAGAGATTCACTGTGTCAGTGGCGTATTATATATCATAGTCATGTTAATCAATTTCAATCGCTATTCTAATTTTATGGGTATATAATTGTTCTACCATATACTAGATATATTATGTTAGTAGTTCTTGATCTTATTCTAGGGGACTTTTAGATTCAAATTTCCTAATCAATGAGATGATTCAATCGTCAAACTATATTAGAATATTTCATTGACATAATTTGTAGAACTATATATCGTAATATATACTAACACGCGAATTTTCTGGAAAACCCATAGATGAAACTTTGCATGTTCCTGCATAAATGTTCAATGTACTTATTCAATCCGACGCCAATACGATATCGATTGTATTTTCTTCATCATGAAATCCCACTCGATATAATGAACCTCATTTTTTCGCAAATCATTTATGGACGATAGCGAATTCCATGAACATCAATTAAATGTATGACAATTATTGTTATTAATAAGTGATGAAATAGCGATGGGTGACATTCACATGTCGGTACACAAAGATACCTACATACTTATTAAAAATGACATTCTCGAACATGTTTCTCCCATTTCGGATCGGAAAAAATCATCCATTCTCGGTAATTATTTCAGTGAGAATACCTCGCCGATCATTTTTGTTGTTTTCTGGAAAATAATCCTGTCTGAGTTATTCAAGTTGTTAACCATACATTGACGACTCTGACCAAGAATTTCTTTAATAACCTCATATCGAAGCTGGAGAGTTTTTAGATGTTGCGAGAGCCAACTTATCTGTATCTAATTTAAAGCAATGTAGTCTGCTATGCCGTTTTTGACGTGGACAAAGTGATCGAGTTTTGAACAAAGTTCACAGCTGAATACTTTGCCAGTAGCAGTAGCAGATTGTACGGATACCGTCAGATAATATTCCACACACCACTAGATTTACGCTAAGCCCATTACGCTGATATATCACTCCGATGTATTTAAATTGATTTTCATTTAGTTTGTTTAGCTTTAAGGCCAATTAGGACTTACCGTCATTAAAAGTTGGTACCCAGATAAGGTTATAATTCTGAAGATTTATTCGGTTTCATTTTCGGAAGTGTTACGACAAGGGACAATTCTAATATTTCAGGTACCGCAATAATTCCCTGTCACTGTGACTGATATACTAGGAGGTGAGATCAAGCTGCATCTTGAACTGGTGAATTTGGAAACAAGAATAAATGTAGTGCATCTGGAATTTTTTTACCCGCGCGTATCTTTAAATCAAACTTTCGATCATTATCAGCCAAGGAACCTACAGTGTATCAGGTTCCATAATTGACACTTTTGATTATGAAATAAATAACAGCAGACATGTTTTGAATTTTGGTTGATGAAATGTAAATTCCTGATCAGAGTAGGAAGATACCAAAAAGGAATCAGAAGGTTCTTTCGATTTCGCTCAATAATCATCAACGGATTGATATGATTTTAGTTCTCAGGATCTATATCGAAGAAGGGGCGAGAATATGAGTTAGTGATCAAGAAATTGATGATCTTCAAGTGATAAAACTCATCAGGAAGATGGAAAATCAATGAGGCGATATTCAAGTTTCCATTATCACCTTTTTTTATGTAAAGAGGTTTCTACACTTATTTCAAATAATTAGCAGGAGTATGACTGAATGTTTGTGGTTGAACCAGGGCAGTATAGTTGATCTACCATTATGAATTACTACACTATTTCATGTGTAGTAGATGTACAGGGTGTGAATACTTCGTCAGTAGCAGTAGCAGATTGTACGGATACCGTCAGATAATATTCCACACACCACTAGATTTACGCTAAGCCCATTACGCTGATATATCACTCCGATGTATTTAAATTGATTTTCATTTAGTTTGTTCAGCTTTGAGGCCAATTAGGACTTACCGTCATTAAAAGTTGGTACCCAGATAAGGTTATAATTCTGAAGATTGATTCGGTTTCATTTTCGGAAGTGTTACGACAAGGGACAATTCTAATATTTCAGGTCCCGCAATAATTCCCTGTCACTGTGACTGATATACTAAGAGGTGAGATCAAGCTGCATGTTGAACTAGTGAATTTGGGAACAAGAATAAATGTAGTGCATCAGGAATTTTTTTACCCGCGCGTATCTTTGAATCAAATTTTCGATCATTATCAGCCAAGTAACCTACAGTGTATCAGGTTCCATAATTGACACTTTTGATTATGAAAGATACCTCAGATTAATGAATTGTCAATCGATTTTTTTTTGTAGAAATAAATAACAGCAGACATGTTCTGAATTTTGGTTGATGAAATGTAAATTCCTGATCAGAGTAGGAAGATACCAAAAAGGAAACAGAAGGTTCTTTCGATTTCGCTCAATAATCATCAACGGATTGATATGATTTTGGTTCTCAGGATCTATATCGAAGAAGGGGCGAGAAAATGACTAAGTAATCAAGAAATTGATGCTCTTCAAGTGATAAAACTCATCAGGAAGATGGAAAATCAATGAGGCGATATTCAAGTTTCCATTATCAGCTTTTTTTTATGTAAAGAGGTTTCTACACTTATTTCAAATCATTAGCAGGAGTATGACTGAAGGTTTGTGGTTGAACCAGGGCAGTATAGTTGATCTTTCATTATACATTACTACACTATTCCATGTGTAGTAGATGTACAGGGTGTGAATACTTCGCCAGTAGCAGTAGCAGATTGTACGGATACCGTCAGATAATATTCCACACACCACTAGATTTACGCTAAGCCCATTACGCTGATATATCACTCCGATGTATTTAAATTGATTTTCATTTAGTTTGTTTAGCTTTAAGGCCAATTAGGACTTACCGTCATCAAAAGTTGGTACCCAGATAAGGTTATAATTCTGAAGATTGATTCGGTTTCATTTTCGGAAGTGTTACGACAAGGGACAATTCTAATATTTCAGGTCCCGCAATAATTCCCTGTCACTGTGACTGATATACTAAGAGGTGAGATCAAGCTGCATGTTGAACTGGTGAATTTGGGAACAAGAATAAATGTAGTGCATCAGGAATTTTTTTACCCGCGCGTATCTTTAAATCAAATTTTCGATCATTATCAGCCAAGGAACCTACAGTGTATCAGGTTCCATAATTGACACTTTTGATTATGAAAGATACCTCAGATTAATGAATTGTTAATCGATTTTTTTTGTAGAAATAAATAACAGCAGACATGTTTTGAATTTTGGTTGATGAAATGTAAATTCCTGATCAGAGTAGGAAGATACGCTAAAAGGAAACAGAAGGTTCTTTCGATTTCGCTCAATAATCATCAACGGATTGATATGATTTTGGTTCTCAGGATCTATATCGAAGAAGGGGCGAGAAAATGAGTCAGTAATCAAGAAATTGATGCTCTTCAAGTGATAAAACTCATCAGGAAGATGGAAAATCAATGAGGCGATATTCAAGTTTCCATTATCAGCTTTTTTTATGTAAAGAGGTTTCTACACTTATTTCAAATAATTAGCAGGAGTATGACTGAATGTTTGTGGTTGAACCAGGGCAGTATAGTTGATCTTTCATTATAAATTACTACACTTTTCCATGTGTAGTAGATGTACAGGGTGTAAATACTTCGCCAGTAGCAGTAGCAGATTGTGCGGATACCGTCAGATAATATTCCACACACCACTAGATTTACGCTAAGCCCATTACGCTGATATATCACTCCGATGTATTTAAATTGATTTTCATTTAGTTTGTTTAGCTTTGAGGCCAATTAGGACTTACCGTCATTAAAAGTTGGTACCCAGATAAGGTTATAATTCTGAAGATTGATTCGGTTTCATTTTCGGAAGTGTTACGACAAGGGACAATTCTAATATTTCAGGTACCGCAATAATTCCCTGTCACTGTGACTGATATACTGAGAGGTGAGATCAAGCTGCATTTTGAACTGGTTAATTTGGAAAAAAGAATAAATGTAATGCACCTGGACTTTTTTTGCCCGCGTATCTCAAAATCAAACTTTCGATCGTTATCAGCCGAGAAACCTCAGTGTATCAGGTTCCATAATTGACACTTTTGATTATGAAAGATACCTCAGATTAATGAATTGTTGATCGATTTTTTTTGTCGAAATAAGTAACGTTTTGAATTTTGGTTGATGAAATGTAAATTCCTGATCAGAGTAGGAAGATACCAAAAAGGAAACAAAAGGTTCTTTCGATATTTCACTCAATAGTCAACGGATTGATATGATTTTGGTTCTCATCAGGATCTATATCGAAGAAAAGGCGAGCAATATAAGTTAGTAGTTCAAAAATTGATGCTCTCCAAGTAATAAAACCCATCAGAAAGATGAAAAATCAATGAAGCTATATTCAAGTTTACATTATCAGCACTTTATGTAAAGAGGTTTCTACACTTATTTCACAAATAATTAGCATCAGAAGTATGACTGAATGTTTGTGGTTGAACCAGGGCAGTTATTATGAATTACTTCACTATTCCATGTGTAGTAGATGCGTACAGGGTGTGAATAAATACGTGCGAAAGAATGTATAGGGGGTAATATCTTGTTATATTTAATGAATAATAATTGTCATAATCATGAGTGACCTGATTCACCTCCGTTTCCAAGAGTCAAACTCGGTATTTTTGTTGATGTTGATTGTGAATAATTCCACTGGAGTCACATGCACATATTTATCTGATTCATATTTCCCTTAAAAATCATTGTGTGGCGTACAATATTTCGTATGATATTTCCATAACATTCAATTGTACACTGAATTTCTTCTATGATATTCACCATAATCATTTACATTTTCTTGTGAAATTATATTTATATAGTAAGAGGGTATAGTCGTTGCTGACTAGTTAGGAAGAAACTAGGGAATATTGGGGACTGCTGCAAAAGTCTGTCCAAGCTTTCAAAAATCTATATTTTCATCTTCAGGGAGACTGTAAAGACATTATTCATGAATATCATGCTAATGAGATCATCAAAAAGTGATTGTTACTTATATCTTTGTTGAGGATGGTTGACAAGAGGTTCATGTATAATTTCCTAATGAATAATGGTAACATATTAACAATGAATTGGTCCAGTATAGGCGATAAATTATCAAATGAACGTTACACAATGCTAATATCACATGTTGAAGAACATTCTTTCAAAACTTTCAAATCTTACTATAGGTAAATTTACGAATTATATAGAGTAGGACAATACACGATACACCATCGGCAAGTTTGTTGATTTTGCTCTTTTCCAATGATCCCTATTGCTTATTGCTGACTACCGTGTCTATCTGGGCAGGTGAGACTGAGACTGTCCAAGAAACGACACCAGCCGGACACACGCGACCTAATCCATACATTGATAAGTAGGCTTTGTCCACAGCCGCAGTCGCCAGAGCTACCAACCGTTTCCCTAATTACCCGAAACTAATAGTCGGCCTGCGCCGCAAAAAGGCTCCGAATAAGGGTTTATCAATAAACGCCTAAGTGCATACAAAGGGATCTATGTAAATAATGGGCTTATTTATATCTGATGTTTTGGAAAATGGGTAGGTAAACGGGGGTTGTCTTTCGGGACATAAGTAGGTGTTTATTTCATTCGGTGGACAAATGGCGTGTTAATTATTGTGTTTATTAATTATATGGGCCTGGAAATGGACTTGAGAGCAACTGAATTTGTTTGGTTATCAAGACATTTCACTCTAACGACGTCTTAATTGCCTCAATTTGATAACACATTTCAGCTGCTCCGCGTCAAATCGAAAGATATAATTAAGATTTGCTAAAGTACCTATACTCATTGTCAATCATTCATGCGAAATACGTGAGGATAGAAGATAGAAATTAATATTAACAAGAGAGAAAAACTCAAAGTCGTCTCCATATTTTTTTATCTTTTTTTCCAATAAATAAAACAAATAATAAATGACGGTTTAGTAATAATTTTTTTCGCCTTCACGATGCTTTGAAGTAATTTCCACATACACTTTGCTATTTTGACTGAAGATGGCCATTTGAATGGCCGAAACATGTATCAACTTTCAACCTTATTGAAGCAGGATTGACTGCCTTATTATACATTAAAAATTGTGGAGACGACTTTGAGTTTTTCTCTCTTGATCATTCCACCCCACTTTGAGTATGGACTACTACAGAAAATTAATATTAATTCATCGATCTATAGTTATTTATTATACAAGGGAAAAAAGTTGTAGATTTTAGCTCCAGGTTGTGTTGTCTCCCGACGCGTAGCGACAAAAAACCGTGAGCTAAAATCTAATATTTTTCCCGTGAATAATATATTATTTTTTTCTGTGACAGAAGAAACTACGAATCAACATTGAGAAGAAGTTACATTATTTTGAAATCTGGAAATTATCGACGTGGAATTTTAAGTTTTTAACAGTAGGGACACCTGCGTTGTAGGCATCTTTATCATTCTTTTGAAGTAATCAAATATCTGAAGTCACTTCTGTCAGTCTAATTCTGTGATCTGATTTCAAAAAATTGCGAATTTAGTGGTTGTTTAGTAATATACCTGACCGCGAAGTCGAATGGAAGATAAAAGGACTTGCAGTTCTTTCTCAGAGACGGTATTATTGACTCATTTTTCGGAACTATAGCACAACATGAGCCATCAAAGTACTCACTTTTCTCCCACGGGAAAAAAGTAATTTATGAAAAGTGACAGTTCATAACCTGCCAACAGAGATGAAATGCCAAACTTTTTTCCCGTCACAGAAAAAAATATATGTTATTGAAGTTCCGAGGTTTGAGATTCTGTTCACCCAGATTTTCGGGTGATTTAGTTTCGTTGATTTGGGGACAGTGTTTTTCCTTCTATTTTTTCGGTATGCGCGGGAAGATTATACCTACTTGTAGTTCGATCTGTATAATGATTTATACATTCATAATTTCTAACAATTGACTGTTTCATGAATAAAATTTTATAGTTTGCCACTTTTCGAAACGATCGTTGATGTATTCATAATATCATCTTCAATTGAAGGTCATTAACTCTGTATTTATAGGTATGTATACTATATTTTTATATTCGGAAGGTGACAAAACCATCTACTGGTATTTCAGTGCTATCCACCATGTGAGTCCAAATGATAACGAAAACATGACATGGAAAAACTTACACATACATTTTTTTACCTCTCATGCGATATCATAAATGGTACAGAACACATAATGAGGCATTGTGATCCAGCATGGCACCAAATATACACAAAACAGTATTTGTTTTGATGAAATAGCTGGTGAGTTTCAAAGAAACAAATTTAATTTGAAAAATTACCCCTCGCTGCTTGAACAATTCTAGATGACTACCTACCTACCTGTGCTGATGTCAGACTATATAATGATCAATGTACTGTTCTCATACGAGTTACGAAAGTGATACTGCAAGGAGAACAAAAAATGAAAAGTTAGTTGAGAAATTATACCTGGAAGTATCTTTGAAATCTCAAGCTTATATTCCATTGAATATAAACATATTATGTATGCAAGCTTATAAATATCTATGTATTTGATGAAGAGTAAATGTCCCTGTCCGTCAGCAAAATATTAGCCTAGAAAAATGTTGAGACACCAGGTAAACCTCTCAATTAGAAACATCATGAAACAGGATTAGCAAAACGACCGTTTCGCTTTTGAAAAATTGGCCGCATGTTCCATTCTGCTGGCCAACAATAACTGACCATAATAACTGACCACCCTTCCTGGTCGGCTAGCGATTAGTGTGAAATGTCCACAAGCCGTTGACAATAGACAATACTTCGAACGACAATAGAATTTACGGAAACTTAACACCCGATAAACATTGGTTTTCCATCGCCTTGATTCCTGATGGGAGCCATTGTTGGCCAAAGGCTGCAGAAAGGCAATACAATGAGAGAGATGCTATCTGATGTATGAGGTTAACAGTTTTTGTATTATACAAACAAATATATCTACTCGAAATGAAAATGCGCATCTGAAGGTATGTATACAGATAAGAGAGAATTCTAGAATCCGAGAAAAACCATTCACCGATACAACTCTCATTATTGAAAGTGTTTTTACAAGAATAAGAATATAATAAATAAAGTTGAGCACCATATCTGTATATGCATCGGAACTATCAGAAGCAAACGACATCAAGGTTTGCGAATTCCTTACCCTGATGGCTATTATGGTATATATTGAGAAGTTCTTGATATATTGGAATATATTATATAGGCACTGTTTTATGTATAAGTATCCAAATGATGAATGAATTTCAATACTCGCTAACAAAATAGTTATTTATGTAATAAGGATCATAAAGACGATCATTATGGTACAAGTCGTGAATGTTATCGGGCGAGGCGTAGCCGAGTCCGATAACACGGCGTGTGCCATAATGATTGTTTATGATTCGTATTACATACAAAATTTTATCTGATGGCATTTATATCAATACATTTTCGAAAAATTAAAAACTGCATTTTCGACATGTCACAATGACAACTATTTTTAAAGGAGTAAGTATTGTGTAGTTTCAAATATTAGTAGGTGAGTGAGCTGTGCTTTGCCATTATATTAATATTACAAATTGTAGTAATTGTTCTTTTACCATTTATAATAAATATAGTTTTGTACATAGTTATGCATTTTGAAAAAACTTTTTTGATCAAACCATTACATGTTTTCCTTATAGAATTTCATTATGGTACTTAGTACCATAATGAATTCATTATGGTACTTAGTCCCATAATGAGCTTCCTTATGTCATCAAAATTGAGTGACATAACGTTGTCATTATGAAATGCCATCAGATAATAGTATATTATTCAACGAGCGCATAACGATGGCTATTACCCACGAAGATGAAAGTTGCAGTACGAGCCGAAGGCGAGTGCTGTAATCATCTGAGTGGGTAATAGTCATTATGCGCAAGTAGAATAATATACTTTATCCACAACTATTCAAATATCAAAGCAACTCTGAGAGTTCAGAAATATATCTTTGGAAAAAATGAAGGTTATTATATTTCAAAATCACTAAATCTGATTTGAAATACTCAATAATTTCATCGAAAACTTATTGAAAAAAATGTAATTCAACGAACTGCTTGTAACTTATTTCAATAATTTTGTTTTTGAAAATATGATAAATAATGTCGGATATCTTTTATTAACAGGAAAAATGTCGTGCAATCACATATCAGTCAGTCTCACCAGGTATTATATGCCATTTCACTTTTCAGTTGTAATATTAAGCATATATACTATTGCAGATTATTCATTTACTTGCTTCCGCTGTAGCGTTCCCCCACCGCGAAGATTAATTGTAGTACCCTGTCTCTAGAAGCTAGTCATCAACAATGAAATTCCATGGTTCTGATTGGTCTGTACTAATCTATTCGAATAGCCTGTAGCCATCTCAGTGTGAATAGTGTGAGCAAATCGGCAACTGTCAAGTGTCAAGTCCTATTTTATGGTTATGGTTACTCTCATGATGGTAGTCACTGTTGATGATGGAAAACAGTGAATTCTCATTTTTCCGTGTATTTGTATAAAATTAAGGTGATTAAAACTATGAGAACCATCATGTAAGGTGAGTCTTTTAGTAGCACAAATACCTACCTTGTTGAATTTGACAAGACGATGGGATGTCAGATTATTACGCCACCCTACTGTCATTATTTCTCTTATTACTCGATTCATCACAATAATGTATGTAATTAAATGTCGAGAATCGAGTAAGCAATGTATGAATGACTCCATAGTTGTAGATAAAATATATTTTTTATACAAACGTCAGTAAAAATATAATTTTTGACGCATGCTGTCAGTGTCAAAAATGTCAGTTTATGACACTGGTGTTTAAAGTTAAATAATCACTTTCAGCACTAGTGCTAAAAGTAATTTATTGTTATGAGAAAATATTTAAACATAATTCAAAATGATGTGTTTATTCAATTAAAAGTACAATTAGCGAAACTACAATTATAATACGAAACTCCATGGCCAGTCTCATTGGTAGATGTGACAGAATTTATTTTCGTGAAGCTTGTACCAGGGCAGAGAGCAATATCATCTGCCGAAGTTTTCGACAAAATTTGATCTGCAATGTTCTGTTTCCGTTGTAGCGAGTCTTCTATATAACCCTCTGCTACTGTACTGGACTTCCATCCACCATGTCTTTTAATTGTAGTAAGACTAGCACCAGAGTCCGCCAACAAACTAGCTGAGGAACGTCGGAAACAATGTCCAGTTTATAGATGGGAATCAGGCAAATTAAGAAATTCGGCAATTTTGGCAGGCATCTTACCAAATGTGTTTATTATTCCAACTGGAGTCCTGGCATATCTATTTTTAATGCATTTTATAAAAACTCTAGAATGATTAATATCCACTGGACGAAGGGCTACGTACTTTTTGTAGTAGTTCATATACAATGCACCACTTACAACAAAGGTGCGTTGCACATTAGTTTTTGTGTCTGGTATATGCACAACTAGTGAAGTTCCGGAATCCTCGATATTATTTATTGTCAAATCGCACAGTTCTTCTCGAAGACATCAGGCTCCAAAAACACAAAAAATCGCAGCAACTTTCTGCATTAGATATATTTCATCCGGGGCTTCTGCGAGAAATTTGTCGATTTGTTCTCTTGTCAATACTTTTGACTTTTTCGGTCGATATCCTTCATCCTTTCGCTTCAAAAAAGCCACAAGCTTGTGATATCTGCTTATGTCATGATCATTTATGTTCATCATCGACTTTAACATAGAGTAATTCGACCAAAGCCTCCTTTCCACTGACATTTTTCTGATCACACCATTTCAAGAAACGTTCGTATGAAAACTCGTACTGTCGCTTTGACTTACTAGGCAATAATTCAAAAACAGCTTTATTGGCAGCTTCTTCAATTTGCGGCGGAAGAAATTCATTTTCTTGGGCACTTTCCATCGAGGAACGAAGAAACGAGAAAGAATAATTCGTGATTTATTGACGTTAGTTGTCAAGGAAGATAAATCAACAAATTCAGTTTTTGTTTACCTTGGTAACTTGTTTCATGAATAGATTAGATTGAATTGGAATCAAAACTGATAATCTCGAGGCTGTCATTTAATCAATTAATAAGTAATGTAAAATAGTTATGCGTTAATTTGGACTTTTAATGGTGTTTGTAGAAAAAATAGTGTATGATATATGTGCTAAAAGTGTTTTTTCTTTTGTTCGAAGGGATGGAACACTCGCCTTCGGCGTCGTGTCACAAACTTCCCTTCTCACAAAATAAAATGTCACTTTTAGCAGTCATATCATAAATAACTATTCTAAAATTATTCTAAAAGTAAGGTAATGGATAGTATATGATTCAAGAAGTGGTGATTGTCTCTGTGATTGAATGTTTTCCCAATATACACTCTTTGTTTTGACCCTACTTAGTGATGAACATGTCGAAAATACGGCTTGAAATGAGATTCACCCTCCAGAAGAAAATTGAATAAGAAAACTTCAATAGAATTCTTTCGCATTGTCTTTTCCAGACTTTTCATTGAACATAATTTTTATATGCAGAGGTAATCTGAAATCTGGCACTAGTTTCTGTTGTTTTTTCAAATGTAATCATCATAATTAAGAACACCATTTTTCCATATTTTGCTAGTTCCAAACCAATAAGTATGTTATGACTATAAAATTCGAACAATTCTTGACTCAAGTATTGTGATGATGTGACTGACTAGACGAATTTCTATGCCAACACCAACACATTCCTTTTATTCTGTCTATGTATTGTTTGTTGACACATTGTTGTTCTGAATGTAAACCTAGTCAGTAAAATGATGTCTGTTCATTGACCCAAAATGTGTCTTTCTGATATCTGTTAATGGCGCTAGGTTAATGAAAACATCAAGAACTCATTTGTTTCAGAAGAATATTTGTCAAAACTGACAATGCTAGGTTGGAGTTTTCAAAACGTCACTTCAGACAAATATATAGGTAACAATTTTGTCATGATTATTCAATTCCAAGATAGTTGTTTGTTTGTTGTTTTCTTGATTTTGATGTTCCATTTCTGAGGATAAGGAGGGTAAGTATGTGAATTATTCAACACTCCTTTCGAGACGTGAGACGACGTCAAGTTGAGGCAATATGAGATGACCTCTAATAGCATCAGATACGAGTTTTTTCTCGAGCCACATATATCCAGGTATTATTCATTTTATATAATAATGCATTGATAGTCGACGAATAATGATAATGAGTTTCCAATTTCTATACTCAGATTCAAACATCAATGCATCGAGAATTTCATCAACAGTAAAATCACAAGAGCTTTTTCTATCGGATAAATTTCTCTTGGTAACGAAAAATATTTGCCGATCAGTTATTTTACAAGAAAAACTGACATGAAAAAATGGGTGAGTGTATAGGTCGAGCCATATTGCCTAATGTCAGTTTTTCGAGGGAAATAACTGATGGAAAATGTTTGAGCAAATAAGAAAATTCATCCAATTGAAAAGAACTTGAATTTGTTTTGCAAGAAGAATCAACGACAATACCTAATATTAATGATTCCGTGTAACTGGTAGTTTGCGGAATTGATTTTTTCATATTTTCGTGGTTTCTTCAGACGAAATTTTCCTGATTTACGCCTGAACCATACCCATCAATCAAACTCGACACGACAGAAATTGGAGTGACATCAGGCGCGAATAGTTACTACATCGAAGGAGCAGAAAGTTTATCAGCGATAAAAAAGTTGCATCCTTTTTTATATCGATGTCAAAATGACTCACGTCGTCGTCAACTAGCGTTTTCCGTGTAGGAGTTGATTTATCACTACACAAACAACAGTTTCTTCTGTATGCATCCTGATTTTTTCGTCTAAGTACTTGTATAATGTGTGAACATATGACATTTTTGATTATGCACTTGACAGGGAACTGAATCTCTAGAGTGATAACAAAATAATGACTCAGTTTGGAAAAGAGGTATAACAGTTTACCGAAAAATGTGGTCATTAAGTGCGATTTTCGCCATTGCCCCTTCAATGAACAGACAATATCATACATCTCGCCTAGTTTCATTCGAAACTACAATGGTTAACAATATAATAAATCATGTTGAAATAAACAGTATTCAAATATTCCTATTGATATAGTGCAAGTAAGATAGTTGGTACGAATTTCTGATGAAAATCATTTCACTTCTCTGCGACTACCGGTATTCAGCGCAGCCTGACGTCCGCTCTACCCATTCATTTTCGCTGCACAAGGTGTCAATCAAGGGCGGCTGGATATTGACAGCCGGTGAACGCCCTCTGACGTTTGCTCGGCGAAACAAAAGATCGCTGCTCGCCAACAGCTTCCTATGTGCCACTCATGATGACGCGCATCTCTATTCTCTCCATGGTGAATAGGAGTCGGAAGAGACGGAATAGAGAATTATTCTTGAATCGGGTTGGCATTCCGAAACAAAGAAAGAATGGTTTGTTGACTAGACAAATATCATTTCGTGACATTTGCAAATTAGGATAACTTCGAGAACTGTGAAAATGTATAGTAGGCTTTGAGGAATGATCGACTTTTCAAGAGGATGATGGTTACCTATACGTCATGAGTCGTATATAGTAGACAGGATAGGAAATTCTTCAATCTAGTTGGCATCCCATGACAATGAACACGAATGGTTTGTTCACTGGCGGATGTCATTCCGAGACATATGCAAAAAATGCATATCGATAACTTCATAAATGTTAAGAAGCTTCAGAGAAGGATCCACTTTTATATAGGATGAAGGTTTCGTTATGAGTCGGAAGAAAGGGGAAAGAGAATTTTTGAATCGGATTGGTATTTCGAAACAATAGAAACATGGTTTGTTGACTGGACAAAAAATATCATTTCGTGGCATTTGTTAAAAAGGATGCCTTCGAAAACAGTGGAGATGTAAGAAAGGCTTCAAAGTATGATCGACATTTCCAGAGGATGATGGTTACCTATACGTTATGAGTCGTAGTAGGCAGGATAGGAAATTCTTCAATCTAGTTGGCATCCCATGACAATGAACACGAATGGTTTGTTCACTGGCGGATGTCATTTCGAGACATATGCAGGAAATGCATATCGATAACTTTATAAATGTTGAGAAGCCTCAGAGAAGGATCCACTATTATGGAGGATGAAGATTTCGTTATAAGTCGGAAGGAACGGGAAAGAGAATTTTTGAATCGGATTGGCATTTCGAAACAATGCAAACATGGTTTGTTGACTGGACAAAAAATATCATTTCGTAGCATTTGCAAATGAGGAGGACTTCGAAATCAGTGGAGATGTAAAAAAGGCTCCAAAGTATGATCGTTTCTTCCAGAGGAAGATGGATCCATCATGAGTCCTAGAAGAACAGAATATAGGAAATTCTTGAATCTAGTTGGCATCTCATAGCGCAATGAACACGAATGGTTTGTTCACCAGAAGGATCGACTTTTATAGAGGTTGAAGGATTCCTAATTAAACTGTGGTTTCGTTATGAGTCGGAATAACACGGTAATGAGAATTCTCGAATCGGGTTGGCATTTTAAAACAATACAAGAATGGTTTGTTTACTGGACAAATATCATTTCGTGGCATTTGCAAATAAGGATGACTTCGAAAACAGTGAAGATGTAGGAAAGGCTTCGAAGTATGATCGACTTTTCCAGTTGATGATGTTCTCATCATGAGTCCTAGAGAAACAGAAAATAGAAGATTTTTGAATCTAGTTGGCATCCCATGACAATGAACAAGAATGGTTTGTTCACCATCGGATGTCATTCCGAGACGTGTGCAAGAAATTATGAATTCGATAACTTTATAAATGTTACGAAGATTTAAGAAAGGCTTTGAAGTATGATCGACTTTTTCAGAGGATAATGGTTCCATCATGAGTCCTAGAAAAACAGAATATAAGAAATTCTTGAATCTAGTTGGCATCTCATAGCGCAATGAACACGAATGGTTTGTTTACCATCGGATGTCATTTCGAGACATGTGCAATAAGAAATGATGACTTCGATAACTTCATGAATGTTAGGAAGCTTCAGAGAAGGATCGACTTTTATACAGGTTGAAGGTTTCGTTTTGAGTCGGAAAAAGACGGGAAAAAGAATTCTTGAATCGTGTTGGCATTTCATAACAGTACAAGGATGGTTTGTTTACTGGAAAAATATCATTTCGTGGCATTTGCAAATGAGGATGACTTCGATAACAGTGCATGAAGATGTGAGAAAGGCTTTAAAGTATGATCGACTTTTCCAGGGGATGATGATTCCATCATGATTCCTAGAAAAACAGAAAATCGGAAATTCTTGAATCTAGTTGGCATCTCATAGCGCAATGAACACGAATGGTTTGTTCACTGGTGGATGTCATTTCGAGACATATGCCAGAAATGATGAATGAGGTTTTAGGTTTCATTATAAGTCGTAATAAGACGGGAAAGATAATTCTTGAACAGGGTTGACATTTCAAAAGAAAAATCAAGAATGGTTTGTTGACTGGACAAATATCATGTCGTGGCATTTACGAATCATGATGACTTCGAAAACAGTGGAGATGTAAGGAAAGCTTTAGAGTATGATCGACTTTTCCAGATGATGATGGTTTCATCAGGAGTCCTAGAGAAACAGAATATAGGAAATTCTTGAATCTAGTTGGCATCTTATGACAATGAACACGAATGGTTTGTTCACCATCGGATGTCATTCCGAGACGTGTGCAAGAAATGATGAATTCGATAACTTCATAAATGTTACGAAGTTTCAGAGAAGCATCGACTTTTATAGAGGATGAAGGTTTCGTTATGAGTCGGAATAGACTGGAAAGAGAATTGTTGAATCGGGTTGATATTTCAAAACAATACAAAAATGGTTTGTTGACTGGACAAAAATTATCATTTCGGGGCATTCGCAAATAAGGATGACTTCGAAAACAGTGAAGATTTGAGAAAGGCTTTGAAGTATGATCGACTTTTTCAGAGGATAATGGTTCCATCACGAGTCCTAGAAAAACAGAATATAAGAAATTCTTGAATCCAGTTGGCATCTCATAGCGCAATGAACACGAATGGTTTGTTCACCATCGGATGTCATTTCGAGACATATGCAAGAAATGATGACTACGATAACTTTATGAATATTAGGAAGCTTTAGAGAAGGATCGACTTTTATACAGGTTGAAGGTTTCGTTTTGAGTCGGAAAAAGGCCGGAAAGAGAATTCTTGAATCGTGTTGGCATTTCAAAACAATACAAGAATGGTTTGTTTACTGGACAAATATCAATTCGTGGCATTTGCAAATAAGGATGACTTCGACATGATGACAGTGAAGATGTAAGGAAGGCTTTAAAGTATGATCGACTTCTCCAGAGGATGATGTTTCCATATGAGTAGGTAGTAGAAAAACAGAATAGGAAATTCTTGGATCTAGCATCCAGCGCAATGAACGCACGAATGGTTTGTTCATTGTTGAACGTAATTTCGAGACTTATGCAAGTAATGTTGACTTCGATGGAAAAATCTCATATACATATTGCTCATATAGTTTATCAAGTACTCAATTGAACTAAATATCCTCTACCCTGTAAAACATCAAACAAACGACTTTTTCATACGCTACATGCAGAAAGGAATCAGACATGGAAGGAGTGAAATTACCTAGATATATAATGTTGTTGTATACTACCAGTAACACCTGATTTATTTCCCCTTGTAAGTAAGTGATATACGAGTTTGTTTGGAGTAGCTATTAAAAACGACTCAGATATTGGATGTTTGTGTATCGCAGTTCTTCCACGTAACTATAAATACTTCGAACGAGTTTTTTTTTCATCTGGAATAAGTGATATGGTATACAGGATGATCGTTATGAATCTCATGCTCCCTATTATCGTATTATATATTATCTAATTTCTACTCAGCCGCTAAATCGAATCTGTCATATTTTCATAATATCAATTGAATATGTCAATCATTTTTTTTCTCACAATTTCTTCTGATGATACATTATTATGACGAAAACTATAGCATTCATATTGATTGATTTCCATTTCATCTAGATTTTTTCAGATATACGGGCCAGTCAGGACTGACCGCAGCCATATCGTAATGGCGGGTAGACGATAACAAGAGTCAAGGTGATTTGATATACAGGGTGTTTGAAAATTCAGTATCAAGATTTCACGTATTTGCGACCGTTAATGAGGGAAAAAATCCTCTTTTGCAAGTTGTTAGATTAAATCAATATCGTTCAACAAAAGGGAGGAATCTGTTATCATCACAATTAAAACAAAAACGCTACATATTCGGTTTGTGATCTTATAATTACAAGTTTCCAAAACCGCAGGAATAAGAAACCGAACAAACCTTGACATTACATAAAAAGTGCTAGAGAATTTATAAACTTGAAAATTTTGAAATTTCAACGCTCTATATATAGGTACTTATCGTTTTATTTTGATCTGAAAAATAGCCCATGATGAAATCTTGATATCGAGTTTTGAAACACATTGTAAATGTCTAAAAATATATTTTGCCTATTCGTGACAGACATACAGGGCATTATTTGAATTTGGGACGAATTTTCGAAGAAATATATTTTAGGAACGCCCATATAGATGAAATTCACCATTCACCTCTACTGACACTCGACAAGATGGACTACTATGGAAAAAATACAATTTGTCGAATGGAAATACAGTTTCTCTCGAATCAACGAAATGATACATTGGATCAACTAAATATTTCATTGAATCAACCAAATATTCCATTGAATCAACCAAATATTTCATTTCAAATAGCCACAATGCTCAAAGTGAAATGAAAGGTTGAATAAATACAAAGAGGCTCAAAGTAATTTCCACAAATGTTCATAAAATGAACAACAATGGTAGATGACGAGAGAAAAACAAGTACCTTCGGGGCTAAGCCCCCGGAGAATATTGAATTACATCCTCCCGAAACCTATGCATCGATACGTATGCACGAATACCATATCGCAAGTACTATAAGACCGAAACATTATGTCCCTTATGATTATCTAACAACACCATTGAAATTTGTGAAAATGTCTTCGAGCATTCCTCCCTTCCTTCCTTTGGAAAATTTCACTCCACTTTGAGCCATATGGACTTCTACCAAAGACTATTGCAAGTGTTTCTTTCCCTAGTGCCGATTGATTTCGATTTAGCCAGGTTAACGGAACGACACCTACTGACCGGTTTCGAGCTACTTGACTCTCATCAGTGTAGGGTAGTCTCCAGCTAGAAATCCGAAGCCGGCTAAGCGTCACCTGGCTCAACGAACTACCACTTCCAAGTAGTGATGTCGATGTCTACATGGTTTACATCACTAAAACAAATGTTATCACTGCAAATATTGAGGTTTCATGAATTATATATAGTACTTCATGAGAAATATGGCAGGAAATAAGCAGCCCCTACCTTTCTGCTTGGCTTGCATGTCGGAAAAGTGTAAACAGTAATGTATTTTTCATCACAGCACTGATGAGCTTCCGAGGTTTCCGCATTTCCTACCTATAAATTCCAGTTGCATTATAAATTAGGCTGATACAGCATTGCCTAAACATCTTCCTGCATCCATTCAAGTATATACCTGATGAAATCTTTCGTGATAATGTTTCATCCTCGTGTTTCAACATGATAGATTTTTATTAACAAACTCGACAAAAACATGACAAAGGTTTCGGTTAGGAATAAAGGATAAATTAATTAGTTTACTTAGTTTTCGTAGATCTCCCTGAGATACAGAGCTTTTCTCCATTTTTCTTTTCAGTAAACAGACAAAAGTATAGCTCTTGCCTACTAACTACCTAACTAGGTTGTCATCTAGAATGACAATGGTAAACAGTAATGAAGAAAGTAAAAAATGAAGAATCTGCTTGCATTGTATTTTTTATTTTTTTTATGTTCTGGTGAATTTAAGACCATTTTAAGAACATGCTTCTGTCACTGTGATATCATCGTTCAAAGACACAGTGTAATTCCAGAAAAAATCTAGAGAAATGCATTTTTTTAAGAAGTAGTCATACCCATCTAGACATCGTAGATAATATAATCATAGATAAAACAATAATATCATAGATACACATAATGCTGGTAAGGTACTATTATTTATAGGTACTGAACAAGAAGTCTGCCCCAAAAATGAACGTCCAACACCTTTCAATTGCAACCAATTATTATCAGAACGACTGACACTTTTGCCCTCCGTTTTACTTTGGTGAGCAATTTTGATGATGTTTTCAAAATAAAAATACGAAAGCGTGACCACGTAATAAATTGATCGATTTGGTTTAATATTTATTCAGATGCGTGTGTTCGTTGGATAATTGTTCTTTCAAGTGTGCAGGAATAGAAAGTTTGTGTTCAAGTCGGTGGAACGACTGCATGAAATTTTTTAAGGACAGGACCCCCTCATACATTATAATCGTTGAGTGACCCATGAGTTGAAGTTGAAACTAACTGACAACAATATTTTTTTAATCTCTCGGATCGCACGGAAAGAAATTCCTATAATGTTCGTTGAACATCGTGCGTCCCTAGGGAGGATGGGAAAAGGAGGTAAGTGTTGTCTTTATTTTTGATCCTTGGAGGTTATAGGTTCTTGGGTATACTTCCATTGGCAAAGAATTCCAAAGCTTTGCTGTTCTATAGACTAACGAGTTTTGGTAGAGTGTTGTTCGACATTTTTCAAGGTTAAGGACTAAGGGATGTGCTGACTGGGCCTATCGAGTTCGTCTGACTGGTATTTCTAGTGATGGAATTGAAGCAGAGAATTCTGAGGAACATGTCCCGTGTCAGTATCTATAGAAAAGCGGAAGGTCACCGACATTTTTACGGTGTTCTGATGGGGTCAAAGAGTTAGTGAGTGTAGCATCACCCATCAGGCAAATGGCTCTTCTCCGGATGGAATCTAATAGCATCAGCGTATGTTTGGAAGCTGAACCCCATACATGAGAACAGTATTCTAAAACTGGTCGTATCTGTGCTTTGTTAGATCATGAGAAGCTGTTGAGGTGTAAAGTAAATATTCGTACGGAACAGAACTCCGAGTTTTTGTGAAGCAGCATTTGCGATGGAACGGACATGATTTTTGCATGAGAGAGTGATACCGAGCATGGGTATAGTTGGCTATGTGGTAATGGTGGTACCAGACATACTGAGTTCCGCCTTTCTATAGGGAAAATACAAGCTTGACATTTGGTGGTGTTGAATAAAACAAGGCTGGTGTTTCCACAGGTTGTAATTCCCGCAAGATCCTCATTGACATCGTAGGCCTATCGTCGTCGTAAGTTCTCAGTTTCCTGGCAAGAAATTGGAATTCTAGAAGAGAACGCAGTATGGAGGGTGCTATATGGAGGGTGCTATCGTCTGCAGAGCTTTGGATAGGGCAAGTGGTTGTTTCCAATAGATCGTTGATATGAAGTAGGAACATTGTTGGTGCCAAAAGTGATTCTTGATGAAGATGACATAGCTGAGGTGGTAAGCCGTATGATGGTAGTTTGTGGAGCAGTCCTTGGTGCCAAACACGGTCGAATGCCTTCGATATGTCTAATGCTACCGCTAGAGATTTCCCATGTTTTTCTAATGGAGCTTGCCTATATGGTGACGTAGGTGAATCTCCAGTTGATCATTTGTGGCGGAAGCCATATTGTCTATCATTATTGATTCCTGAGCTTTCCAGATATTTGATCAGCTCAATGTTGATTGTTTTATCCATCACTTTGGTGATGACTGATAACACGGCAATTGGCCTATAGTTGTTGGGCAGGCTTTTGTCTTCTTTCAAGGAGATTAGTTGGAGTCTAGCTATTTTCCGGCTAGATGGAAAAGCATTCGACTTGTAGGAGATGGTGAATAGCTTGCAGAGAATCGGTGTCAATTCTGGTGCACATTTTTAGGGAATAATGGGTGGAATTCAATCAGGACCGTTAGCCTTATTTGTTCTGAAACCAATCAAAATGCGTCTGATGAGAGACGATGTCGGGCATTCGACTTTCAACGGGTGAAATGTCTGGCGGTACCCTTTCCCGGGAATCCGAGGTGAAGTTTGCAGGAAACATCTCGGTAAAAATGCTCGTTTACTCTTGCGATGTTCTTGCTAATAAGCCGTCGGCTTTGAAGAGTGGTGGGAATGAACTATTAGTGAAATTCTATAGACTTCCTTAGCGAGGGACCAAAACGAACGGGAGTCGTTGGGACAATCTATGATTTTGATTTTATTTTGACATTGTATGATTTTCACAGGTGCATCTTTTGTTTGGCTGCAGTTATTCCTTACTTCAACATTTTCTGCTTTGGTCACGAGGTTTGGGTCATTGAGCCAGATATGGTAGGCTATTTGTTTCAAGGCAACAACTCTTTAACAGTTCTTCTTGAACCAGGGTTTCGAAGCTGAATGCTCTCTTCGAAGAATAGGGTATTAATGTGTCCATTCCAAGCTTGATGATCTCGGATATTCCTGCGGCACGCTATGAAGGATCCTCAGAATCGAAGAATATTCTATACCAAGGAATTTCGGAAAAACCACGTGGAGACCGTCCCAGTCTTTTGAGTGGGTGGGAATGAGACTGGAGTATAAGTTGATGGAATGAAGTATGGGCAGGTTGTGGAGATGAGTGTGTGATCAAAATTGAAGTGGCGCTCGTACATCTACGGTGTAAGGTGCTGAATTATTAGTGTGGAATTAGTCGAGTGTGTTGGCTGAATAATAATTGTTGAAATGCTAACCGAGTTGCTTCCGAATATATGTATAGGTACCATTTCTGATACAAAACTACTTCATTGATATTTTCAGAAATCTGAATACGGACCTATTTCGGCAACTTGAACGCAATAGAACTCAAAAGAAAAATGATATCAGCTGACCTTATAGAATCATTCCACATTTTCTCCATAAATAACAAGTGATAGTGCATTGACTGAAAATTAGCGATATGCTACATATACTCAATTATTTCATAATTCGAAGAACGGGTTTCGCTCAATTAACTTGTATTGAAAACTATCTAAACTTTGAAACAAGGGATGGGTCTTGAATCTTGATTCATCAAATAATGATCTCTATGCACGATTAATGTGAATACATCCCGAACTATTTGATACACTATCATTTTTTTTCATCTTCAAGAAGTTTCAAATCATCTGAAGTGATATATGGACGAAATACTACCCCTGATTCATCAAACCGATTGAATCTGAAGTGAGCAATATGCTCTCGAAACCTTGTGCCAAAGCTTCAAAGTATTTGCCCAATATATTTATTGTAACAAACGTTACAATGTATCTAATACGCACCTGTATATATTCCTCAGTGTCTCTTTTATGCTGCAATTTACTCGAATTATGATTACATAATATTAATTCTTTCATGACCACTATAATCACAAGAATAATAAGAAATACAAGTAATTCACACAATGTTCTTAGGTTGTCATATGAAGCTCGAAGCTGTTATACTTCCTAGTGTCAATTTGAGGATGATAATAAAGAAATCAAATATTATTATAATGAATTTTCATGTTCATCATCGCAGATATCTCGAATCAAATGATATCGCCTTGATTTCCATCCACTTGTTCATAAAAAAACAGTGATAACACAAAATATTCAAAGGCATCTTCGAAGTAGGAAGAGGTGGATATCGTATTGGCTTTCATGGTCTCCTGAGCTCGAAATAATTCAAATAAACCCACCAAAGAACCATAAGCCGCGTTCACGCACATCAAATATTTACCTATAATGGTCTTTACATACTACTTTAAATCTCTTTGTCAAAGGCTACCTAAATGTTTGAAGATACGATTTGTAAATACCAGATAGAGATCTTTCCATCAAATAGTCTTTGCGAAGTATATGCAGGTTTCACTGGAAGGGAAACCATTGAGTTAGGTAGAATAGGAAACGATGAGCTATCAATAGTATTACTATTGTTTCGTTGTCCATTGCAATTCTTTATTATTCTCTTCGAATCAAATTGGGTGAAACAAGGGTATAACCAGACTGAAAGTGGTTCAGTGAAATCAATATCGTTCCCGAAATTCTTGAATTTATTTAACTGATTTCAAGAAATGAAACCATCTCAAATACATAGACATTAGGTTATTTCATAATCTTTTTTCATTCTGTATATTCGGGATATCTAATAGAGTGATCGATGATTTATTAGTAGAGTTTCAGTAGCGCAGTAGTAGAAACTAAAAGATATCAACCAGGATGACAGTATTTCAAGTTGGGATCGATTGATTGAAATATAATGAAGACTTTGTTATTCATCAATCGAGCAAGTGGTCAAATTAAGAAACCAATAAAGCGTTGGCCAGAATGGAATATCTCAGCCAGTTGTATTTGAGGACCTGGAAGCAATTATGCTAAAGTGGATTCTGTAAAATGAATTCCCATCAATTCAAACATCACATCCTGGATTTTGACAATGCATTTGTTCTACCTCGAACTTTGGCTATTCGATGCCGTTTACAGACTAGACATTCACTGAACAGAGTTCTCATATAGTTGGCCTTGGCAAAAATATTGCAAATTGAATGTTATATACAATATAGTGTCCAGTATATGAGCCAATTGGAGTTCTGAGACAGTGTTATGTTGGAGTATTAATTTTTTGATGCTACCACTTCGTTCTTCTTCAGTCCAAAGTAACTGGGGGAGTCGTTCTTGCACAGTTGGATCAGAGTCTTCAACTATTGTCTCATTTTCATATTGCAATATCTGTGGAGGAATCATTTGGTGATATGATGATATCTTGTGAGATTATACAAGTGGGATTATAATTGATAGAGGTATCCAATTCACAATGACTTTTGAATGACTTTTTTTCTTTATCCGGAAGTGCTCGCGAAAGGTTGGACCTATAATCCCGTGGTGGAACTACGAGCACTAAGGAGGGACAAATATCGATGGATCCTCCTCTTGTAGGTAAATAGATTGTAGTTCGCTGGAAATACATCTGTGGGTGAAGAATTCCACAGTGAACATGTTTCACAAGAGAAGGAGTTCTTGAAATATGTTGTTCTAGGTGTTTCAATTTTGACTGCATATTGGTGTGAGACTTGAGCCAGCCGCGTTTGGCGAACAAAGAGGGGACAGCTGATGACAATTTAACAGAGCATCGTCCATGATTGTAGCGATAGAAGAGTGATAGATCTGCAACGTCTCTCCGATGTTGTAAAGTTTGCAGTGATCTTGTCAGAGTTGGGTCATTGATGAGCCTGATGGCTCTTCTTTGAACCGAATCCAGCAACCTCAGGGAATATTTTGGAGCTGATCCCCAGACGTGCGAACAGTACTCAAGGGATGGTCGAATCTGGGCTTTGTAGAGTGTCAGAAGCTGTTGTGAGGTGAAATACTTCTTCGCTCGGAAGAGGAATCCCAGCTTTTGAGAGGCAGCTCTGGCTATATTGGCAACATGGTCATGCCAAGATAAACGGTCAGATACCGTGATGCCGAGCATTGATAGTGATGAACTGATTGGTATGGTTCTTCTAGCCATAATTGTATCAGGACTCGCACGGTTAGCCTTCTTGGAAAAAAACTGTTGCTTGAGTCTTCAAAGCGTTGAATTGTACGAGGTTCAAATTGCCCTATTGTTGGATCCTTTCCAAATCGTCGTTGACGGTCTTGATCTGTTGCAAACGTAGGCCTTGGTTGGTTGCTTTAGGATGAAGTTGAATATGCAATTTAATTTCATTACCGTCCTGGCGTGATGGTATATGCAGTTTTACTAATACTACATTATTGTGTATCTCATAGTATAATGCCATTGTATTCTCGTAAAAAATAGATATGGCTCATCCTTTCCTCTTCAAACTCGATGAGGATTACAAATTAGACCAGGTGAAAATACTGTATGTTATAGGGCCAATAAACTTAAGTGATAAGAATAACAACTTCTACTAGTTATGTACTATATATATGCTATAATTGTTCCTATTTTCCTATTTCATTCGATTGTCTTTCCATTTCCGCACATGCATCAGGAAGATTTCTCAATTGATTCAATCATGAACCTATCATATAATAATGGCAACTTGAGTTTACTATTTCATTCTGTGATAACCAGAATCGAATTCATCGGAATACTATACAGGGTGGCCCTTTGAAAACGAAAAAGGGGCTCTGTAGGTCGCCAAAACTGGATTATGGAAAAATATGAAACACTTCAGGGGGGCATCGTTCTGAAATACTTTCTACTCTGCGGCGATGCCGTTTCTAACGAAATGTAGCAACAACTTTGTTATTTCAAATGGAACACCCTGTATTTCATTGCATTTTCAGGTTCTCTCGAAAGAGCTGATTTCATCCATTCATCACACTTGAGTTCTAGCGGCAATGATTACAGAGCTATAGGGTGTTCAAAATTGAGATTTTTCAACTTTGGCATTTTTTGTCTCGAAACTATTCATCATTGGTCAATGCAGTACACATGACCCTATCTCGAATTTCAATTCACATTCAACTGAACCACTACAGGGTGGTTCAAGACTCAGAATTCTGATCACCCTGTATCTGTTCCAATTGAATGTCAGTAGATAGTGAATCAAAAGTTAAGATAGGGATATAGAAACCGTTTCGATTTATAATGAATAGTTTCAACACGAAAAATCCTAATGTTGAAAAATCTCGATTTAGAACACCCAATAGCTCTGTAATCTGTAATCATTGTCGCTAGATCTCAAGTATGATGCATTGATGAAATTAGCTCTCTAGGAAGAATCTGAAAATGCAATGATATACAGGGTGTTCTATTTGAAATAACAAAGTTGTTGCTACTTTTCGTTAGAAGCGGCAATGCCGCAGAGCTGAAAATATTTTAGAACGATGTCCCCCTCGAAAGTATAGTTGAAGTGTTTCCGATTTTTTTCATAATCCGGTTTTGGCGACCTACAGAGCCTCTGTATCATTTTCAAAGGGCCGCCCAGTATATACTTACCACTATCCCAAATCCACTTTGTACAATGCATCTGCAGTTGGATGATGCCGTAATAGATTTCACTCTAGTGAAGGATAGTTTTTTCCCAACATTGAGAACATTATTTCAGTACCAAAATGGTATAAAGTACCAAGTGGAATGAGTTATTTGTTCAGCGAACGTGCTTTAGCTCCCTCAATTGCTAAAGATATTCATTAGCAACTAATTGTATCAAATCATTTCGATTCAATCGAAGATACCTGAAATATATGTTGAACAATAAATTGTGATAGAAACTTCACAGTGCAACAAGTAGAATTCCCATTCCTACTCTACATTTGCTGATCCAGTTAAATAACAGAAATACCCACTTCGAAGAAGTTATGTTGGCATTCGGCAAATTCGCGAATACGACAAGTATCCCCAAGATAACTAACAATTCAATCTAAATAAGGAAGCATTAGTGACAATCACAATACAATAAATTTGTCAGTGTCTGTTTTGGAGAAGTTAATAGAAGCATTAAAATTGTGTAACTAGGCTGATGTCCTTAAAAGGGATCATACGTACGAGTTGCAAGAAATAAAAATATATCACTCGAAAGATATGAATCAGCATTTTTTCTTCGTTCGATGTATATGATCCATTAAATACATATCTATGCTGTACCAAACGGGTTCATGTTTCTCTTTGATCGGAGATCTGAGGCTTTCCAAATTACAGGAAATCAATTTTACTTACTACGTCACGTGGTTCTGAAGAGATGATACCAGAAGTAGATCTGTATATATAATATGATTTGAATAAGAAATAAAAGCATTATTTGATTGTTATATAGATCTTTGACTCCTGTTCAATGCCCCTTTTGATGGCCGAAATCAAGGATCATCCTATTATGGATAACGAAGTTACTGATTTTGTTGCCAATTCTCAAAAATCGTTGAATTCCTCATTTAAAACCATATAGGTCAATGTAAGATCTCACGAGGATTCCATATCAATACACATTATTATTTTTTATTTCTATCATGGAATTTGAAACAGTTCGATGGTTCGAAATATGATGATGGTTTATCTAAATAGATATATGAAGTCTCATATTATCCAATCCCATCAATCTTCGAAAACTAAGAATATGAACTATATTTTCATCGGGGACACCTAATGTGTCAAAATATAAAGTATCGAATTCAAATCCATAGAAAAATATTTCATCGAATTGGTAAATCGTCAAAATAGTATAGAATCGACACTGTATTCTGTAGAACCGTAAAATATCAAATTGTAAAACATCGGGCCGTACTTCATCGAAATATAAAATTTCAACACGTAAATCATCAAACAGTTTTATGTCGAAATGGTATTGAAACGAGTCATTATTCTATCATATCTGTATCTTATCAGAACTATATTCTATCGAGGCAGTAGTTTATCAAATCCGTATTCTGTCGCAACATCAGTCTATCGTACTAGTTCTTCATCAAATTGGTAATCTATCAGAACTGTATTCCATCAGAAACGATAATTCGTCATAACCGTATTCCATAGAAACCGTAATTCGTCAAAACCGTATTTCATCGAACCAATACTCCATCATAATCGTATTTGGTCATAACAACTTTTCATAGAAACCGTATTTTATAGAATCGGTATTTTATCAAATCAGTATTTCATAGAATCAGTAATTCATCAAACCCGTACTCCATAGAAACGGTAATTCATCATATCCGTATTTCATAGAACCTGTTATTTGTCAGACCCGTATTTCATAGAAATGATAATTTATCATATCCGTATTTTATAGAAACAGTAATGTGTCAAACCCGTATTTTATAGAACAAGTATCTCATCGGATTCGTATTCCATAGGAATGATAATTTATCAGACCCGTATTTCATCAACGTTAATCTATCATAATGAACATTCATAGAATTGGTAATTCAGCAGCACCGTATCTCATAGAAACCGTAATTCGTCGACACCGTATTCTATCGGACGGTAAATCATCGGATTGTATCCCGTCAGGATGAGATTCAGATGATACAGAAAACTGCACTGCAGCGACACGCCAACACGCCATAGTTCAGGCAGAGACTCAGAGATGTCGCTGCTCGACAGTAAAGTGCAATGATTTCACAGAAACAGCAAGTTTGTCTATAAACAATCGAGACTAAAGTTGTACACGGCAACCTCAGAATGTTCTAGAATGAAATAATCGTGAAATACTGCAACATCATTTCATAATTATATTATGTACAAGCTGTCCCATTTCCGATGTCCTCACGGGATACCTAACTTATTATTCAAGAAGGAGATCTGCGGTTTCTGCAACTTTTCTGTGGAACTCACGATGCCGCAAACGAAATATTCATAGCCTGCTTGGTTTTTGGAATACAAGGAGAAATTTTAAAATGTTGCATTTTCGGACCACTCCTGTATCTCAGCTATCTTTCAAATTACAGAAGAAGTGAAAACAGTTTCTCATACATTTCTTCACGTAGAATCCAGTGGCGTAGTCAGATTTTCAAAATAAGCTGTCATCATTGATTTTTTCGTCTCTTGGGGCGCATGAAAGGGAATCCCTTCAATGTTTGGAAATCATCGTGCGTACCCAGGAACGAGGAGGTAGAAATTGAAATTTGTTTCGATCTTTCGGATCTTACGAATATTTCCATTGGCAAAAAATCCCAAAGCTTCGTCGTTCTATATAGGCAAACAATTATACGAAGGGATGTGCTGATTGAGATTGTCGAGCTCGTCTGAGTGGTATTGCGATGGAATGATTGGAGAGATTTCTGGAGATCATTCACCGTTAAAGAACTTATATTGAAATGTGAGAGGTCGCCGCCTCTTCAACGGTCTTCAAGTGATGTCAAAAAATTGTTGAGTGTGGCATCACCCACCAGACCTTGAGAAGCTGTTGAGGTGTAAAGTAATTTTCGCACGGAATAAAAATCCGAGTTTCTGCGAAGCTGCTTTCGCGATGGATCGAACATGATCGTTCCATGACAGAGTATTGCTGATGAAAATACCTTTATAGCATAAATATAGTGGTTTTGGTAGGAATACTGGTTCCAGACATTGTTATATCAGACATGCTGAGTTCTGTCCCTCTATAGAGAAAAATACAGGGTATATTTTTGGTGGCGATGAATTGATCTAGATTGTTGGTACCCTATAGGTAGTTATTTGTCGTCATGGAAAGCGTTGACCTGCCGTCGTCGTAAGTTCTTGGTTACCTGGTAATAAGTGGGAATTCTAGAAGAGAACTCAGTATATGGAGAGTTCTATCGTCTGCAAAGCTGTGGATACGGCCAGTGGTAGCTCCCAACAGATCATCGATATGAAGTAGGAACAATATGTTGGAGCCGAAAGTGCGATCCTTGTGGAACGCCGGAATTTTTTTTTATTGCTTGGAGCGCACGAAAGGGAATCCCTATAATGTTCAAAGGACATCGTGCGTTCCTAGGGAGGATAGGGACAGGAGGTAGGTATTGGAATTTTTTTTGAACTTTTGGAGATTATATGTTGTTGGGAATACTTCCACAGGCAATGAATTCCAGAGCCTAGCTGTTCTTTGGATGAAGGAGTCTTGATAAAGTGATTTTCGACATCTTTCGAGGTTGACAACGAAAGGATGTGCTGACTGGGCTTGTCTAGTCTGATAGGTATTGCTAGTGAAGGGATGATAGCAGAGATTTCCGAAGAACATTTCCCGTGGAAGTATCGATAGAAAAGTGAAAGGTCGCCGACCTTCCTACGGTGTTCCAATGATGTCAAAGAGTGAGTGAGTGTGGCGTCACCCACCAGGCGAATGGCTCTTCTCTGGATGGAATCTAAGAGCATCAGCGTATGTTTTGGTGCTGAACCCCATATGTGGGAACAGTATTCTAGAACAGGCCGTATCTGCGCTTTGTAGATCATGAGAAGCTGTTGAGGTGTAAAGTAGCTTTTCGCACGGAACAAGAATCCGAGTTTTTGTGAAGCAGCTTTTGCGATGGATCTGACATGATTATCCCATGAAAGAGTGTTGCTGATGGAAATACCGAGCAAAGATATGGTGGGCTTGGTGGGGATGGTGGAGCCAGACATTACAATATCGGGTATAATGAGTTCCACCTTCCAGGCTGTGATTTCAGCAAGATCTTCATTGACAGCATCGACCTGCCTGCGCCGTGAGTTCTTAGTTTCCTGGGAAGAAATGGGAATTCTGGAAGAGAACGCAGTATGGAGGGTACTATCATCTGCAAAGCTGTGTATGGGGCAAGTTGTTACTCCCAACAGATCATTTATATGAAGCAGGAATAATGTTGGTGCCAAAATTGATCCTTGTGGAACGCCGGAATTGATGCCAATGGTATCAGAAGATACACCGTCCACCATCACGAGAAGCGATCTGCCTGAAAGAAAACACGATAAGAGATGGCATAGCTGAGGTGGTAAGCCGTATGATGGTAGTTTGTGGAGGAGTCCTTCGTGCCAAACACGGTCGAATGCTTTCGATATATCCAACGCGACAGCTAGAGATTCCCCGTGTTTTTCCATTGAAGATTGCCATAAATGGGTGACGTAGGTAAGTAGATCTCCAGTAGATCTTCGGTGGCGAAAGCCGTATTGTCTATCATTGATGATTCCTGAGCTCTCCAGATATTTGATAAGCTCAATATTGATGGCTTTCTCCATCACTTTGGAGATTACTGATAACAGGGCAATGGGCCTGTAGTTGTTGGGCAGGTTCTTGTTCCCTTTTTTGGGGATTGGTTGAACTCTAGCCAGCATGATGGAAAAATACCCGACCTGTACGAGATGGTAAACAACTTGCAGAGAATCGGTGTTAATTCTGGTGCACATTTTTTGAGGATAATGGGTGGAATTCCATCAGGACCGTTAGCCTTATTCGTTTTGAGACCAAGCAAAATTCGTATGATAGTGCGTTGACGGAAGACGATTTCGGACATTCGACTCTCAACGGGTGGAATGTCTGGCGGCACTTTTCCTTGGGAATCTGAAGTAGAGTTTGCTGCGAACATCTCTGCAAAAATATTTGCTTTCTCCTACGATGTTGTTGCTATCGTGCCGTCGGATTTGGACAGTGGTGGAAATGAACTATCAGTGAAATTTCTTCCGACCGCTTTTGCAAGGGACCAAAACGAACGGGAGCCATTGGGGCAATCTATGAGTTTCGATCTTATCTTGGCATTGTATGTTTCTTTCGAAGCATCTATTGTTTGGCTGCAGTTATTCCTGGCATCAACGTATTCTGCTCTAGTCGCGAGTTAGGGCTTTTGCGCCAGCGATGGTAGGCTGTTTGTTTCAAGGCAACAGTTCTAGAACAGTTTTTGTTGAACCAGGGTTTCGAAGGTGATGATCTTTCCGGAAAATGAGGTATGTATGTGTCCATTCCGAGCATGATGATCTCGGATATTTCCGCAGCACACTGTGAAGGGTCCTCAGAGTCAAAGCATACTCTATGCCAAGGAAACTCGGAGAAAAACATGCGGAGACCGTCCCAATCTCCTGAATTGTAATGCCATATAAGACGTGGGGGTGCCGGAGCAGTTGATGGAATGAAAAATGGGCAGATTGTGGAGATGAGTGTGTGGTCAGAATTGCCAAGTGGAGCTCGTACATCTATGGTGTAGGGTGCTGAATTATTAGTGAGGAATAACTCAAGTATGTTAGCTGAATGGTTATTGGCATCGGGAATTCGTGTGGGTTCTTTGATAAGCTGCTCTAAGCCGTGAGTGATAGCGAAAGCTTCGGCTTGTCGCCCAGCTTCATCCGTTCTATTAGAGTGTACGAGCCAAGCAGTGTTGTGTACATTGAAATCGCCCATGATGATGATTTCTGCTGCTGGATGGTTCTGTTTGGTCAAGCTTCAGAGACAAGAATTCGAAGAGCTCTTCATAGGATGGATTATTTGGTGATAAGTAGAGACAACAATTGATGGAAATGGTATGACACGATACTCCGTTCAGCAAGATTGGACGGATAACATTGGAATTGGACTTGGTTGACCCCTCGAAAGAACCCTGAGTACGAAAAACAAACAAAAAGCAGACCTAGATGGTAGGTCAATAATGAGTAGGTATACTATCCTCGAACTTGAATTACAGCATTCACCCGCCGTGGCATCAAGTTGATCAAACTTCTCAAACAGTCTTGAGATATAACCTCAAATTCCTCATGAAGAACGGATCGTAGTTCTGGAAGAGTCTCTGATGGCATGACAAGGCCAAAAGGAAACAAACGCGCTTCCGTTGTTCGTCCCAAAGATGCTTTATAGGTTCTGAATTATTGTAAATATAAATAGTAGTTGCGAAAACTGAAGAAATACCCTTTTATAGACAGTCAAACTAAGAAGAGGTAGAAATTAAAATAATAAAAGTGTGCTGATAAATACATAACAAAGAAAATATTAGCATCTCCGTAATCTTCAGTACATTTTATGTTGTGTATCTATCAACACACTTTCATTATTTTATTTTCTACCTCTTTTTAGTTTGACTATCTATAAAAGGGTTTCTATTTTTTATTTCGGCGGCTTACTACAAAAGCGTGTTTTCTAGTTTGATCTCCTACCCCAACAACCTCCAGATACAACAAATCCCGTCTGCCATATACAGAGTGGGCCTTTGAAAACGAAACAGAGGCTTTGTAGGTCGCCAAAACCGGATTATGAAAAGAATCTGAAACACGTCAACTACGTTTTCGGAAGGGACATCGTCCTACAATATTTTCAGCCCTGCGGCGTTGCCGCTGCTAACGAAAAGAAGCAACAACTTTGTTATTTCAAATGGAACACCTTGTATTTCATTGCATTTTTAGATTCTCCCCGAAGAGCTGATTTCATCAATGCATCACACTCGGGGTCTAGCTGTAATGGTTTCAGGGATATAAAGTGTTCAAAATCGAGAATTTTCAACTTTGACATTTTTTTGTGTCGAAACTATTCATTATTGGTCGAAACGGCTCTCATGTCCCTATCTCAACTTGTGATTCACTATCTACTGACATTTAACTGGAACAGATACAGGGTGATCAGAATTCTGAATCTTGAACCAACCTGTATTTGTTTCAAATAAATGTCAGTAGATAGTAAATCACAAGTTGAGATCGGGACATGAGAGCCGTTTTGACCAATAATGAATAGTTTCGACACAAAAAAATGTTTAAGTTGGAAAATCTCGATTTTGAACACTTTATATCCCTGAAACCATTACAGCTAGACCCTAAGTGTGATGCATTGATGAAATCAGCTCTTCGGGGAGAATCTAAAAATGCAATAAAATACAAGGTGTTCCATTTGAAATAACAAAGTTGTTGCTTCTTTTCTTTAGAAGCGGCAACGCCGCAGGGCTGAAAATATTTTAGAAAGATGTCCGCCACGAAAATGTAGTTGACCTGATTCAGTTTTTTTTGATAATCCGGTTTTGGCGACCCACAGAGCCTCTGTTTCGTTTTCAAAGGCCCACTCTGTACATATATTATATTATATGCGCTTCATTGAATTTTCCGATTTTGATAAAAGCATCATAATCTCCGACCCAAAATAAATGGATACCAATTTTGAATAGAATCGAATCATATAATTCCAAAACTGCTCCACCATATATTGAATCCGCCATCACTAGTTTTCCAATTTTGACAAAACAAAATCACATTCTTCAACCTCGAAAGCACCTAAATACAAATTTTGTGTAGAATCGGATCGTAATTACAAAACTTGTCTGCCATATTGGATCCGTCATCTTACATTCTCAAATTTGACGAAAGAATCATAATCTCCGATCCCGAATAATCCCATAAACAAATTTTTAATAGATTCGAGTCCGAATGAAATAAATCATCCGCCATATTGGATCCGCCATCTTGAATTTACCAATTTCGACGAAAGAATCATTATCTCCGACCTCAAAAACCCTTTCAATCCAGATACCAATTTTGAATGGAAGCGGATCATAATAATTAGAAAACTCGTTTGCCATATTGGATCCGTCAACTTGAGTTCAACAATTTCGACGAAAGAATCATGATCTCCGACCTCAAAAACCGTTTCAATCCAGATACCAATTTTGAATAGAAGCGGATCATAATAATTAGAAAACTCGTTTGCCATATTGGATCCGCCTTCTTGAATTTTCAAATTTCGACGAAAGAATAAGAATTTCTGATCCCGAGAACCCGTAGATACAAATTTTGAATAAATTTGAATCATAATTACAAAATTCGTCCGCCATATGGGATCCGCGATCTTGAATTTACCCTTCCTGCTTTCTGAGGGGGGTAATCACCCCTTCTAGCTCCCATGGATGTGCACCTGGTAAAAATAAAATGTTCAAAATATAGCACCTAGGTATACAGGTACCTATTCAGGCCTGGCCTGATTTCTTTCCAAGTATTTATGGATGTACCTATCGATTATAAATCACTACAGTGAAAAAAAGTGGTTCGTTCAATCATGATAATGAATGAAAATGAAATAATATACCTATATCGAAAACGATGTCGAAATACCCATGTCAGTTCTATAACATAACATAATTGCAACATTCAATTATTCTCGAACGTTTGGAAATTGCTGTGTACTTCAACTTCACGAAATATCGGCAAGATTTGATTGTTCGTTTAGGTACCTACCCTACTAGTGCAGCGGAACACAGGGTAAAAGTTATCAAAAAAATTTTTCAGAGTAGAAAGATATCAGACCCTCACTATCCTATCTAGAAACTATTGACTCATTAGAATCCAGATTGACTACTTTTTTCTATGGTACCGAAAAAAGTTATAAACGAACAAACACAAAAATTACAAAAAAAAATCTACTTCGCACGTAAATGTATAAAACTTTGTAACTTGTAGACCACATAACTTAGATGCCTCAACTTCTCATCATTTTGTTGAGGACATTATGAAGATTCGATTCATGGTATATAAACTGCCCAAATGAGGTTTTTTATAAGTAAAAATAAATTTTTTGTCATGCATTACATGAATAATTTAGCATTAACACCCCTTCAATTTATAATAACTTTCTTTTTCACGATATGAATTCCAATTTTTTTCTTTCATCTAGATAGATTGAAGTATAACGAACAATTTGTTTCGAATAAACTTTTCGCACGTTTCAAAAATAAACTTTTTATAGCGCTTTGAATGACAACGTGCAACTTTAGATAGGCTATGCACAGTGAGTGAGACAGAGTGCGATAGATACTGGTGCATGAGTGCGGAGCGAAGATGAAATAATATCAAGAGCTCCATCCACAGATATGATGAATATACTAGATTTATATCGATAAATTTACATATTTGCTTGCTTAGAATGTCAATCTTTATATAAAATATTGAATCTAACTGAAATTCATCACATATTCCCCTGAAAAACTAGTGAAAAGTTTGTTATCATAAATCTGAGACCCGATGATGCAACACAGTATCTGTGGAAGAAAATAACACGATTACCTATATGTACTGGAAGATTTGGATTTTTCTTGTAAATGTAACATAATTATAGTGTATCTGCAACCTCATGAATGCACTTTAAGGATAAACTGTTAGTTACAGAATTATTCATTATTATGAGGAATTATAATTTTGTCAATAAAATATTTCGATGGATTGTATATCAAATTATTTCAATGTTCGCAAAATATATAAACAATTCAATCGATTCACTAATTATTTATACATATATCATTGTTATTTAAGTAGTTGAAGTCGATCAACATGTACTTATTTGCATTTGCATTTCAAATTATCGTCTCTATGGCATTGTCTTTTATTTCAAAATTGCATGATTTGTCAGAGCAAGAAATATTGAGCATTTCTTGTATATCTCTGGATGTATAGGTGGCAGAGTTGAAAATACTGATGATTTCAGTAAAATTCCATCATGATCATTGCAGTTTTACTCTTGCAATATATTTTATATTGTATTGCACAGCCAGGAATGAATTAACTACCTATACAATTTGGGTGCATTTCATGAATCAACAAAGTTATACTTTAGTACGCACCTCGGTACGAACTGTGTGAATGTATTTCTTGTAGAAATAAGTTCGACAGAAGACTTGAAAGTATTGACAGTGAATTTGTGTCTTATTAGCTGATCTAAGGTCGTAGCATTACTTACATAATTCCTTGCTATGTCCACATAATCCAATAATTTTGATGAGGTAAACTCTCAATGTCGTCTTTTTTTTTCCCTAGCACTATCTAATGCAAAATCTTTCCATTTTTGAAAATAGTATCACTTTAATCAGATCCAGTAAGGGCATGTAGAGCCGGTAGTTTCTTGCAAAATTCTATTCCTATAGACCATTAGGTACTGATAGAATTAACATAAATCAAGTATACCTATGAGAAGTTTGACTGCATGGCCATTTTGGAAACAGAAATTTGTATTTCAAATAATAGAATCATAAGAAATACAGAATGATGACAGAACATCAGTATCATCCGACTAAAGAGAATATTACTGGAAGATTCGGATTCTTTCAGTAAATGTAACATAATTATCTGCAACCTCATGGATGCATTTCAGATTTCAGAGATACCTACATTGTTGGTAACAGAATGATCCATATTAGTATCCTACATTCACCCTTCCGATACCTCGATCCAGCGATGGTTTATTTCGGAATACCAAATGTCTGAATATTATCAAAAATTAATATTTTCGCTAGAAATATTACCAGGTTATGTTTATTCCTGGACGCCTTTGAAAACCACTGAGATTTAGGAATGGAGCAATTTCCTTTTTTCGAAAACTTTTATAATTTGTATCTCCTCGTCTTTATTGCTCTATTAGCTGGTAGAGATTCTACGATCATATCTGTCGAATACAATAATCACATAATTCGTCTGGAAATTTTTCATTTTGAGATCTTTTATTATTATTCATAAACAGAGCTGACCTGATTCACTGAATGTTCTTTTCAACTCTCTCATCTCTTGAACTAATGAAAAAATAGGAAAAGAAACACATATCAACTCATATGAAACAAATGTCTACTAGATTTCTGTTTTTTCAAACGGCTATTGAACATACCATCTGATCCTTTTACTATATAATATGTATACTATATAGACTCACCTTCTTTATTCATTGCATTCTTCTGATAATCGGAAAATGTTCAAACTTTTTTGACGTTGCCTCCGTTCAAAAACTTCATCCAATATCATTGTTTGAGCAGCATTCAAACATGTCATAAAAATTCTTCAATATATTTTGGTATACTATTATTTGTCCAGCTGCAATGTTTATTAATTTTTTTGGGGACTCATGTTTAGAAAATTCTAAAATCTCCCAATATCTTCTTGGTCTTTTTTTTATACCATTTTCACTTCGTTGCCTTTGAAGTGAATTATTTTGGGACAATATATGTAACTGAAGTTATTTACCTACATATTCAACCGTGAAATGACTCGTTTCAATCCATTGTAAAGTGTAAGAATGTTACTAGCAAAAGAATCATCAAGAAAGCTCCATTCGCAAATGAGACAGTTATCCTCCCCGAATCTTTACTGTTTGTTCTTGTCTAGAACACGTAAACGCCGCTGTATCGTTCTCACTCGTGCGCTCGGACGGCCTCTTACGTATAAGACAATAAACGTTTCTACAAAGTTTATTTTTGAAACGTGCGAAAAGTTTATAGGAAACAATTTGTTGCTCACATTTCAATATATCAAAAGATATCATAAAAATCGAAATTCATATCGTGAACTAAAAAGTTATGATAAACTGAAGATATGACATTGGAATTTTTTTCGCGAATTCTTTACAAAATGATACATTTTGGATCGAAAAATACTCCAATTTCCCAACATATTATATATGAATCGAATCTCCAGAATATGCTTAATCATTATATGAAAAGACTGCGTATACAAGTGCTATAATTGTGGAGTTACAAAGGATTATATATTTACGCGCGAAGTTATTTTTTTCTTAAATTTTCGAGTTTGGCCGCTTATAACTTCTTTCGGTACCATAGAAAAAAGTAGTCAAGCTGGAATATTATGTAGTAATCATTTATATTCAAGGTGGTGAAGGTCCCATATCTTTCTACTCCGAAAAAAAAAAGTCTGTAAGGAAGAGGATTTTGCCTCGTTCTCCTCTGCACTATACCATCGAGTAATTGAATTATAGTTATGAACGAATGCATCTCTTGCTGTTCCTGTAAAATCAATAATTCTCGACGTATTTTACTATACCTCACTATCGAGCTGCGACATCTGTGCGTGTCCTACGCAACTATCTAAATTTACTCGGGCGAGTCACTGCAATGCAGTTTCCTGTATCATTTCGATTTCAACCTGATCCGATGATTTACCGTCCGATAAAATACGGTGTCGACGAGTTACGGTTTCTATGAAATACAGATCTGCTGAATTACCAGTTATTCAATATGGAGAATTAATGTTGATGAAATACGGGTTTGACAAATTACTGATTCTATGAAATACGGATCTGATGAACTACCGTTTCTATAAAATACGGGTTTGACAAATTACAGATTCTATGTAATACGGGTTCGATGAATTATCGTTTCTATAAAATACGGGTTCGATGAATTACTGATTCTATGAAATACGGATCTGATGAATTACCGTTTCTATAAAATACGGGGCTGACAAATTACTGATTCTTTGAAATACGGATATAATGAATTAACGTTTTGATAAAATACGGGTTTGGTGAATTACTGTTTCAATGAAATACGAATCTGATGAATTACCGATTCTACGAAATTCGGTTATGATGGATTATTGGTTTGATGAAATACGGTTCTGACGAATTACGGTTTCTACAAATTACGGTTTCGCTGAATTACAAATTCGATAAGTGTTCACTCTGATAGATTGATGTTTTGATGAAATACGGATCTGAAGAATTGCCGTTTCGATGCTCAACAGGTTCTATACGATATTGTCTCGATATAATACGATTTTGATGATTTACTGTTTCGATGGAATACGGTTATGATGGATTACCAATTCTAAAAAATAAGGTATGATGTTCTACTTCTCTATGAAGTACATTTCTTCGTTTAACTGTATGATGAGATACATTATGATCCTTTATATTTTGATGAATTATTGGTTCTATGAAGTACAGTTTCTACAGAATGCCATTATGATAGAATTCGATTTGATGAAATACGGTTTTGACACAATACGATCTGACGAAATATATGTACCCTTTTCATCGAGTCTAGCTATCTATAATCGAACTGAACTAACGTGCAATATCAACAAAGCACAGATTCCACATGTTATAAGGGTGCTTATATATTTTGCTGATGCATATAAAGGATTTTAGGACGAGCTTTATCAGATCTTCGTGCTGAGAACCCGTGTTTGTTAGAGATTCCTTATTGATTTATCCCCTATAGTATGGCAAAATCTTTCTCACGTCGTAAATAAAGACGGAGCAAGGTACGGCAATACTCTGGAGTTTCAGCACTGTGTTCCTCCATAGGCGTAGGTGGGGATATCTTTCAGCGATCACGATAGTTCTACAGCTGATGATATAGACCGACAATGATAGGCTATGTTTAGAAACTTTGATGGCTATGGAATAAAAAGGACCTCATGTGTCATCCAACTCAACAACCAACCATTAGGAGAAACCACACATGCATAAATTCACTTGCAGTTTATAGAAACAACTGCAATTCTCCGCATTATGTATAGAGAGCATATAAAAGCTGTAACATGGCTTATGACTGGCCATCCGCCATCAAAAGAGCATCTGATTAGAGTCAACCTATAGACAAGAATCAAGAACACATCACCCAGAGAACAGCCATCACTAACTCTTCAACATCATTGGAACACCGTAGAAAAGTCGGCGTCCTTTCACTTTTCTATTGATACTTCCACGAGAAATATTCTTCGGAAATCTCTGCTATCATTCCATCACCATAGCGATACCAGTCAGACGAGCTCGACAAGCCCAGTCAGAACATCCATTTGTGTCAACCTCGAAATATGTCGAACGGCACACACTCGTTTTTCTATAGAATTGCAAAGCTCTGGAATTCATTGCTTGAGGAAGTATTCCCAAGAGCTCATAATCTCCAAAAGTTCGAACAAATTCAATACCTACCTACTCTTCCTATCCTCCCTAGGTATTCATTCAATGTTCCTTGATTCCCTTTCGTGCGTTCCAAGTAATAAAAATAGATCATTTAGCAAAGCAGTATTGGACTCGTTCCAACTCGTATACTGCAGAAGAATTGAGTGAAAATTCACTCGAGGTCCATGCAATAATGTGTCAATTTCGGTCCACGCCCGATTGAGTTGAAATTCCACCCTACTTAATAATGATAATAATAATAATATTGGATTTTATCGACATTAATCAGTGAGTACAAATGTATACAGAGAAACTATAATATATATACTACGAACCTATCAAATCACATCATGTGTGAGATGACGTAATCAGAACTTGCTCTCCCATTCTTGACTGTGTAAAATGGTTATTCATGTGCCGATTCAATCAAATTTGTTATAAACATTCTCATCGACAGGAAAACTTGATGAAATATCTAGTTTGAGTTGCGAATTGACTCAAAAATTTCAATCAGTGAATTCACTAACAACCACTTTAGCATTCACTCAAAGGAATTTTCTACACAGTATAAGTTTCTGACATCTACCCCGATGACGAAATACAATGAAAGAACACTGGCAACAAGCAGTATTTTAGATGACTTTGGTCAGTGAAACATCCCAATATGGTGAAAAGGTAATTGGGTAATGTGACGTGCGAGTCCCACACACAAGGTTATTCAAAAGTACCCGAAAAAAATGTAGAATATAGTCTAGTTTATATCTAAGCAACTGCTGATATTTAACTTTCATAGCTGCACTTGATTACTCAATGAATAGGATATTACAATTATACGGAATGAATAGGGTCATACCACTGCAATTGGGTGAAGATACTAGTGGTTATTTGTGAGGGTTGTTAGTTATCGGGGTGATGCGTTACTTGGACGTCTTCTTCATCACACCATTTGATGAAGAAGCTTGGGCTCTATTTGGGAAATGGGAAGTACAGTGAGTCTCAAGTTCAAACAGCGTCTAAATTAAAACTATCAAATAAACATCTTCCTAAATTGAAATAACATTGAGATAAGCTCGGAGATGATATTGGATCTCATTGGGTCAAGAAGTTACTCATTTTATTCAGTTGCCCATTGGATATTTTGGTTGGCACCATATAAGCCTGATATTGCCAAAATCTGGCCTATCTTATATCCTGCCAAGATTTGCAATCCTGGGGAGATCTATTATTTCATGCTCTCCCAGAAACGACACGAACTAGCACCATATTCTTGTTTACTTACATTCCTGTATTTCTTAGTTTTTAATTGGAATTATTATTCTGTGAACTGAGTAAATGAATAATAAAAAGCATTTATTTCTAATTCTGGATCACTGATGAGTGATATCTATCCTCATATGGAAATAACACTGTTCACGAAGCGCCGCTGATGGCGCGATGGCGAATTCTCCCTCGTAGTAGTCTGTACCATGCGAAACCGCTTATTGCATTATTTAACTTACAAGTAAGTCTATAAACTACTAATTGGTAGATTTTTATCGATATTGCGTGAACTGTAACCCGAGGTAAATTAATGCGATATATGTATCACGACTGGTTGCTCACGGGTATCTGCGCAACCGTTTTGCTATTGTTTTTCTTCAAGATCCACCACAGGAGATACTATCCACAGTTTATTAATCTAGAATACTAGCCAGGTATGATATCAGTAGATACAGGGTTTCCTCAACTTCATGCCATGGTACCTTATAGGGATTCTGAAATGGTTCTAATACCTATAACTGAGAGTCTTCTAGCGCTGGAATGAAATGAAGTCGCAATTCAATATTCAATGTTGGGTATTCGGTATCTAAAAATTGTTCTTATCCATCAGTCGGTTGCCCCCTTACGAGCAGACTTCAGAAATCATCAAGAGACTTGTGCGAGCAAGGAATGACGCGGGTCTTACCTATTATAGTAGAGTGCCAATCGAATCCTATCGTTCACCCCGTGGGAAATCGGAGGTAAAAATCTGTGACATGGCTAGAATTGTTACCTACCATCTCCAGATCATGGATCCACTTGTCGTCAAAAAATCGTCCTGTGCGTTTGGGGGGTAGGGGGTAATTTATAAAAAAATATGGATTTTTTTTTATTCGTGGAAAATATTGAGGGGTTTCAGAACTTTCACCCTGTGGAATCTTGATTTCGTGTGACAAGTAGAACAAATCATAGAAAATTTTGAAATTCACCAATTACATTACGATATATGAGAAAATCATATTTCAAACGGCTATAACTCGAAACTTGTAAATTTTCGTTAAATTGCTTCTCATATACCTCGCATTATCTCAGTAACTACAAGGTTTATCAAAAAAATACTTCAAATAATGTCGATGCGCCTATGTTTCAAGATGCGAATGGTTCTTCGATTTTGAAAATCAAAGCATAAATAAGGAAGATATTGGGAAAATCATAATCCAATGCAGGTAGTACGAAGGACCGCGGTTCGCCGCTTTCATACCCCGATTCTCCCCGCAACGCCCGCGGCCGTCATAGTACGATCACCGTAAATATGAATTACTGAGTGTTACAGAATTACAATCTTTTAATTCACGGGAAAAATGGAATCGATCGCTATTTTCCAAGTTAACAGAAATTTCTTTCAACTTGCTGTTTGATTGGAAGTGACCTCAATTTATTTTATGAATGATTCTATCTCGAAAGTAAATTTTTTATCCATCAGAGTAAAATGTCACCCATCTCATTTATTAACAAATTGGGAAATATTGAAACAAAACATGATGCATATAATATTGATATAAAGATAAGATACCCTTGTGGAAACTTGAAAAAAAACATTGCAATGTTGTAAATATTTTTATACGATACAGTGTCCACAAGAATACAAAGCTTCGATAATTTTTTTCGATCTTGTCTCTTGATGAATCATCATTTTCAAACCAACGTGTTTTGGTGTGAGTTTTTTGAATTTCGAATTAGCGAGTATTATACCTTGACATCAGATACTCAACACCTTTGAATCAATAACTGAATCAACTTTATCGGGTATAAGGCAACTAATTTTAAAAAAAAGTTTTTTCGTTATCATATTCGTAAGCCTTGACATCCATATTTTCGAGTTGTTTATAATCTGGAATATCTCTCATATCTTGCTGAATATGTCAAAAAAAATTTTGTATCTGGGTCATATCTGATGCATGCAAAGACAGGGTAGTTGACTTCTGTAATTTCACTTTGTTCTATATATGTGTATGAATCAGATGAGTTTTTGTTTCATTTGGAATCACAATATACGACTTATTAGAACGTTTTGATTTATTTGATAACTTCTATCTCCTTGTCGTAGTGCTTTCTGATTTCTTCGATAAATTCATTTTACTTGATTTTTTGAGATTTTCTCTCCTCGTTTCTTTGGACGTTTCGGGAACGAATCTACTCCGGTTCTCAACATGAAAATGCAAAACATTTTTCTTTGGGAGATGCATTTTCATGTTGAGGACGAAACGTCCAAAGAAACGAGGAGACAAAATCCCAAAAAAATCAAGTTAAATAAATGTTTTACCTCCTCGATTAACCATACGCTTTCGTTATACACATCAACATTGAGGCGTTGACCATTGCATTTAATGGTGACTTATTGTGAATTAATCCTTCGATATACTGTGTGCTCTGTTTCAATAATAATTAAATAAGTATTGGTTAGCTAACGAGATCTATTATTGTGAATTCATCATAAAATATATGTTTCTCTAGATAAAAGATGAAAAGTACTATCAATTCAGACACTGATATATATATATATGTCTTGAAGTTGAAGATTCCTTTCCAGCAGAGTACAGAATCATCGAGAAAATGTTTCATTTGTGGAAAAGATGTTCAACTCCTTCGTTGTACAGAATTATCGATAACAACATTCGAAAGTTGTATGAATATAAGAAAAAACCTCGGAAAAAACTATGCGAGGCAAATCGATGTGGAACTTCAGAGAATTGATGATATTTTCAATGAAAATAAAGGTCAATTGATCTTCTGGCAAAGGAATATTGGAAACTGGAGACAATAGTGTCAGGAATAAAACGCTTCCTATATTGAAATTGATGTGAAGGATATGAATCAGATGTGATCCTGCCAAAAGAAATAACACTTCGTAAATTTTCTATTTTAGATGTGTCTAAATGTGTTTTCTACCAAAACCGTTCAAATAAGAGTCAAGTTTTGACCAAGTATTGACAACCAACATTGTTTATTGCCATGGAAGTCAAGTATCATAGCCAATGCTTTGTATCAAATTGGAAACATTATAGAGGATCACTGAGTGAGAATAAAGTTGTCAATACCACACATGACAGAGAATTTGATAATCTGATAAAATTAATAGATGGTGCAGATATTCTGATGGAAAAGGGTATACTTTCAACTGTTTGATATCAAAAATATGTCGAACTTGGAAGCAAAACTAGTAGGAAAATCATTATCGAAGAATACTGTCTGTATATAGGTTAATCGAGGAGGTAAAACATTTATTTAACTTGATTTTTTTGGGATTTTCTCTCCTCGTTTCTTTGGACGTTTCGTCCTCAACATGAAAATGCATCTCCCAAAGAAAAATGTTTTGCATTTTCATGTTGAGATCCGGAGTAGATTCGTTCCCGAAACGTCCAAAGAAACGAGGAGAGAAAATCTCAAAAAAATCAAGTAAAATGAATTTATCGAAGAAATCAGAAAGCACTACGACAAGGAGATAGAAGTTATCAAATAAATCAAAACGTTTTAATAAGTCGTATATTGTGATTCCAAATGAAACAAAAACTCATCTGATTCATACACATATGTAGAACAAAGTGAAATTACAGAAGTTAACTACCCTGTCTTTGCATGCATCAGATATGACCCAGATACACAAATTTTTTTGACATATTCAGCAAGATATGAGAGATATTCCAGATTATAAACAACTCAAAAATATGGATGTCAAGGCTTACGAATATGATAACGAAAAAACTTTTTTTTTAAATTAGTTGCCTTATACCCGATAAAGTTGATTCAGTTATTGATTCAAAGGTGTTGAGTATCTGATGTCAAGGTATAATACTCGCTAATTCGAAATTCAAAAAACTCACACCAAAACACGTTGGTTTGAAAATGATGATTCATCAAGAGACATGATTGAAAAAACTTATCGAAGCTTTGTATTCTTGTGGACACTGTATCGTATAAAAATATTTACAACATTGCAATGTTTTTTTCAAGTTTCCACAAGGGTATCTTATCTTTATATCAATATTATATGCATCATGTTTTGTTTCAATATTTCCCAATTTGTTAATAAATAAGATGGGTGACATTTTACTCTGATGGATAAAAAATTTACTTTCGAGATAGAATCATTCATAAAATAAATTGAGGTCACTTCCAATCAAACAGCAAGTTGAAAGAAATTTCTGTTAACTTGAAAAATAGCGATCGATTCCATTTTTCCCGTGAATTAAAAGATTGTAATTCTGTAACACTCAGTAATTCATATTTACGGTGATCGTACTACGACGGCCGCGGGCGTTGCGGGGAGAATCGGGGTATGAAAGCGGCGAACCGCGTCCTTCGTACTACCTGCATTGGATTATGATTTTCCCAATATCTTCCTTATTTATGCTTTGATTTTCAAAATCGAAGAACCATTCGCATCTTGAAACATAGGCGCATCGACATTATTTGAAGTATTTTTTTGATAAACCTTGTAGTTACTGAGATAATGCGAGGTATATGAAAAGCAATTTAACGAAAATTTACAAGTTTCGAGTTATAGCCGTTTGAAATATGAATTTCTCATATATCGTAATGTAATTGGTGAATTTCAAAATTTTCTATAATTTGTTCTACTTGTCACACGTAATCAAGATTCCACAGGGTGAAAGTTCTGAAACCCCTCAATATTTTCCACGAATAAAAAAAAAATCCATATTTTTTTATAAATTACCCCCTACCCCCCAAACGCACAGGACGATTTTTTGACGACAAGTGGATCCATGATCTGGAGATGGTAGGTAACAGCTTTTTACCTCCGATTTCCCACCAACTTTTGATCTAAGCTACTTACGATTCGTTTGGCACTCTACTATTAACGTGTGATCCCAAACACATTCTTAGGCCAGGAGACATGGTGCGAATCGAGTCAACCTACTGGCAATCCAACGCGGATATAGAACATTGGCGCTTTTACCACGAGGCTACGCTGGCCACTTATATAACAAACTGGAAAATATGATCAGAATATTGTAAATGTAAGAGGACATGAGACAAGAATACAAAATTTGGGACATAATGATAGATGCTTGGTATCTCAAAAATCGATAACTCGTTCTTGTGGTAATAGTTTCATTGTGTTACCTGATCCAGTGAAAAAAAAAATGGATTTCCTGAAGTTATCAATGGATCTCTGGAAATATCTTGAACCTATGTGATGAAACTTCAAATAGAAGATACATTTCAAGAGTTTGGTAGTCGAACGTCAAATATTCAATCTTCGATATGTCATAGAACCATGGAATTTGAAGAACCATACGAACACCATTATAATGGTGTTGAAAAGGAATATTTCGAGATATATCATGAACATGAAAAAAAAAGATATATACAGGGTGATTCAGAATTCGATGTTAATATTTCAAGGTCACATTGTTGGAGTAAAAATAAGACTTAATCTTCATATAAAATGCACCCCAATCGAACTACGGCATTGTTAGTCAGCTAAAAAACAAGATTATCTATCTAAAATAACTGATCAAATCTTCTGAAAATTGGCATGCCTCTGTCATTTCATATACTTCATTTCCTTCTTGCTTAAGAAACTATGTAAACTCAGTTTTGGGGAAGTTGGAGGTGTTCCACACTTTCATTGGCACAAATTTTATGTGCGAAAAGAGAAACTCTGACTTTGAATAGCATGATCTTGTGGGCCATGAAAAAGTGTAAGAATTCAGTCTCTTGCATTTTTCTCATACGACTGACCGTTTTCCAGAAAATCGTAATCAAAGAAAGGGGAAGCCGCTACATCGTTTTCGAACGCAATGGGTTGAACGCTTGCATCTTGCACACGGAGGTGATCGTATAACGGAACGCATTTGAGACTGCTATTTCAGAGGTGTGCATTACTGAAAAACTTTAAAAATTCTTAGCTCTATTAATTTCAGACACTGAATTGAGACAACCAAATTGATATTTACTGAGAACTCCGCTATAGTTAGAATGAATTAAAACCGAATAAAGTCCACTGGTAACGCAACCAAAACCAACCTAATTTGGAGTCAACTAAAAAGTAGACTAATGTTGCTAGCTTCCATCTTGTTCGACTGATCTAAATCTTCTTCGAATACACTTGTTGCCAAACGAGCTGTATTTTATCTTTTGGGAAACAGTAACTTACGATATATCATTCTTTTCTTTTTCTTTTTTTATGGAAGTGGAAGTCGATTTATGACCATCTGAACTGATTGAGATCTCTTTGCCGAAAGAATCGGGTTGTTGCGTCTTTATTTCCGATAAGCTCTAAGAATTGGAAGCACATGACGAAAAAATGGGTTTCAGTGATAAAGTCCACTGGTAACGCAACCAAAACCTACCCAATATAGAGTAAACTAAAAAGTAGACTAATGTTGCTAGCTTTCATCTTGTTCGACTGATCTAAATCTTCTTCGAATACACTTGTTGCCAAACGAGCTGTATTTCATCTTTTGGGAAACAGTAACTTACGATATATCATTCGTTTTTTCCTTTTTTTTATGGAAGTGGAAGTCGATTTATGACCATCTGAACTGATTGAGATCTCTTTGCCAGCAAGATCGGGTTGTTGCGTCTTTATTCCCGATAAGCTCTAAGAATTGGAAGTATATGACGAAAAAATGGGTTTCAGTGATAAAGTCCACTGGTAACGCAACCAAAACCTACCTAATATGGAGTAAACTAAAAAGTAGGCTAATGTTGCTAGCTTTCATCTTGTTTGACTGATCTAAATCTTCTTCCAATACACTTGTTGCCAAACGAGCTGTATTTCATCTTTTGGGAAACAGTAACTTACGATATATCATTCGTTTTTTCCTTTTTTTAAAGGAAGTGGAAGTCAATTTATGACCATCTGAACTGATTGAGATCTCTTTGCCAAAAGAATCGGGTTGTTGCGTCTTCATTTCCGATAAGCTCTAAGAATTGGAAGCACATGGCGAAAAAATGGGTTTCAGTGATAAAGTCCACTGGTAACGCAACCAAAACCTATACCTGATATGGAGTAAACTAAAAAGTAGTCTAATGTTGCTAGCTTTCATCTTGTTCGACTGATCTAAATCTTCTTCGAATACAATTGTTGCCAAACGAGCTGTATTTCATCTTTTGGGAAACAGTAACTTACGATATATCATTCGTTTTTTCCTTTTTTTTATGGAAGTGGAAGTCGATTTATGACCATCTGAACTGATTGAGATCTCTTTGCCATAAGAATCGGGTTGTTGCGTCTTTATTCCCGATAAGCTCTAAGAATTGGAAGCAAATGACGAAAAAATGGGTTTCAGTGATAGAGTCCACTGGTAACGCAACCAAAACCTACCTAATATGGAGTAAACTAAAAAGTAGACTAATGTTGCTAGCTTTCATCTTGTTCGACTTATCTAAATCTTCTTCGAATACACTTGTTGCCAAACGAGCTGTATTTCATCTTTTGGGAAACAGTAACTTACGATATCTCATTCGTTTTTTTCCTCTTTTTATGGAAGTGAAAGTCGATTTATGACCATCTGAACTGATTGAGATCTCTTTGCCAAAGGAATCGGGTTGTTGCGTCTTTATTTCCGATAAGATTGATGGCTTCTTAAACGGCGCCACCATCCTCTTATCTTCATCTAATATACAAGGATTGACTGATCGTTCGACAATTCTGCAAAGTGATATCTGTAACCGATACAAGTTGGGATGCCCAAGACCAGCCAGCGGGTGTCCATCAACGTGTCAAGTAAATATCGAGTCCAGGTGAGAACAGGCGCCAACATAATTTTTCAAGAAGGAAAAATTATACCTGAAGACGATACAATGTACCGTTGACTGCTTGAAGTGGAATGAGTTGTAAAAGGGAGGCATTCCTATTATCTGCCTTTTGTAGGGTGATTGCCTGTGCCACAAATCAAATAGGTGAGATGTTCAGAACATGCCTCGTTTCTAGTACACAGTGAAAAATTTCCGGGTGTAATTTCAACCGCGTGGATTTCAGAAATTTAATAACTCCGATTGAATCAACACTTGATTAGCAATTTCATACCAATATTATTAAATTTGATAATACCGTGTACAGTGGTGTCAATTCACACAGTCATAGTGAAAAATTACACGGATGTGGTAATTAAGAGGGGTTCTGAAATATCCATTCGAGAGAAACACCAACAGGATGAAAAGTAATTACTTTCGATAGTGGTATCATCAAGTTAACGCAAAAAATACACTTATTATATAAAATTCTCACCTAGTTACACCCTCACCAATCACAAACAAATCCGAACCGTGTATGAATTATGAATAAATAATGTTTGCTGATAATGAAATAACCCACTGAAAAACCTGAACTCATTGAAGAATGGATCGACATTGTGTAGGTATATCATCATCCAAGAATTCTGGTATCCAGATTGATAGGTGACAATAAGAACGGATGATTTCGTGAAAATAATGCATCACTTAAATAAATTTTAAGCTGATTCATAAATTATATATGATGATTTTTATATTGCGAAGTGATATAGAGTACTTATATCGAACCAGATTGAACATAAAATTGAATATCAAAGTAGAAATTTTGTGCACAGAAAAATATTTAGTGAATTTCTTGATAGATGGTGACACTAGCGCTCCTTCGACGCACGTTTCTCGACAGCCTACAAATAGTATCAGCTCAGAGATGTTTTGTAAGTCACAATTCTCACTACATTGAATCGTTTTCTACACTGAATACTGATGTTAGTGTATCAGAGTCGTGTTATTCAACACTCAGATGCATACAAGAAAACACTGCTTCTCACATATCACTCGATAAGTGTATTTTCACAACAGAAGAATATCCGACAAATATTCACATATTATCATAATATCATCAGTAAAAGCAAAAACGCAACAGATACAGTGTCAAAATAATCACCAAATGATTGTACAGTCACCACTCTGGTGTGAAATAACACGAATCGATCAAAGTAGCTCTAGATACTCTAGTGTAGTTCTTGACTGTATGTAAGAACGAATGACACCCTATGATGGTGTTAAAAATATCAGAGTTAATTCCCACTAAAATTATCAGGACCTCAGGGGACACCCAAGGGTGTTAGCTGGTGTGAACTGGTGTAATTTTTTTTTTCACTGTGTAGGTTATATTACTCACTTCATAAGCTTCATCAATAAATCGAGTAAATATTTGAAAATTTTTCTTTTCGATGAGGTGATTTGCAGATAAAATATATACCGAGAGCCTTGTGAAAGGTTTCGTGAATTTTTGTGAATTGATGTTCATCATACTGGGCGTGGTATATAGCCATGAAAGTAGTTGTTGTCTGTTGAATATAGAGGTTGAAGTTCAATTGATAGCTAATGATATAGGAAATGGTTTCTCAGCTCATTTTATGAAGCCTCATAACTTTCGAGCTATAGAGTGATAACATTTTGAGGGAAAATTCGTTTTCTCATAATATTGTCACAAATAACAAAGTAATTATTCTAAAATTATAATCGAAATTATTATTTCAATATTTTCATAAATTCCTACTCGTTCTTCTTCACATCGCACCGAAAGTTCATAAACATTTGAAACACGTTTTGACATTGACACATCAACAACCTGTACGACTGAATAACCTAAACAATAACAGTAGACAGTGGGTACTTGATATTGAAGAAAAATAAAGATTTGAAGATTCGTAGGTATAAGCTGCATTCACGAAACACATCAATGAAATGAAGAGATTTTGTATTTCGTATAAAATTTATTATAAAATCGCAAATGGCTTTCTGCTGAAAAGCCATCATCAGGGCTGTACCTGCAAGTAAGTAACATTTATGAAATTCCAAAAAGACAAATCAGAAAGTGTAGATTATTTACTCGACAAGTATTCACGAAATGTTCAAAAATTAGTAATCGACGACATCATTATGGAACAAACGGAATTAGGAAGAGACATGCATTCAACAAAAAAGTTTCCTGATAAGTTATTGTCAATAATATTCGAGAATACATTTTAAAATTGTTTAGTTCAGGTCCAATAAGAGCACGAGGGACCTTAACCTTAATAAGTCTGACAAATATTCGACATTTTTAACCATGACAATGTTGTTGACAGAGACTGAGTGTCAATGTCCATGACTGAGTTGCCATGACTATGAAGTAGACAAGTGACATAGTGACCACAGAGCGTGTGAAAGAAGTGACAAGGTGAGCAAATGAACTGTTTGAAATTTTGAAGAATAAAATAAGATGAAATGGACTACATTCCATGCCAAAGAGTAACCACCTTCGTAGTAAGATTTGGAGAAAATATTTCCAATCCTGGTGTTCAAGCTGGAAGTCCAAGGAAAATTCCTGTAGACGGAAGCCTCATGAGAAGCAAACAAACCACCAGAATACTTCCCGTTTCAGAGCAAAGACCAAACTCAAGTCCCAAAAGTAACCCGGATCCTGGTTGAAATTTTGTTGTGTTGCGTGAATATTAAAGAGCAGGACTTTCATTTCGGATTCAAGAGTCCTGGTGTTCGAGCCCAACCCAAGTTGTAAATCCCAAAGAGACTGGCTGAGCCTTCCGACTTCAAGCGTAACCAGTAAGCCAGATTTAGACTTGTTGAAGCCGAAATCTGGAACAGTGTCTTGTATGAGTTATAATGGTTATCATCATGGAGAAGTACTTGTTATTTCAAACGTCTGTGTAAAGGAATGTAACATCTATTCAATTGTACTTGTGTGTTCAAACGAAGGTCATTGTTTCGAAGTTCTTTTTCGATTTCTAAATCTTTCAAGAAATCTAGTCTATTGTAGTTTCCTGAATTAACCTCTTTCAAGATTTTTGAATTACGATTGGGACTGAAATTATGTTCGCTGAATTTGATTTGATATCCAAATGCTGAAAATTCCGTTCCATTCAAATGTTCCCCTATACAAACTTTCAAAGGTCTACAAGTCCTCCCTATGTATGAAGCTTCACAATCGTTGCAATTCAATTTGTGAATACCACTTTCAGATAATTCATTGGTTTTATCTTCAGAGTTAACCAAATGTTTACTTAAATCATCAGTACTTTCGAAAGATATTTTAGTGTTCGTTAACTTATTTTTTATGATACTTGAAACTTTTTGAGAAATGTTCTCATTCGTGGAAGGTAAGGATACATATCTGGAATTTTCTTCTTCAAGATGAGTGAGGTTATGTTTTCTCTTGTGTTTGATTTTTTGAATTAGCTTTTGGATCAAATCTGGGTTGTAACCATTATTACATGATATTTGTTTTATAGTATTCAGTTCTTCATTATATCCAGTCGATGATAAAGGAATATTGAGAAGCTTGCCCAGCAAAAATTTTGATATGGGGCATCAATGTCCTAGTATATTTTTCCCATACCTGACATCAGCGGCCCAGTAAATGGTCTCATATGCGGGACTCTATATATCAGTACACTGCGGCCGGCAGCTGGTCCCACTGCTGGATACCCAGCAATCATATAATCAGTATCCAGTTCCCCGGTAAAAGGCTAGTACAATATAATCGACACATCGAGTTTCCCATAGCAAGCCCAGCATATACATATATAAATGATGGGTCAGTAATGGCCAATTCACGACATTGGTTACATACTATCGAGGTAGGGGAGGGGTAGGGGTTTTAGGGGTTCAATGGATCTTAAAGTTCTAGTACCTCTTTATTTCACAATATAACCCTCTCATCATAGATCAGACACATTCCAGATTCCAAGAGAACAATTTTATGAATGACACAATGATATCTTCTCAACCTCTCTGTTCTTCAACGATAAAACTTCTCGGAGTGACTGCTTACTGGTTGGTAGTGGTATAACTACTTCTTATTGGGTAGCATTCCTTCAAAGTTGATTCTTCGTTGTGAGGTACTTCTAAAATGCATCATTAGTTATACAGGGTGTCCCTAGACCAGTGGGACAGTTGAATATCTCCTGAACCAATAGGAATTTTCAAAATATTATAATTTCTCATCATATCGCATTATGAGTGCTAACTTCAGGAGTGACTATATTTTCTACGAGGGGCACAAGAAAGGCTCACAAAATCGAACATCAATTTTTTCAAATGGAACACCCTCTATTTCATTGCATTTTCATATTCTCCTTGAAGAGCTGAATTCAACGACCTAGCACACTTGGGTTCTAGCGGGAATGATTTCCGAGATATAGGGTGTGGAAAATCGAGATTTTTCATTTCTGGGAATTTTTTGTGTCAAAACTATTCATTATTGGTCAAAACGGATTACATGTCCAGATCTTAACTTTTGATTTACTATTCACTCGTATTTAATTGAAACAAATACAGGGTGGTGTAAAATTCTGACTGAAACTGAGAATTCTACACCACCTTGTATTTGTTTCAATTAAATACGAGTAAATAGTAAATCGGAATATAAGATATGGACATGTAAGCCGTTTTGACCAATAATGAATAGTTTTGACACAAAAAATTCCCAAAAATGAAAAATCTCGATTTTCCACACCCTATATCTCGGAAATCATTTCCGCTTGACCCCAAGTGTGCTAGGTCGTTGAATTCAGCTCTTCAAGGAGAATATGAAAATGCAATGAAATACAGGGTGTTCCATTCGAAAAAATTGATGTTCGATTCTGTGAGCCTTTCTTGTGCCCCACGTATGAAATATAGTCATTCCTGAAGATAGCACTCATAATGCGATATGATGTGAAATTATAATATTCTGAAAATTCCTATTGGTTCAGAAGATATTTAACTGTCCCACTGGTCTAGGGACACCCTGTATATTAGTGGCCTATGAGTTGCATGAATTTAAAACTTGATAATATAGTCTGGTGACGTGATAACATGGAGCTTTTAAGTTCTCATTTTTTCTTGGCACGGGTATTTCTGTAGCTGAAACCTTATTGTTATTTAGTTCTCCAATATAGAGACAGGTTCACATAAACTGGGAATGCTTTCGATAGCAACAAACGAGTTGAAAATGATAGTTGCTTTTGGAAAAGTATAGCCAATTCCAATTATTATGATCATTAGGTATATGAGGTTACGAGATACCAAACACATGCATTTACCAATGAAATTCGAAACACTATGTAGGTAGATTGATACTTACTTAATATTATCAAAATTGGAGAATCCGTCTTCTATTATTATCAATTGAGAATACTCCTGCCATTATAAATAACCACCAGGGAAAGAGAAGACCACATTATTTCGACATAAACAAACTAGTACGCGATCACCACTCACGAGAGTCAGCCATCTTAGTCACATATAATATTGATCAGGTGATTGTTGATATAGACGTTCCCAGAACATCCACCAGGGGGACGAGTAGCGAACATGAAATTGGCCAGCAAAGGGCCAGATCTCGATAGTATTCAATTAGTTCCAGACATCTTACCATCACAAGGCCATCATCGTATTTTCAACTGATGTTTACTTGGCATAGGAAAATCATCGGCCCATTACCAATACCCCGGCATCGTCACTTTCCCAGACAGCCTGCACTAGGCCGGACTTCTCCCGATGGGTGTGGATATAGCAAAAAGAATTTCTCTGGAGTGTTGATTGGAAATCTCTTCTCGCAATTTTTATCGCAAAGGTTGTTACTTTTTGGCCTGGAATGTAGTCCATTCCATCTCATTTCGTTATCAGATGACGGTCGAAATTTGCAGCCGGCTCCCATACTAAAATTAGTGACTATTCAAAATTTCGCATCGAATTATCTTCATGAAATATGCAGAGTATTTTCGATAAGTTTAAGTTTAACTCTCAATCTATAGTTCAAGTATATCAACCTTGAATGTACCCGAAGGATATGCACGCACTTATACGCTTGACCACTCTGCTAGAAACCTAAGACAACATATGACGTGCAAGATTGCATAGACAGCAAACTGTCGTTCCATAAAGATATGCAAACATCTTAAGTGATTACCTTCTTTATTTATGCTCTCACCGACTGCACATCGGGCATCTCCACCATATTAATCATGCGATTATGTTTGCATACTCAAATCTAATTTTCTCGTAACGGAAGTTATCTATACTAGTGGCTAGTAACAAAGAGAATGGTGCAAATAGGATATACGTTCGACTCATGCGAATGAGTCTTTCCCGTTTGTTCCTTGGGTGAATTGATGGGATTTTCATTTTTCTGTTGCACTGAGTCGGTGCTATTAATCAAAGCTTTGTTAGAAATCGTTATGCGAAGCATTATTTATTTGTTCCTCTTTGTATTTTGTGAGTGGAAAGATCAATCTATGTATGTTACACCAGAATTCAATGGAAATGAAATTCCTGATGAGGAGTATCAGACGAACAAAATACAGTGTGTCCCAGCTAGAACTTGCAACTTCATTCATTTATTTATTGTTACTTTGTTCTACAGGTTACACCCAACTACAGAACAGGAATATAAATTACTATAGATATTTGTATAGTTTCAGAATTACATAATCTTAACTGAAGTAAAATGACATAATCGCAGAGATAGAACAATGAAAGATGTCTAGCTGTGATTTATTGTACTCGGAACACATGTTATGCGATGGATGTACACCACATGCTAGTGAGACCAATAATCACCCACGGAGCAGAAGTGTGACACGGCAGAACCTAACTCTCCACTACAAGGAAAATATTAGATAAGGTGCAAAGATTGGCATGTCTTTGCATAACAGGAGCAATGAGATCAGCTCCAAAAGCAGCACTAGAGGTCATTTTGGATCTCACACCTCTACACATCGTGGTGAGGAGAACTGCCTATGGAGCACATCTCAGGTTAGCCAAGGTCGGACTAAGAGGAAAAACACACAGTGCAAGGGGTTCACCCCCCACTGAGATCGCACACCTCACCGATCTTCCAACAGACCAAATCATTTGGAAGTTCAGTTTTGAGAAGAACTTCCGAGTGGAGCTGAGCAACAAGCGCGAATGGAGCATAGAATCCATCGAATCACTAGGAAGAAACACCATTACTTGGTATACGGACGGGTCTAAACACCCGATGGAACATGAGCAGGAGTCCTTGGGCCTCGCACCAAATACTTCGAATCCATGGGACAATTCCCCAGCATCTTTCAAGTGGAAATACACGCCATAGAAAGATGCATCCAGTTCAACCTAGACAAGAAATACCGGAAGAAGAACATCGTGATTTTATCCGATAGCCAAGCAGCCATCTGAGCGTTGAGCTCTCCTTACATGAACTCGAAGATGGTAAGGGAATGCCTAAGCAAATTGAATGAGCTAGGCAGCAACAATAAAGTGATCCTCCTCTGGGTGCCAGGGGCATAGTGGAGTAAAGGGGAATGAATAAGCAGACACTCTGGCACGACAAGGGGCTGCAACGCCACTGATCGGACCAGAGCCATTCTGCGGCCTTGGAAATTTCTATTTCCAAGGAGAACTTGAGAAGGAGGAAGGAGCCTGGAGAGTCAGACAATGGAGAAGGCTTCCAGGACTACGGCAGGCTAAAGATCTCCTTGGAAATTTCAACCGAGAAAGATCTAAGACACTGACAAACTCAGCAAAGGAAGTCTCAAAGCAATAACGGGATTTCAAACAGAGCATTGCAGACTCAAACAACACCTAAGGAAGCTAGGCTTACAGGAGGACGGCACCTGCAGATTCTGTGAGGAAGAACCAGAAACACCCCATCACATACTGATGGAGTGTGACGCTGTACATCACAAAAGATTGAACATACTGGGAACACACCAGCTGACTGTGGAAGAAATACCACAGCTATAGACTCCCTCAAAATCCTCAAATTTCTGAAGGAATTGAATCTCGAGGGGCTGATATGAACAAGAAATCCTTGATATAGCAGAATAGCACAATAGATCTAATTAGGTTGCAGTGCATCTGTCACCATCCAACCTACCAATACCAATACCAATATGGAGAGGCAAGTAAATATTTCAAAATATCTTTGTCGGGATGTCGGGAGATAAAATCTATTGACCACTCTAGAGTTTTGCCTAGGCACAGTGAAACTAAGCTTTTCAGGCATTTCATGGCATGTCTAGCTAGTAATGTATCGTGTGGAAAACCAATTCGTGGATAGACGTTATCGGATCTATAGGAAAGAAGTTTTAGGGAACGCCGCTGAACTGATTCAACTTTTTCTATATCTGACTGATGAGATGGGTTCCAAATTGAAGGAGTATATTCTACTTTTGATCTTACAAAGGGAAAGTATAGCATTTTTGATATAGCTGGATCAGCAAAATCTTTGGAGATCCGCGCTATATGAATCCGTACACCCTATTTGCTGCCGACAAAGTAGCTTCTCCGAAGTCGTTGAAAAAATTTAAAATCGCTCGAACACGTCGATTTCAATTTGGCGGGAGATATTCCATAGTTGAAACCCTGTAGTGTAACGAGTATCAACTTTCGATTCTCAAATGAAACACCCTGTATTTAATTGCTTCTTGAGATTCTCCCTGGATGGCTGATTTCATCAATGCATCACACCTGTGGTCTAGCAGGAATGATTAACTATCTAACTTTTGATCAACTTTTTACTGAAATTTAATTGGGAAAAATACAGGGTGATCAGAATTCTGAATCTTGAACCACCCTGCATTTGTTCCAATTATATGTCAGGAGATAGTAAATCAAAAGTTAAGATCGCGACATGGGAGCCGTTTCGACCGATAATGAATAGTTTCGACACTAGACCTCATAAGTGTGAAATGAAATTAGGTCTTCTGAAAAAATCTAGAGTTGCAATGAAATACAGGGTGTTCCTTTTGAAAATCGAATGTTGAAACCTGTTATATATACGCTTCAAGGTTTCAACTTTTGGATACGATAATTACAGAAAAATGTGTCCCTCACCAAATTGAAATTGACTTGTCTAAGCGATTTTCATTTTTTCCACGAAATCGTCGGAGATTAGGGGGTGGATAGTTTCAGCTGGGACACATCACTGTATAATTCTTCATGATTTACCCCCAGCACGGACAAATTTTCAAAAAATTCCAATATGGTATATTAGCAAACAACTATCAGCTATGACTGCCCATATCCTAGAAGAATGACAACGATTGGAATGATAGAATCAGAGGGGAAACCATGTAATCGAAAGAATAGAATGGAAAGAAACTATATATATATATATATACATAATATATTCAAGTTCAAATACTCAACTCTATAAAACTGTGGCCTAACGCATGATTGGGTACCATGTGGCATATGTTACACTGTGATGAAGTTATTTTTGTTGGTTTCAATTATTTGATATCAATTTCAGGCATGGAAATAAGCACGAGTATAGGCAAAATCATCAGCCTCTCAATAAACTGTCAGTTGTTCATACCTCGAAACTTCTAGTGGACCTGGAATTCTCAGTCCTAATGAATCCACTTCATATACTCATCACCTTTTTGAGATGTCATCCCTGAGAAAACCAGTATCCTGATAGAAAACATGTGATGAGCTTCTACTCAGTACCGTCCATGTACCGTCAAACGGGGTTAAGTGAATCATATTGGGTAAATTGAATCAGCCGGGTGTTTCAGTACAAGAGAGGGCGCTGTTTGCTCCAACTGCAAGATTGCAATGAACTCAACCTTATATTGAGCTCATTGTAAGATTGAAACGTTTTCGCGTCCCAGTCGTCTCGCCAGAACAGCTAAAAGTAAGTGATGGAGGCTGTTTTGCCGCACTCAAAGAAACAGGAGAGTATCACGAGCACACTTTTGACTCTAACAGATTCTGCTATTTTTACAAAACTGTTTACATTTATTGTGGAAGAGCTAACTTTATAATTTTATTTCCTTACATGCTCTAAATGTGTTTAATAGTTATTATACTGAACCAACATTTGATAAAATTCTTGTCGAGATGTTTTTAATTGAATTTCAGAATTTTTCAAACTTTGAAGTGGTCACTTTACTGAGTAACATGAATCATCATCCTGAATCTAATTTCTATGAAAGTGGAGTTTAAATTTTGTGATTGAATATGTTTTATATGTTATATCGTGCTATACTATGAATTAATTATCAATTTCAAATAATTTGATATAAAATATATTATAACAATGCAATGACAACAACAAATAATTATTCACTCTACCTCTGATTATTTCAAAATGAGTTTTCACGTGTTTTCAATGCCAGATTCATTTCACCCCGAAGTTGTGGGTGAAATGCCTCAGATTTCAGAAACTCCTCCTCAATTTCTCAGAATTATTCTTGACTGGAGCCATTCGAGAAGATTGCTAAGACATACAATATTTTTTTGTATATTTATTGTTAAAATACTTTTCAAAAAAAAAAACGATGAGAAACGAATTTTTTTTTTGCACAACCTCGTTTGACGGTAACGATTAGTTCGATCAGTTCTTCTCTCTATGTTGTATAAAAGTGTATAACGCTGGCCAGCGTAGCCTTGTGGTTGAAGCGTCAATGTTCTACCCACGTTGAATTGCCGGTAGGTGGGTTCAATTCCCACCACGACCGCAAAAATTTTCCTGATGGCCTAGAACGTGTTTGGGATCACACGTTAAAAGGTAAGACCCCTGTCATTCCTTGCTCGCACAAGTCTCTTGAAGATTTTTGAGGGTTGCTCGTAAGAGGGCAACCGAATGATGGATAGGAACAATTTTAGAATAATTTCATTTATAGCCAACGATCTGTTCTTATTATTATTGAGCCAGAATCGTTTCCAACAAGATATATTACAATTCAATCATCCAAAATCAAGTATAAAGTGAAAGATTTCTGATATAAGAAATCAGATATCAGAAAAACATGAAGTTGTCTGAGCATAGACGGTTAAACATTATAGTATGTGAAAAATCACGTTTTCTTCTGAGATATAGGGGAACCCATAAATAAAACAAATTGAATCTAGTAAGGTTCATCTATCGTGAAAAATGCATCAAGACAAGCGAATTCAACTAGTAAGTGGAAGATCCATAAATCGCTGGCTTGTTTGCAGTCGGATGTGAATGATTTACAGAGTCCTTTGTATCCGCCAGTAGATCATGAGAACGGCAAAAAAGAACGCTGAATTGTAAAGAGACGTAAACTAGAGCAAGAAGTGGATAAACACGAGGTACGGGTGATATATGGGTAAGAGGATCGTGTTGCTGCCTATTCTACACCTGATTATTTATGGCAATAGTGCCTTGAGATGCGAGAATTTCAAGCTGATTAAACTATCCTGCAAAGTGTCAGGCTAACTCGACACCGAATGAATTTCCTTATACAAATGCAGAATGAAAACATAATATATTTTCAAGTCTCAATTTATGTTTGTGAATGTTTGATACATTATACACACACAAAGAATAAGTGAGGGGTCCACCCAATAATGAGTTGATAATTCAATCTATTTGGATGTGTATAATGGTAAATCTTGAGCTGATTCAATAAATTTTGTTACATGAAAGTTCTCATTACTGGAAAAATTGTTGTGACTTTTATCATCGAATATACGCTCCACAATGACGATGCACATTTTTCTACGTTCTGTCATCGAACATGAACTTCCAGACACGATGGTCCATTTGATAAATTCAGAAAACTGTTTTTTATATCGTTCTACAGATTTTCTTGATGGTAATAATTGGCCTTCAGCTTCTTGAGCTGCCTTCTCGATTTGTTCCATCGCGATCAACGTCTTTCAATCGGTGTGGTGTGTTTGACTAATATTAATTAATTCATGTTTTACTCGGGTACTTGTCATAACACTCATAACACACCGAGATTTTCAGTTTACTGAGGTCGTTGATATGGTAACAATCATCCCCTTGGATGATCTTTTAAAAATAGAGTAACTACCGTTTAGTATAGCATTTAATTTTTTTTTTGTTAACTAACTAAAGTGTTTTTGAATCCCTCGACAAATTATAGCCCTCCCGTTTGTCTATGGGGATTCAAAATACCACGTTATTCCCAAAGTGTATAATGCACTAATATTGAAAAACCGAAATAATATTATGCCCAGATATTCATTTTCCATTCATTGTAGAAGAGCTGAATGTGAGACATTATTATGAATGCCTCCAGGAATTTGAATATAAAATGTATTTGAATAGAGAAATCTACCCCTCTTAAAAAAATCTAACCCTCCATGGTTTCAGATATCTTTATTCGTGTTTGAAACTGTTGTTACTTCTCAACACACAAACACCCAATAGGTATTTCAGTTCATGACGGTGAATGCCCATTTCACAGAAACTAAGTTAACGAAACCATAGTCATATTCGGCACAGGGCACTCGAAACAGTTCAATTTTTGACTTACTACTCTGATTATTGCTGATTATATCTGCGGAAATTGTTTCACATCGATAAAATCGAATCCGGTATCACGATGAAAAATTAATTGTATTGGGAATATTGGTTGTCTCATGAATCTCGACTTCCTTTGACAAAGTGTGTGATTTCGAAATTTGGACAGAAGCAGTTAAACTAGTTCCATTCATCGATAACACCATCATCATCTCCTCGCAATTAATTAATTCTACGAAGATCTCATTTGCTGTTTTTTAATTGAGAAATTCTCACACAATTCGAGTATGCCTTCATTAACATCATTTCATGATTTTCAGTCTACCCCCCAATGGAGATGATGAAATAAAAAATCAAAATAACATATCGAATATAAGTCTTCTGGAAAGGGATTTAAATACAGGATGTTTCAGATTCAAATGTATACAACGATACCTGTAGATAGAGGACACTTTGATGGTTTCAAATCATCCCCGATTGATGTGTTTACCGTCTGACTAATACAAGACGTTATCTTGATTTTGGCAAAATTTTCATGTGGTCATAATTTTTGTACCACTTTGTATAACCTATTTATACTTCGTAGATATATTCCACACGTATTACCCATCAAAACTAAATAAAAGTCGAGATCAGAATCTAGGTTCGTCTTGAGAAAAACAGAAAATTTCGTTTATTTCCGAAACAACACTCTGTATGGCGAAATTAGTGAATCTGTTCATTGTTCTGATATTTGAAAAGATCAGAAAAAAATTAATGAAGTGACCTACTTTTTACGAGCGCGCATCCCATCTGACAGATGTTGTACTATTATTCTTGGAAATATTCAGTTCCAATTTCGATGCATTTTTATTGAACTCGTTAATTCAAAATCTGATCTTGATACAAAAAAAATAACAATCTCCAAACTTCAATATAACTAGAATCAAATTAGATGAACTGTCGATACACACAGAAAAACATTTTATCCGAATGAGAAATCACATTCTTTTGAAAATTCAATTAAATATCTTCGTTGAATCTTGTACGTTTGAGAAAATAGTGTAATTTTATTGAAAAATATACTCAAACCAAGTATACAATTATTCAGTTACTAAATTAATTACTTAAACTCAATCAAAACTAATTTCCAATTGGCATAAACGTACTATTTTGTTTAAATAAATTCATTGCTTGATCCAAGAATATAAGTATGCTTTTCATCAAATTGAATAATGCCTATTTCACAGAATGATATATACAGTTTTTTTATATTGGAAAATCCTAAAATGTTGGTGTCATACGTAATTTACCTGATACATAAATATAAATATATATTTCTACAAATAAAGCATTCTAATTTCATTAGATTGATATTAGAATTCCATCAAATTGAAGACTGCTGATAGTTCTATCTAATGCCATATTCACTTGATTCAAAAATATGGACATCAATGTTCTCAAATGAATGGACTGTAATATCTTCAATTGGATGATATTAATAATTTCTCGAATTGACAAAGCAATATTTTGATTCAATATTGTCTCGATTCGAGACTATGAATAGGCATTGCTTTGAATGGAAAGAGTATGCTCTCGGAAATCAAGAGTAAGCAATCCTATTGCCAAAACTCAGAAACCCCTTATATGTTTATATCACTGTCTTCTCAAAAATAAATTGTCAGTTGGTCAATATGAAGTAGGTATCTTAACTGAATTTATATTCTTGTGCTTTCATTAGAACTTCTGAAAATTGGAAACAAAATACATAAAGGTCTTGTTTTTATCGCATAAAATCAATCATCTGCTTGAAACTTATCATCTATCTTCAATATAATGTATAGCAATTTGCCTCCATTCTGATCAGCTTCTTGCAATTATATTTAGCGAAAATCATACCTATCACCGGAAATTAGTATGCAAAATAGCAATAATGACGATGGAAATAATAATGAATTTTTATTGCGCCATAATATTTAAGTGGTTTTAAATTAATTCACTAGTATCTTCAGCCTGAACTAATGAAACAAGACATTAACGTTTGATTGAAATTCTTATTATCAGATTATTATATCTATGTACCAGACCACACCACTGAAGGTTTCAAGAATAGAAGCATTACAGTATTAATTGCTTAAACCAATATGGAAGTTGTCATAAAGTTATCAATATTCTATACGTCGTACTATACGCACAGATTAACAAACCTCTGTTAATCTATGCTATACGAGTGAGAAATTGATCCCTCAAATCATTCTCATATTGCTGTTAGCAAGTTCCTCATTTCATCATGTTTGTTCTTATTTCTATTCACTGTTTACTTGAGATATTTTTGAAAAATTTTTCTTATTCACATCTACAATGCTTTATTTTCTCACCACATTGATTTCAACTTAGTTCACTACTTGCTGCCAAGCTCAAGACAACAAATCAAAGCTACGACAATCAGAGAGAAACCCTTGGTCGAGACATTATCTCATTGAATGCATACACGTTGTTTATCGAATCGCTACATACAGGGTGAGTCTTAACTGTTAAGGCATAGGCTAAGAGCGGATTGTTTGGATTCGAAATATGGCGATAGGACTAAAAAATATGCATTGATGAAATATTGCTGTGGAAAAAGATACGGGGCGTTTCAACTGTTAAATTGCCTTTTTCTAGGAAACTCATGAAAATATCGTTCATAAACAAGATCACCAATATTACGTAGAAACTATGTTTATGTAATATTTTCTGATGACAATTTAATTCATGTATGAAAAATCCCACAAGCCGCGTCAGCCGCGTGATTTTGTCATCATGACAGCGGAAAAAGTTTTCCCTGACTTTTCCAGCGACAAAAACGGAACCTAACTTTTGAAAGCATGACAAAAAGCCACAAACAAATGTTTGATGAACTAAATTGTCTTACCAAATTACACTCTAGCTTTTTTTAGTCAAAGTAAATTTGGCATTTATAATTTGGATTTTGTTGCCATTAGGTAATTGTACTTGAAAAATTAGCAGAAAAATTACTTTCTTCGTCAAATGGCCAGGCAACAAAATTCTTATTGATACATGTGAAGTTCACTTCGACAGAATAAAAGCTCTCGTGTAATTAATTATAAGTGGAAATCACTAAAAACCTTCGTCAAAAATGTTATCAGTCAAATCCATCATCAGGAATCATTCACGTTTTGCCCCATGTAACAAAGTGTGGAATAATTCTCAAGATAATGCTCCCTGATAAAATTATGCATCTGTGCCGATTTTGATAACAATTTATAAATAGACAGTGAAATTATCAGCATGAAACGAGAAAAAATATTAAACTTCAACACCCTGTATATTTTTCTACAGCATCGGTTTATATCTTACAAACTAAGCATACAAAACTTCCTAAACTCACATATTTTTTTAATGCTCCATCACACCACAACATAGTAACATTTCAGACAATTCGACCAAGAACCGATTTCCTATGTTTTCGAGCGGGGTCCTTTGCTACTAACAACACATCTCAGTGAGTAAGTGAAAGAATATATTATATGATACTATTTTACCATGATAAGCTCGTTAACTATTACTAATCGGACTTCAAAGTTGTTCAGCAGCATGCGCTAGCGACTGTTTTTTCTTGCATTGTCACTTTGCAAGTATCATATGCGTAGATATTCATCCAAGACAGCAGCATGTGTCTGATATCGAAAAACAAGAAAAAAAGACGCAATGAAATTACCGTTTGGTCTAGAAAGAAAGCAAACAAAACCCATATCTTTTAGGAATCTAAGCTAAAGGTACTCGAGCTTTGAACCATCTGTCGGACGATTGTAAACACCTGTAAGATTGTAATTCTCGATGGTTTCGCCATGAAGAGGTGTGACAGCTGACCATCATTCGGACTCTTGCTCCTGCTCTTGTCTTTATTTGTATAATGAATATCGACACGAGATGCATGTGCTATCAACCGAATTGATATGCAAATAGGTCTGGGTAATTTTTTGCAGTGAATTGTGTGCATAATAACATGGGATTCAAAAGTCGAGAAATAAAAATTAGTATAATCATTGGCAATATCAATAAGAGGGACAGTTGAATGCCTGCTGTAACGATTTTGACAAAATAAGGTGAACAAAATGACATTATTTCTAATAAAATGGAAAAAAATGATCATCAGAATAAGGGCTATCGATAAATATATTGATGAAAAATATCAATCCATAATATCGGCTCAAGGAAATTGTTATTGGTGTTGGTAGGTGTAGATGGTGACTAATGGGCTGCGATCTGATTAGATCGATCTATTGTGCCCCATCTCCTTCTGCTATATCAAGCTCATCTTGTTTATAGCATCCCCGCAAGCTATAATTTCTTTTATTCCCTTTGTATTTGCATAGTTATGAAAAACAAAATGTTGTTGATTTTGATAAAAATTGATATTGTCAGATTTGAAAGCTGTAATTAAAAAATCACGAGAATATTATTCTATAAAAGAATTCACATGGTCCTTCGAGCCGGGTGATCCTGATTGTCTAACTCCTAATCATCTTCTCATCAGTTCAGGTACCAATAACCAAACGCCTTACATTAACACCTTTGAAGATCCAGATTTACGAGCACAATGGAAGAAGCGTCAACGATTAGCGGAGATATTTTGGTCGAGATGGGTCAAAGAATACCTGCCAACGCTTTCCAAGAGAGGAAAATGGATAAGTGATGGAAAACCTATAGAAATCGGAGACATCATCGTTATTCGAGATGGAAATCTGCCTCGAAAATCATGGCCACTCGGAAAAATTGGGAAGATATATCCTGGAAGAGACAACATTATTCGAGTCGTCGATGTCAAAACCGAAAATGGAATATTTCGTCGTCCAGTCAACAAACTATGTCGATTTGATGTCATTGGTGAAAATTGAAGGAATTTCACGGTGGGGAGAATGTTGGAGAAGAATGTATTTTAATTTGAAGATTGTTTTATCGTTTATTCACTTTGTATATTTCATTTGCATAGTTTCGAATAACAAAAAGTTGTTGATTTTGATAAAAATTGATATTGTCAGATTTGAAAGCTGAAATTAAAAAATCACGAAAAATACGTTAAAATTGTTAAAAATTGTTAAAATTGTTAAAATTGTTAAAATTGTTAAAATTGTTAAAATTGTTAAAATTGTTAAAATTGTTAAAATTGTTAAAATTGTTAAAATTGTTAAAATTGTTAAAATTGTTAAAATTGTTAAAATTGTTAAAATTGTTAAAATTGTTAAAATTGTTAAAATTGTTAAAATTGTTAAAATTGTTAAAATTGTTAAAATTGTTAAAATTGTTAAAATTGTTAAAATTGTTAAAATTGTTAAAATTGTTAAAATTGTTAAAATTGTTAAAATTGTTCTATCCGTCATTCGGTGTATGTACATACATTAATTCATCATATTCACACGTAACTAAGAATGTCAAAAACAACGAAACCATACTACTTCAATCATTTGCAGGATTCGAGAAACTCAGGTATTTTGTATGTATTTGTAATTTGTGTTGATATCTTTCAAGTCATCAGTAAAATATTGAATGATCCCAGTCCCATTATTCTATATGATTTTATACAAAGTGTGAGGTGTGTTCGTCAAGGGAAAGTCAATCAGTGGTGAAATCTCGAGTTTTTTGAAGAGGCTACGATAGGAGAATCTTGATGAGATTCCTGCAATCCATCTAATTATTCTTTTTTGGGAAATAAATCTAGCACTACTGTCGAGTTTTTCCATAACAGTATTCCATATGATATTCCGAACTGAATCTGAACGAAATATTAGAGATATTGTTCCAGAGTTCGATTATCTGATACTGAATACATTTCTGAGAACCCTGGTTCGATAACATTCAGAATCCACTGACTTGTTCAAATTACTACTATACGCAGTGATTACTGAAGGAGATTTAGTTGTGTATATGTAAAGACCTAAAAATATGGTACTTCTGAGAGTCTCTACATCGGTATCATTGTATAACTCAATTCAGCTATTATTATGGGAAATGTGACAAATCACATTGGTAGTATTTGCGGGACTCCAGAACAAGGGTTATCACTCAATGTACTGTCGTTTATTCCTTTAATTCAATGTTCCTCAATCAAACCTATACGTGAGGAAGTTAACTGTCGATATTTTACTTGGACTCAATAGTAAGGTTCACTGGAGAGAATGTCCCTCCATTATCAACTGTGTCTAACAGTTAAATTCACTTCCTTGCTAGTAATATCATCAATTCCACAACAGGAAAGAATCTGTTTCTTCTAATAAAAGAATAAATAAACAGGGCTTAAAGCTCCTGTAGCTCTCTGTTCTTATTTGATTGAGTCTTCTCAGTCGATGAATCTACTAATTGAAAACATGTTGAAAAAACCTTTCATCACTGCATAGAAATAGGAACAACAAAGCGATATCAAATTTTCCGTGATCAACTCACGAAGATTAATCACGGAATGTATTTTTTATAACTCTATACACTTCACAGTGCCTGGTAATGTAGATTGTTTCACTTCCTACTGTCAGACTTTATAATAAGCGTAGATAATTTTTGAATGATAACCATGGCGAAGATGAAACAGCTAAATTCGTTTCCTGAAGATTTCCGCATCATTTTCGGATAATGTAATTTCTCTCGGCTCATTCTCGACTTCTTGATATGTTGCAGTGAAATAATAAAATTCATGACGGAATTGCTTATACATATTGAAATAATGGCTCGTGTCATCTGCCTTTGAAAAGGTATCGTTTATACCTACAATTAATTCATGTAAGGGAGTTTGGGAAGTTATGTTTCTAATGAAGCCTATTCTCTCGTCTCGAAGTATTGCTAAAGTAGAATGAGTATCAGTACAGTATAACTGTCGTTTCTGACAGTTTTCATAGTTGATGGAATTTCGGTCTTCATGAAATATTCAGGTGAGTTTATTAAATTTATATTTCCAACACATTTGAAAGTAATTTAACTTCATATTATTATTTAGTTGAGTAGATGAATGATGGAAAGGTACAATGTAGAGATAGCGCTCATTTTAAATAATTTGTATTTTTAACTATTTAACCTCCGAAGTAATATAGGCGGCAATTATTGAATAGTATTGATTATTGAATACTTCGAAAAATCAACAAAATGAAAAACAATGCGAACACAACTCCACAAAGTCAGAAATGGATCGAGGAAGATAAAATAAGTGCAGTGATAGCAGTTAGAAGCAGAAAAATGGATATATTCATTTTTCCATCTACTAGAGTGGATATGAATAGTGCATACAAAGCCTAAGATGCAAGCTTTGAACACACGAAATGAGTGCCGATGCTGAGAACGATGACTGCATTACCAATTTTGTCGTTACTATACATCAGATATAGCTGCTATAGGTATTCCTTATTACCCGACCATTTTTTCGTACAATAAAAATGTGGTATTTTCCAATTATCCCCAATATAATTTATTGTTTATATTCATCTTTGTTTGTTATTCGCGTGGTGGGTGATAACACACTCATAAAATCTTTGTCATCATTGGAACACCGTAGAAAAGTCGGCGACATTCCACTTTTCTATAGATACTTCCACATAAAAAGTTCTTCGGAAATCTCTGTTAGTTCATTCTTTCGTTGTTAACCTCGAAAAATATCAAACAACACTTTTCCAATACTAGTTTGTCTATAGAACAGCGAGGCTGTGGAATTATTTGCCAATGAAAGTATTCACAATAACTTATAATCTACAAAAGCTGAATTGTAATTTTCCTAACAAGTGCGGAAAGTGATTATTTCCCGCACGCGACTGCCGTTGACACGAACGACGCGAAGCGGAGTTCGGGCAAGCAGTCTGTATCGCATCCCTGTAGCTGGAAGATTTTGATCACATTGTGACGATTCCACTGAATCGAAAATGACAGTAACGCTGTGTCTGTCACTTCGACAATTACAAACTCATTTGAGGTTTGATTGTCATGACAACAATGATCGTTTCCCATCAGATCTATCCAAATCTATACGGAAATTTTTATAATAATCAATTTTTATTTTTCAATATTTCTTAGTTTTCACAATGAATAGTGCAATTTGATGGACGATTCTGAACATACATATTTGATACTATGCAACAAACAAACTGAAACTCTCATATTCCATCACCTACCACTTATATTTTGCCATATTATTATATCTGTGTTTACACACTAGTGCGGAAAAAAATTTCCCGCAATATTGCGGAAAAATGACACTTCCCAAACTAAATTTTCCTGACTACATCCGTCACTGAGTGTTCAAACCACAAGTAAACGAAAACATCATGTCAAGATCAATTTTCCATTTTTATGTTTCCATTTTTATGTTGAAATCGGGAGCACACCTTTATTCTTTTTCAAAAATCTTTCTAATAAGACTATCGAATGAATTGTTCTCTCATGTTTCTAATAGGAGAATTTCAAGCGTAGTGGAATTTTGAGACAAATCCTCTGATTTGTCCTCACCTTGTAGTATACTGAAAATATACTTATATATTTTTTAAATTGAAAAAAGGGGCGAGCAAACCTCAAAATTCTTGGGAAATAAATATCTGAAATTTGGCCACGTTTGGCCACGTTGTGATCCATTGTAAGTCTGATGACAGACCCTATAATATTCAATTATTTTATAAATTGAACCTCCTCTCCCACTCCTCCTTAGGAACGCAAGAATGGTAAATTCAAGATCATTGAGGAAATCACTTAGTAGATATCTCAAATTTCCCTTAAAACGTCCGTCACTGAGAGTATTCAAACCACAAAAAATAACATTATCAATGACAATATCAATTTTCCATTTTTATGTTGAAATCATGAGCACACCTTCATTCTTCTCCAAAATTCTTTTAAATGAAACTATCGACAGAATTGTTCTCTCATTTTTCTTATTTATAGGGGAATTTCAAGCGCACTGAAATTTTTTAAGAAAAATCCGCTGATTTATCCTTACCTTGTAGTATATTGAAAATATACTAATATATATTTTATTGAAGAAGAGGAGAGCAAACCTCAGAATTCTTGAGAAATGAATACCAAAAATTGTTTGGCCAACTGTGAATTGTGATCCACCATAAGTCTGATGACAGACCCTATAATATTCGATTATTTTATAAATTCTCTTACCATTTTTATTTTTCCTACAAACATATCAGGCCTGTTCTTTTGTCATGCTCACTTTGCTAATGATTGATGTTAGCAATATTTGATGTTCGTTTATTCCGAGCAATTGATGATTGAGAGTTGGTTTGACTGGAGCGAGTTGCCATAGATCACTTGAAGCAGGATTTATTTGCTCCGCGAATCTTCGGAGAGCAGAAAAATCAAATCAGATTGATCAAGTTGGATGACAAATGGAAACAAAAGCAATGGCAGAAGATGCAACAAATATGTATAAATAAGGCAAAAAAGAGTAGAATTGTTAACATTACCGAGGTAATAGACGCGAATTCAGACATCATTCTCGAATACCTAATGCCAACGATTTTATCATTTCAATCAGTTTTTCATTTCTCCCGATCAACATCAACGATCAAAACCTCCAATCAAAACCAGATCAGAACAAATTTTTAAATTACTCAAATTAGGCTATGTTCAGAAATGATTTGTGCCACTGCTTTATGTTCGTTGTGTTGAGCAGTAAATCAATCTTTCTGTTTGTTTGAGTTGAACAAGAGATAAATCCTCCTACAGGATCATAAAAATCGAATCAGTGACGTCAGATTACGTGATCTTTATGTTTCTCTGAGCATGTTGAGCTCTTCAAACGAACTGACATTTTGTGACGTCTAATAAGGGAGTTTAGGTGCCTGCATTGTAGGATTTTCATAAACAGAGCTTAATTGAACTATGATATATTATGTCTCCGATAATGAGAGCTATACGCTCATGGAGGTTTTAATTCGAGTTAACTTTTTTCACAAATTCGTTAGAGTGCGCAGAAAAAAGAGCATATGCACTAAATAGGACATCTTGAGCTGCAATGAACACAATAATTAGTATTTTTTTGTGTCCTCGAGCCAATTTATCAGTATTCAAATGCGGGAGTATCTTGTTCGTGAAAAGAACCTAGAGGCATTCGAACAAACCCAAAGATGATTATGATGAGGGTTGGGTTGATCAAAATGATCGACTTAATTATTGTTCGAAAGCTGTACTTCACTAATAATTACTTATTAAAAGTTTTTCTGCCATCTTTGTAGTTCGGGTTAGCATGAAGGTAATTAAAAATTATTCAATTTGCTCGCATCTGTCATGAATAATTTTCAAAATTACTTTTGAAAAAACTGAACTATTACAACAATCGCAAGTCTCTTGCAAATATCGAGAGTATTTCAATGATGAAGATATCATTACTTCAGCAAAGAGTCGAAATATTTTATATAATATCTATAGTTGAGATGTTGAGAATAACACCATCCGTCATAACCAATGTATAATTCGAACATTTTTTGAATTCAGAGTTCCTTTTCTGATTTCAGACTTTCTTTTCTGAATTCAGACTTTCCTGAATTCAGATTGTTTTCTCTGGATCCAGACTTTTTTTTCTGAATTCAGACTTTTTCCATAAATACAGATTTTCTTCTCTGAATTCATCCTTTTTGTCATATGTGTATGTGTAAACAGGGTGTTCCAAAAGTAAACGCCAGAAAATCACAATCGCCTATCCCTTGGAGATGAAATAAAGGTCCCTACGTGCATATTTCTGCAGGAAGACCCTCTCTTTCCAGTGATATACATTACATTATATTAAAATCAGAAAATTATCCACGTTTTCAACAGGAATTACACCTGCGTTGCAGGCATTTTTTCGCAGGCATTTTTATAATTCTTTTGAAGTAATCAAATACCTGTCAATCTAAATCTGTGATTTGATTTCAAAAAATTGTGAATTCAGTGGTTGTTTAGTGAATTATACGTAACCGCGAAGTGGAATGTAAGATAATAGGACTTGCAGTTCTTTCTCGGAGACGGTATTATTGGCTTATTGTTCGTTTTTTCACACCCTTACACTGAGCCTGAATTGTACGAATTACTGAATAGCAAACTCAAAAATAAAAGATCCTCAGGTTATGACGAATTCCCCATGTTTCTCTTGAAGAAGAGTCTTCATGTTTTAATTGAACCTCTATTTCATTTGGTGAATCTGTCATTCAATGAAGGTTCATTCCCAAATCAAATGAAAATTGGTAAAATCTACCAGTGCATAAAAGTAAGAGTCCAAACTTAATGGAGAATTATAGGCCAGTAACAATCCCATCAAGAATAGACTTCTTTCATTTTCTGATGATCATAATATCTTCAAAAAACAATATGGATTTCTGAATGGGAAATCCACTACTACAGCTAAACATTTATATCACAGAGAGATTGTGAACAATATTGAAGCAGGCGAGTGCCCTGTTGGGATATTTTGTGATCTCAGCAGGGCATTCGACTGTGTCGATCATATTCCGTTATGTCATACGCGGGTTATATACCATTGGCATGGATAACAGACTATCTTCCATTGAAAACAATACGTCGCTATTAACAAAGCAACTTCCAGCATGGTCTTCTTTGAATTGGGAGTGCCACAAGGTTCGATATTGGGACCAATATTATTTGTTTTGTATATAAATAATTTGGAATATGCAATTCCTGGAACATTCATTACAATGTATGCAGACGACACGTCAATTATAATTTCTGGCAGATCAGATTCAATTTTGAAAAAAAAATCTGCCAAAGTTTTTGGAAATATCAACAAACGGTTTGCTGCAAACAATTTGTTTATGAACGCGAAAAAATCAGATTCAATGAGGTTCCATCATCGGCAAAGGATGTGTGATATCATAAGCTTTAGAGCTAATGATAATTCTGACACTATAACAACAGAGTGTGAGAGCTTACAATTTTTAGGTCTTCACATTGATGAACATTTAAATTGGCAGAGTCAGGTTAGGCAGACTGTGATTTTCTCAAAAAAAGTAATTCTACTTCATATCAGTTCAGGAATATAAGGCAGGTTTTAAATGATGATCAGCTGCTGAAGCTGTACTATGCTCAGGTGGATTCCAGACTGAGATATGGATTGTGCTACTGGGGTTTTTCCTCTAGCTGCTCTGATGTCTTCATAGCACAAAAAAAAACTTATAAGAATCATTATTGGCATAGGTCTCTTTGATGCATGCAGACCAGCTTTCAGAAATTAAAATTTTAACTGTCCCTAGTCTTTTAATTTTTGACTTGTGCTTATCTGTGTTCGAAAATAGAAATTATTGTTTGTACTGAATAAATGTAAACATAGTAATGATGCCAGACAAAAAAACAATGTTTTTGTACCATTTGGAAAAACCGAATTAACTTTCGAATGTCCTGACCAGATCGCTCCAAGTGTTTATAATTTGCTACCAGATTTTATAAAAGAATCCAAAACTGTTTCAATGTTTAAACGAACACTAAAGAATCATCTTGTTGATGAGTGTTATTATAGTTTTGAAGAACTTTTGTGTATAAGTAGGTAGTTTTTGTTCTCTATTTTTCAAGATTTTTTCAATCTCCGATCTCCTTTTGTCTTCTTGTTTTCTTGACGATTAAAGGAAAATAAAGATTATTATTATTAATATTAACACGAGCACATCAGAAGCCTTCAACAGTGCATATATATCCGTGAAGAAAGTAATCACTTTTTTCCCGTGGGAAAAAAGTAATTTATAAAAAGTTAACTTTCGTAACCTGTCAATGTGCAAGAGTTCATTGATAGTACCATCGATAAATAAGAAAGTAATTTCCAGTGATAGAAAATTTGTTCATGTTTGTTTGTTTTGAAAATGTGGCCCTTGTTAGTATATCTAAATCTATTATTATTATTATTATTGTCATATATTCATTTATATGATCTCAACATGACATTTTGAATGCGATTACGTCAAGAATTACCACTCCCCCTCACCGCGTTTTCTGTTCGAGGCAATATTCCTCTACAAATAATCATCAATTTTACCAACCTTGGGAATACAACATGCCTGTGATCTACCCTGAATCCTCGGAACATTCCGTATGCACATTTGGAAGAAAACTCTGCGTTCAGAGAAAAAAGTCCGAATTCAGAGAAAAAATGTGAATTCACAGAACAAAGTCTGAATTCAGAGAAAAAGGTCTGAATTCAGAAAAAAAGTTTAAATTCAGAGACTAAAAGGTCTGGATTCACAGAGGAGAGTGTGAATTCAGATAAAAAATGCGAATTCAGAAAATAAAAGTTTGAAATCAGAGAAAATAAAAGCCTGAATCCAGAGAAAAATGTGTGAATTCAGAGAAAAAATTCTGAATTCAGAGAAAATCAAAGTCTGAATTAAGCGGAAAGAGTGTGAATTCTGAAAATAGAGTCTGGATTCAGAGATAAAATGTGAATTCAGAGAACATAGCCTGAATTCAGAGAAAAAGATCTGAATTCAGGGTGAAAATTCTAAATTCAGAAATGAAAAGTCTGGATTCACAGAAAAAATTGTGAATTCAGAGAGAAACTGTGAATTCAGAAAAAAAAGTCTAAATTCATAGGAAAAAGGTCTGAATTCACAGAAAAAAGTGTGAATCCAGAGAAAAATGTCAGAATTCAGATGAAAAAATGCGAGTTCAGAGAATCAAAGTCTGAATTCGGAGAAAATTCAAGTCTGAATTCAGAAAAAAAAGTGGAGATTCGGAGAAAAAAGTGTGAAGTCAGATGAAATAGTGTGAATTTAGAGAAAAAAATGTGAAGTCAAAGAGAATCTTGTGGATCTAGAGAAAAAAGTCTGAATTCAGTGAAAAAAAAACTGAATTCGAAGAAAAAAGTGTGAATTCAGAGAAAAAAGTGTGAATTCTGAAAACAGAGTCTGGATTCAGAGATAAAATGTGAATTCATACCATGCAGTGTGAATTTAAGGAAAAAAGTCTGGATCCAGAAAAAAGTCTGACTCAGGAGGAAAAATGTCTGAATTTACAGTAAAAAGTGTGAATTGAGAGAGAAAAGTCTGAATTCAGATGAAAAAATGCGAATTCAGAGAATAAAGGTATGAATTCAGAGAAAATTGAAGTCGGAATTCAGTGAAAAAGTGAGAATTCAAAGAAAAAAGTCTAAATTCAGAAAAAAGAGTCTGAATTCAGAAAAAAAGGTGTGGTTTCAGAGGAAAATGTCTGAATTCAGAGAAAAAAGTGTACAATCAGGAAAAAGATTCTGAATTCAGAGAAAAGAGTGTGAATTCAGAGAAAAAGAGTCTGAATTCAGAGAAAAAAGTGGAAATTCAGAAAAAAGAGTCTGTATTCAGAGAAAATAGGTGAAATCAGAGAAAAAGGTCTGAATTCAGAAAAAAGAGTCTGAATTCAGAAAAAAAGTTGTGGATTCAGAGGAAAAAGTCTGAATTCATAGAAAAAAGTGTACAATCAGGAAAAAGATTCTGAATTCAGAGAAAAAGTGGGAATTCAGACGGAAAAGCCTGAATCCAGAGAAAAAAGTGTGAAGTTAGAGAAAATTAGTGTGATTCAGAGAATAACGTCTGGATCCAGAGAAAAAGTCTGAATTCAGAGAAATAAGTGTAAATTCAGAAAAAAGAGTCTGAATTCAGAGAAAAAGGTTTGAATTCAGAGAAAAACATTCAGACTCTTTTTTCTGGATTCAGAGAAAAAAGTAGAAATTCAGAAAAACGGGTATGTATTCAGAGAAAATAGGTGAATTCAGAGAAAAAGGTCTGAATTCAGAAAAAAGAGTCTGAATTCAGAAACACAGGTGTGAATTCAGAGGAAAAAGTCTGAATTCAGAGAAAAAAGTGTTAATTCAGAAAAAAGAGTCTGAATTCAGAGAAAGAAGTGTAAATTCAGAAAAAGTCTGTATTCAGAGAAAATAGTGTGAATTCAGAGAAAAAGGTCTGAAATCAGAGAAAAAAGTCAAAATTCAGTGAAAAAAAGTCCGAATTCAGAGAAAAAAGTGTGCATTCAGAAAAAAAAATCTGAATTGAGAGGAAAAAGTGTAAATTCAGAAAAAGGCTGTATTCAGAGAAAATAGTGAGAATTCAGGGGATAATGTCTGAATTCAGAGGAAAAAGTGTGAATTCAGAAAAAAAAGTCTGAATCCAGAGAGAAAAGTCTGATTGAAGGAATAAAATAAAATACACACAACAGTGGCCTCTCTACGCTTCCTATCGATTCTGGAAGTAAAAGAATCGAGGTGAGAGAAAATTGGTGTCGCGCAAAAAGAAAACCCGACCACTTGAGCAGAGCCATAGAGCCAAACGTCCTTTGAGACGGGATGCACGTATGCACCGAGCCATCAAGCGCGTCAGAGCGTGCAAATGGTGCAATTCGGTAGGTAGGAATTTTCCCGTTAGAAAAGCCCTTTCGCACAATGGAAATCCGTGTTCGTTGCAAATGAACCGCGGATGCGTACAAAAATACGACGGTCGTCGGCTTTTTATGACACATTTCAAACGACGCCTCTCGGAATTCACTAATGAGCAGTTGGCTCGGCGTCGAAACGCGTCGCCATGACAACGAGGCCGCCTTTTTCACCTCTGCCAGACGCAGCGGCGGCACGTCGAACATCGATCCAGGATACCAGCATGGATATTCTAATATTCCACCATAGAAAACCCCCTTGAATAGAATGAGATTTCATATGTCCCGTATGTACGCATGTTCATATGATAGATAGATACATACACTGAAAGAACAGTTTGGTTAAAATTAATAAATATGATTAACTGTTACCAAAACCGTTATTGAAATATGGCTCATTGAACGTTTGTTTGAGAAAAACAAAATATTTGTTCACATCCCCATGGATGAGCCTTGTGCATGGTTGAATTATGATTATTTCATGATAATATTCATTCATTAACTGAGAATATATATTTCTTCACCCACACCAAACGATATTTATTCAAAATCTTTGTTTTAAGTAACCAAATATTTATTGATAAGTACAGGGTGGCCAACTAAGATTCCAGAGTTCGATTTCTCTGTTGTCTTGAGAGATACAAAAAATTCATGTATCAAAATTGAAGTAATAACCGAGCTTCACATTTCATATTTTTTTTGAAATACACAGGGTGTTCCGTAAGGTCACAGCACATCAAAGCTATGTTTTTTTCATTGGAACACCCTATATTTCATTTCATTTTTGAATTCTCCCTGAAGATCTGATTTCAACGACCCATCATACTTAGGGTCTAGCAGTGGAAGTTACTCACATATAGGGTGTGCAAAATCGAGATTTTCCAAGTTCAGGATTTTTTTCTGTCGAAACTGTTCATTATTCGTCAAAACGGTTTACATGTCCCTATCTCAACTTTTCACTCACTATCAATTGGGGTTCAATTGAAATTGATACAAGGAGGTAAAAAAATCGAAATTTATAATTTTTTTCAATTAAATGTCAATTTGAAATTCGAACAAATAACACTAATTCCAGCGATAAATTTGAATAAATTCAACTTTCGACATGTAGCGAAATTCACGTGACTCTGACCGAGTAGGCTATATATCTTTTTTGGAGCAAAACTCAACGCCCAAGTCGAATTTCAATAGGAATAATTATTAGAAGTTTTTTCCATATATTTTTTCTTTATTGAAAATATATTTTGTTCTTCTATTTGTTGTTTGTTTTTGGAAAATCGTATAGACGTTGACGTCCCTTGAATATAACAGTAAAGATATCGCTGCTAAGTCTCTGTGTTACATCGCTGCTAAGTCGCTGTGCTACATCCCTGATACGTTATTAGGCGACATCCTTACTACATCTCAGAACTACTTAACATGGCCGTCGCAAGCATGCATCATGAGTGTGACAAAAGTGAGTCGCTGGGACGTCCGTGAGACGTAACGATGCGAGTCGCATGTCACGAAGTGACATCGCACTCATCGCAGTGATATCTCAGAGATGTATCTGTGTTGGCTGGGTGGTAGTTTCCGTAATTGATTTTCTCATATTTTCGTGGTTTCTTCAGACGAAATTTTCCTTAAACGGCTCTTGCTAATTTACGCGTGAATCATACCCATCAATCAAACTATAGACACGACAGTAATTGGAGTGACATCAGGCGCAAACAGCTACTAGATCAAAGGAGCAGGCAGTTTATCAGCGATAAAAACGTGCATCCTTTTTATCGATGTCAAAATGACTTACGTCGTCTTCAAATAGCGTTTTCCGTGTAGAAGTTGATCATCGATACGGTGTAGTTTTATCAAAATTGAAGAAGAAGGTCAACCCGCCGCTGTTCTTCAACGTCATTAGTGTTTTTTCTCTACTGCCTTGATGCGTATATACCCGCTTTCGTTGTAGTACAAATCAACCGGCCAATTTCGTGGATGGCACATGTTCGTACGTGTGAAAAAGTTAAATAAATCCATAGGAACTTTGGTGATATGTTCAGTTACTTTTCCTGGCCTGTTTGTGTCTTCCAAGCATGTCTTTCATCAGACGAAGTTTGTCAATAATATCCATATCTATATATCATAAGTTAATATTTCTTGGTTCATTTCTAGATATGAGTTATCAGATCACTGTTTCCACAAATGTTCATTCATAGTATGCTAGTCATGATTGTCATGAATATCATTACTGAATTGACTTATATATCATCTGATGGTCACTACTTACAAAATTATTCGACCATTATTCATCAACGAAAACAGTGATATCAAAGTTAATTGTAATTATGATTATTGTGATCATTGCTTCCCATTCCCCTGCACCAACAATTTTCACGTAGGTACCTTGCTCTTACCAAAACTGTAACAGATGCATATGAATCTCCTCAAAAAACATAAGGATAAATCGTCCTTCTCGTTTCAATGTCAAAATTTAATTGATGATTAGAATAGAGCAATCCAATAGAGATTGGGTTCCTTGTGTCGAAACTATTCATTATCGGTCAAGACGGCTTCCATGTTCCAGTCATAACTTTCGATTTACTATCCATTGAAATTTAGTTGGAACAAATACATGGTCGTTCAGGATTCAGGATTCAGGATTGAATTTTCAGATTCATATGTTGCTTGGTTTGCCAAAAACGTCTGATTAACGGTCATCGTGAAAAACTCTGTACAGTTCAATGAATGAGATGTTGCTCCTTCTTGGGATAATAACACTATGCGTCCATCACAATAATACACTCACCAGCAAAAAAACCGGCCACCAAATAATTTAGCCAAATTGTTTGACCTGGTAACGTTGTCAATTCTGGTCCGATGTTTCCAAATGTTAGCCTGAATATTAGTTCCTAAGAAAATCTGATGACTCGATCATCATACAGGGCAAAACGAAAGTTACTTTCTCACCCTTAACTTCTTAACGTCCTGTGGGAAAGGTGAGTGGTTTAACTCAGCTTCATTATGTTTTAGATTAAAGAGTGATCTCTTCTCTACATGATGGTTTTTTATTCACGTCGATAACCACTTTTTAAAGGAAGATACAAGTGTTTCAAGAGAGTATAGATTTTTAAAATTTTCATTTACAATAATTCAGAACCATTCTCCAACCTTCTGCTCCATTATCTTTCAAATTGAAGTGTGATCCTCTTCCTTCTTCATACAACGGTTCTTGAATAACTTCAATATCTCCTTTCTGAGAGAAGTGTTTCAAGAAAGTATAGATTATTTTAAATTTTATAACAATAATTTGCCTTGTCAGATACATTTCAAGAGCTACGATTCGCCCTTCGAGGATATCGAGGAGAGCATACTAGTTATTGACTACAGGTCTGCTTCTTGTTTGTTTTTTGTAATTGATTTTCTAGTAAGTGCTAAGAACGGGAGGTAGAAATATGTGATATTAATCCTTGGAGTTGTTAACTAATGAATTCACGTAAGTTCTGATTATTGGTAGAAAAAGTTGAAAAACGCCATACTTCCTCACAACACTCGTATCTTCTCTTAAAAATAAGATATTGATGTGAATCAAAAACTTTTGTATTAAGTAGGGATCACACTTCAATCCGAAGCATAATGAATAAGCCATGTTAAATCACGCAATTTTTTGGCCACAGAGCGTAGAGACGTATTGGGTGAAAGAGTAACTTTGGTTTTTCCCTGTATAATGATCAAGTCATCAGCTTTTCAGTAAAACTAATATTTAGGCTAACATTCCGGAACATGAATCTACGATTTGATCAAAACTTCACAAAAATGGGACAAGGATTTAACGAACTACAGGCTGGACAATTTGGAGAGATTTTTTGGTGGCCGGTTCATTTTGCCGGTGAGTGTATTTGATCTAGTCAATTTATTTCTGCCGAACAACATATCCTATTCGTCAAACTATTTTCTACAATCTATACCCCAAGGATAATCACAAACTCCTTATATACATTGAATAAACACATTATTCGTTGCCATCAACCATCAAACAGAACTACATCTCCTCTCAGTTTCCCACAGCCCTAAAAATTTGTCACCGGTTTCCTGACAGGACCCCCAGCGTGCTAACTACAAGGTAAATACGTCACGTGCCTCCCTCTTAGCGGGATACACACAGACTACATACTAAAGGGGCTCTCGCTCCAAATGGGAGCGTGCAGACCCCAGTGAAACCCAATATCATTGGCCAAATTAAAAATGCGTTTTCTAACGAGCGAGGTCACTCCAGGATACTTCAGTGTGATATCCATGTTGAAGGAGTGAATAGAAATATTTAGAGGATGTTTTGAGTTCAACTTCATCAGCGTGGTATCGAGCATTAGTTTCACCTTGTTTCACCAGCGTTGTTTGTGTTTATTATTTAGATTTTGAATCATCATTTGAGAGCCTCAATGATATCTTAAATGACATATTCCATGTCAAATCTTGAGAAGGGGTGTAAAATCTATAGGGCGCTAATCCGACCTGTCCTGGAATACTGTTCCCATATTTGGAGTGCAGCACCCAAACATACCCTGAAACTGTTGGATTCTGTTCAAAAAAGGGCAATTCGTCTCGTGGGTGATGCCCCGCTCACAAACTCACTCACTCCTCTGGAACACCGTAAAAAAGTTGACGATCTGGCTCTATTCTATAGATATTTTCATGGACGATGCTCTTCTGGAATATCAACAATAATTGTTCCTCCCTTGGAAGTCCCGGCGAGATTAACCCGTCTAGTTGGGGCTTCGCACCCCTTCGTGGTCACTTTGGAGATCTGCAGAACATCTCCTTTCAAAGACTCGTTTATCCAACGAACAACAAGGCTCTGGAACACATTGCCAAAGGAGGTGTTCCCCGAGGCATATAACCTCCAGAAATGCAAGAAGAACACCAATTCCTACCTTATTTCCTTTGGTTCTCATGATGTTCTCTGGACATTATAGGATATCCCTTTTCGTGGGAACCAGAACATAAAAAAAAACTATGTTCCACTATTCCATTCTACGTTGAATTCTATATTTAGGAGCCTGAAGAACAAATTTCAATGGTATGTTACCAGTGACTTGCTGAAAATCTACAATCGATGATTATCGACGGTTTTACAAGTGCCGTGAAATTATCTTCAGGTTGATTTCAATGACATTTTCTCATCAAATCATCTAAGAGGAGTCGTGAATTGGATTCCCACTGAACATGTACCTAATAGTGTTGATTCCTTCCAAAGTATGTAGTTCATGTTTTTGTAAATGAGTAACTATGTGGTGTGCATACTCTTGATTTATTATTTGGTTGTATCAGAATTTTTCATCAGGTTCAGCTGATTCTAGTTATGGAGTTCATCATTGTAGAAACCTCATGAAAGATAATGGAAGACAAATTTATGTATTATTTGAATGAGCAAATTTAATGTTTAAAACCAGAATTTTCATGTTCTCCATGTGGATAATCAATGACTCAAAAAGATACTGTGTGTGAGAAATTCACCATGCAAACTGTATCGAATTATTCGACGTACTATTATTCATGAAGCATATCTTTTTTTATAGTCGATAACTGCTGAAAAACAGCGATGAAACACGGTACGTTCGTCTAAAATACTGCAATTTCCAAGTCGATTATGGTTACTTGATTGTAGACTTCGACGAATAACTATAATTTGCTCTGGTCTCGATCGTTTTTGTTATTTCGTTAATTTCATAAGCACACAATTATTGCTTTTTGTGATCATTGAAGGGTATTGGAGAAGATATATAATTTCAGGAGGATTCCGTTGAAGTTCCAGGTATTTCCATATCACAAGAAACAATCTATATAGACGTTTGAATATTCATACAACTATTAGATTGAGTATTTTGAAGAAACTTGACATTATATAAATAATATTTCGTTCTGGTAGTCATCTGATTTAGATATGAGAAATAATCTTCTTCTTTGTACAGTCGTATTCAATAAAAAAGCGTACAAGTATTAAACATAGAAGATTTCGGCATTCTAGTTCTAGTTGTGTAAAATTGGCTCAGCCAATGCTCTGTGTTTTTGAGAACCTATGATTACTCTACTGTCAACATTTGGTAAACATTCATTCCCGATAGCCCGTTTCACGCAAATAGGATGACGTTTATTTCTCCCTCCAATTTACTTGTACACTTTTTTTTAATATGTAGGTGTAAGTAATGCCACTTGATCTCCACCACTCCACCAAGTGTGATTTCTGATCATTTGTGAAATGTTCTTTGAAGTTACTGAATCGTATTGAATATAAAGTTCGTCCAAATTGTAGAGGTATATTTTTTATAGAGCAGTCATAACTGAAATTATCAAAAATTACATCATTCATTGAACTATAACTAAATAAAAAAATGGAACTGAAATCGGATGTCTGATGATGATAGTACAAGTACAACAAATAACCAACCAAAATACATCATCAAATATATTATGGAAAATATTGTGATTATGTTTCATTGTCGTTAAATTCATTATATCTTTATACAGGGTGGTCCGGTTTGCAATATAAAAACTTCAACAGTGTGTTGTAATCGTTGAAATGATAAAAAAGTTCATAATATTAACATATACTTCTGAATGCGTCGTATTCGAGATATAGGGAGTTGAAAATACGAGTCTGAATATTGTTTTTTGATGAGAAGTTCGAAACGCTTTGGGATACATCAACAAAATTTTTCACAGATATTTTAAAATTTTACGCTCTATAGAATGAAATGAAAATTATTTCATAAATTGAGTCGGTGGCGGCTGATTCTAAGGGTGTCGAAGAAAAATATCACCTGAATTTTCAAATGTGCATTCAATTTTTCATTTTCGAGTACAAATTGTTAAAACAGATAGATTGCAGCGTATGATAGTTCTGTTTTCAATGCGTTACAATGTTTTAGAATTGAACCTAACTAACGATGTGAGAAATCTATAAGCTAATAAAAAATAATAACTGGACAAACACAATGAAACTTTATTTTACCATCACCACCCCCAGATTCAGCTAACACTGAATTACTTTATGGAATAATTTTTAATTCATCTTATAGAGCGCAAAAAGTTCAGTATTTGAGAAAAAATTTGTTGATTTATCTCAAACTGTTTCGTACTTTTCATCAAAAGTCAATATTCAAATTCGCATTTTCAACACACTATATATATTTCGAAAACGACGCGTTTGAATAAAGTATATGTTTGTATACATTTTTTTCATTATTTCAACGAGTACAACACACTGCTGAATTTTTTGTATTACAAACCGGACGACCCTGCATATCGCAGTCATTGAGACAGATCAATCTCCTGATTCTTCAGCAAAGAAATAGGGATATGCCTTTCATATAAAAGTTATATGAGAAAACTTCGAACCTGATTATTAACAAATGCATCAAACATTTGAATAATAGGAATGCGAAATGAAACAGAGATAAAGATAAAATAATGATGATATATTCATGACCTTAGTTGGTTGGGAATTTGATTGGTGAAACCCTTTTCGTATGTCTTTATTCCAAGGTCTTCATGTCCGTTTCTGGCAATGGATACATCAGAAGAGTCCAAACTGGAATGAGAAAAACGAATTCAATGATGAGATAATGTAACATGTAACTTGAGGGCGCAATCATAGATTTTGAATCCTTCAATAAATTTAATTTGTGGGATAAGCGTAAGGTATCAGCAGAAAAGCTGTAATTCGGAAAATTTTAGAGATAAATCAATGAATAAAGAAACAAAATGCTCGCAAAAGAAGCCTTCTTCGTATAGGATGCAAGCACTTTGTATACCATTACTCAATTACCACACAGGGTGAGTCAAAAATTAAGAATAAATCATGGTTCGAGTTATTTCACCACCATCAAGGGGGCTTTGAAAAAATTGTCACCTCTTTATTTTTTTAAGACAAATGCATTACCTACCAACAAATGAAAAAAAACGGCCCACTATTTATTTTTTTTTTTTTTAAGAAGATGGGTCAAATATCAAGTGCGTCACTTTTCTTGGAGTGTATAATTGAAAAAGTGATATTTGCATGAAAACGCGAAAACAGCGAGGAAAAAATGAAGACCAATAGTAGAACCAGTGGAAGAGTTATGAGAATGAGGAAATCAAACGCTCAAGGAAGAAGGAAGTGATGGACGAAGGAAAATGTAATAACAAAAATGCATTGGAATAATGTTGAGATGAAAACCGTCTGGAAGAAGAGAATGGTTGAGGAAAGGAGAACATGGAGAGGCGAAAGGACACAAAAATATGGTAGGTAAAGAAGTTGATTTGAAACACCAGGAAATTTCATAAAGCGATGAAAATCGTGGAAATGAGAAGAAACTGTAATAGATAGATAGATAGATAGATTTATTGTATAAAAAGAATTAAAATAATTCTTATTACAAGGGTTGGGTAATCTGTAATGGATGAATAGATCAGAACAAATAGCTAAAACGAAAACGAAAATCCTTCCTGCGTGACCTTGATCAAATCTACCAATCAAGACATCGAAATAATAATTGATATGCAAATTACTCATTCACACCAAAATATCTGAGCTTCAACAAATTGATCAGAACTTGTACTAGTATAGTTTCAAGTCAGCTAGGCCACCATAATTCAGAAGATATATTGAAACATCTAGCTAGAGATTCAATGTCTTGAAATAATCGACAGTTCTTGATACCAGCATAAACTGGACAATCAAAGAGAATGTGTTCCAAAGATTCCGGTCTGTGGAGATTGCAAACAGAAACTGTAATGCTGATTTGTATGTTGTCGATTCACTGGCGCTTCAGAAGGATACCTGAGTTTTTTATCTCCTGGAGCGCACGAATGGGAATCCCAATAATGTTCGAAGAACATAGGAAGGATAAGGAGAGGAGGTAGGTATTGATAAAATTTTCATGATTTTATTCCATCTAACAAGCAATTACATTGCTGTTTTCGATAAAAAAATGAAGACCTGAGATGAATCTAAATTGTACTGAAGGTTCATTCAAGACATCCATTGAGATCACTCGAGATAAGTATAATTTAGATATTTTGAGAATTTGTCACGGAGCATACCGAACTTTGGCATTATGGTCGGTAATACAGGGTGATAATGAACATAGGCAGATAATATTTCAAATGTCGACAGCCTGTATATCGAGGACACTCCATAACATAAAATAAGTTTTGATTATATCTCTCATTTTTGAGAGCAGTGTCGTCTTGCAGAGTATCCTGATTGGAGTCTGAAACACTCTGCATAATATTATTACCTATCATAGCAATCCCGATGAATATAAGTGGTCCAGCACATCCATATTGCAAGAACAGCGGGAAAATAAAACATCCAATTGCTCCTCCGAGACGACCAAATGTTATCACCAAAGAAACTGCCATTGCCCTATGATAACAAAAACAAGATTTTTTGAAAATAGTCCTGAGTTTCATAGTTGAACTCACCTTAAATTTGTAGGGAACAAATCAGCAACCATGCCAATCACAGCATTGCATCCGATATTTCCGAAAGCAATAATTACTGAAGTTAGTAGAACAGCTAAAACAATGTCTTCTGACAATGCCAAGACTAAAGTTGACAATGCTGATCCAGATCCAAGAATCACTAGGAAATACAAAATGTTGTACATTCAATCACTTTCTTTGCTGTGACACATAAAGCAAGCAAGAGAATATTTAGAAGTAATTTCAACTGTGGAAGCATTTTAATCATCATACCTATACATTCCAGGTAAGAATATATTATTTCAAAAAATTTCTTTCGGACTGGAAAAGTTGAAAAACACACGACACGATGTAAGACAAAAATAAAACTGAAAATTGTTTATATCCAGAAGATAGAAAACTTCACAGAAAGTACCTCGGCGATGAAACTAATTTTTATTTAATCTGGGAAAACAATGATCTGACTGTCTGGTATTGTCAATTTTCCAGCATTATACTATACTATATCGTTTATTTCCCTTGTTTAGTGACAAAGGACCATCAACAGAATCCAGAAAATTCAGAATACATGTTGTCGACTCAGGGAACTTCTGTGGTTAGATATGAGCAATTCCTCGAAATATTATTTCTTTAATTCCATTTACAAGTTGCTGAAGGATTCAACTCCAGTTCATCTTAGAGAAAAACTCATTCATAGACATAATGTCCAGAATATAGATTTATTAGCTAAAATGAAGAATGCCTTATCATACCACGTCTATGTTTGCAAGAATCTTCACAACTCGGTTATACTGTATAATTCATCACCAAGAGAATTCAAACAATCACCTTCGCCGTAAAAAAATTAAGAGCAATTTGTTGAATCATATACCCTACATGAGTGACAATGAATGGAAATGTAGATGTCAAGCTAGATTTACATTTTTATGTTTGGGATTAGTCTTATAGGATTGGAGTATTAGTCGAGCACAAGTTAAGAGTAAGAATAGCTTCCTAGCTAAACTAGCTATGTAATATTCTTTCGAGGAAATAAAGACGAATTATCATTATTATCATCATCATAATAATATGGAGGATACATACTCAGTAGTTTTCTTTTTCCCAAGAAATTCACTACTGCTCCTGATAGAGCGAATACTGCGAATGTGGAGAAGGCAGCAGCCATACAATACACGTAGACAAACTGCTTCCGATTCCAACCCTATTGAAGATATAAAATTAGTGTTGTTTGGGCGAGAATACAAAATATGTCTTTCAAGTTTATCAGCTGTCACATAAATGTGCTTTTTCCACCACTAGCTATAGAACCTACCATTATTTGCTCTAACTAACAGAGTAGTTTTTGTCATTTTATTTTATAATTAACCCGAATTCACTGTTCTGATACGATATTCACAGGAATGTACTCGAATCTACAGGGTGGTCCACGGTGGATGGCCTATTAGAAGTATCTGGAGAACGAAAAGACAGAACATTCTGAAAATTGGGATGCTTTGATAATTGAACATGCTTTATCCCACTAAAATATTTTCATCGATACAGTGTTGCCACTTCTATCAGAAACAACTGGCAACTTCGCTATTTTGAAAGGAGCACCCTGTATTCTATTGCATTATTAGATTCTTCCTGAAGAGCTGATTTCATCAATGTATCACACTTGGGGTCTAGCAGGAATGATTACAGAGATATAGGGTGTTCAAAATCGAGATTTTTCAATTTCAGGATTTTTTTGTATCGAAACTATTCATTATCGATCGAAACGACTTACATGTCCCCATCTCAACTTTTGATTTACCAACTACTGGAATTTAATTGGAACAAATACAGGGTGCTTCAAGATTCAGAATTCTGATCACCCTGTATCTGTTCCAATTAAATGTCAGTAGATAGTGAATCAAAAGTTAAGATAGGGACATGTGAGCCGTTTTGATCGATAATGAATAGTTCCGACACAAAAAAATCCTGAAATTGAAAAATCTCGATTTTGAACACCCTATATCTCTGTAATCATTCCTGCTAGACCACAAGTGTGATGCATTGATGAAATCAGCTCTTGAGGAAGAATCTAAAAATGCAATAAAATACAGGATGCTCCATTTAAAATAACGAAGTTGCTAGTTGTTTCTGATAGAAGTGGCAACACTGTATTGATGAAAATATTTTAGACGGATAGAAAATGTTCAATTATCGAAGCATCCCAATTTTCAGAATGTTCTGTCTTTTCGTTCTTCAGATACTTCTAATAGGCCATCCACTGTGGATCACCCTGTATAGTAGATATTTTTCAATAACGACTTTTCATATGCTGTCATGGTGACTAGATTTTAATTGGAATTGAAAAGAAGTGCTTTCAGTCAGTGACATAGGTCCACATTTCAGTTTCAATAGTTCCACAGAACTATAATGATTGAAATATATTGCTAGTGGTGAAAAAAATTTAATATACACCTTGGTAGTATAGAATATTAATAATATTATTACCACGGGACCTGAAGCTTCGGGATATAATCTAGGTCCCTGGGTAATAATGATATCTTTACTACCTAGATGTTTGAATTACTATTAATCGTGGGTTGTTTATACCTGTGGATGTCAAGGTACCAGAAGAAGAAATCATATTAACTGAAGTGGATTCATCATGCAAGTTTACCAATTTAGCTTTCTGGCATATTCCTGATTTTATTCAAATCTCAAATGAAAATATATTATAAATAAAGAGCATTAGTAGTTTATAAAGCAAGTATCATATTGTTACGATATTCGGGTGCAGAAGCGAACACGATACTATTTATTTTCGAACTGATTTATTTGAATTATGGAAACACTAATTTATATCGAACTCATAAATACTATTCATGTAAAACGATTTATATCACGCGGTATATAACTGTCTCTCTGACACTCCCTGCTCGACTGACTGACGGCAGTTGTCCGGCCGTCTATTTATGAGATCCCTTGGTAGGCTTTGGTTCGAGAATGTTCTCGAATGATCTTCTGTCTTCTTCTTTTTGTTCTTGAAGCTTCTTAGAACAACACCTCTCTCTCTAATTGTTCCAACGATTGTTTCCAGAACATTCCAGAACAATCTTCTGTCACGTTATTTGTCACCGCGGTATATATTGAGTGTTCGGAAATATGCTGGTGCATGTAGGAATCATTGGGAGGTTGAAGAACAATCTGGGATGCGTGTTACAGGATGATTGTTGTACTCCTGCCTTTCTGCTGATGTTTCTAGAGCCCCTCTAAGGGGAATCTCATTACAATATTATCAGTTGAGTGAGTGCATTGTGCTTTCATCATGGACTGACTGCTGCAATGTGTGAATATTCCTTTTATTTTATGTGCCAGAAGTGAGCAACTAAACTATTATCACAGGATTTTCTAGAGTTAGGACTTCGTGTCTTTCATGAATTCACTATTGAAAGTCAAAAATATGAAACGCCGTCAGAATGTGAAATCAAATGAATGTGTCATGATTCCTGTGAATTTGGTTTGAAACTTCCAGAATTTAGCAACATTCTCCCACGCCTTGCAATTTTTACACAGTAGGCGATATCAAGATATTCCGAAACTCCTATCAATAGGAAGTGATACCACCATTTGACTTTCCATACATCTATGTCTGAATTGAGATGTATCTGAATCATCAAGGCCATCGATCAAGTCAGTCAAGGTGTGCATTAACCTTTTTTTCATTAATATGTTGCATCCATTAAATGTCGATAAAGTTCATTTTTATTTAAGGAAATACCTTTATGCACCACCTATTTTTAATATCAAACTTTTCTTCTTGATCAAAACATAGTCATCAGCGTACTTAGCCCGATAAAGATATGTGTGCTATAACATTCAGTGATCACATAATTACAATGAGAATGATTCATTCATATTGTTTTTAGAGTCTAATTTGAACATAAGACTATAATTTTCAGAACTCTCGACCACATTTTGGAAAAAAAAAGAGGTAGAAATTGTTTGTCTGACTGTGCAAGTCACAGTTTTATTTGAATTTGTCGTTAAGAGATAAAAGTTGGCCATATTCTAGCAAATAGTTTATGAAAGATGAAATTCAATTTAGGTGCTCAAATGAATGAACGGGAATACCAAGTTTTAACTTATTATAGTGAAATCGTTAATGATTGTGAAATTAATGAAAAAGCGGTCGTGTGCCTAAATCCGCCTTCAGACTCACCTCCTCACACAGTTTATCAGCGTTGGATCCTTTCTGAAGTTCATCGAGTGCAGAACAAATACTAGCAGATCCTCCATGGGTCTCTTGATAATAGTACAGTTTCTCGAAAATTTGAGGAAGCCATAGTTCTACGGAATCAGAACTGAAAAGATCTTAATACAAGATGACAATAACTCACTTGTAATTATTTATTTATTCATTTATTAATTTATTAACGGACAAGCCAATTATACAATTTACAGAAAGGAAGCATGAAAATACAGAGTGCAAGTACATATTATCATATCTATGAAGAAGACTAACACAAAAAAAATGTAGAAGGCTAAAACGAATAAAAAGATGAAGATTATGAAAAAAGTGATTAACAGTTTTTTATCGCTCTCCTGAGAGACAATAAAGATTAATTGAATAGTTCAATTTGGTAATTGTGTGTATTTGCTGTTTTCATAATTCTATTCATGGATTCATTTCGGCCATAATTTGTCCTACAGAATGGTATCTTGAAGAGTCCATGTCACTATTTCTGTTTCTTCTAGTATTTGCGGAAAGCGTAATCAAAGCAACAATTTCAGGAGAATCAATGTAACCATTGATAATTTTATGGAGGAATAATAGATCAATTTGCATTATTCTATGTATAACGTATTCATGTTTGAAATATCTAATATTTGTGGATAGGTATATTTATCCCTATTGAATCCCATGTGATATGCACAACTTCTTAAAAATTTAGTGTTTGTTTTACACAAAAGAGGGGTTGGATTTTATACGGTGTTTTACAATTTGGTCCACCCCCCACCCCTGTACTCCCGTATTCATAAAGCGATTTGATTTTTTTCTCATATACTACCCAACATTGTCTACTTTGTCACACAAATTCTTGGCCTACTACGATCACAAAAACTAGCGAAATTAATGAAAACAGATTTAGCATTTTAAAAAAAAAATATTGATGATGGCAATCGATTTGGACTATTCACGAATACTCCTATATCAATTTTCATAACAATATCTCGTTTTTATCAACGTTATAATTTTTCGATAATTGCATTTTTCAAGTCACCGTCTATAATGATTCTTATGAAATTTTGAATGATACCAGGCAAGATGGTAGTCAAGATTAGATCATCTGTCTATAGAGTGAGATAAATAACGAATAAAATCAAAATTTACAAATTTAAATTTTCTAACAAGAAATGAAAAGAAGAAGGAAAAACTAAATGATACCAAACAAAATATCACATAAATGAATTATAAAAATGAACTAAAACAGCCATCAATCCTAACAAGTTGAGATTTTTGTATTCTCGATCCAATCTCTTTCATTCTCCGTCCACTTTTCATATTTCTTTCGCACGTTATTTTCAAAAAAAATTTAAAACATTGTAGTTCATCGAATGGCACCTGTGCCAATCATCATCCTGAGTAAAATGATTCAAAATAACACTTTCCTGTGCGGAAATTTGCAGTCAATTTCGCGATTTGATAACGAGATGAAAATTATGCCATCTGATACCAATTGAATGGTAGATCTCAAACACAAGTAATATACTCAACATACGTTTACCAATTCCAGTGTCTTCAAAGGTTAAAAGTTCATTCAGTTATGATGGTAATGAAATATTTAATCATCTATACCAAATGAGATGAAATGCATTGAAATTAAGACAAATTTTTGAAAAATTGTGAAAGAGCTTTCGTTATCAAAAGCATATCACTCTTTGGACGAATTCTACGCAGTTAGAAATGTCAACAATGTTTCTGTTCAACTTGAAAAAATCTGTTTTTATACTTACAATGTGACTGTGCATCTCTTATATTTATAATTTTTACTTGATATTATTCATTCTTCTTGTTTTTATCCTTTATTTTATCTCACGTAATTTCACAAAGTGACTGTGTATATTTTATATCTTCTCACTTAGCGTATATGTACAGTCAATAAAGTATATTATTATAATTCGACTTCAATATGACTAGACAACTGACAATGAATATTCAGTCTATTTTTGGGCATTTTTCTAGGAAAAATATATCTACAACTAAAATTTTTCAAAAATTGTTCTTATCCATCATCTGAATGCCCCTTTACGAATGAATGAGGAATGAAAAGCTATCTTACAAATCGAATTATTGGCAAACTCAATATTCATCTCAGTGTAATATTTAAAATGAACTCACCTCATCAATATTAAATATTGGATAATCACAATCAGCACGATATTCTTCAAATTCTTCGAATGGAACATGAGTTCTATTTGACGCCAGCATTCTTCTGCTGCGTTGGTAGGTGATATTCCTAATTTCAAGTGATCTACTGCCAGTTCTCGGTGGGAATTAAGTTCCTTCTCTGAACTCAAAAATTTCACCTGTTAACAAAATAAGTATCCATCAGATTCGGGACATACTGTATATTCGATTAACCTCGGCCTAATTTTTCCTTTCGGTTCATCAATACCGACCGACAGTCCAAGAAGAACTTACTGGGTAGGTGAATTTTGGATTGCCAGTATTGATTCTATAGATGGACCTGAATACTTCCAAGGCTTCATCGTTTTTGTTGATGCTCATCAAGAATCTGGGACTCTCAGGTAGAAACATAAACCCAATGGCACCAACGAATGATGGAACAGCACAAATCAAGAGGAAAATGTTCCACGGTTTGATGACTGAAAAATGTGGATTCGTTTCAACACAAATTGAAGTTGTCTGAGATATAAGCTGACTCACCTAAGTGGTCAGAAATTTTGAAATTTATTTCGCTTGGAAGAACAGTCATTGCTATTATGGGTAAGAGTAGGTCGCCTAGTCCTGCTATATTGCCCAAAAATAACTGGACAATTGACCTATATCTCGCTCCATGTAACTCAGTTAGGTATGAGGTCAAACAAGCATGAACACCACTTATACTGAAATAAATATCAAACTAGAAAGCAGTAAGTTTTTGCAAATACTCAATATTCATCCTACTTATTGATTTTAGGCACTAGCGGGCCATAAAGTGCACTTAACTGCCTGGCTCTGCGGGTGTTAAGTTACACTTTACCGACCGCGGGTTCATTATGGCCCACGAGCCGTAAAGTGCACTTTACCGCCCGCTGTTCTTAGTTTCCTTATATCCTCATATCAATTCATGAAAAACCTATAATCATTTTCCTGGATTACAATATAACCAGCGGTATAATAAACTTCTTCTTTATCCGATTCCATGCATAGTCTCGTTATTATTATTATCACTAATTTTCACTTTTCAGTCAAAGAATCACAATTCAGCTTGTTGATTGGATGTATTATTGTTATAGACTACAACCATCAGCTTGCTTGACAACGTCAAAATTAGGTCGGTATTAAATATACTGGGTATGCATATTGTAAAATTCTAGAGAATGAATCTCTGCTAGAGATCAAAGAGTTTTACTATTACGTTAATTGCAATATTCGTGCGATGATTTTTATATGTGAATCATCCATGAACATCACGCTTCTCTTGATTACTGAATTTATACGTAACAAATCAAATTAGGGGGAATATTAGTTTATAGAAATCTATAGTCATTATATACTTCTGAGTCAGAGAATAAACAACTACTTAGTGCATAAAATTCTGTATTTATCACGTGCGTGAAATGCGTTTATGGCCTTCAGCGTGTAATGGCCCTCGGCTAGCGCCATCGGGCCATAATTCACGCCACAGGCCATAAACGCCTACTTTACGCCCTTTATACATAAAAAACTATTATGGAAATTCGATTGAATGAACTATGAATAAGAGTACACAAAGTCTGTCCAGAATACAATCGAATATGTAGTAGTATACTGTATAAAGCCCATTGGATTCATGAAACTTCAATAAATAACTATATAGAACTCACATTAGTCTGCTCAGTTTACAATAAAATATCGAAAGACTATATTTATACAATATCTTTCATAGCCTCGCAAATGCAAAATTCACTTGTCAAACAAAGTGCCACTTTTGGTCCTAATAATAGAATCTACTATCACATAATATTTATTTATCCAAGTTTCCACTTCTCAACAGGTCAGAAACCCAATGATAGAGTAGCACAGATTACAAAAATGAGTGTTTTGATCTACTTGTTCAACACTTACATCATACCTCCGAGAAATTTAGCCATCATCAGTGGTATTAGTGCTTGCGATAAAGCTGCAACCATGCAAAAAAAAGAGTCGAGGAAGCAAACGATGATTATCAATTTTTTCCTGCCCATCGTATCAGCTACATAGCCCCAAATGAATCCAGTGGCCACCATACCTATAAAGAACATTTCAATAAACGTCATTCAATATGCTATTGACAAACAATAGCTATTTATATATCGAGGAAGAAAAGGTATATATTTCCTCCTGCGTGCGTGAAGTTTGATGAACGACGCGAAGTGGATATTTTCATAGGAGGTGGTCAAGATCCTTTCTGGACACCATAGAGCACCATTTCCTTCATGGTAGTGTGGGAATCCCTACATGTAGGTGTACCCACTAAACACCTCCTTTCAAGGCTTGTCTTACCGAAGTCTCCGATGATACTAAGGCCTGTTGGCCAATTTTATCATTGTCGAATATACTGTAATTGATTTCACCATATACGACCCATGTTTCTTATATAAGAGCCACTTCAAATGCCGTCACAGTAACTATATGAGCACTGCCCCTCACAGTACCAGAGGTTCGTTTGAAATAGCCTTTTAATTCAGGTACTTGAAGATTACTCTCCATGGTCTCGTCCATGAGGAAGGTCAAGTTGTCCTTCTCCTTCGAGTAATGGAGGAAGGGGCTGGTCCAGCCCTGTGGTGAAACAATTGTTGATATTTCAGAAGCGCATGGTCCATGAAAATATGTATAAAATAGAGCCAGCTCGCTAACTTTTCTACAGTGTTCATTCATCATCACTCACGAGACGAATTCCAGGACAGGTCGGATCTGTGCCTTATCCTGCTGACTGGAAGTGAAATAGCTCCTGGCCCGAAACAGAAAATCAAGTTTCTGGGATGCACTTTTTGCAATTGATCTCACGTGATTTTCCCAAGAAATGTTATTGCTGATAGTAATACCAAGCATCGAAATGGATGTCTTCAAAGGTATGGTTACTCCTGACAAGCTTATGTTGGGCACAGTGAGATAGGCTTTCCTAAAGAAAAGGCATGCTTGTGTTCTGTTTGCATTGTAATCTACCAAGTTATTGGATCCCCTTTCGAGAATTGTTGCCAAGTCCATATTTATGTTGTCAACATTTCTTCCTCGTTCGTTTCTGATTTGCCTGGCTGATATTGGAGCCCAGGAAGAGAAGGTAGTATGGAGGGTACTATCATCCGCGAAGCTGTGTACTGGGCATGAAATTGCTTCCAACGAATCGTTGATATGGAGTAGAATTAGTGTTGGTGCTAGAATTGATCCTTGCATAACACCAGCATTTATGATAAGAGAATCAGATAAAACTCTGTCGACCACTATAGGGAGAGACCTGTTTGAAAGAAAACTAGCTATCAGAGGACATAGCTGGGGAGGCAAGCCATAAGATGGAGTGGGAGTAAATTGAAAACTTTATTTCCTCAAATGAGGGAGCAAACGCCAACTTTCGAATCAGTGAGTAGATAACGAAACATCTTGCTGTTAATTATGATTGGGTGCTCTTTCTTTCAGTTTCTGGATAGACAAGAGACCTTGCCTTGTCTTCTTCACATCAATATAGGCCCTTCTAACCAATATATTATGAGTAATGTTTGACTCACCTCCAAGGCTAACAGCAGTGAGCATTCCTTTTTCTTCTAGGCTGAGGTTCAAATCACATTCTGCTGCTGGTAAGATATATGACATTGATCTCAATTCAAATACAGTAGCCAATCCAGTGAAAGTTGCTATTAGAGCCAAAAACAAATTGAACTTTCCAAAACCTGCCACCGATATGGCTGTCTCAAAATCGCCACATTCTGAAACTGTTAGTTAGCTCATACACATTGATCTGCGGAAAATAATTATTCATATTTCCAGCAGATAGACAATGCGAATTCTCAATGTATTTGTATATATGTTGTCGATGAATCATCAAAGCACTGAAAAATATCAGACGAAAGAATTTGATCCATACATTGATGATGTAGGTATTATATTATGAATATCTACTCACCTAAGTTTTCTTCAGAATTGGAATTGGAAGATGATCTACTACCCATTGGGGTGCTGGGTGTAATATTGATCGTCACACTATTCATTTTCCACTATATTTAATACAATTTCGAATCAGCATAGCTCAAAAATCACTCTCTTCAAAACTGGAATAACAATTATTCTTACTAAACATGTGTGTATATTACAAGTACGATGTAGGAACACTTAGTTGACGTGTTCGTCGTTATCTCTATCGCTAGTGAAAAGTCATTATTTATATTTCAGTAACGTTATTCTCAAATTGGGACCATAACAAATACCTTTATTTCACTGGAAGAAATCCAAATCGTGAATAAAATTAATGAATTTGAATTTAATTCCACCGAATTATTCATAAATTTATCATAATAGTGACCCGGAACCAATTTATCTCCATGTCGTTGGTATTTTGTTTGGATGTTCCGAATTTGCTACATCGATTTGATTCCATGAGTGTATATAATTTCGCTAGTATCAGACCAAAGTTGACACTTCCGGTTTGACCGGAAGTGCATCAATTTTTTCTTATTCCAAGCTCAAAGCATTTTTTCAAATAACGATTCAGTATGAAATAACCTTTTCAACGATATATCAGAATCATACTTTCAATCTGAAATCATACTCATATATTCGAGATTTTATGAATCATTACTCAAGTAGGTATAGCATGGAGATTATCTTCATTAAAACTAAATGGGAATGGAGCCCTATATTTTCAATGAAAACCCGTTTATTCTCAACTCCTTTTTACCAATATAACAACGATATTATGGTGATAGACATCGACATCTAATTTAAAATACTGTTTCATCTCCATCTAAGTTAACTATTGGTTTTTATAATATGTTTATTTTCACATGCCTTTGCTTGTAGTAACTAAATGCGGCTGAAGATGGACTTTCAAAATTTATAAACATTTCCCCTTGATTGATTCACATCAGTAATGAAGAAGTAGAGATGACTTTCAGCTTTGCTTCTTCCATTTGAAAAATTCCACTCCACTTTGAGCAAACATGGACTTCTACCAGAGATCATTACTTAACATCTAGCTACTCAGGTATTTGATTCATATGCAACATTTGCTCCTCAAGGTATCACGACTCGTGAGTCTTCAATCTTTTTATCGGCCTCTTTTGCCCAACTGAACTCGAAATCTGTGAAACCTTCTACTGGTTTGCATCAATCAGCAGGACATCCATCAATTCTGCTTCTTCCTTCTGACCCAAATTGGTTGATGAACGAGGCTCTGGCAACCAAATCCAAGTTGAGGAAATCCGTGACGAGAGATGAGTCAGCGATGCCAACTTTTCAAATACGCATTCCCCGACACAGACCTATAAAAATTCCCTACATTGAGGAAAAATCCCTACAAATATCATTTAAAATCAAATGAATCTTCATTTTACTTGACGTTTTGGGATTTGCTCTCCTCTTTTCTATAAAATAAAAATATTCGTATTATTTCAATATACTTGTATGGGGACAAATCAGATGATTTGCCCCAAAATGTCACTGCGTTTAAAAAAATGTTCTATCAGGGAGTCTGATGAAGCCTACAATTTTCCTGACGGTTGAATTTTCTACCTCAGCAGGGGTGAGATAGACCTGTTTTAGGTGGTTCAGCCTTTGGCGGACTAATACTTCACATGAGCAAAGTATGTGTTTCGCGGTTTCGGTCGCATTGTTACAAAAGCGGCAAGGGTCAGTCTCCGCCAGGCCCATCTTTTTGAGGTGGTACCTCAGAGGGTCGTGTCCTATGAAAAAGCCTGTGATCAGCTTTAGCTCTGGTTTGCTGAGGCTGAGTAGCTCTTTGGCTCGGTTCTGCGAATGGTTGATGAACCTTTTCGCTTGTCGTTGACCTGGAGTTGCTCTCCAGTAGGAGGACTTTTCAATTTTTTCCCATTTCCTGAGTTCTTCCTTCAGGTGACATTTGCTCATCCCACAAAAAGGCTCAGGACCAAAAAGTGCAGATGCTGCACCTTTTTTTGCAAGGCGGTCAGCTGCCTCATTTCCTTTGATTCCTTCATGCCCTGGAACCCACATAGGTGTGACTTTGTTGTCCTTTCCCAGTTGCATGAGTGTTTCAAAGTAGTCCCGTGTGATCTCTGAAGTGAAAACGAATGATTTTAGGTCTCTCATGGTAAAATCATGTACGATTCATCGCAGAAGCTGCTCGCAGAAACTCGGATTCTTGTTCCGTGCAAGAAACTACTCCATACCTCAACAGCTCATCAAGATCTACGAAGAACATATACGGCCAGTTTCAGAATACTGTTTCCATGTATGGGTTTCAGCACCCAAAAATACGCTGATGCTCATAGATTTCATACAAGGAATAGCTATTCGCCTGGTGGGTGACTCCACACTAACCCCATTAGAATACTGTAGAAATAGAAAAGTCGGTACCCTTTCACTTTTCTATAGATACTCCCACGGAAAATGTCCCTCAGGAATCTCTGCTATAATTCCATCACTAGCAATACCAGTCAAATCAACTCGACATGCCCAAACAGCACATCCCATCGTCGTTAACCTTGAATAATGTCGAACAATACTCTACCAAAATTCTTTCGTCTATGAAACGGCAAAGCTTTGGAATTCATTGCCAATACCAGTATGTCCAAGAACCATCCAGAAGTTCAAAAAAATACTCACCTTCCCTTCCTATCCCTCCTAGGTACACATGATGTTCTACGTGCGCTCTAAGAGATAGAAAAATTGGTATTTTTCACCAGAAATTATTTTAATTATCATATTTTTGTGAAACTGAGATATAGACTTATTGTCATAAGTGATATCACGATGTTCTAAATATTCAAGATAATTTGAATGATTGCGCATGTATATCCCAAATGGTAAGCATCTCATTCGGGGCACACCATAAAAACATACGAAACTCATATTCTATGAAATGCAACGATTATAAAGACATAGACGAAAGCTTCCAACAGGTTCGTTAGCAATAAACATATATCACTCGAAGAACATCAAACCTGAACGATTCATTCACAACTTTATTTTACCTGTATAAATCTGACACATTAAGATATCAAACGAGTTCCCACAGTAAACTATCTACACGAACTTATCAGCGAGGTATATAGGTACAAGAAGAGCCCGAGCTAGGTCCCATGTCACACGTCACAAGCCTCTAAAGTATATCATTGTTTCGCAATCAACCAGAAAATTACCGGTGGTTTTAACAAAACGCACGGGACTGTAATAAATCTCTTCGGAATGAGCTTTGCCTGCCCATAGTGTCACTTTCTCGGGCAAGCTAGGAAATATTTTGAATTTTAAGGATGAGATGATGAATCCCTCTTTGTTATATCCTTTCAACAAACATATTTTCAAATACACTCAGTTCCAAAAAAGTGACGCACTTGATATTTGACCTATCAACTTAGAAATAAAAAATAGTAGGCCGAATTTTATTTTTTGTGTGTTAATTGAGTAATGGTTCACGAAAGAGACTTCTTTTGCGAGCATTATGTTTTTTTATTCATTGATTCATCTTTAAAATTTTCAAAATTACAGATTTTTTGCTGATACCTTACACTTATCCCACAAATTAAATTTATTGAAGGATCAGAGTACTCAAAATTGATTGGGTTAACTCTGGTAGGATCACATTGTCTTTGAAGAAACAAATGCCGTTGCCATAGCAACTAATTTGTTGTATGACTCCATATTTGACCATTTGTCGTTGTGTCATTAATTAAGTGTCTTGTTTTATTGACTAAAATTTCATAAAATGCATCAAATAAATCCTGAACGAGTAGCAAGATTAGTTGCGTCAGTAAACAATGGGCGTAGTAAACGTTACGCCGCTCGTGCAGTGGGAGTTTATGAAGCAACTGCTCGTAGAGCAATCCGCAAGTACGAACAAACAGAAAGCATCGCTCGGAGGGTCGGTTCTGGTCGCCCCCGAAAAACTTCTCCAAGAGATGATCGCTTCTTGAGATTGCGGATTTTGAGGAATCGATCAAATACTGCGGTAAATGTTCAGCAAGATCTTCGCCGAATTCGTGATGTTGCAGTAAGTAAGCAGACGGTATGAAGACGTCTAAAAGAAGTTAATTTAAATGCTAGGAGACCTGCGAAAGGTCCTAAATTATTGCCCGTATATCGTACTGCTAGAAGAAATTTTGTTGAAAATTATGGACAGTGGAATATTCCTGAATGGTCGAATGTCTTGTTTACGGATGAGTAAAGGTTTTGCCTTAACATGGTGGATGGAAGAAAAAGAGTGTGGAGAAGAACTGGTGAACGGTTTAATCAGAATTTGATAACAGAATGCGAAAGTTTCAATGATGGGTTCGTTATGGTGTGGGGAGGGATTTCAATGAATGAAAAGACACCCCTTCATGTTTTTCCGATGAGGCAGTCGATGATGGCCCAAATTTACATTGACATTTTAGAGCAGTATGTCTTACCTTATGCAGAGTTAGTGGGCAATAATTTTATATTGATGCAGGATATTGCCCGACCACACACCGCAGCAATAGTGCGAAACTTCTCTTAGATGCTACTTTTATTACCACATTACAATGGCCTGCGAGGAGCCCCGATATGAATCCTATAGAACATTTGTGGGATGAATTAGGGGGAAGGGTTAGTTCTCGCGAGAGGTCTCCGGAAAGTCTCGCAGAAATGGCAGATGCATTAGTGGAAGAATGGGATCGTATACCAATGGAAACGATAAGCAACTTAATTTCCAGTATGTCTCGTAGATTAGAAGTTCTTAGAGTTGCTAGAGGAGGCAATACACGGTATTAAGCAGTCATCCCAATTTATGATTTTATGTTCAATAAAAATGTTTTTCAAAATTATTTGTATCAGTTTATTTCATCAGATTGTTTCTCGATAAATTCAGACAGTTGGTAATCTACAAGGATTCAGCAAAAAAAGCTGTAATTCGGAAAAATTTAGAGATAAATCAATAAATAATTTTCCGAGTTTTTGTTGTGGGTTGTCATTGTTATCAATTTGGTGAAATTTTCTTGTTGCATTTTGACCACTCATTACAACGTCTCATAAATATCATCATTTGACAGTGTCCCAGGAATATAACGGTAATTTCAGCAAACCGCACGGGAGTATCGTAATAAATCTCTGAAATTAGACCTACCTGTCCATCTTCTTATTCACTAATGCTGACCAAGACAAATTTATGTTTCGATGTCGTCATAGATCATCGATATTCACAAATTCTGTTAGCTCATATTTCATGATGGTAACCAACATGTTAAAAAATTCACAGAACTACATGCGAAATGGTACCTTCTCCTCATTAGAAATAAATTAAAATCCTCTCACCCAGTGGGACTCATGAAAAGTTTCTAAATTGCCTATTCGGAAATTAAGCTTCAAACTTCGAAATTATGCATCATACAGTGTGTTTCCGAATTTGGAATAGAATTATATGGGGTGTTCGATAACACACAATAACACATAAATGGCAAGGAGAACTATAATTCAGAGCCATCGAAAATTTTCGAAAAGTTGATGATTGAACTGGATCAAAATATCCAATACATGCACAATTCGAAAAATCGAGCAAAAATATTTTCGAATTCTTGTACATAATAGGATTAACAATAAAAGACACTTGAGGATGAAACCGCTGGAACAAAAACTGTATACAGGGTAACTCACGGTCCATGGTACGTTAGACGTTTACGGAGAACGGGACATAGGATCATTCTGAAATTCTGGATACTCACGTAGTTGCTCTTGGTCTATCGATCTAAAATATTTTCAGCTTTGCGGCGTTGCCGCTTCTATCGAAAAGTAGCAACAACTTTGTTATTTTGAATGGAACACCCTGTATTTTATTGCATTTCCAGATTCTCTCTGAAGAGCTGATTTCATCGATGTATCACACTTGTGAATGTGCCAATCCCGTGATAAGAATTACTTTTAGTTTGCTTCTGGCTTTATCAAAATCCATACTTTAGTAAAAATGAAGTTCCATCGACTAGAGTCAATATTGAGAAAAGACACTCCATAACTCCATAACACTTTGTCAAAAAGAACGTGTTTCTCCTGGACTAATTGTTCGATTCAGATGTTCGAGTGCTCATTCTTTTTAGAAATCAATGATCTGAAATTGTATCGGTCCTGATTGAAAGAATGAACATTTTTTTATTCGCCAGAGATTTTTGAAAATCACAAAAATGCTGGATTCTCCACCATTTTGTTTCTTTCAATTATTGGATTTTCAAATGTTCCATTGTGTACTACAGGTCTTTATCTTTGAAATAACTCTAAGAAATCCAAATTCGATTGAATTTTCATGAAACTTGGGGCAGAATAATAATAATCGGTTATACGAGATTAGCACATTCACTCCATAACAAATTGCAAAGAAATGAGGGTATCTACTGGACTATTTGTTAGATTTCGATGTTCGAGTACTTATTCTCTTCAGGAATGAATAGCCTAAGATGACATCGGTACAGGTTGGAAAAAATCTGATTTTCTTTTTCTCCAGCGGTTTTTGTAAATGACGATACTTTGGTAGAATCCGCCATTTTGTTTTTGTTCATTATGAAATTTTCAAATATTCCACTGTATACTATAGCCCTGTAGCTATAAAACGACGCCAAGAAATTCGAATTCGGTTGAAAAATGATGAAACCACGAGGAAAATGAAAACTTCCGGTTTTCTTGTGACTAATATGGAACCACACATTTCAGCTAATGTCTATTCCTCTATCAAATTGTGTGGTTTTTGGACTCAGATCCCAAAGTGAGAACTATATTCAACCATAATCGCATATCTACCCATTAATGGTTTTTATCTCTTACAAAACCAAATACAGCATAAATTTTGTTATCTGATAAGAGGAACAAAACATGGCTCCTTCATTTATCGCAACCAGATACTTAGTTGAATACAATATAAATAAACGCGAACAATTAATCAATACCTACCACGAAACCGTATGCAAATGCAAATCTAATTCTAATTATTGTAATACAAGCCGGAATGCTATCGCAATAATCAGTATTGTCCGAGAGCACCGTAACCTAAGTAGACGAAGAAAAGGCGGAAGAAGAATCTACTGCGTCTCTAATTAATGCCTAATTATTCACGTTTAAATTATATTTTTAAGATTCACCGTCAGGGTTATTTGCATATTTAAATTGGACGGTTCGAACTGAAATTAAGGAACCAAGGGTCATATTTCCATCATTTTATTCGACAAAAATTCATGATGCGGAAACAATTTCTCCGTTAATGATATAACTGCCTTTCCCCAAATAAGGAAAGTAGAATCTCCCCTGTATAACTATAGGCTCGTTTTCTTATCAAAAATTCCCCAAAATGATGTAGCAAGCCATCAACATCAATCTCACTAAACATTTACTCAGGATTCTTTGGCTTTTCAAAATCAACTGGAGAATCACTTCGTCATGTCAGGAATATATGACAAGCTTCTATGAATAAACATGTTTTTCCATGTTGGATTGGATGGATGCAGCGAAAGTATTCTACATCTTCTTCTTTGGATCGTCCTTTAAGATGTGGTGGTTGACTGAGCCTCGTCAAGGAGGCCTCGTTCCAACATTGTACTTACTTCAAATTAACGACCTCTTGAGAATTAGCGTCTGGATACTGTCGATAGCTATGTGGTCGATAGTTCAATCCATTCTACATTCTCTCCCAAAGTCCTAATGGCATCATGGGCAACTTCGAACTCATATCGAATAAAGGTCAATAATGTAATGAAGATCTTGCTAAAATATCAACTAGGGAAACCGATTAACTGGTGCAATTTAATAGCACTTAAGCACAAGCCTGAAATATCTATGAAAAGACGAACCTAGTGTGCTAGATATAACTCGAAGACATTTCCACAAATGAAATGCTTGGTATCATCATCAGTAATACCAATGCATGGGAAAATCTTCTGAGACTTCACAATAACTGTTCCACAAAATCTCGACAATTTATTTCGTGTTAATACCAGCTGAATAACCCAACATCTCCACATAAAATCTCTCTCATCCAGAAGACAAAGGTCCAACCCTTCCTTGAATACTTCTCTCAGATATCGGATTCAGAAACTAAACATAAGCTCATAATTCCATTCTGAGACCACTGAGACCAGCTAGATTCTCCTATTTGCTGATCTCACAGACTAAAGTTTTTTCAAGCATCAAAAGGACTATAACTATCTTCCACTTCCATAGCAATTCTTGTGTTTTTTATTTTCCCCAGTAATTAGAAATGATAATGTTCATTGAGGTTAGGCATGGAAACAATGTCTGTATTGGTCCAATATTGTCAATATATTTGACTGAACTTTCTTGTAGTGTGACTTGCAAATAACTGACTAGAACTCTCTAAATTCACATTTTGTCTTTGACAGGTGAAGAGTCTAATTCTTTAAAACATAATTTGACCGCAGTTCAATAAGGTAGTTTAAAAAATGGGAATATTTAGATGGGATTTCTCTAATCCTCTTTCGAAGACCTTAATGTATCGATTCCTATATGAGAAATAATTTTGAGAAAACTAGGTTTTTCTACTAGACTTAAGTGAAATATGTGATGTTTCATTGAGGTAATTATGCTTATCTGATATTGAAAGACCATCGCAGAAACTTGATAGATAATAGAAAATTTACAAACAAGACAAAAGAAGGAAAAATGGAATCAAACCATGCATACATATATTCACACACTAGAATTAGAGAACCTAGTTTTTTCTAGTGTGGATTTGATTATGCATGATATTCATCATACCCCCCTGAATACAAATTTATTCGATCAAGTTCTAATTAATTTGCACACCATCAAAGGCACTGACTGCATTGTTTCTTTCAAACAACCAAATCACAGGTGCTGCTCATAAAACAGCGCCTTGTAATTACGGCAAATTAATTGGAGATCAAAATTAGATAAATAAGGATCAGCTTTTTATATATAATGAGAAGTAAAATGCATTCAGATGTTGCCATAAGCTCAACTGGACTTAGAGGACAGGAAAATTATGAATATATACGCCGGATAATTTAAGTATTTCACACATCTACGAAGACAGCAAATTATTAAAACAATACTCATGGTCTTGGAGTAGTAGGCATTAGCTATCCAAAAAAAGTTGATATGGCATCTTTTGCAATAAGTATAATTTCAGGAGTATTAAGTTTGGAGGTTACGTTCATGTCAGACTAATGTACTATGCTATATATCCTATATGTCTTCTCGATTTCCATACGTATGAAGATTTGCGGATGACTTCTGCTCATCTCTCTCCATTTCTTCCAATAGATTTCGTCATTTGTTCGAATTATTCCCAGATTTTAACCTGTATTTCAACTTCCTTTCTGATTTGATCATACCATGTTATCCTTTGTCTTTATACACTGTTCTTCCCTTCGCTTCAAACCATCCTTACAATAACTTCGTATTATGATGGAAGTAATGGTCAGCCCTAGTTTCTAGTGGGGACATGAAAAAATACCACATTTACCACAGTCCCGTGTGAGAGTTGAACTTGATTGAAATCACAACATCTCTGGGTACATGACCAACGCTCTGCCAATTGAGCTAACGGGACACTTTTTAATAAATAGTTAATCAGATTCATCACACACCAGGGCGGCGAAATTCTCCCCAAATTCCCGATTGTTGCCATGTTGTATTTATTATATGAGTTGAATATGAAAATGTTTTTTTAATTTAGCTTCTTCTTGTTTTGTTCCTTTTCTTCATCATACACATCATTTCAATTATATTTATTTGTGATATGTGCTTTCCTATTACTTTGCATATATAATTCATGATGGATTAAAATCTGTATTTCCATAATAAGAATATATTTTGAAAAATCATTGGACAGTTCGATTTTCTATGTTCGAAAATCTATTTTTTAACATAAAAATGTTCAACCACCTATATCAACCTTCTGACCTACAGATCGACCCATACAAATTCTTTAAATTGTACAAAAGAGGTTAAGTGACATGAAAATTATATAGGTACAACGGTCTATATAGGTATTATTCTTTCAATTTGGTTGAGTCATATACGCAAGTTAGTAATGAGAAGTATGGAGCTATGGGAGTTTTTGTCCAAATTATTGGTAATGGTATAGGTAAAGGTACTGTTCCATAGTATTACTGGTAAAGAGTCTCTTATATTGAATGTCTGTCTATCATATGTAAGTTTGGATACGAAAAACAGTACCTACCATAACCGATGATTTGGACAAAAATTTCAATCAATTTTCATTCTTCCGAAAGTTGATATTGCTCAAACGAAATGAAAAAATGAAAAATAGGCTCTAGAATAGAGTGTTGAACCATATTTTATATTTTCCTACAACATATAGCCAAAGAATAGTAGGTTTTCTCCTCTTTGATATAGCACACCTTTGATATAGCACACAGCCACAGAATACTCACAGCTCAGAAAGTACTAATGTCATATCACCATAGCATACCATAGCCATGTGAAAATACACGAACAGTGTCGAAATATTCTCGCTTGTTCACGTGGTCTTTGTTTGGTCTATATTATGATGTATGAATGATTATAATACTGAATTATCGACAAGAAGGAGAACTTCGAATTCAATGAAAAATATAATTTCCAAATCGTATCACTTTCACTTATTATTCTTCGGAAAAAAATACTGATTTTGGACCTTATAACAAAACAGATAGAAGATATAATGTAACAATTTATATTGAAAACAGTTGAATATTAGTAATTTGTATTTGTGATTTGTATTATATGAATTATATATTCATGGTCGTATATGAAAAATAGTGTATATACATAAATCGTTCTAAAGTGTATTTCATCATTCTTGAAAATCTTGGTAGGGTTTGAAAAATAACTGATTTTCAAAAATAAAAATCGGCCTGACCGAGATTTTTTTCAAAATATGTATTTATCTTATGGAGATTCCATCATAGGTTTCCACATGTATGGAACTGCTGTATTTACATCATTATCGGATAAGATTACATTCCTGATTTAATTATGTTTTTCCTTCAGATTTTTCCCGAAATGTGCATAATATTCAATGGTATGACGTGTTTGTTCTAAACGATGAATGGAGAATTAAGTAAAACAATTCCGATATATATCTTTTAGCGAGGATTTTACTGCAAGCTCTAAAACTGGATTTTTATGGCCCAGATAAAACCGAAACCCGTCAAGTTCGATTCCGAAAGGTGAACTTCAGAAACGCTCAACTGGATCGTAAAACGCGTAATGTTTCAGTTTCTAAAATATCGGCACCATAAAATAGGCCTGACGTCTTCGTTAATCGTAAAAATCCAACCCATGCCGACAGTGGAAAATGTCAACTAAGGGTTCACATTTTTTTTTCAGCCAAGGAACAGGGGCCTTACCAAACCAATAAAAATCCAATGACAACAGTAGTAGGTAAATTAACTTGAATTATGGTTCTTATGTTACGGTTAACAGGGGCGCGACTCATAATAATAGATTTAAACAAGGTGAAAATCAGATACAAGGGAGATTAGAATGAATCTATAGAAATGTTCTCCGGAAATCTCTGCTATCATCCCTTCACTAGCAATACCAGTCAGACGAACTAGACAAGCCCAGTCAGCACATCCTTTCGTTGTCATCCTCGAAAGATGTCGAACAGCACTTTATCAAAACTCCTTCATCCATAGAACGGCTGGGCTCTGGAATTCATTCCCAACAACATATAATCTCCAAAAGTTCAAAAATAATTCCAATACCTACCTCCTGTCCCTATTCTCCCTAGGAACGCACGATGTTCTTTGAACATTATGGGAGTTTCCTTTCGTGCGCTCTAAGCGATAAAGCAAAAAAAAATAGAATGGCTCAACATAAAAATTCGATATTTTTTCAATAGGTATATCTATATTTCTTTCCTTCAAACATTTTTTCACACAAATTGTCATTGGCAAGCTACTGGATTTTTATTTTAGGCTCCCTGATAGAAAAATTTGTTAAACGCAGTGACATTTTGGGGCAAATCATCTGATTTGTCCCACTACAAATATAGGTATTGAAATAATACGAATATTTTTATTTCATAGAAACGAGGAGGGAACATCCCAAAAAATCAAGTAAAATGTATGTACCACCTCTTCGATCAACCTACAGACAGTATTTAGTTCAGAAAATGCAAATACATATTTTTTCGATGTTCGCATAAAAAGCAATATGGATACTTATATTTATAGGTGGTCAATCGTCATGATAATCAATCTTGATTTTGTGATTTGTGTGTCCAGATTCTCATTTTCGTTAATACAATAATTGATTTTCTTATTATTAAATTATATTAATTAAATTATTTGGTCGTGCAAAAATAGTATATTCACCTAAGTGCATTATAGCACTCTGGCTACAAGACCATACCTCAGGAAAAATTATGTAGTTCACTGCCTACGATTATTCTATATAAATCAAGCCAAAATAACAATGAAAAATTGAACGTGATACTAATCATAATCTTGTTTGAACAAAAATAGATTTCTTCTAGAGTCTTGAGTAAATTTATCAATTACTTCGTTAATAAAATTATCTCTCTATCTCTATATTTATAAGATGTTGATGTATACTCATTGAACAAAGTCTTTGAGAGTCACTATAAAAAGCGAATCAGAACAGGGATTGAAAAATGCTAACGTATCTTGTTGATAAAGTAGGTATCTGAGTATAAGGACCAGGCGCTAGAAGGGGACAAGCGCTTGTTCCCTCTTGCGGACGTCCCTGTATATTTTTTGTATCTCTAAATATTCCAGTGGAGTAATTGAAAATTCAACAACTACTTGGATATTCATTTTCCCAAAATTGTCACAAATAATGAGAAAAGAGTTTTAATTGATGGTCGAGAGCGTGAATCCGCTAAGTTTGTATGGGGACTCCCACCGAGACATAGGTTCGAATCCTAGTTAGGCCATGGATGTTTGTGTTTGTCTGCTACCTAACCCCGCACAAGTTTCGACTTATGGGGCGTTTGGTCCCAGTGCTGGACCAACGAGGTAATGCAATTGCAAAAAAAACAATAATGATGAATATTGAATACTGTCTGTAGGTTAATCGAGGAGGTGGTATATTCATTATTCCAGATATTTTGGGATTCTCTCTCCTCGTTTCCATAAAATAAAAGTATTAGTATGATTTCAATACACGTGAAGTGATGACAAATCACGTGTTTAATTCAATATCGATTAAATAAAACATCATGTACCTAATATGTTCGCCAACGTCACCATTTAGAAGTGTCAAAACTATTATCTCAAGAAAATTCGCGAGAATAATATCTACCATTTTTATGTTGAAAACAGCAGATTCGTTCCCAAAACATCCAAAGATGAGTGAACATTTTATATTTTTCCTATATACCTATATTTCTCCTCTCCAAACATTTTTCAAGACAAAGTGGTGTCACTGACAAGCGAATGCATTTTTCTGTCAGGCTATCTGATGTGACATTTTGGGATAAATGATTTGATTTATCCGAGGATTTGTCCTGACTACAATATTGAAATGATAGATACTCATATTTTTGAGAAAATCCTTAAAAAATCTGGAATGATAAATAAAAATTGATTCATTCATTAACACAGAAAATACAAAATGTGTCATTTGCGTATATAGTACAGGATTATCTCATATTTTAATAAAATTGACGAAGTGCTGTTTTTATATCATATGTATAAGAGTCTCATTGATTCATGTAAAACTAAAGTGATAATATTCCTTTTGCAGTCTGAATTCGAAAGAATCTCATCCCTACAATGATTACGTACCTATATTTTTATGTAGAACAATATGATGATTGTCAAAAAAAGATCCATCATTTTCATCTCTTTAGTCCTGTTTAGTGCTCTATCAGTAATGGATTCAATCTCATCCACTTAACTTTGGAGAAGAAGAAAAAGACTCAATATTGTTCATTTATTTCTCTATAGAAATCCATACTAAATGTAAGAAACTTCATTAGGAATTCTACAGAAAAAAAATCCAAAGAGATTGAGAAAATCTCATCATCTTCTTATTTATTCTTCAAAGGATGTCTATTGAAGATTGTTTCATCAGCCATCATTGTTATATCTTTAATTTTGAATATTTAGATATTTTGTTATGATTGTAAGTTGATCAAGTGATATCAAAGCCATTTGAATTCAACCCATGTTTTATCAGGAAATTGCTCTATAAAATATACGGAGATCTCGAAATACAAGACCTCCTTATATATACCGACTATCACAAGCAAAACAAATGGTAAAAACTCTCAAACCCCGAAGAAGAAAACTACCTGAAACTAGATTATGTTCGTTTCTCTGGAGTAGATCGCTTTCAAATCCCAAAAAATCTGGAACGATAAACAAGAATAGCTTCATTCATTATTAACTAACACATCAGCGAATACAAAATTTGTCTTTTGCGTTTATATAGTACAAAATTACCTCATATTTCAATAAAATTGACGAAGTGCTATTTATATATCATATATGAAGAATCTCATTGATTCATGTAAAAAACAATATAATGATTGTCAAAAAAAGATTCATCATTTTCATCTTTTTATTCCTGCAGTGCTGTAATTCAGTAATGGATTCAACCACATCCACTTATCCTTAGAGAAGAAGAAAAAGACTCAATATTGTGTATTTATTTCTCTATTAGATATCCATACTAAATGTAAGAAACTTCACTAGAAATTCTACAAAATTAAGAATCCAAAGAGATCAAGAAAATCTCATCATATCTTTTACATTGTTTCATTTATTCTTCAAAGAATGTCTATCCAAAAATGTTATATCAACCATCATTATTATATCTTTAATTTTGATTATTTCGATATTTTGTTATGATTGTAAGTTGATCAAGTTATAGCAAAGTCATTTAAATTTACCTCGCAATAACATATAGTCAACCCCATATTATCAGGAAATTGCTCTATAAAATATACGAAGAACTCGAAATACAAGACCTCCTTATATACCGACTGTCACAAGCAAGACAAATGGTAAGAACTCTCAAACCCCGAAGAAAAAAACTATCTGAAACTAGATAATGTTCGTTTCTCTGGAGTGGATCGCTTTCAGATGTTCATTCATGTCAATAGTAGCGATACAATCTGTGGTATTTGGGATGGGCTCTGACTTTCAGGCCTTATCGCCACTTCGAAATATATACAACTTTATATATTTATGCGGCTCGAAGTCAGCAAAAGAAATTTCCCTGGCTGATGATATCTTTAATGATTATAGGTCGTATTCTAAGAATATTAATGGATTCGAACAAAGGACATTTACAGAATGACAAACTTAGTTCGCTTGATACCTCAATGGTTGGATACTACCGAATGAAAGAATTGATAGTTATTTATATAGTGCTTTTCTTTATCATTTTTTGAACGATTCGACTGAAAAAATTGAATGCTGATGGGGTCATGAATTTGTTGCATTAATAATATATTTTTACTCACAGGAAGAGTATGGGTTGAATTGACAAAACAATGTGTTTAATCAATAACATCATTGTAATTGTTGACTGAAACTACAATGATGGTACATTCAATGATTATAGGTGATCGTCAAAACAATGATTGAGGAAAATTGTATGCATGAACAAATTCAACGTCAACCAAAAATATTAGTTAAGTAGTTCATATAATATTTTCGTGGTACAACCAATAATTTGTAAAAATTAGTCACATCGAACTAGGAATAGTATTTCAACAACATTATAACTGGTTACTGAAATATCATAATAGCTTGCTCACTGTTATATTTTGTAGACAAACGAACAGGAAGTTATAATCATAATCCACAAATCAAAATAAAGATAGTATTTCAACCATATTATATTGTAACTAAAATATTATTACAGCTTGATCACTGTGATAGTAGGTAATCAAACGAAAAGGAAGGTAAAATCAACCTACAACTATTTCAAATCACACTAAAGATAGTATTCAAACTATATTATGTTGTATAACTAATATAATATGACAGCTCGTTCACTGTCATAGTTGGAAGACAAACGAACAGTAAATTAAAATCAACCAATCTTCTTTGAAGGGCTTTGATGAGCTTGTGATCTCCCCATTGGTATTTGCAGGGCGACAGCGTCCACCTGAGATTTTGTTGCTGGCGTCTTATTTGGTTCTTTGAGCTGTGGCTTTTTATTATTTTGATATTATCGTTTCACGTCATACCTATTCTGCAATGAAGTGATTTTGGTAAGTCGATTATGTAAGAACTGTATTCAATGTCGGGTTGTAATTAAGTTGTAAATTTGGTAATGCTTTAACGCACACTGTATGAATTCATTGCTAAAGTTCGTCTCTTTTTTTTCAGGACTCTCTTCAATATTTGGATTATTTACTACGAAAGAAATGGATATATCCCCAGGGGGTTGTATATGACAAGTACCAGAACCATACAAGAAGATTGAGAAAATATTGAAATCTCTCGTCAAGGAGTACCTACACTACCTACCTATACCACTGATGTAGTCTTCCCAATTAATAATCATGGTGAGGAAAATTCATCAGATGATGAGAATTATGTGATAGTGAGAATTATTCATGCATTCACAAAATTCAATATCAAATTCATATTTCGATTCTACACATTCCTTGCAGGAAAAAGATGATAAACTGTGGTTGCAATTGAATAACGTCCATTGAGTGTCATAGAGGATAAATGGAAGAGTCCATTCAAATTACGGAGACGAGAAATTACAAATTTTGAGATTTTGAGATTTATACCGTAGATATTTTGTGAAGTTGGCCACCATTCAACACTTAGATAATAGTTTTGTTTTGGTAAAGATAATACAAATTTTTGGTGAATAATATATACAGGATGTATCTAAATAACACCGAAAATATTCGAGGTGTGTTTCCTCGTGACATTCTAGCAAATAAAGTTCATATAAACATCTGTCCTAACTTGCTCCGTTTTTGAGATACAGGATGTTGAAGTTGGAAGTATTAGTTGTTTTTAATGGGCGTGTACACCTTAGTAGAACTTTCAACTCAAACCATGTTTATAATGATCCTTTCATACATAAATAATGATTGACGACATAATTCGATCGAAAAATTAACTAGAATGTTTCATTTTTGAACATAAATAGTAGTACCTTCTGAAAACGGACCCTCTTATGACGTAGAAACCTCATCTCGCCATAGTCGAAAGAACATACCAAACGCCCGACGGAGACTGAGGCAACTGGTATATGAATTCTTTCAACTGTGATCTCGCGCTAATTCACTCTGTCAGAAATCATGTATCATTCATCTCTGTCTGGAATAGTCTTATTTCAGTATTAGGGTTCTGACGTCACATCATCGCCTCGTTTTCAGAGGTCCGAAAAATCGGGGATTTCAATAATTTTTTATAAAACGTAGGGAGCTCACAGCAAGAAACGGTTTGCGGTGGTGAGCTAGTTTGGGTGAGTTCTATCGAATTATGAAATAAAATGTTTTGTGATATAAGCCCATTGTCTGCAAACTGCAACTCATGGAGAAGATAGCTGCAATGTAGTTTTCAAACGGAATTTCAGGATATACACGGACAGACAGACGAATTACCGTTCGTTGAGCAACTGCCAACCTATAACTACTGTCAGATAATCATCTCCTCGGGAACCCGTGGTTTCTGTTCAATTATTTCAACAATCCAATTCTTGTGTATTATGTTTAGAACACGACAGTCGATAACATCGCCTGTGCTTACTTCACGAAAAAAATTACACATGCAGCAGTGCGAAATTGAAGAAAATGCATTATTCATTTTTGCTTGTCCCGTCATTTTCACACCAGAATTTTCACGCTCATCTGGTTCCTCAAAAGGGGGATAATCCAATGTAGAATAATGTACGTGCTATACCATCAGTGTAGACTGTAGAAGAAGGAATCTCTGAATTTCAGTGTCTATACAGGATACAGGGTATCTGAATATAGTGTGTCTTTGTATTAAATTTTTTGAAAAATCTCTCTCTAGGAAAGTTACACCGTTCTGAAAATGCAAAAAGTTGTTTTTTTTATCTCCCCACGAAGGGCCATCTCCTTCACCTATTCGAATTTTTTTCTGTATCAGTTGGGGAAGACCACTGATTTTTCAAAACGACATTATCGTGAACTATATACTGAGAAACTACCAGTGAATTAATTTTGAATTTTTTCATTCATGCTAAGACGATGAAAAAAATAAATTAGTATATATGTCCATTTCAAAACACACAATTCCTGCGCCATTTGAAATTTCATCAATTCATTGGTGTGACTGGTGCGACGTCTTAGTCCCAACACGCCTATTGTCCTTGAACTGACCAATTACACTGCAACACTGCAGAATGACGAGGTATCAAAGAGAGATAGCTAAAGTTCGGGACTAATACGTCACGACTCCACCATCATATTTGGCTGTTTGAAATATGGAATGAAATATGCTGAATTCAAAACGATATAGATTTGATTCCCTTCAACTTCAACTCATAATATTGATTGTACATAAAATGTAAATCATGATTCGTCGATTGAAAGAGGTTTGCATGGATTTCTTCTCTCAGTGGTCTTCCCCCAATGGATTGGTAAAACTAAAATAGAATGACACATTGTCAGAAAGAATAACGTGTCTCCAGAACTAAAGTATTTGTTCGATACAGATGTTCGCTCATTTTTGTTAGAAATCAATGATCCAGAATAGCATCGGTTAAAAGAATCAACATTTTTCCATTCGCCAGCGGTTAGTGTAAATCACAAATGTTTGAGATAATCCACCATTTAGTTTTTTTCAATAATGAAATTTTCGAATGCTTCACTGTTTAATTTTTTATCGCTTGGAGCGCACTAAAGGGAATCCCTATAATGTTCAAAGAACATCGTGCGTTCCTAGGGAGGATAGGGATAGGAGGTAGGTATTGGATAGATAGAGCTTTTCATCTTTGAAATGGCTTAGAGAAATCCAAAATTGAATGAAATTTGATAAAGACAGCCAAGGCAGTCAATCTGCATTTGCTGCCGTGTGAAACATAGAACACTTTCCCCAAATAATATAAAACCAATTTTGTGTAATTTTTTTATTGAAATCCCCATCATTTTGAGTTCATGTCAGTGTCAATTGTATTACTAATTTCATTAGAATTTCTTGGAACGTTGCATAGCAACAATCTTTTTCTGCCTAGGCAGTAAATGTACACCTTGTCTGCCTGTCAAGCAACAGGAAAAAGCCACTATCCCTGCCGCTTGAGGAAAAATCTAATTTTCTTATTCGTCAGCGGTTTTTGTACTTCACAAATGTTTGACCGACTCCACCATTTTGTTTTGTTTTTTTTTTCAAATATGGAATTTTCAAATACTTCATACTACAAAATGACGCCAAGAAATTCAAATGCGGTTGAAAAATGATGAAACCACGAGGATAAAATCTTCCGTTTTTTTTGTGGCCACCTCAAGACCACCCGATATATACTGATAATCATGCTGATATCTATCGGAAAAATTACTAAAGATGGACGAAAAAGGTAGATATCTTCGAATCAAATTATAGAAATTTCGTCTGGGTTTCTGTGAAGTAGAGTGCTGTATATTCAGTTCCATCTATCGGTGTAATTATGTAGTACAGACTGAAGGCTTGACAAAATGCAGAAATCTATAATTTATTTTTACAGATGTCTACTACTACTACTACTTTACAGATGTCTGTATAAACCATAATTCCGCTTGTTCATGTCGATACCAGTTCTATAGTCGAGATGGCGCTCATTACGTATTTCATTCAAGGTTAGTAGAGCTGATGATTATTTTGAAAAGGGTGGTTGCCTCGATTAAAGGCATTTTTGCAATTTTCAATTCAAATATTCAAAAAATACTCACAGCTGTTACGTTGACACATTTCATTACATATCATTACGTCACGATGTCACGAATTACTCGCGGTGTGGGATCGAAGCAACCTGCTTCCTCTACGAAATGATCAGCTCTACAGACCCTGTACTCTATTGAGAAAAATGTTCATTGCTGGTGAAGAAGTTTCCTTTGTTGAGGACTCATCTGAATAAGACTTTTCCAATATATAGGTACCCTCGATGAAAGTCATTGGGTGCTGCTCCTGAGGTGGTGTATATGGAGTTAGTTACAAAGCCTACACAAAACACACATGGCTGAAGGACCTCTAGTATATATCAATATTATATAATATCGGTGTTGTTCACGATAATTCTTTCCATACTCCAAACACATCTCAATCACATGTTCTTTTGATGCTTTAAAATTTTGAGAACATATATCTTTTCAGCTCCAAAATATTTCTGTTCCCTTTTGATTTCAATAAACTTTATAAATTTTTCGAAACATTCGAAAACGTTATACATGGTCAATCAGACCGGCGTCTCCACTCATGTTACCTATACTTTTTGGAGTCACCATGAACTGAGGAGTTTAGGTATACGTAATTGCAGTTTGATTTCAAAACATCATCAAACAATCATCGAAAAAAATTAGGAAGACTTCCTATTCTTTCGTATAGGTATGCCTCCAAACATTCTTGATAATTGAAGTGAAAGTAAAAGTTGCACACCTATTATACAGATCTAATATTCTAGATTTCATGCTTCTTTAGCATCATTGTTTATGATGTTCATATAACACACGTGGTGATAAAATTTTCTTTGTTTCTTCATTTCACAGCTATTAGTTGATTCACCGAAATAGAAAAAAGAAATTTTAGGTTATATTATTATAATAATATATTGTGATGCATGATGGAAGATAACAAGTCATTTGTTTTTAAGTTTTGAGATTCTATATGTATCTAGTTATATACCGTTATTCTCTCAACACCCTGTATAATCCCATGTAAATACACTTAGATCTTATAGACATATATACTTCCAGCTGCCCTCCCTCTCCCCCTCCTAGAATCAGAGCCGGACTGGGCCGCCGGGCGATCGGGCTTTCGCACGATGGATGGGTTTTGACCCTTGGTCTTGCCCTGCTGTTGCTGTTTCATTTTCGACCAGGAATTTGGTAGAAATTTGGAATTTTGTACAATTGCATGTTTATTATATTCAGTGACGTAACTAGAATTTTTCGACCTCTACGCGAAATATACATATATATAAGGAGGTTCTCCCTTCTACTTACAAACTCGGTTACTAATCAGAAATTGCAACAAAAAATGAGATAACGAGCTGAACGAGCTCTATTTTTCATTCATACTTTTACAGATATCTTGACATAATATACTCGTTCTCATCAAAGTGGAACAAATCTTCGAAATAACTTCGAATATCCTGAGTTCAAAATAAAACTCAACATTTCTTTATGGAGAAAAACAAAGCCTTGGATCACTCAAAATTCAAACTAACACATTTCAATAATCTATGGTTTCAATTTACACTTTCCTCCCTAATCGACGAATGCCGACTGATGTCCGAACTAAACAGCAGATCTTTTGAAAAAATAATGAACGTTTGACAGATAAGTGTCCCTAGATTCATTTGAAACAATAGCGTGGATCATTCGGATCAAAAGTGACTTTGTTTGACAAGCGAATTTTGCAATTGTGAGGTGGAGCGTCTAGGGAAGCCGAGCGAAAGCAAAATTTGCGAGTGTCACTTCTGATCCTAATAAAACAATCAACTATTTTCTGCAACCGACACAAAAGTCGTCCATTTCAGTACCAAAATTAGCTCTTAAATTGACATTTTTATTACTGACACAAACATAGGTATATTGATAGGCAACATTTTTAGTTTCTAGGAGCTGATTTGTCCCCGATTTCGGCAAATTTGACATTTCTTACCCATGCTGGAGATATAAATACATAATTTCGTATCTGTATTTCATTCGTTATTCTCGGGATGGATAACTTCTTTTTGAATAATCAACGCCAGCAATACTTTTTTGTCTCACACAACGATAATGTTCATCTTAATTTGATTACCGAGCCACACAGTTGAATATGGAGAGAAATGAATAATCGCTATTATTATTGTTGATATGCTCACTAACATAACATTTTCCACGTCTTGTTTCTATACCTGGCACTGGCGCGGTATTTGCTATTTGGGCTGAAACCAGGTCCAAATGAATTCATCGATTCATCGATTCAATAGAATACACAAATGAGTCACTCTGTGGTTGCATTTATCTCGGAACAACAATTCGAACATCCTTGAGAATTGAATAAACCTGATCTGTAAATGCAGATAGAATATTCTCAACACACGGATTATTCGTTGCATTGCATACATATGGCATCCATATAATTATAATGAAGGTATTATAATAATCTGTCAAGTAAATCACATTTCGGTTACAGAAAAAATAGCATATTTCACTGATCAAACAAACTGTTACTTTTGATCCTAATAAAACAATCTACTATAAAGTGACTGTCGAGGTAAATGCATCATTTCAGAATATAGGTAGGAACTGATTGGTTCACCATCTCGAAAAACAAGATCAGTGCGTGATTCCGAAAGAAAGGAAACATTTCATGCTCTTCTACCTCCGGTACTTCCTATCTGTCTCGCTTATTACTTCAAATTCATTCACTGAAAACTTATAAAAGAGCGCGACAACCGTTAAGCCGATTCACATCAAAACTTTAAATCACGTTATGCGACTGTCCATCAATGTTGTGAAATCCAAAAATCATTCGAAATGTACTACTACGAGTTTTACGTGTTATTGACAGTGGCTGTAATCAAATTCGCTCAGAGTGAAATCATGGAGAATTTGCCTAGACACAGTCGTGTTGCTCGACAGCGTGATTTTTGGTTTGGTAATGGAAACAGAAGGGTGGACCATTTTAGTGACCGAGCTAGTAGATGTGAGTTATTCTTTTTACACAAATTTCCACAATTCGACACTTTTTTACCTGTATCGATATGTTAACCACTATCTTTTTTCTGTTACAAATACATGTTGCAAGGTTAACCTTGCGAAAAAATGCCTGCAGGCATCTTCCTTCGGTAGTATGACAATACTGACATTGACATTTCGTATTTGTATCATATAAAATACACTACACACAGTTTTATCACTAACCAAACCGATTTTTCACACCTCGACACGTGTTTCGTTCGCTAACTATGTTAGCATCTTCAGGAGAAGAAGTGTTGTCTTGAAACATGAAAATGGTAGATTCAAGATCAATCATTGAAAGCATCCTGTAACTCATTTGTAGACTGAAATCACTCATTCATGACACTGAGAAGTGTCAAAATATAAGCAGAGCACTACTTCCAAAGAAAAATATTTTGCATTTTCATGTTGACAACGGGAGCAGATTCGTTCCCGAAACGTCCAAAGATAAGTGGAAATTCGATATATCTTCAATATATCTAGATTCATTTCCTTCAAACATTTTTTCGAACAAAGTGTCACTAACAAGCTACTGAATTTTTCTTTCAGGCTCCCTGAAAAATTTGTTAAACGCAGTGACATTTTGGGGAAAATCATCTGATTTGTCCCACTACAAATATATTGAAAATAGAAATGATACGCATATTTTTATTTTATAGAAACGAGGAGAGAAAATCCCAAAAAATCAAGTAAAATGAATGTACCACCTCCTCGATTAACCTACAGACAGTATTTTTCGAATGATATTGTACTTAACTCAGATAGTCAATGTTTGCATTGAGGCAAATTTTTTTCCTGAGCAATGGAAGACCTCAATCATACAGCCCATTCCTAAAGTAACCACTCCATCTTCCTATTCAGATTTCTGCCCAATAAGTCTTTTAACAACTATCTCGAAACTGTTAGAAAAGGTCATACACAAGCAAATTGAAGAATATGTGACAGAAGATAAGCTTTTGCCTGCAACACAGTCCGGCTTCAGAAAAGGTCATAGTACTGCAACTGCCCTAGCTAACATTGTGGACGATGTTGTCAGAGCCTCTGATATAAATTGTGTTTCGATTCTGGTCTTCTTTGATTTTTCTGAGGCGTTTGATACTATAAACCACAATCTACTATGTACAAAACTAAAATATTATGGATTTTCTGTTAATGTCGTGAAGTTCATAGAGTCATATCTGTCTAACCGTGAGCAAAAGATAGCGATGAATAGCAAAGTTTCATCTTCCAGGAGTATAACATCGGGTGCCCCTCAAGGGTCTATCTTGGGACCATTGCTCTTCATTATATATACTGCAGACTTAATGAGTAAAATAGAACATGCCTCTGTTCAAACTTTTATATCATTTTGCACCGTACGAATATCATATAACCGAATATAAAATTAATACCGATTTGGACAATATAAGGCTGCTATCAGATAAACATAATTTGAAGTTGAATGCGTTGAAGTCTATGTACATACTCTTCGGTAATAAAAGATGAGGCATTTCCAAAGTCAACTGAGCATTACTATTGGCGAAGATCCTGTTCCATACTTCAAAACTGTGAAGTCCTTGGGTATATTTATTGATGATGATCTAAAATTCTGGAGTGAGGTTAGGTTATAAAACTTTACACACTTATTGTTTTAAACGATTTTCCATATCTGACATTGCAGTTCTTTCACTATTCACCTTCGTCCAGTTTGACGGCCAAGATTGCCAAGCTGCTGATGGAACATACGGTACTTGTCTCAGTACTACTGCAGACTGCGCCAGAAGAGGTGGGGCCATCGCAGGACCGTGTGCAGGAGGGTATGGTACTTGTTGCATATGTGAGTTCTTATTCCATACTATAGCATTATTTATCGTGATCGATCATTGTCAATCAATGATTTTAATATCCCCGAAGAAAATGTGTGACTGACTCTTTATTTTATCTGTCACTTCTTCGGAACAGATATCCTAAATAATACCTGTACAAACATGGGGGAACCAACTCTTAGTCAAAGATCATCTTGCTTAATGACATAAATGTCAGGTAACTTCATATTAAATTAAGAAGAGTCACAATACTAGAAGTGGAATGAATTGGTAATTAACACAGAGGAAGAAACTCACACAGAACATTGAATTGCATCCTCCCGAAATCTACGCAACGACTGGTATAGACGAATACAGATTGCGAGTGTTTTTTTCCGAAATGCTGAATTGTGCATAAATTGTTAAAAAACGCTTGACTACCTACAGACCGGTTTCGGACTTTGGCCCTCATCAATTCAGGGGTGTCCCCTGATGACATTCATGACCGCGATTTGGAGCGAACCTGACCTAGCGAACCTGACGAACTAGTCAAGCGTTCCAGAACCATTCAAGCGCAATTCAGCATGTATGAAAGGAACACTCACAATTCGTATCATCTATACGAATCAATGTTCTGCGTGGTATAAAGCAACAGGAAAGTAGTTGTTTTCTCTCCTTATCTTTCTACAGTTTCTTTCATTTTATAAACATATTGTGGTAATTATTTCGAGTTTCTCCCTCTTTGTTAACGTCATGGTTGTTTCAATAGAGGCATTTCAATCTGAGTTGTAGGTTACTTTAATCAAACACCTCGTTTAACCGGAAAGCCGCTATCGAACAATTTTCCGCCTCTGTGAATGATTTTCCATAATTCCTTCTGGACCGGATGATTCACTCATCGATTGTCCAGACCATTCCACACTCTATTGCGTCTCAAACATCACTGCATCAGAATATCAGAAACAATACTGATTCGAATCCCTTCCTCTGTACTGTTCTCCTGCTATCACCACAAACCCAGACAGCACAGAATATTATATGAATATTCAGACACTTTGTCCCTGGTATTGTGTGCTCACTGCTCAAATCATAATATTCTACTTGATGTATCTTTATGTTCCATGATCTGCTTGACTTGACATTTGAAATGTTCTGACGTCTGTCATGTCAATTTTTGTATAACTTTCATCTTCATCATGTGATTCTTTCACTTAATCAGGTTGATTTTGATGCTTCATCAAACTTTTTATTTTGATTTTTCTGAGTTTAATTAACACCTTTCGGTAATTCAAAGGCACTTGGGCCCTTGTAAAATATGAAACCTATACTACCAGAGATGAGTGTATAATCTCTGCCTATACCCCTAACATAATAACATAATTCATAACATAATAAATTCATATCATTTTACAGAGACAGTGAGTTTTTTCATGTTTTTTCACTTTGTTCTTCAATATTGCTTAACCCATTGTTTTCCAGATCATGGAGCATATTTCCCTGTTTGCCATGTTATTAACTATACTATTTGTATGTCTACTTTTTTCATTTCCATGTAAGTACTAAGTAATTCTTGTATCTATATCCTAACTCGATACCGATTTTTCTAGAACTATGATACTTTCTATTGGCTGATGATAGGCTTATATAAGCCCGAAACATATTCCTTTACGATTGATCTCTGATCATTCTTATGAAAGTTGTGAAGATGTCTTTGGGTTTGCATCTATGAACTACACCACTCCACTATTAGTCACCATGGACTTCTTCCAAAGATTATTCTATATTTGGGTCTCAACACAATATCTGTACTATCCTGAAGGAAGTAGTCGAAGAAAAAGTATAGAGCATATTTCAAGATATAAAGCAATTACGCACTTGTGGAGTTAGACACTTGCCGCTACGCGTGCGTATAATATGCGTTATAGTCCAATAAATGAAGGAGGAAAAAAAGGCAAAGTTAACGTAAATTACGCACTATTTTCATCTTCCGGTTGGAAGTAGCTCTTGGTACCTCATTAAACATGAGACAAAGTTTGACTGGAAAACGCGTGCGATGGCGGACCACGAAAATAGATTTTCAGCCAATATCTCCTAAAATATGGCAGTTAGAGATTTTCGGTTCAGATAAAAATTGAAGTTCAGTTAATTTTCTACAAAAATGGTTCTTATCATATTTCTCGAAAATTTGCCCGGTTTCGAGAAAAACGGCACGAAGCGCACCTCGAATAATGAGCTTCTGTGTTGTATATGCCGGAGAGCACAGTCCGTGTATTTACACATCGGCGGGGGGACAAATTATTCAATAACTTTGTTCAAATTGCATATTTTCTCATGATTCAAAGTTCATGTGAAAGAGGAATTCTGCTGCTATCATACCCTGCGTGGCCGCATGGTTTGTAGCAGACGACCCGAGCGCCACGTAGAGCACACACGCGGCGAACGACGGAGGAACGAAAGTAATAAATTATAGCGTGTACATTTAGATATACTGGTTTTTTCCCGGGATATCAAAGGTATGACTTACATACATCGATGGAAAGGTGGGAATTGCCCCGTTACACTAGTTAAGGTGTTTAAATGTTAGAAATAAAGAGCACGGAGAAAAAAAACACCGAAAAAAAAGTGTGTTTTTTCCTCGACCCCGCTTTTTCTAATTTTATTGAAAAATGGACGACTTCGTCTAAAAAAGTAATTGCACAATCGAAAAGTAGACCTTCTTAGCTTTCAAATGATGTATCATAGAAACCAATCGGATCATGTATAAATTTTTAATTGATGGTTGTTCACAAAGTTTCCCCGCGCTCCAAAAACAGCAAAAAATTTGGATTCAATAAACAAAGATCAAATGAAAATTTAAAAAAATTAGGGTATACAAATTTCAGGGATGACAAAGGACCTTATGAGGACCCATAATCAGGAGAATTTTGAGTAAATTAGTGCAATACAAAAAAAATAGGAACAAATTCCTGGCGAGGTCAAAATCGACCGGGAGCAGAAAGTTTGACCCATGTTCCGATATGGCCAAAAGAGTCAAGCGTGACTCAATTCACAGGGTATGATAGCAGCAGAATTTCTCTTTCACATGAACTTTGAATCATGAGAAAATATGCATTTTTAAAAAAGTTATTGAATAATTTGTCCCCCCGCCGATGTGTAAATACACGGACTGTTCTCTCCGGCATACAACACAGAAGCTCATTATTCGAGGTGCGCTTCGTGCCGTTTTTCTTGAAACCGGGCGATTTTTCAAGAAAAATGATGGGAACCATTTTTGTAGAAAATTAACTGAACTTCAATTTTTATCTGAACCGAAAATCTCTAACTTCCATATTTTAGGAGATATTGGCTAAAAACCTATTTGCGTGGTCTTTTGGGGCCATTTTCTCCGCCATCGCACGCGTTCTCCAGTCAAACTTTGTCTCATGTTTAATGAGGTACCAAAAGCTACTCCCAACCGGAAGATGAAAATAGTGCGTGATTAATGTTAACTTTTTCCCTTATTTATTTATTGGACTATTATACAACCCTTTTTATGTGATATACGATTCCGCCTTTGTGAATGATTGTCTAGGTCTGGACCATTTTTCAGTCTATTGGGTTTCAAACATAACTGCACCAGAAATGATCCTAATTTGAATCTCTTTCGCAGTCCTAGTTTCCTGCAGCCGCACAATTCGAGAGAACGGAACTTACTTCGTGAATAATGGATATCCAAATCAGTACGATGGATCAGGTTCCTGTCAGGTCACGCTCACCAAATCTTCTTCGGATGTCTGTCAATTCAGGTAATTTTCTCTGAATTTTTGGATTGTCCCCTTCTCTCGTCTATACAGGGCAGTGCAAGCCTCCTCAAGAATTTCTGTACATCGAATGGTACATACGTTCGTTTTACCGGTTTTAAATCCTGATATCAAGTGGGATTTGAGAATTCGGCAGCGATGCTTCCACTTGGAAGTATCCAGAATAGAATACAAATTCGCGACTTGGCAACATCCAACGGAAAGCAGCCCATGAACAATGAAATTCGCCAGAATTGCGATCCACGAGCACCGAACATAAACAGAGACAATAAGTAAAATTGATGATAAACATGATTTTTCAATTTTCCATAAACCTTTCCACACTGATATCACACTATTCATGATAATTCAATACATCCTTATCAACATAAAATTGCAGCATATACTAAGTATTATACACAGGCTAGTGAATGTTCCTCTTTCGGAAGTAAATTTCAATAGAGAACTCAATATCACGAAACAGATTGCAGTCAACAACGGATACAACGTCAATTTGATAGACAGAATTCTCTCTCAAAAATTTCATAATAAAGCTATTCAAAGAGTTCATCCTACCATCAAGAATAATAATCAAAATATAATAGAACTTCAACCTATTTCGGATCATCAACCGAAAAATTAGCTTAATTTCTGCATGAACCGAACTTGCAAGTAGCATAAAGAACAAATAACACCTTGGGAAAAATAATGAAGACAAAACTTCTGAATTCGAAATATAGAAATATCGAAACTCAACTGTAGAACTTGTCCTATATACGATATAAATCGGTCAGACAGGTCGTACGTTTAATCAGCGCATTCATGAACATAAGATTACTTTTTTAAAAAAGAAAACAAATTCAACATACGCCAACCATATATTAGAAGAAATCCATAGTTTTGATGATAATTTCGAAATTCTACACGTAGAAAATATGGGAATGGAACTCAATCATTTTGAATCATTAGAAATCAACAAACTCAAAAATTCTGACATATTACTTAACGATCAATTAGACCTCAATAATTCACTACTACTTCGTAGATGATAATTCCAAGTTAATCCGCGGTACACCGTATTTTAATGTAGATATTGTGCCTAATTTCCGAAAATGAAGGTTTATCGAACAGGTAACTAATCCTTCCGGTTGGGAAAGTAGAATATACAAAAGTTGAGCAAGCCAAGGTTAGAAGAGTTCACTGTACCAGTATATCACCTGACTAAGCTACTGTGTTAGCGAAACATATCGTGTGTTAGAGAATTTTGTGGAAATCTTATCGTTTGTGAAGTTTTCACATTTGCGATGGATTTCCATCAAGTGACGGCCGAGTTAATTCAAAATTTTTATCCAAGAATCTATCATCCATTTTGGATGATTAGAATTTCAATGAAGAATAGTAGATTGTTTTTTTGGCGAACGCCTAGCAAACGCAAAACAAATTCGCTTGTCAAACAAAGTGTCATTTTTTATCCGAATGAAACATGCAATTTTTTCTGCAACCGGAAGAACTCGAACTAATATAATTGAAGTAACCACCAATGTGACTCACTTGGCAGATTATTATAATAATATAAGTTAGTAAATTTAGAGAGAAGGCCTCAGACTACTTTACTTTGTTACAATTTCTGTTGACATACAATTTGAAAACGGTCGATAAACTGTCACAGCTGATTAACTAGGTCAACAGAGATTACAGGCACGAAGTCAATACTATCCGAAAAGGATGCGATATAGATGCAACCATATCATGATGCAACAAATATTCCATGTGGAGAGGATATTCTACCTGTATAAATGTTTCGTACATGAATTCGCACAAAACACAATGGCTAGTGGGTAGCGTGCTGGTCTGATATGCCAAAGGTTGTAGTTCCGTATCCCTTAATTCACCAACTATTTTTATCACTGTTTGTCTCTTCTCGAAGTGATTGATTCAAAAAAAGTACTGTGCAGGCATTGACAGATCAGATTTATTCAATTCTCAAGCATGACCGAATTGTAGTTTCAATATAAATAGTTATGTGATAGTGTTTCAGTTTCTTTTTTTGTTCATTCTTGATGACCTAGTACACCGTTTTTAGTTCCTAGATGCTAAAGTTCAATTTTAGCTCCTAGAAACTGAGTGTTGCATAGCAACGTGTCTATTTTCGTGTCAGTGATAGAAACGTCAACTTCAGGAGTTAATTTTAGAATCAAAATGGACGACTTCTGCGTCGGTTGCAGAAAAACACTCTCAATATCAACCTCCACTCATGAGTGACACCGCTAACCATAATATAATTTCCAACCATCAAATCATTACAATCGATGACACGCCAATTCAGCAATTTTGAAATTCTATGCGGCTCGGTTAGTTTCCAAGCAACATAGTTAATTGTTTCTGAAAATCGAAAAAACTCGTTTTTAGATTCATTTAGAAATTCCGCGAACTTGCATTCATGATATTACTCTGAGACTTCAAGATGAAGAATAATATATAAAGGGTGTTTCATATCAGAAATAGAAAATTCACTAGTTAGGATATCAAATAGCTACTCCTCATGTTATTTTTCAGGTTGAATTTTGAAATGTTCACGATCATGGGCCCAGAGTCTGAAAACCATATTTGCAACAGCGACCAATTCTTAGTGTCTGGAGGTATTCCGGTACCTGTTATATGTGGAGATAGCACTGGAAATCACAGTAAGCATACTAATCGTTTGTTCTTATAGCATACTTCATCTTTATACAAAAATCTTGTGTCGAATAGAAACATCGAATATATTGAATCGCGAGTTGGAAATAAGTTATTCCAAACATGTTGTAGATACAATACTTTCTCTAACGAAATTTCTGAAAAGGTCCAGCAAGGGCCTGCTCGGGTGGGGAGCAATTACAAATAGACGATTGAAAATAACTTGAAAACTCTTATCTTCAAGCCAACCAATTCTTCACCTAGATTCTGTAATATAGGGATGAGAGAATAATAATAGCTGTATAAACATTCTTCACAAAACACGATTGAAAGTACCACAAAAAAATCAAGTTTATTTCCAATCGGCATAGTAAGTGTTTTATTTTTCTGGTGTACTTTCTCATTCTGAGTAGGAGAAGTTTGTTGGTATGCAACATTCCAAACAATTTCAAAGATATTGTTGATCAAAATTGACAATTACATTGGGTGAACACAAAATGATGGAGTTTTCAATAAAAATAATTAGACACATTAGGTGGAAAGATTATGTTTCACATGGCAGCAAAGTAGATTTACTCGGCTATGAACTATCAGCAGCGACAGTCAAACCACTACTTTGCTGCCTATTAATACAAATAACTTTTCCAAACCAATCAATTTTACACCTTTATTTTCTCACAGAAAAATAGAATAGAATGAGAGAAAAAGAATGACTGCATATTAACTTACATACCTTGTGGGGAAAGTAATTAGGAAAATACGATTGAAAATTTCATACCAGTTATTTTCAACCAAACAGATGCTTTAGTTCGAAATTGTTACTATGCTGAGCAGAGAATTTGGCAAAAAAGTTGAAATTCTCTGGCACTTGACAGCTATCATATAATTAGACAAAATTGAAATAATTTTGACATGGTTTTCATTTTTCGGAAACCTAGTAATAAAATCATATGAAATCAATTATTTTCATATCATAATGTATATGCTACTATACATCCTATTTCACTAGGGTACAGGGAGAGTGAATATTCACTCAATGTTTTATTTTTAAATATAATTCCAGTATAACATTTTCTTATCGAATCCCCCACGTGCATGAATTGATTGCGGGAAATTCGTCTCGTACAAAAATTTTCAAAGATAATTATTCCTGATTTCTGAAAAATGTATTATTAACTGAAAGTAAAGACATCCAATGAAACTAATTGAAATCAGTGCATTAAGGTTCGATATCAATGGAACGATCAATTATTTCAATCTCGCCTTCGCCAAAATCTAGCAAATTGGTGGCATGCTCTAAGCACAGATCCTAAGACGACATTACTCCAGAACCGCCTTCGCCAAATTATAGATCGGGAGTAACGTATTAGTCCAGATCACATGATCATGGGTTTCAATGATTATGGAAGTAATTGGAGAAACTAAGGTTATATCGATTCATCCCAAAGATTCAATAATATTGAACTAGGTAAAAGTTATTTTCTTGCGATTAAGGTCCTATTTAAAAATTAGAATTTGTTAAATTATTTGCTAATCATCAAAAACATGTTCTTTCTCGTCTCACCCACATGTTGTTTTCAGTTCCTCTTTCTCTCGCTCTAGGAACCATTCAGTAGGTTCACCAACTTATTTCAAATAGTGCCTTCGCCACTTTCAAGTCAATGCTCGGAAATGGCGAATGCGAGTAATATATTGTGTTGAACAGTCGTCTTCAGAGATCATGTTGCAGCTGGACGGTGTCAGCACTCTTATTGCAGTAGTAATCAAGAATACCATCATCGTCCATGTGCGACATGATTTTTGAAGACGACTGTACATATTTGTAACTTTTCAGAACTCAACCAACATACCGAGCTTTGTGGAGGAAATAGTAGATTGAAAAATAAGTATGGTTTGAAATGAACTAATGGCCCAAAACGTATATTGATAGAGATTTATCACTCCAAAATTGAAGGAATTTAAATAATTTCCCCGCATAATTTCTGAACGGTAAAGCTACCAGATTGAATTTTCATGCATGAATGAATGTTGATTGATGAAATACTTCTTCCCGAAACATTTCTACATTTCTGATATCATTAAGGGTATTTGTAGAGTGTGGGTCATGATTTTTTTTAGACAGCTTTTTTCCTTGTATTCTTTTTGGTAAAATAATGGAAGCATCTGATAGAGCGGAAAAGACATTACACTAAAATGGTACTCCTATCAAAATTTCAAAATTTGAACCAGTTTTCGAGATACTTTGGTTCTTGTAGGAATATTATATCAGCAGATTAATTCTTCAGTATATAATATTCCACACCTCTAACTTCTGGGCCGGGCACCTCTATTTTTCTTTATGAAACATCATTTTTCACGCGATCTTTGCCCAATCCACAAAATTGTTCTGGAATAAGGTACTTATCGAGCAGGAAACATCTCTTCAAACTAAACTAAAAAACTAAACAAGGAAATTAACAATAACAACATCCACATCATAAACGTCAAAATTGAGAAATAATTTCATTATGGCTTCCTATAAAATATTGTTACCGATGAAAAATTGATCTGCTGATATTATGTAACTACAAAAACTCAAATATCTCAGAAACGTTTGGAGTACCATTCTTATGTTATTTTTTTAGGTCTATCATATTCCTCCTCCTATTTTTTCACCAAAAACAAAACGAGGAAAAAAGTTGTCTTCAAATAATCATTACCCATCTGTATGAAAACACTCTTTATAAGAATATCAGGAAAGTAGAAGTATATCAGAAAGTTGTATTATATCAATTTACATCAATGCTAGGCATTTCAATTTGATGGCTCTCACTGTTTAAAAGTTAAGCTGGAAAATTATTTCAATTTCAACAACTTTGGAAGGATATATCTCCCTCAATATTCATCTTGGGATATTAGTTCATTCATCAACCTATACTTATTTTTCAATGCACAATCACTTTCAGAAAGCTCGGTTCATATTTCTGACTCACCCTGCGTATATATATTCCCTATACATGCCGAAACATAAATTCGAACGATATTTCATATCAGTTGGCCATAAAAGTATCAATGAAATGAATTCTCAAATTCTTTCTAGTTTTCACCACTTTGAACGTGTATAATGTTGGATTGTTTTCAGTGAGATGTTCATAATTTCTCTGGTGTACCAACTTTCCAATTGTTTCGTCAGACTAGCTCTCGATATGAACAATTGAATGCGAGTTCGGAACGTGGGGTTCTGATATTTGATCATAGATGGCGTGAACGATGGACAATTTCTTGAAAAATTTCAAAATGCAATTCGAATCTTATTATGGAGTTGACCCAGATTTTGAATGATGTGTTTTCCTACTTTCATATTCAATAATAGCTGATAAGAAGCATCTAGAGACAGGAAGTAGAAGAGACAGAGCGTAATGAATAATCCGTGTAAAAACATTTTCATCTTGACATATTTGTCACGATGTATCACAAGTTAGTAAATAAACTATTATCACATGATTTTCATGAGTCAGGTCTTCGTGTCGTTCATGAATTCACCAGTGAAAGTCGAAAATATAACGCACCGTTTCCATTTACACAAGAAATTGTGAACTCATATGGATGTGTCATGAAGCCTTTAAATTTGGTTTGAAACTTCGGAAATTCAGCAAGATTCTCCCACGCCTCGCCATTTTCACAAAGTAGGCGATATCGAGAGATTTCGAAACTCCTTTCAATAGGAAGTGATAACAACATATGACTTTTTATATATCTATGTTTTCAGTGTATATTGACGCCGGGGTTGGAGTTGATAGTCCGATAACATTATCCATGGTCACTTCCGGACAATCCTTCGAAAGAAACTGGAAAATAAGAGTGCTGCAGATCCCATGCACATCATTATCACGAGGTTTGTATGCAACTAAAAAAAAAAAATCATCTTCCAAATCATGATTATCATAAGATATATGTGTAGATACTCTAATGGAATGTTCAGAGCTATTTGAATCATTTTAGATCTATGTCACACGCCACGCCACACCAATGATAACGATTGTTAATTTGTGCCAATGACTGTTATTCCAAATAAGCCTACTGCACTTTTTTTATCTGTTGGAGCACACGAACGGATATTTCTATGATCATCCAAAAACATCGTGCGTAACTAGGAAGGAATTTTCTCAAACTTTTGGAGTTTATAAGTTCTAGCGAATACTTCCATTTGCAAAGAATTCTGAAGCTTTGACGTTGGTGAATCAAAAGTTGAGATAGGGACATGAAAGCCGTTATGACCGATAATGAATGGTTTAGACACAAAGAATCTCGAATCTGAACACCTTATATCTCTGTTATCATTCCCGAGATCATTCCCGCTGCACGGGATAGCTGGAGATGCAATGAAATACAGGTGGTTTCATTCGAATATCGACTTCGGATATGAGAGGGGTGACAAGTTTTAGCTGGAACACACTGTATATAAGTACAAAATCTCATCACTGAAATTATATCCATTATCAAAATGTTTTTCCGGATTTGTTGAGTATACTGATATTTCAATGTGATTAAATCTCACATATAATTTGTCAACTTCTTCATCCATCCCTTGTAAATGCATTCTCCTCATTTTGCTCTCAAAACTTGTCTATTTTCCAGCTGAAGAAGGATGTCTGCAATATTTCACAGGCGTAGCAGGCCAGATCCTTTCCTATAATTACAACTCCTTGACAGGAGCTCAACTTTCGAACCAGGACTACGGCATCTGTATTCGGTCCGAGAGGAATTTCTGTGGAATCCAGTACACTCAATGTCCTGATCCTGACGCAGGTACATAAATATACAATGTTTGAATAATTCGCGATACAAAATAACACGTCGTCCCATCTGACGGCAATAACTTGAACACTTCTGAGCAGTTTGTTTCGATGATATGACCAATAAGCACAAACAAAAAACGAATGTGAACCAATAAAATCAAAGTAAACAAGCCGCTTTGACAGCTTTCAAGAACTTCGATAGGTGGCGTACGCTTATTTTTTATCGCGAATAATTATTCAACTGTATTCAACCAACCAGTGTATTCAATAAATGCGTTTATGTTCGAAATAATTACTGGCCTTATTAATATATAGTTGGTTACAAAAATTGTATACATCCTTTATATCTCTCCTGCAATGAATGGGATTTAGTTAGCTAAATCATAATTCATCGGAAAACTACTGATAATCATCTAGTACCCATGAAAGTCAACTGTCATTCTGGAACTTTGATTCAATCAGGATTATTCAAACAATTTCTGTTTGTATCAGAATTCTCCATTGAAAATGTATGAAAAATGTAGACGAAAATGAAATCGAAGAGAATGTTTTAGGTAACTGCATATTTCCAAGAACTGTGTGTTAATATGAAGCACTCATCTCTGTGGGCAATTTATTGAGTATGCCAGATGACAATAAACGTAAAACACAACATTCATGTGAGCAAAATGATGCAATCAGAATATGGATAAAAACCTGAGAAATCGAAAACCTTGATACCTCAACGAATCGAAGAGTTCATATCTTTTACGTCAGATGAAATCTTCTTATTCACAAAGGTTCGCTCCGCTCTGTGGCCCTCGTGCTTTAAATACTCGTTACTAAAAGAACGTTTATATCACATATGTATTATACTTATACTATTAAAATCACTTAGGGGTGCGTTCGAAAACGTACTCTGTGGAGTAGAGTTTACCCATTTTCGTTCAAAATTTGTTGGATTGTGTATACTTTACTTTCATTCGTAAATACTGGAGTATTTGACACCGAGTTAACTCATGCAACTCCACAGATTTGACAAATTTATTACTGGGCGAAGAAGGATGAAGAAGTTTGTATTTTTTTGTTTTATGTTAGGAAAGGTCCATTGGAAACGCAGTTCATGAGTGTTTTTATATCTTCAGAACATTCAAACTTCATATTTCGATGTTAAAAAGATCATGAAATCTTCAGGAAGTGAGACACTTAGGGTCAGTTTTGTGTAATGTTCTGTTTGGATAACAAAATATTCAATTGTGAATTCAATCATATACAGGGTGTAAATTTGAAAACTTTCAATGCGAATATCTCGCGAAAGAAAAAAGTTAAAAAAACGCCGTTTGGCAAAAATGCTAAAGAGTTAAGGGGAACTAGAACCACCATATTTCGGTCAAGGGATGAGTCACCCCGTCGGCGCGACACACCCGAACTTTGAAATGTCAAATGGCACTATCTTTTTTGTGATGCCTCAAATGAAAAGACTCAGTCAGTAGTATTCACCTGTACAACATTTTTCTTCCACCCACTACAGGGTGTACGAAAAATATAAAGTCGAATAAAATAAAATGAATTGTGTTAAAAGGATATTTTATTTGATCAGATGTTCAAAATGCATTCCATTCTGTTCTAAGCAATAGTATAATCGATGTTCAAATGCCATTCTAACATTTTGGAACACATCTCTTGGAATATATCGGCATTCTGCATTTTATTTTATTCAACTTTATGTTTTCCGTTCACCCTGTAGTGGGTGGAAAATAAGTCTTGTACAGGTAAATACTACTGACTGAGACCGTTCATTTGAGGTATCACAAAAGAGGTAGTGCCATTTGACATTTCAAAGATGGAGTGTGTCGCGCCGACGGTGTGACTCATCCCTTCACTGAAGTATGGTGGTTCTAGTTTCCCCTAACTCTGTAGCATTTGTGCCAAACGGCGTTTTCCTAACTGTTTTATTCAGCGAGATATTCGCATTGGAAGTTTTCGAATTTAGACCCTCGAATTAATGTTTTTCGTACACCCTGTAGTGGGTGGAGAAAAAGTCTTGTACAGGTGAATACTACTGACTGAGACCGTTCATTTGAGGTATCACAAAAGAGGTAGTGCCATTTGACATTTCGAAGTTGGGGTGTGTTGCGCTGACAGGGTGAGTCATCCCTTCACTGAAATATGGTGGTTCTAGTTCCCCTTAACTCTTTTTTCGCCAAGCGGCGTTTTTCTAACTTCTTTATTTCGCGAGATATTCGCATTGAAAGTTTTCAAATTTACACCCTGTATGTATATCGAGGTTTATTGTATATGTATGCTTTATCAGTATATAGCAGTACACAAGACGTGGTTTCAATATTGAAAACTGACCTGAACTGACTGAACTAAACTTGTCAATTTTTTTACGATGTTCATGTCAATCTCAGATGTCAATAAACTAACTCAAAATTCCGTCCTAATACCACAAAGAATAGTAATTAACTCAGAGTAAACTGATATCCTGCAACTGAGTTTACTCTACTCTGAGAGTTGATAACCGAACGCACCCCAGAGCTAATATGTGAACGTTTTTGTTATTTGAAAAAAATAACGGCGGAATGAGATGTTAATTACTCACGTGGATTGCTTCATGCTACTCGATAACATTCATAATGAAGGCAACTAGTCGGTTTCTGGGTTGAAAGGCCCCATTTTAATTGATAAGCAAGAAACCATCTGCAGGAGAATGCAATTTCATTAGGCATATAAATTTTCCCCAAAGTTCTTGCTCTTTCTCCACATATTTTCGTGAACTTCATTAATTATGTTTGCAATGTTGAAAATTTGTGGAAACTGCAGATATACAAGTATTGACCAGAGACTGCTCTTTGAGCTCTATTGAATCATTCCTTCCATTCCATCAAATTCCCCATCCCATCTGAGTTGGTTCATCAACAGTCATTCAAGAGCAATTTCATAGCGGACAGGGCGATAATGTAATGCCATAATAACAAGAAGAAGATACATACATTTGACTAGTTTGTCCATATTTCGGAATTATTCTCAAACGTTAAGAGAATAATCGATTCCATGATTCCATGATTTGATTTCAAAAACAAAATGAGAAGAGTTCATGGCATAGGTACATCACATTTGATTCGAAGAACGTGTTACCATACATAGACATGCTTTTTTGAAATACGTGCTTAGGGATTCAATATTTAGTGGAAAACAGATAGTCTCAGCTTTAGGGAAGAAAGGCACGATAATGTAAACAAAATCATGAGTATATAATACAATGAAATGAGATTCTCCATTCTTAATGTATAATCGTCAGGAGCCCTCTTACAATGGGCCGTAAGGATACATTTTTCCACTAATGTTCATGGAAACTTTTCTTTATATTCTTATTCGTGAAAGCCGCTGGTTAAGTTTGGCAGACTATTTTCGGGACACCCTGTATAACTGTTACAAAATCAGTTGGATTGATAAGACCCCGTATCACTATGATCAAAGACTCCATCATTCATAGTGGAATAAAGATATTCAATCATTTGCCAAGTCATATAAAAGAAATTCCGTGTAACAAAAAATTGCAGACCAAGGTGAAAATATTGCACGTTCAGACTCCACTATACAACCTCGAGGAATATTTTTCACAGAGACTTTAAAATTATGTATCCCTTTCTTTCTTAAAAGGATCGTTTTTTACAACATATAATCTATAAATATTTGACTGTGGCTTTATAGGAACTCTCACATGTGATAGTTTTATTACAATATTTGATGCACTACCGGGCGGTAAGGTGCACTTTATCGCCCAGATTTGCGGGCGTAAAGTGGCACTTTACCGCCCGCGAGCCCATTATCGTCCACGGACCATAAAGTGCAATTTACCGCCCGCTGTTCTCAAGTCCCTTATATGCACACATCCATTTGTGAAATACCTATATTTGAACTATCAGCTGATTCTATCGTTATGATTATGATACATGTTCATCCGATTCCATTTGTGCTATGAGTTCCTTCTTTGAATAGTGTCTTTCTGGCTGTCTGAAGTTTTTAGTCAAAAGATGACAATTTCAGATTGTTTTTTGGATGTATTGCTAGACAGCAACCATCAGATTGATTGACAACGTCAAATTTAGGGGTATACATATTGTTACATCTCAAGAAATGATTCTATGTTATTGAACAAAGAGTTTTACTCTTACGATAATTGCGATATTCGTACGGTAATTTAAATATGTAGTTTATACACATAAACATTGCGCTTCTCTTGAAAACTGAATTTATGAGTAACATATGAACTGTAGTTTGTTAAAATCTAGTCATAACTTGTGACTCGGAAAATAAACCACTAGTGCATAAAATTTCGTATGTATCACGTGCGACCAACGCCATCGGGCCATTATTCACGCCGCAGGCCATAAACGCCTACTTTACGCCCCTGATACATAAATAACTTATATGTTTTATTATTTTCTACCTTTGTTGTTTTTTTATTTCACATTCTTAACTAAGGCTTTATACGAGCTTTTGATTGTATATTCTCAATTGAATTTCAGAAAGCTTCACATTTTGAATCGCATATTGTTTATTATATTTCATTTAAATATGTATATGTACGAGCTTTGTCAACAAATACGAATGTATTTATGGCAATAAAGCATATTAAACCAATACAAAAAGCTCAAAGTCATTTCCACACAATATTCATAGAATGAACAACAATGGTAGATTTCCAGAGAAAAACAGCTATTTTCCTGGCTAATGCCACGCAGAACATTGGATTACATCCTCCCGAAATTTGTGCATCGACTCGTATAATCGAATACTGATACAAGTGATTCTTTCCTCGATGCCGACTTGATTTTTGTTTGGCTAGGCTTCGCTGATACGGCGGTCTTAGGACTGCTGGCTGGAGACTACACTGCACTGATGAACGTCAAAGAGCTCGAAACCGGTCTGTGGTTGTCTAGCGTGGCCTCGCTAAATCGAAATCAATAGGCATTCAGGAAAGAATCACTTGTATCAGTATTCGTTTATACAAGTCGATGCATAGATTTCGGGAGGATGTAATCCAATTTTCTGCGTGGCATTAGCCAGGAAAGTAGTTGTTTTTCTCCCGAAATCTATATACCATTGCTGTTCATTTCATGCAGATTGTGTGGAAATGACTTTCAGCTTCTTGTATTTATCCAACATTTCATTCCACTTTGAGCATTGTGGTTATTTCCTAGTTGAATAAAGCATAATTATGTGGAATTGAATTGAATTGAATGCATTTTTTTAGTGAATAACCGAACTCAGTCTTTCACCCTCTCCGGCAACTCGAACAACCGGGTGCCAGCGATGGTGGGCAGCACGGGCAACTCGAATTTCTGCCAAGCCGACTTCCTCGTCGTCCCGATGGCGTCCAACGTCGGGCGGGCAGCCACGGGGCCCTCGGCCACTGTGGACAGGATATGTGGCGGCATCCTGGCTGCCGACGTCACTTTGCAGCCAACGACAGTCAGAAGTGAGTTGAGCGTTGAGTTAGGGCCTACTCTATGGTTGAGCCCACTGACATGAACTACTATCAAGACCGCTAGTGATCATATCCGTTATCCCCGATACTAACAAGGCCTGAAGGCTCGTATAGAACAGCTCGTGACGTCAGCTAACTGAGGCAACACAACGCACACGTTCGTTAGGTATGTTCGAGAAGCGGTCGCGTGCCCGAATTCTAATGTTGTTTATTCATCAAAATAATTGGCGGAAAAATAACTGTTTTGTGAAATATTTCGTGTGGTGATAGGCGAAATAACAATGCCTTTCAAGTGTTGTGTTTCCTTTTGTCGAGGGAATTATGTGGGTGGTCCAAAAGTTTATCCTTTCTGTTTCCCGTTGGACAAAAAATTGGGTATATGCAATTCACCGCGAGGATTTTACTCCATCTAAGTACAGTGGAGTATGTGAATTACATTTTACTGAAGATGCTATTATCACCTCATCCACTGCAACTGATTCTAAAACTGGCGAAACTGAAACAATGGATTTGAAAATTCCTAGGCTCAAACGAGATGTTTTTCCTACTCAATTTCCTAACTGTCCATCTTATTTATCGAAAGATGTAAAATTACGCACAAGTCGTGATGAAGAACTCGAGATACTAGAAACTAAAAATTTGGCAAAAGCACTTACCAAAAGTAAAACAATTCGAAAATTACCAAAAATCATTTTGCTACACAGAAAATTAAAGGATTTCTAGTTGGATTAGGGTATTTTCAGTTGCCCGAAATGTGGTTCGAAATTATCGATTTGCATAAAATGATAGATTGGTTAGAAACTTGGAAATCTGCAAATGCTACTAAGAAACTAACAAACCAATCCCATACTGCTTTGATCCACACTATATAGAATGACAGAAGTTATACAATATTGTTTTAACGAACTGAAGATGAATGATGTTTCACTAGGAAAATTTCAAACAGATGATTTGGAACATAGGTTCGGGAAATATCGTCAACTTTCAGGTGGACAATATCACATATCTATTCGACATTCGTATGAATCGGAAAAAAGGCTCAGTATTCAATCACTGCTCACGCTAAAATCTCGTACTCAAGGTAATGTACAAATCAGGCGCTTTCACGAAAATATTGATTTCACCGAAGAAATCCAAGAAAATCATTCTTTCAATCCAGATATCATGGTCGAGGAATCTAATATAAATAAATATAGTGATGACATGCCGGTAATAACCTATTTAGCAGGTTATTGTTGCTATATTATAATTAGAAAAATTCAGTACAAATTTTGGAAACAGAACTTAATTTATAATGATGAATTAATAATAGAAGACAATCACTCTCTCATAAAAAGTATGAGTAGGTAAATTACTCTATCCGCAAGCTCTGATTGTGCAGTTAGTTTTGTATTTGTATATTATATTCAACAAAATCATCTCTGAGTTTGAGGAAATATTCTTGAATGTTCATAACGATCATTTGCCTCGTGGCAATGAATGCAAAATTCATTCCAATGATCAAACTGCAACTATCATATTAACATGTGCTACAAACGCTCTCCTTAAAAATTACTGTCTCAAATCTAACGATCAATCGGGTAAAAAATCCAACAACAGATTTCATGATTTTGCTAGATTAATTTCAATTGGATAGATTGACCAAAAAAGGGCTAAAAATTATTCTCCTGCGGCGAGCTTCCATTTTTAGCCCTAATTTTGCCTTTTTTCAACAAATGTTGACAACATTAATATGGACTTCGCAACAATTCTCGAATAGGGATCCAATAACTTGGAGTGAACAAACCAAAACCCCACACAGTCTTGTTCTATGGAAGAGTTAAGAAAGAAATTCTATGAAAATCTCAGGATCATTTTTCGGTCGGTTCAAATATACTAATAGATTGAATCATATGCGAAGGAACATTCTAGACTCCAAACTTGATGTTTAGCAGTTGATAGCACATTTGCTTCCACTAGCTTGTTTCAAATTGTTCCTCCCACTGGACATATAAGATGGATGATAATTGATTATGGCTGTTAGATTCCCTATGAGACTGTTTGGTACGCTTACATGAAACGTATTCCAATCTTGGTTACCATTAATCACAATGTCGTGAAAGCCTTGACAAATAACTATCTTATTCGAAGCAATTGGAGGAAAAAGTGATGTGGAGACCAAAGAAGTCTCACAAAATCAGACATTTATGCGGGATCACTAAGAAATATTGAAGATCAATGAATGAGTCTTCCCAAGTAGAACTGACATGAATGTTTAGAGGATTGTTACTATACTTTTATGTGCCTTGTGTCTTTTTTCATCTTCTAACACGCAAGATAATTAGTTTTTTTCTGTGACGGGAAAAAAGTTTGGCATTTCATCTCTGTTGGCAGGTTATAAAATGTCACTTTTCATAAATTACTTTTTTCCCGTGGGAAAAAAGTGAGTACTTTTTTCCCGTATATATATCACATATATATACTCTGTTAATAGCTCTTGTTGTGCTATAGTTCCGAAAAATGAGTCAATAATACCGTCTCCGAGAAAGAACTGCAAGTCCTTTTATCTTCCATTCGACTTCGCGGTTTCGTATATTACTAAACAACTACTGAATTCGCAATTTTTTAAAATCAAATCACAGAATTGAACTGACAGAAGTGACATCAGATATTTGATGACTTCAAAAGAATGATAAAGATGCCTATAAAACGCAGGTGTCCCTACTGTTAAAAAATTGAAATTTCACGTCGATAATTTTCAGAATTCGAAATAATGTAATATCTTCTCAATATTGATTGGTGCTTCCTTCTGTCACAGTAAAAAATAGTGTATTATACACGGGAAAAATATTAGATTTTAGCACACGGTTTTTTGTCTCCCTCCGCTACGCGTCGGGAGACAACACAACCTGGAGCTAAAATCTACTACTTTTTTCCCTTGTATAATAAATAACTATTTTTTCAAATGAAAGTGGTTTTTAATTATACTAACCAGGCAGAAGAGGTGTAGTTTCTCTGCCTAGGCAAAGAAAGTCTGTTTGTTGCTATATGCAACGTTCCAAGTAATAGTTTGAATCAAATTTGTAATCAAGATGACAATGACTTTCTGTGAACACGAAATGATGGATATTATTTGGACTCTGCGTTAAATTGAAACGAATTTGAAGAAAAAATTATAATATGTTTCACATTGCCGAAAAGCAGATTCATTGCCTTGGCTAAGAAACGCCAGCCGCGGCATCAAATCTTGTGCTTTTATGCCTAGTAAAACAAATACCTAATCATTTTATCCTATGATATTGGGAATACTCTACTTTGGGTATAATGCTTTCATCAAAAGTCATAATATATCACGGTTTACTATACGATCTATTTCACATCATATAATTTTTCAGCGTGATATGAAATATACAACATGAGTTTGTTGATTTATTTTGGTCCTCTTCGTAATTAGTTCCGCGCCCTGTAGTAATTGTGGGTGATTAATTGAAAATGGGTAATCTCTAACTACAGATTGTGAACACCAAAATGTAGATACTTATAGTTAATCAATATATATGCCTCATGAAAATGTTGCTTATGCTGGTTTGTGAGATACAGGACGTGTTCAAGGGGAAGATTTCATTTCAAAACTTTACGATAACTTCTGTATATAAGTTTTCACAGTATGAACATACAATTTTGTTGTTTCAGATTCTCTGACATGAGAAATACGAATTTGTGATTGCTCATAGAGAGCACTAGTGGCACTTTGATATTTCAGTAAATTACATCATATATTCTTTATCCTTCGAATAACGGTAAAGATAATTTGAAAATATAAAAGCACTCTCAATTGTACAGGGTGGGCCAAATTAGTCACTTTTGATAGGAAAGTCCTAGCGTCGAACTAGATAAAAGAAAACTGATGTCGATGCCTGAGGGTCGATTCTCATGCAAAACGTTTCGGAGTTACAAAGTGTTCTTCATAAATGGGCATTTTTGGAAAGTGGCTACAGATATTTTTTTGACAAAATTGTGTGTTCTCATGGAAATAACTGCAAAGCATTGTGTTTGTGATAACAATTATTCCTGAGGCACTGGAATCGGCCTTCCTATATCTTGTTCAATAATCCTTCTTGAAGGAAAAGGTATATGGTGACTGATTTCAGTGCCTGAGGATCAATTTTCAAGACGAACATAATGCTTTGGAAATGTTTTGATGGAAACGAAGAATTTTTGACAAAAAATGAGTTCCAGCCACTTTTCGAAAATTCATATTCCCGAAAAACACCTTGTAACTCTGTAACGAAGGTAGATATCGATATGCAGTTTTCACCATTGAGTTTTTCATGTGAATTGATCGACAGGCACCAACATAAGTTTTTTTTTCTATGTATAGTTGGAGAATAGGACTTCCCCTCTAAAAATGTCCAATCTGGCCCACCCTGTATATAAAAAATGTATTATTTAAAATTGGAAAGCGAGCGAAGTGTCACTGAAAAAGTTACAGTTATTACTAATGACAATCACTAACAACAACAACAACAAAAACCAAAATTTCTAAGTAAATATTTGACCGAACTCATTGAGAAATTTTAAAATATTTTATTTCTTGAACACCCACCTAATCCTAAACCAGCCCCAGAACCAGCAACACTTTTATAAGCCATGCTGGGTTGAGATTCATTTGTTGTATATCGCTACTTCAAAGTTGGGAACCAACTCCCCAGAAGTCGAAACTTGTGCGGGGTTAGGAAGAGCGGGACCTACAGCTTATAGTGGAATCCGAACCACTTCTAGGGCATCGAGGTGCTGCCAGGATTACAACCATGAATCACACATTTTGATGAAAAATGCTCAGCCGATAGCCTGATTCGAACCGACAGTACCTCTGCATCGTGAACGGCTATCTGTAGCGAATTTCAGCGCATAGACAAACTCGGCCACGGAGCCCCACTCATTCATCATTCATCATATTTTGTTATTCACTATCTGTAGTTCAGAGATCGCCTCTTCTCAATGAATCACCCTGTATAAGTGATACAATGGTTGTGTTCTACAGCTAGTAGGTAACGCAGAAAATTAATTACTTTGAAGCTCGGAAAATCTATTTACAACTGAAATCCAGTTTCCCACTCTGTCCAATGGTCATTCGACTGAGGTGTGTGGGAAGAGATGTAATGAATTTTCGTTCGTTTGAGCATGTTTGAGCAAAGAATCAACGAGAAAAAATTCCCATTATTTCCGGAGATATCCGCGGAAAAAGGAAAATATGCAAAATCGTTCTTATTTATTCATCAGTTTATTCGAGGAGATTTTTCAAAATAAAAGCCACTTCATCATTGCCACTTTTCCTCCTCTACAAAAAGGAATTGTCAAATTGGAAATCCGACGTTTCTTCTTCGTAGGGCCATCATAAACTTTATTTTCAATTTCCTTTTTCAATAGTTTTCGGTCTCCTTGATATGATGCTGTACCAAAACAATACATAAAATGTTCACTTCAGTGGAAATAATGTTCATAAAAAGTATGGATAGATACTCATCTTTGTATAATACAGTGTTTTTTTTATTGAGTTGTCTTTGTTTAACACACTATTCAGTGCGTAGGACTTCATAATTAAATTGATCTAATTCAATTATACGAAGCCAACAATGATAATTGAATAACTATATAATATACTTCTCACATAAGATATTTAGGATTGAAGAAAACAGGTTGGTTGATAGTGTGTTAGTCAAAAACATTTTTATATGCCATGCTGGGTTGAATCTTCATAGTTTGTTATTCACTATCTGTAATTCACCTATTCTTAATGAATCTCCCTGTATAGGTGATACAATGGTTGTGTTCTACAGTTAGTATAGGTAACGCAGACAATTAATTACTTTGAAGCTCGGAATAGTATATTATTAAACGAGCGGTAATGTAGGTCATAACTCACGCAGATGAAGTTTGCAGCACGAGCCACAGGCGAGTGCTGTAATATTCATCAAGTGAGTTATGACCATTACCGCAAGTTGAATACTATACTTTATCTACGACTATTACAATAAATCCTAAGTTATACAAGTACAGAGAAAGAACTTTATTGACAAACCTTGATATACTTAATACAAATTTTAGATTCAATCACTCGCATATTGTTTATTGAAAAAATTAACTGTGAAGTTAACAGTAAACTGAATATGTTGAAACTGAATTATGGAAGTTTATTGTTTCTTTTTGTGTTTGTTGCATATACAGTGAGGACGTAAAAAGTCCTCCCCCCCCCTTATCTTTTGAACGGAAGAAGCTATCGAGGTCGGGTAAAATTCAGGTAAAAAGGTACTACTTTTTCTACTATTTGGCATAAAAATGATTGTGGTCACGTGGCCTAGTGTCAAGAGGGTACCATCAACTTTTTTTTTTCAAATGTAAAAGATGGTCACGTGGCACCTGGTTTTGAAGGCCTTCCGATTCTCTATCCACCACCGCTGTGTTTGTGAAAATCGACAAAGCCGTTTCAAACTGACGAGGCATTTGAAAATTATAAAAACAAGCTTAAACCTATGAGAACTGTCAAAAGTATCGATATGATTAACGTCAATATTAGACTGGCATTGGAATGAAATGATATTTGGAGTCTCCAGCAAAATAAATAAGGTAAAAAAAATGGAACAAAATCCACATTTTAAAATACCAATAATATGCGCACCTGTCTTACCACAAAAAAATTACTCTTCGACCATAATCAGTGACGGAGTTGAAATTCTGCTGCAATTAATAGTTGAAATAATTTTTTTGTGAAATTTTTGAAGCAAATTTCAATAGCTTGTCAGTTTGAAACGGCTTGGTCGATTTTCACAAACACAGCGGTGTTGGATAGAGAATCGGAAGGCCTTCAAAACCAGGTGCCACGTGACCCCCTTTTACATTTGAAAAAAAAAAGTTGATGGTACCCTCTTGACACTAGGCCACGTGACCACAATTATTTTTATGCCAAAAAGTATTAAAAGTAGTACCTTTTTACCTGAATTTTACCCGACCTCGATAGCTTGTTCCGTTCAAAAGTTAAGGGGGGGGGAGGACTTTTTACGTCCTCACTGTATGTTGTTGGTGTACTAACTGATTGAGCTGTAATAGAACTGTATATTTTATTTGCAGTATCTGTCTTATTCTTTTCGGAATCATCAACGTACCCCTCAGCCACAGTAGTTGATCGCCAACCGCCATGGCGTTTCAGTGCCGTACGGCATCTATTAATAAAGTTGCCGACGAGCGGCGAAAACAATGCCCTGTATATAAATTACAGTCTGGTAATTTCAGAAATGTGGCAATGTCTTTCCCCATTGCTCAAAATTTATCAATGCCATTCTTTGTGAGTGATATTTTGCATATGGAAATTCAAATGATAATCCATCTTCACTATCTGAATTCATCAAAAAAATCACAATAATTGTATCAGCTCAGTTTGAAAACGTCAAAATTATTCAGTTGACATCACTCCCCTCAATAACAATAATGGACTGTTCCCTTTCGGCCAACTGGCTTGTACAGAAGTACTGAGCCATCTTGATTTTCGGTTCGTAAATAATTCCAAGAGCCTTTCTCGATGTAAGTATTATAGTGAGATATAGTAGCGAGAGTTATTATAACTCACGCTGTTTGTTTATAGATACTATTAACTGTACAAAGGCAGTTGAATCATTGATATATAATAGGAGTAGATAAAATCTATTTACAACTGAAACCCAGTTTCCCACTCTGTCCAATGGTCATTCGATTGAGGTGTGTGGGCAGAAATGTGATGAATTTTCGTTTGTTTGAGCAAAGAATCAACGAGGCGTTGATGGAACGTTGAAAATTGGAAAGGTCCGGAAACCTATCAAAATTTCCAATAGCACTCGTCCGTTTCCAATCACCTTTGCTGTTATGTTCTCGAATTGTATGTGTGCTTCGGAGCTCTTTAGTGATTATCATTTATAATAATCATTGGAGATTCTACATCCAGATGTGAATGTAGGATATATTTAGACATGAATAAGGAGAGCAATTTATCTTGTACACTAGCTGAATATGAATATGCAGGAATGGCAGGATCACGAATGCGTGTATTTAATTTGAATGTGTATCAAAATGAAATATCGTCGTAACATAATTATATTATGAAGGCATCGTTTCTATGACATGATATGATATAATACTTCCGAACACCATTTGAATACTGTATAATTCATTGGGCGACAAAATCGTTTAGCCAATACTGACGTCATAACTGTTTCTGTGTTGCCAGAAAACAGCAAGTGAATATTTATTGAGAAGGAATATTTGCAGGTATATTATGAAGATGAGAAAAAAATGGTGAGGTACATATATTGAGAAATTCATTGAGAATTCGCATTCTCTATCTGATTAAAATATGAATAATTATATATCGCAATATTTAACGGAACACAACTACTTTCCTGACTATATGCCACGACGAACATTGAATCATATCCATTGAACACATACAATGAGAATTTGAAATGAAATCTTCTGAAGTTGAAGAATTTGCATTCTCTTTCAGATAGAAATATTATAATATGTATTCCAATATTATAGGAATATTCAACAGGAAACAACTACTTTCCTGACTATGGAAATAGAAATCTCCTGAAATTGAGAATATATTCAGTTATTGGTATGAAAATTCTATACCTTACATGTTCGACTGATTAGGAACTGATATTTTCTATCATCGTCAGCTGAATGAATTTCTGAAAAACTGAGATATTGAGCTACGATCGACTTATTCCCAATTATGCTACTTTGAATCCCTAGGGATTTGAAATAAATGTATTCGGAATGAGAGCTAAATTTAAGACTGCATTATCAAAATGTGTATTGCAATTGTGTCTTTTCATCGAATATGCGCTCCACTTGACTTTTCCAATAAATATGCTATCAGTACCTTTTCTTCTGTACATTTTCCTATGTTCTGTTCTTTGCACCATTCGATAAAGTCAGATAACTAACTGTTTCTTGTATTGTTTTCCAGCTTTTCTTGGTAATAATTGGCCATCTGCTCCTTGAGCTGCCTTTTCGATTTGTTCCATCGAGATCAACGTATTTCAATCGGTGTAGCCTGTTTGACTGATATTTACTCATTTATGTTTTACTCAGGTACTTGTCATAACACACCAAGATTTTCAGTTGCCAATGACAATCATGATCTGGATCACCATAGTTACTGAGGTCGTTGATATGGTAACAATCAGTCCTTTCAATTTTTTTTCGTTATTTTTTCTTTAACGTTTTACTTGAAGTGCATTAAATAGTATATAGTATAATAGTATATACACCTCGAGACTAGAGTGTTTTCGAATCCCTCGACGAATAAACTTATTGTCTAGGGATTTGAGATACCACTTTATTCTCTAGGTGTATATTGTACTATTTATTAAACTGAATAATATGTGAGCGAGCAAATGTCATTCCTACTAAATGATACTTCGAGTATCTTGTGAGAAAATATTGATAAATGAATAACATTATAGTGAAACCAACTACCACTAGCTGCCACTAATGTTTTGTTTAACTAAAGTCGGTATTTTGTATTTTATTTAGCGTAATCTTATACAAGTATCTTTTCAATGACATTTCAGTGTGAAATTGTCTTATCGAATACAATTCTAGCTTCAAATGAAACCCGGGTTTTATTCTCAAACATGAATATTCAGATAATTCTCCCTTGTCTCCGACTCAGGAAAATTTTCAAAATTTTCGTATTCTCGTATAAATGAAATTTAAAATGTATAAGAGGAGTACACTTGTACAAACTCTAATTTTGATAAGTTTCAAGTTTCAAAAAATAAACAAGTGAATATTCCCTCATCGTTAAATCCAGCTGATGTGAACTGTCGTAATTATTTGATATCAAGTTCAATCAGTTTCGATAATATTCGGCATAACCAATCAAAATTCTGATCCATATAATATTTAAATCATAAGAAAACGAAAACACATGAGTTTAAGCTGTCTTCTCATTTCATCCATGGCAAAGTCGGATTATTGTTGGATTGAATCAATATTCTCTTCACCTTTTCTGTGATGAACATCATTGAATTCTTTCTCAGAAATGTTCATCATTCAATCCCTATTTCAGATGGCGAACGAAATATCAATTATACTAGGAAGCGGGAATACTACTTTATATAATATATGCAAGAAGCAATTTCATTTGAAATATTCATTGTAGCTATGGAAATATCTCAAATTAAATTCCATGGAAATCAGAAGACGAAGTAATTTGAAAAATTATCTCGTCATACAATTAGTCGAGGATCTCTACCTGAGACTACTGAGAGGAATAACAATCAAAACTAAACATCTTCAATATAATTTCAATAAAATGGAAGTCATTGCGCACGTCATTTAGATCAATGCCATTAATATAACTATTCAGTATTTTTTATCGATAATAAGAATCAACATGAAACGGTCCTTATTCGCTTGGAACATAAATGGAAATTCATTTTTTATAAAAGTTCTATCTCGAATATAGTGAGGATTTTACTGTGCTCCAGTTATAGTTTTCTGATAGGTTATATCAACTCGTTTATCTCCAGCTAGATAATTATCCATGGTTCATCGGACACCCTGTACATACATACATGAAATATCGTGAATAAGTCAAACCAAAATCTATTTTTTTGCAGGTACTGCGAAACCTTTTCATCTTTATTTCCACACGGATGGTGTTGAGGCTCCAAATGATATCGACAATAAAGGCTTCTGTCTAAATTATATCCAGCAACCATGTGCCAGTGCTCTCACTTAGAAACTCGAAAAAACTAGGCAAATAAGAGACTGTATACTAGAAACTTCATCAGTGAAGTTCTAATTCATCAACATTCAAACTTTTATGGAAATGACTGGCATCAAGAAATGTTGATAAGAGTATTAGAGGAACAGGAATAATTAGGAAAACTATAATAATAAGATTGAAACATTTATTTCAGAAAATACATTCCACACGTAACAAACCTATAGATGAAAATACCAACTTGTGTTCATATTATGTGCTAGATACATCGGTAAAATCCATAGTGTATTTTCATTTAGTGCCCTCAAAATGACAAAACATACTATAGGATTTTTAATTCCTTACCTATACTCTACAAAGCTTAACTATCAAATGCTATCAACTATCGACAAAAATGCATATTATTTATTTTTCTGAATGTTTCGATGCTTCTTTAGCTTTCATAAAATATGTTAGCATATCAATGGGTAGAGGGAACACTATAGTTGAATTCTTCTCAGCAGATATTGTATTCAATGTCTGTGCAATAAAATGTTCATATTATTAAGTAAATCTTATGTATCTAAGTGGGATTGTAGCCAAGCACATTAGTGATATTGTGAGAAGTCGAAGAAAAACATTGTGGCACTCTGAAAGCATTAGTATGATTATAGGATTAAGAAGCAATAGCAGATAGAAATACCTTAGCAATGTACAAACAACGTTAGCCTACACAAAAACCTTTTTACACTAAAACTGCACATGGAGACCAATTCCAGAATCCTTCTTTGTTCCAATGAACCATTATCAATTCAGATGAATGAATTGTTAGTGATCGAGATAATCAGATAACAAAGTCAATTTCAAAATTGTTCAACTTCCTAATAAAATGGATAGATTAATTCAGTGTGTCCTTGACTGAATTAGTCACTAATTTTATTGATTTTGTCCCTTTGCAGTTCTGTCATCCATCTGCAGTTCAAGATAACCACCATTTTTTGATATGATGAAAACCACAGTTCGAAAGCTAAGCCAAGTTATAATTCGTTGATGCTTCTGATTGTGAAGACAAGATCCTTTCATTGAATCAAATAGATCATTTTTTAATAACATATCATATACTATAAAGATCACACAAAGGTGAGTGACAACAAATAGATAAATCGTGATATGCGGGATATGCCTAATTGTATTGATTATATATGCAAGTGAATATAATATAATATATATACAGTGAGACTTTAACTTTAGAAATTCAATTCGTGCAATATCGTCAGAACTTTGGTATCTATAGGTTATCACAAAAAACATTGATTGCTTCATGTATTCATTATGTTGAAGACCAAAAAATTTGGCACTTTCCTCAAGTCAAGTGTTTACCTTATGATTTGCAAGTACATTACTTTAATGCCAATCACGAGCTTAGAATTTGGCACTATGTAATTGTAATCATTCGAGTTTTTATTGGTCCCGAACTAAAGTACCTATATTCCATAATGAATGAGAACGACTGTGCTGCGTAATATGGCACACAACATCTGATGATTATTTTTCTTAAATATAACTATCTGTAACTCACAAAGCATGCACTATCTAAACTCATGGAACAATAATTTATTTGTAAATATAATTCTTACATCCAGACTTATTTTGTTGGTGTAGGAATTCGGAATCCATTTCCTGAACCTAATTGTGTCTAAAGTAGTTCACCATCATGTCTATTGGAACTGGATAAATGATCGTTGAATTTTTTCCTGAACATATTTTCGTCACTGTCTGTACAAAACAAGAATAATTATCTTAGAAAAGATGTTATAAGAATGCCAATCAGGGTATCAGTAGTTTTAGAATAGAGAAGTTTTAATTCTGAAGAAAATTTTCAGTTGTTACAATTCTCCTCAATTAAACATCCAATTACATCCGTGACCTGACGTCAGCAAGAATCATATTCTTTTCGATAGTAATTCCACTAATATAATGAGTATAATTCGCTACGACTTTTGACCCTAATGACAGCAGTACTTGAAGAAAGTCTCCGTATATCTTTCCAAAACTATTGTGTCATTCAGGTCCTACTAGATTTTTTCTAATAGTTAATATCGAATATATATATATTTCTTCACTAAACTATGAAAATCTCATGCAATATAATATAAGCTGTAAGATTAAGTATCTACTAGACTATATATATGAATTCCAATATTGTTCGCAGACAAAAGCATATAAAGATGTATTTTGTAATAACCTATGATATATTATTGATGTAATATATAAAAATTCCGTATATTAAACACAATGAAAGTGAGAGCGTTGAGGGCTACAATCAGAGTGGAATGGGTAGTTTCGATACTTATTTTATAACACAGAATATTTGATGGCTGTTTGGATGATCATAAACCTGTTAACGTTTTCAAGAGTCATCTCTCAGTTATTGGGAAAAATAGACAAAAAGTGCACAGAAATAATGTAAGCTTATTCTCACTTTATCTGATGAAATCGAAACTATTTCTGTATTGTGAAATCTATACCAATTCAGTTTTCCAAAGCTGTTTTACATCTATTGATAAATATTCGAAGAAAGAAGTAAAATATACATATATCTCATCGATTGATGGATAAAGTATTATTCTGAAGTCTTCTTTGCATCCATTGCCTTCATGAAATATGAAAGTATGTCAATCGGTAGAGGGAATACAATAGTAGAATTCTTCTCGGTTGATATTGTGTTGAGAGTCTGTCAAATTAAAAAAGAATTAGAATCCATTCTTCATCGGAAAAATCTAAAGGTGCTGTTTTTATTAGTGAAGTAGATTTTGAATTTCTTAATGTATGAGGTGGTTCATATGTTTCTTTCTCAAGCACATCACGATGTTTGAATACATTATCAGAAAAAAATCACCACAAAATAGTTTCTTGGAAATATTAAAAAAATTATGAATAGTTGAAAACTCAAAATGTTCTATCTATCTCAGAGATTATTCTGCCTATCTGCAACTTGGCTGTATCTTCTGACTTTGAAAACACGAGTATAATATAGTTGTTTCACTAAGTTATTGAATTTGCTTTATATAGAGGGTGTTACAAATTCGTGGTTGAGCATAGGGATCTAATTAAGTTGCGCCATTTCATGGTCAACAGAATGCTGCTTTGTAATTAAATAAATTCCCATTATTTCCGGAGATATCCGCGAAAAAAGGAAAATATGCAGAATCGTTCTTATTTATTTCTCAGTTTATTTGAAGAGTTATTCCAAAATGAATGTCACTCCATCATTGCCACTTTTCTTGCTCTACAAAAGGGAATTATCAAATTGGAAATCCGACGTTTCTTCTTCGAAGGGCCATCATCAACTCTATTATTTTGCACATTTGAAGGTAACACCCCCGCCATTCCTTGCTTGCACAAGTATCTTGAAGACTTCTGAGGGTTGCTGGTATGGAGATACTCATCTTTGTATAACAAAGTGGTTCTGCTATCAATTCATCTTTGTCTAACACACTATTCAGTGCGAAGGACTTGATAATTAAATTGATCTCATTCAAAATGTATTATCAGTTATACGACGCCAACAATGATAATTAAACAACTATACTTCTATCAATAATATTTGAGATAGAAGAAAACAGGTCGGTTAATAGTGTGTTAGAAAAAGACCAATTGATAACAAAAAACACTGTGTTAGACAATGATGAGTTTCTCCATACCTTTCATCAACATAATTTTCACTGATGAAGTAAACATTTCATGAATTTTTTTGGTAGATCATAATATCATATTAAGTAGAACGAAAGCTATCCAAAAAGAAATACAAAATCCAGGTCCGAATTTGAAGAAAATAAAGTTGACGATGGATGTTCGAACAAGAAAAGTCGGATTTCTAATTTGACAATTCCATTTTGTAGAGGAGGGAAAGTGGCAATGATGAAGTGACATTCATTGTGAAATATGTCTTCAAATAAACTGAGAAAATAATAAGAAGACCTAAGCTGTATCTCTTATGATTACTGAGATCCCCATACTTAGCCACGAATTTGTAACACCCTGTATAGAGTGTAGAGAACAAACCGCTATGAAAATTTGAAATTTATTCATGGAATACAACATCTTCAACTTTCTATGCTATTTTATAACTGAAGGAAAAGTAACAAAACAGAGAAATTACACCAGAAAAGCATAATTGAAAACTTAAAACAGTTGATTTGAAATATTAATGAGTTCGTCACTCTGTATGAAAAAAACTCAATATGAGTTGAGGATAAATTATTGATATACTCGAATGAGGGAAACTATGCCATGAGCTTATTTTAACAAATATTTTTAGTTCAAAGTTAAATATAACTATCAATTATTCGAGTAAAAGTGTTTCCAACTCCTAAATTAATGCATTCATGAGAGGGGTGAACTCCCGAAGGTAAGTAAAACTTTCTCGCACTCCATTTGGCAACATGGTTATCTAAAACTTCCGTCCAACCCTTTTGGCTCGTTTGCCGTCTAATCTATATAGGTCTACACAATATACAGAGTGTCCCATAAACATACCGACAAACTTCAAGGGATGGTAGAGGACATCAAAATAAACATTCTTGCTCGATAAACATAGGTTCGGAAACACTTCGTTTTCAAGATACAAAAAATGAATAAAAGTCATTAATAATAATTAATGATTATTAAATAAAAGTAATTGAAAGTTTTATTAGTTTTTCAATATTTCAATAAACGCATTGGTAAAATGTAAGGTATAATTTTGGAACATTTAATTTTTTTTCATAGATGTAAGAGATATGGTTTTTTTTTCTTCAAAACGAAGGTAGATACGGAAAAATTCCAAGGGACCAAAAAGTTGCATTTCTAGTTGTTCGTTAAAAAAAATTATCATAATCACAAAAAATTTACTGAGCGATACTTTTTTTGCGCAAAAACTATCCGACATAGCCCGTGGGCACGCCCCTGAAATTATTGGGCAAATTCTAATAGCTCCAAAAGATACCTTATGAATGTATCAATAATCTGTGAGAATTTCATTGAATTCGACTAAATCGTTCTTACGATATTAATGAAAAATCGTTTTTTTTTTAAAATTTCAACACCCTGTATCTAGAAAACGAAGAGTTTCCAGACTTATGTTTATCGAGCAAAAATGTTTATTTTGATGTCCTCTACCATCCCTTGAAGTTTGTCGGTATGTTTATGGGACATTGAAATTAAATATTTGGAGATTGAATTTATATAATTCGATCGAGAAGAGTGGAGTTTATACATCAGCAGATGGAACAAAATGAGAAGTAAAATTAAAATAAAACGAGAAAGTTCAACATGGGCATTTCCATGGAACCGTTAATATGAAATAGAGACGACCAACTTCTATCAGCTTATTTTATTCTGTTTGGAAAATGATTCATGACTCAAATAATTTATATCATGTCTGCCAGTCAACTACTAACTGGCGGAAATTAGATGTATATACAGGCTGTAACATTAGTACGTTTAAACCCAGACAGCACTGGATATTCATAGAATATTCTCTAAATATGCTAAAAAGGAGGAGTATATTCCGAATATTCATCGATTATTCCTAGAATATATACATGCCTCTGGAACATCTAAAAGGAATATTCCAAAGTGATGTTCAGGGAATATTCAGGTATGAATCTTCTAGGAATATTCCCAACTGAATATTCTTTGTTGTATATTCATGAAATATACCCAACTGAATATTCTGTGCGGTATATTCATGAAATATACCCAACTGAATATTCTGTGCGGTATATTCATGAAATATTCTCAACTGAATATTCTGTGGTGTATATTCATGAAACATTCCATGAATATTCCTATGTTTCTCAACACATAAATACCATTTATTATTTCAGAGATGTGAGTATCGAACATCAATTAGATATAAGGGGATTTTGAAACAAAAAGTGTTTATGATCCGATTTCGAACAATGCTCTCACAAGAACTTGATTTGTATAACATTATTCAATTCGATCACTGGCCTAGTGGTCAAGGCGTTGCTCTGATAGTCTCGAGGTCACGAGTTCAATCCCTACTTGGGTCACTTTTTTTATTTTAGAATATGTTTATTGGAATATTCCAGGAACATTCAACATAGAATATTCTTTTGGGTATATTCTATGATTATCTGAGGAATTCCCATTCGCATATTTAGAGAATATTCCACAGATATTCCGGAATATTCCAGATTATTTCTAGAATATTCCAATATTCCAAAAGGAATATGATAGGGAGATTCATGGAATATCTGGTGCTGTCTGGGAATATTCAAGTAAAGTATCCCTGATACAATTCAAAGAAAAAAATGCATCATTTTGGAGATACAAGGTGATGAAATACAGAGAACAAAGAATTTTTCGATGAACATTTCATGGGAAATAAGTAGTTCATTTAGACGGGACCTACCATAAACTTAGTTCTGTAAAGTTCTCAGCAACCTCACATAGCGCCCAAGCAGCTCGATATAGAAAATTGTAAATATCTCCAGAACGATCCCCTCTAGCGTTGTTGAGGAAATGCACCTTTTTTTTACTCGGAAAAGATGTGGGAATAAGGTTTTTCCATGAAAAGTACCAAAAGTTCACTGTCATGAATGTTAGGGCAATTTGAAATAAATAATGACAGCGTACGCAGCGCCCTGTAGATGTAACATGAAAGTTAATACGAAAAAATCCCCAGGGCCAAATTTCGTGCAAATAGCTTATTTTTTGCAAAAGTTATTTTCACAAAGCGAAAACAAAAATTCCCTTTCAACACCCTGTATCTCCGAAAACGAAGCATTTCCGGACCTTGTGTATATAGACTTTTTTTCTTAAAATGTTCTCAGGAGTACGTCACTTGAATATTCAAACGTCCTTATGTTACACCCTGTATTGTAAAGAGAATTTACTATGTCATGAATCCTTGTTTTACAAATCTGTGTATTGATGAATGTGATGACCGAAAATAATATTCTGCTTGTGTGAATGATGTATAAACCGTGATATCTGATTTCATTTTAATCGCTGTATAAACTCACCTAAAACTGTTTTTATTCTCAGATTGATTTTGTGAAAATTGCCATAATCAACAATGTTCTTGATATCATGAGTTATAATTTAGTTATTTGAAATAAAAGAAATTACGAGGTACCTATTATATCTTGCGAAATTTTTCGTTAGACAGCGCGTGAAATTCCTATCACAATGCTATCACTTATTTCATTGTATCCTATGAGCTATGCTCATAAAATTCTGAAACGCTGGCCGGAATCTGGGTCACCGCAAGTCAACATAAATGTATTCCAGTGAACATGGAACGTCGCTTTGGATTTCATATTATTCACCCTGGCTTGTAGTAATAGTTGTGCCCATCAGCACAAGAAAGATGAAGGAGAAACTTCCAGAAGAATTCGATCCTTGTTTGATCCTATCGATTACTCTACTCTACTGTAAGAGCGTATATTCTACATACGACATAAAAATTTTTATGCACTAGCGGGCCGTAAAGTGCACTTTACCGCCCGGTTTTGCGGGCGTTAAGTCGCATTTTACCGCCCGCGGGCTCATTATGGCCCACGGGCCGTAAAGTACACTTTACCGCCCGCTGTTCTCAGTCACCTTATATCCACATATCAATTTATGAAAAACCTATGATCATTTTCCTATAGATTCTGATATATCCAGCGGTATATCATAAACTTCTTCTTCATCCGATTACATAGTCTCGCTATTATTATTATCACTAATTTTACTTTTCAATCAAAGAATGACAACTCAGCTCGTTTATTGGATGTATTGCTATAGACAACAACCATCAGATTGATTGACAACGTCAAAATAAGTTAGGTTTATATACTGGGTATGCATATTGTAAAATTCTGAAGAATGAATCTCTTCGTTTATACGTCCATGGCCGAAAGAGTTTTACTATTACGATAATTGCAATATTCGTACGATAATTTTCATATGTAAATCATCCATGAACATTACGCTTCTCTTGATTACTGAATTTATACGTAACGAATTAAATTCTGGGGAATATTAGTTTATCGAAATCTATAGTCATTACTAATGGGTCAGAAAATAAACCACTAGTGCATAAAATTTTGTATGTATCTCGTGCGTGAAATGCGTTTATGGCCTTCAGCGTGTAATGGCCCTCGGCTAGCGCCATCGGGCCATTATTCACGCCACAGGCCATAAACGCCTACTTTACGCCCTTGATACATAAATAACTATATTCGTTTATACCTGTGGTAAAGTAAGACTCAGCTATTGAGTCAAGAGAGTTGTTTGTTTTTACATTGAGAAGTGAATGCCATGGACATATCTTATTTATTTGATGAAAACAAAATTCCATTCACAGTGTTTATTCCCATTTCGAATATCTTGATATACAGGGTGTTCCTCAATGAAATGCTAATATTCAAGAGGCTGATTATTCGAACCATTTCAAGAATTGAACTTCATATGAACGTATATCGTGAACGTCCTAACTTTTTAAATGTTGAAAATATGCATGGATCATGTTTGGTACACCCTGTATCTTTTGGTGATGGCAAAATTCAGTCTGTTATGTGACTGAATCGGTATGTTAATTTCAAAATATTACATACTGTATGTCCTGAATGGAGTACTCAGACTACAAAATAAGGAATCTGGGTTCGTTTTTCCGTTTTCAACTGAAACGAAGTATCAACAGGAGGATGTTACATACATACATAATTGAATAGCCTTTCATAGCACGGTACGAAATTTTAAGATTTTCCGTCGCTGCTCACTTTTGAGAAAAATATAAACAATAAAATTCCCCTAACGGTGTCACTGGTAGTGAAAATCAAAGTTTTTGTATATCAGAAAATGCACCTTGATGCATATAAGACGTGTACCAAATTTCATGAAGATGTATACAATATTGTCTTGAAAACTTCATCGCTCTGTATCTCAAAAGTTAAGACTTTTAGGCCATACGTTCATATCAAGTTTCCTTCTTAAAATGAGTCAAGGAATCACCTCTTCAAATATCAGCATGTCTTTGAGGAACACCCTGTATATCAAGAATCCTGGGGAATTATAAACATACAACGAAATTGCAATAATTGTCTATCGAAGGAATTTCCTGATGATGCTGTGAATACTGCCGAAAAATGATTGAGAATTCATTGAGTGATCATGATTTCGATATGGAAGTATGTACAGCGTCTTCAACAAACATGTCGCGATTAGACGGTATGAGCGCTCTCATTGCAGCGGTGATCAAGGGAGCTGACACCGTCCATGTGCGACATGATCTCTGAAGACGACTGTACCTACATCCCGCTTTTCAGATGCTACTTCGTTCTGGTATTTTATTCTCTCAGTCAATGCCAACTCTGACATGACATGACATGACAGCTGAATAATCGTTTTAACTGAGATTTTAACCTGTATGGAGTTTCGCATTTTTAACCACATTAACTACATAATTTGTTTCACAGTTTAGGCACAGATTAACAAATCTGTGGTTCAGGTCAATTATGAATGTTTGGTTAGTTGCACAGTACTAACGACATTTACCCGTCATACATCATCATCATGCATGATACTTTATATATTTCTATGTGATTTCGGAGGTTAGATGTGAACATTTCGTTCACCTATATGGATTTCGGTCAAATACAAAAAATTATTGGGACACCAAAAACTCCCTAGATGCCATAGAATATTCAATCAACTGTCAGATGTTTTATGCAACCAATCCTGACAAATTCAGAAATTATATCTTTTTGAATGTACCAGTATTCTCTATTTCTGCAAATGAAAATGAAAACATTATATAATACATGCTCGGTTTTTGAAATATTTTCGACAATGCAGTGTTGCCGCTTCTACTAGGAAGTAGTAGCAACATTTATAATTCAAATCGAACACTCTGTATTTTATGGCATTTTTAGATTTTTCCTGAAGATCTGATTTTATCGATGTATCACACTAAGGGTCTATCGGAAATTATAACAGAGATATAGGGTGTTCAAAATCGAGATTTTTCAACTTTAGGATTTTTTGTGTCGAAACTATTCGTTGTCGATCGAAACAACTCACATGTCCCTATTTCAACTTTTTATTAACTATTTACTGATATTCAATCTGAACAGATACAAGATGGTTCAAGATTCAGAATTCTGATCTGTTTCGATCGAATATCAGTAAATAGTAGATCAGAAGGTGAGATCGGAACTTGTGAGCTGTTTTAGCCGATAATGAATAGTTTCGACACAAGCAAATGCTAAAGTTGAAAAATCTCTATTTTGAACACCCTATATCTCTGTAATCATTTCCGACAAACCCCGAGTGTGATATATCAATGAAATCAGCTCTTCAAGGAGAATCTAAAAATGCAATAAAATACAGGATTATATTATTTGTTATAACGAAGTTGTTGCTACTTTTTGATAGAAGCGGCAACACTGCATTGCTGAAAATATTTCAAATGAAGAGAGCGTATCCTATAATAGAAGCATGCATATTTCCATGGATTTCTTCCGACTGATTCTTGATATAGAGATACTCTGTATATGATCATCAAGCTATTGCAAAGAAGAATTACTACGATAAGACAGGGTGATGTTTCAGAATCGAACTCATACCTTCAATGGGCTCATTCCTATGCAAATAAGATGAAATTGTACAAAATTTGTTCGCGTAGTTTTGTGAGGAATCATGGTATAATATATTCTCATATTTATTCTGCTATCTGAAGAAGTATTTCTATTCGAAATATTGGTAGCTTCTCTGGAAAAGAAACTTTGCCGTTGCTTTTTTGACTATGTGCATGATAGGAATAAGCCCTTCAAAGGTTACGTTCGAATCAGGAAGACCTTTTGTATAGTGTAATATGAAGTTATAAATATTTATCTTCATATACCTACCCTCTAATTTTCAACGTTTTATCGATTGTATGAAGCATTGTGATGCATTCATTTTATAGAATCAACGACAATCAGGTCACAGATGAAACAGAATTCGTCTAGAAGTACAGGGTGCGTATCAAAACTTCACTTTTTCAACATCTTTGTACTAATGAGTAGTTTCTATTTGAGAAATAAGGCAGGGCTACGATGAATCTCAATAAGAGATCGTAATAGATCGTCATCTTCAATATGATTGAAAACTGGTCGGGATGTCTGGCAGGTTTTTAGTGGTGGAGGAGGCCGCGGTATGGCATTGAGTGGTGGAACCATAATGCCAGGAAGCGTTGAAGGTGCGTGAATCTGAATACAGCCCTCCATCGTCTGATAAATAGAGACCAATTGTTTTTGTTACAATAGACTTATAATATTATATGCATGCAATGCCAGACAAAGAATGTTCAGCCGAACAACCTCCTAGACAATGACTAAGGTCGAAAAACGTACCTGATCATCTAATAATAAATAGAGCTTGCAGTCAAAAGTCCAGTCTGAAGTAAAGAGAAAATGTTGACTTGAGGCTCATTTATAAGACGATCAGGTATGTCTCTCGACATTTATCGTAATCTGGAAGATAGTTCGGCTTAAAATGTTGTGTCTGCAATGCATTTATATAATGGTAATTGTATATTGTAACGAAGAAAAAGTCACTATTTATCGAACGATGGAGGGTCGTTTTCACATCTTTCACGCATGTCTGGCGGTATGATTCCACCACTCAATGTGTCTGGTATAATATTCATTGAAAAGCAAAGATAATCGGCTACCACTCCACAAAAATTCAGCGCTATATTTTTTTCAACCCTTTACGACCATACCGCGACCGTCTCCACCACTACAAACCTGCCAGACATCCCGATCAGTTTCATGTTACAGCAGTATAATAAAGTAGGAGATTTTGATATATGATTAGAAATCTGGACAAAGATGAAATTATTATTCTAAATACTTTTTTATCAATGAATATTCGGAATTGAAAAAATGATCGAATAGTTTTACTCATATTCAGCTTTGAAATGAATAGGATTTTCTGCCACACCCTGTACTTACTATAACTCCTAAATTCCTCAAATTTGAAGTTATCGAATATTTTTGGAGATAGTTTACATCGTTCATTTAAACATTATATCAAATAATAAATATTGATTGACGATTTCTGCCAATGTTGTATTCAAGGGCCCTATCCCTCTCTCATTTTATTGAGTAATTATTTCAGGTGTAGCTAGTTCTGTATCTGCCATTTGGATAGTTAGAAACAAACTACGGAAGATTTTTAACGAAATAGCAATTTGTGCGTGATTCTCAGATGAGCTTTCCATTGTTTTTCATTGCCACACAAGGAACTTGGTGGCATGGGAATTATAGAAATAGTTGGGATGTGAAGTTACAATGAATCTGAATAATCAACAGTGATAATGCAATTCGTATTTTGTTTCCTATTATCTAACCATAGATTCCGGTACGAACTGACTAAATCAAGTCGTTGGACATTCCGCAATAAAGTTGTTAAAGATTTCATCTCAATCAATATACCATGCATCATGCACAAACTATTATTATTATTTCAATTTTGTCGATACAACTCGATAAAGAACCTAAGTTACAAGGAAACTCGTACTAAATAAATACATTTTTAATGATTTTCGAGCCAAACATAGACGTGGTATATCGAAAACGGATACCATTATTGGAATGATGAATATTTCAGAGCGCAGGTAATTGGAGGCTAGTTAGTTGAAACTGTGACTATAATTTCTGTTTCGTGATGTTGAACGTTTTGAGTAAATCTATATTTCATGAGAAATTCAGCTGTTCTACACACCTTCGCGGTCTGAGACTGCAAGAACTCAATTATTAACAAAAACTATGGTAATAGTAAGAGAACTGGCAACAAATTTCGACCGCCGTCATCTGAGAACTTTCGACCAAGACGTTTTGAACGTACTGGGGACGTCCAGATTCCGAGCATTCGTACATCCCCAGTACATCCATTCAGGACCATGAACGCCTGAATCAACGTAATTTCGCCTTTTTTTCACTCAGATACTTGAAAAAGAGATCTAGACAGAGTGGAAAAGATCTCATTCTGAATAAAAGATTTGAAAAAATGCGCTTCTACCAGGGATCCTTTAGATTACCGTATTAAAATATTTTATTTTTACCCCATGTTGAATGAAATAGTTGAATTATTGTTACATATGGAGTCGAACTAATACCTTATGTGTAACATTTTTGAATATTGAAAAATATGTTTAGTTGGATGAACCTATATATAGGTTCGTAACAGATCCCGTAACATGTCCTCAAACATTTTCATTGTAGAATTGTGAGATGACTGAGAGTTTATTTACTACTTCATCCATTTACTCCACTTCAAGAAACCATTGACTTCTATACTACAGAGTAAAGTAGTTTTTCAAGAAATATGTTCAAGTTCAACACCAAATGAATGCTCTGAAGTATCTATAATACTGTTCGATAGCTCTGTGCCAGTTATCAAACTAATCAAAAGAGATTATTATTCCATTATTCCTTGTATGGGTAGTGCAATCAATGCCTTTATGCATTTATGCCATCATGGAGAATTGTCTCCATTCAATTATTCAGATTGCTGGTATATAGAAGCCGTAATGATACGAAAACGATAATGACTTCGGAACTGTTGATGAATCATGCGATGAATACATGTAAAGGAAATATACTGTTAGTTCAGTATATCGCCGTATGTATATTTGAATAACGAGAATACAGTAAAGCAATATCATTCATTGTATTGGAAATTATTATTTTGAAACTGAAATTATGCGATCGATTGAAGATACGTGAGGAGAAGCTACTATTACTTGGTAGTATATAGTTATTCGAATAATGAAAATCTATTGGCGGTGATGTTTGCAAGTACACAGTATGTCCGAAAAACATCCAAACATCGAGAGGATATCCTGGATGTGTATTGCTAGTGATGGAATAATAGCAGATATTTCGATGGAACATTTACCGTGAAAGTATCTATAGAAAAGTGAAGGGTCGCCATCTTTTCTACTGTGTTGTAATTTGGTCAAAGAATTAGTGAGTGTGGCATCACCCACCTGGCGAATGGCTCTGGATGAAACACATACAAAATGTATTTTTTATTGATCCGGAATACTATTACCTATACTATTATTTTCATATCATTTCCCTGGAAAATTCAGATGCTTACTTCATCTCTTCCTTTCCACTGGATCCCATATTTTCATGTTACTGTCGTCAGAATTTATTTCTCTGCAGTATCTTTTTACAAGCCTATACAAGAATTCACCATTAAGCCAGAACAGCTATTTGATACTCTGAACAGTCTTTCGGAATTACATTTCGTAATATGAACCAATAAATCGGCACTGGATCTTTAGATCAATTTGTTATGATATATCGCCTACAGAGGAAACGCCAATTTTCTTTTCGACATTTAATTGGTCTATACTCGTTCTGTTTCCGTTTCGATGTGTCCTCATTATTTCTTGCTGATTGGCTCAACATCGTGATATCCATTGTGAAAAGAGCACTTCTTCCATGTGCAACCAAGCATGTAAAAAAAGCTGAAGTTATGTTTTTTGAACTTCGATAGATACGAAACAATTCATGGTATTGAAGTTCGACAGTTACACATAATGAAGTAGTTTTTTTGTTGTTCAATAATTGATACTATATATATGCTGCTTCAAAAGGAATGATAATGGATACTTTTTCTTATAAGTTTTTGAAATTCTAAGTTGATTCAATTTGATCACCTCGGATATTCGTTATTATTGTAAGGAGAACAAACATAATTTTCGTCGCATCCAAGCTATATTTGTCTAGAAGAATGATGTCGTTTTCCGTTTTCAAAGAAGTTGAAGGTAGTAGTCGCATTTCACAATTCATATATCAAGCTTCCAAACAGGAAATGTTTACCGATAGCGTCAAAGCGATTTTTTTTTCATTTGCGTGACAATCCATAATGGATCTATCCCCCGGGTAACTGCGCGTTTTCCTACTTTTTCTTGAAAACCGTTATCCAGGCGACGTCAGGATATACAATAAAGAAACATCAAGCAAAATCTAGCAGCGTACATGATACATAAGACTCCACTCTCACAAATAGCAAAGCACATTCCAAGAAGCAGTGGTTGACAGTCTAACTGGACAAAATATATTTCTGCCGAAAACATCTCGAACAAGGATTTTTATCACTAACTAGATAGTTACTTGGGTCATTCGTATTTGTTGTTAGAAGAACGAAAATTTCAACCAGAATCTGTAAACTTGCTGATCGATAAAACAAGTGTATGTTGAAAAACTAGAGGCCATGGCTGATTCACATCATCCAACTGACTTCCAATTACCTCCTGATATATAAGTCCATCCAGAAAATAGTTATTTATGCGTCAAGGTAGAAAAGTATTATTATGACATAGGGAAGAAGATATACACATTTACTACCAAGGTGTATATTGATTTTTTTCACCACTAGCAATATATTTCAATCATTATAGTTTGGTGAATCTAGAATATCGATCTATTGTCACTATGGAAGCACTCTTTTTCAATTTTTGATTGAAATATAGCAGCCATGACCATGACAGAATATGTCGTTAGAGATGAATACCTACTAGATTCGGGTGCGATTACAGCGAATCTCGAATTAGAACAGTGAATTCGGGTTAATTATAACAGAGGAGGATATGTCTTTACAAACTATAGTACCCAGTTCGTGAAATAAAGAAAGCCACCTTGGTAAAGAAAACACACATGGCGCCTTGAAAAGTACATGATGGTTTGTTCTATAGCTAGTGGTGGAAAAACAAAATTATACTATGAAACTATAGAGATCCTGATCCGAGTATGAGCTAACAGAAGAAACGTCCAATCATAAGCGGTGGAAACAAGCGAACGAATAGTCTTCAGCATTATCGTTGTGAAAACAAACAGAACGTAGGTAGGCATATGATCCGTCCTTTAGGACCATATTAACTTCAACCATCAGTACCATTCATTGATTAGACTCATAATAAGTAATGATAAACCACGAGGTTCTGTCCTTGGTGCACTTATATTCCTGCCATATGACAATGATCCAGCAGACGACTCCACATTATCTCAAATAACCAATCAGGATCTCAGTACACAGAGTGCTAGCCATAGTATTATCATCTCACAAAGACAGAATCACACGATTATACATTGCTGGGTTCTGTTCCACTGTGGTGGTAAGTTTAGGACTGAAATACAGCATACTTACGGAATGACTCATGATCTATATTTCGACAGAAGTAAAATATCTTCTTGTTTTCCGATTTCGAGATGAAGAGAGGTCCTCTTACTTTAAGGTGAACTAGAATGTTAGTGCAAAACGCACTTGGGTTATTGGCTCTCAGGAACTCTTCAGGTTAATTATCAACGTAAATTCAAATCTGCTCCACATCATCAAAATCCAGAACTTGCTTCATTCAAACATCTTATTCTTTCTGGCTTACGTCCTTCCATAAGGTTATTCTTGATCTAGCAAAGACTCGGATAGATGAGAGTTTCAGCTCTCTGGTGATCTTGGTCAGAATATACCATGAAGAACCCGGGGAACTACATCCGGTATCAGTTAACTGATCAACCTGTTTTTGGCATGGAGATTAGTCAATGGCTCACTCCACATTGCCGAAAGAAACCATTAAATTTCATGGTATTGAAAGCATCATTTTCTTCTCTTTTCAGGAGAAGATTAAATGATATATAAATGATTTACTGATTGATTGAACTGACCATGCTTCATCTGACTCCGTCCAATTAGCCTGTCAACACTTTTCCAAACACCGAAAAGCTTCTAAGACGTACCTGCAGATAGCGTAGCTGTAGGGCAGCTGGTGAATCGCCAATGACCTCAGATGCCTCCCTCAGAGCCCTGGAAGCCTTCTGCTCACCCTCAGCTGCGATGACCTTAGCGCGGGCCTCTCGAGCTGCCTCTGCCTCAGCTGCCATGGCCCTCTGCAGCTGTACCGGCAGTCGAACGTCCTTGCTGTGGAAGTAAGATTCAGGATTGGAAATGACGAAATGAGCAAGATTAGAAACAAATTAATGTGATCCGAACACAATTTTCGGATGCTCACTTCAATATCTAACACTGGCTTTTTGCTTTCTGAGTTGTGTATCATGATTGATCTCGAAAATTGTTTAGAGCAAGCTGCTGCATAATTTGGAAGCAATAATTTTATTATCTTCCAATCATGCTTACATGCGAACCCGCATTGGATGCACAAAATCAATAGAATTAAAAATCAGGGTAACTCTCAAATCTGATAGCATGGTACAAATTTTATTTTTTTTTATCAGAAGGTTTCCAGAAACGAGGTGTTCATAGCAATTAGGTTTCAGAAGGGTACCGTTTATCGAATTTTTCCATATGCTTTAATAAGCATAGGAAGGAGTAATTTCTACATTCATGAGGAGAGTTTTTGCAAGCCAGAACCCGTCTGAGATCTTGAATGAGCTAAAATACGTGCTTGATAGCCAGGAAGGTCCAACTTCGAAAAGGAACAGTGAGTTATTAGCACATCGTTCATCTGTGAAATTGTTCTGTTTCTTCTAAGAGTTCAACAAGGGAACTAATCAGGAATAATAAATCCTATCTTCCAAGACATTCACCATCGAAAACTTAAATGAAGGAAGTTCTGAGGAGTATAGCAGCAACATTCACATAAATATAGCTTTGCTGGATATAATTACATCGAATCATTATGCTAGTGGGAGCACCAGGCTGACCTCGTATGTTTGTCGATCCTCAGCTAGAAAGTGCATCAGAGAAATATGAATATCATATATAGTATTATTACTGGTGTGCATTCCTCCATCTGAATTGTTCATGGCATTGGAAGGCAGAAATAGAAAATGAGATTGATAAATCAACTCCAGATTATACAAAAAGAAGTGATTCCTCCATTTGGAACCAATTTAGAGAATTTTGTAAACAACGGAACTTGGAAATCGTACAGTCAGTGAAATATGTTGCAGGAATATTGATGAACTGTGGCTCCAATATGGATTAACAAGAGGGGGGCAATTGTAAAGAATACCTACGTGGTGAAAACAATGTTGCTCTCGTGATTTTTTTATAACAGCTCTCCTCAAATTGCCAATGGGGTAGATATTCGAAAGCAACCACGAAAAATATCTGGCTATATCTGAGCTCTCGTGGTGTTACCTCCTATAGAATCGTTCGGAAAAGTAAAAGTCGTGCGGAAAGTAAAAGCGTAGAACTTTCAGAAGAAACAATCGTGAGCAAAAGCGCTTTCCGCCTGCTCGTCGGAAAAATATCTTACCAACCTCTTAGTAACCACTTAGTTACACGTAGCTGCTCCAAACAGTGTTGATACACTTAAGCCACACTTTCGAGCCCATGTTTTGTGCACCCACATTCCTGGGATCGCAAGTGAGCCATGGAAAAGGCCGATCTCGCGACCAAAAAAAAAACAACTTCCTAGGCAAAATCTCTTCAACATCCTCCGAGGTCAGAATACTGCCCCAAAAATGGGTATTCCTTGCTGCCACTACTGCCGGGCATTTAGTGAGGATGTGAGTAGGAGTATCTTCATCCTCTAAGCACCATTTGCATGCAGGATCCTCCTCAATCCCGATCGTGCTGAGATGCTTGTTCAAGTGGCAGTGCCCTGTCAGGAGGCGCACCACAAGTTTCAACTCCTTTCTGTTTAATGCCAATAGGGCATAGATCTGTCTTCGTGACGGATTTCCTATATGGAGTTTGGACTACCTCATTCCAGGAGCCTCTCTCTAGCTGTCCTGAAATATTTCCATTAGGATTTCCTTCATCCTGAAGTTGCTCCAGGATCAAGTGACCACCAAGACTGGCTCTGGACCAATCACTAAACCGTTCGCCCTCTTTCTGGCCACACCAACTGCCATTTCGTTACCAGGTACCCTGAGTGCCCAGGGACCCACAGCAGACACATTTACTTAGTTAATAATAGCCGATGGCCTGTGTAGGCTATTTATGCAATCTGAAGGAGTAGGTAAGTTTTTATGTGGTTCTTGATCGGTGCCTGGCTGTCAGTGCGTAAGCAATAGCCTCTTTCGATATTCTCTTGAACACAGGCGAGTATTGCGTATACTTCAGCCTGAAAAATCATAGCATATTTCCCAAGGGTATAGTAATAACCTACTCTTGGGGACTGCCCATAAATCCCATCACCTGCGCATTTTCCCATCCTGGAGCTATCTATATATCAGATGATGCCCTTGGTGGGTATAATGCAGTGCTCATTCTGTTTCCAGTCTATCTGAATGCGATTCGAAAGCCTTTGTGGTTCGAATAAATGGACTTAATCCAAAATTATGATTTTTCAGAAGAACTGCAGTAAAACGAGTTGCACTATATAACGACTTACCCGTTTGAGACTGTTCCGTATCGTGAGATGCTACAAAAGCCCAATCCTCTAGCTTCTCAAAGGACCCTTACAGTATTATAATGGTGTTAGGCGTGGAGACCGGCTCAAATCCAAGGTTACATAGGCAAATGCACAAAACTCCACAGTTTCAAGCTGCTAATAGGGAATATGTAGCGATTTGAAGCGAGTAGCAATGAGCAATTAAGTTTAATCTACAATCACTTATCACAGCCAAGCATTTTTTAATAGAATGTGAAACCAACCGGGTCACGAGAATAGAAAACTGTTCCAAGACGTCGTCTCACTACGGAGTAAATCAGATCACTGGTCGTACCTATTTTCGACCTAAATATCATCGGCAGATTCATCTGGGTCAGAGGTCAGGTCAGGTGAAACACTATCCTAGTAAGGATTTTGACTTGAGACATTTTCCTGAATCGAATTATCGGTGTTCTACTGTCTTCCCCTTTCAGTGTTGCCTAATTTCCATCCAAAATCCTGAAAATTCAGAAAAATGTCTTCACTCACATTTCGACCCTTTCCACGTTGATGCCCCACGAATCCGTCGCCTCGTCCAGCAGCGCCTTCATGTGCTGGGAGATGCTCTCGCGCTCGCTGAGGATCTCGTGCAGCGGCCGCTGGCCCATGATGTTGCGCAGCGTGGTCTGCGCGAGCAACCTGGTCGAATGGTGTGCGTTCTCCACGTTGGCGATGGACACGGTGGCGTTGGACACCCGGTAGTACACTACCGCGTCCACAGACACCGTCACGCTGTCTTTGGTCAGCACCTAGAAAACGATCGGATGATTGGAAACGGCCAGCTCTTGTGTTGGAGATGATTTTTTCATCTCTTGGGGCGCACTAAAGGAAATTCCTATGATGTACAGTACAATACAATATGATTTTATTCAATCCATAGAACTGTGAAGCCATCGCCCAGATAACACCGACATCCTTGAGAAGAGACGGCCGACTATTGAAAATGTAATGCCTTTCCGCCGTCGAGGTGTCTAGACGGCCGCCAGCCGGCCTTAATACACATGTAATATCCTGGGATATAGAAAGAAAATGCAACACCTGGTACATCGATTTTATGATAATTATTATTGAATAAATTTGTTGAAGAATATGATCAAGGATTTCCATAGCTAAACAATTCGAATTATCGACCCAATAAAATAATATAAAGATGCAAGTTCAGAAAAAACTGTTGTTTAATTTTTTGTAGCTACGGCTGACGCAATGCTGCTACAAAAAATTGTCGAGATTGAAAAACGAAAAATAATAGAGCTGCATATATGTGGTTGTGAGTGAATTTACTGATTTGAGTGAATTCTCAACTTGAACTAGATATTTTATCAAGTTTTCCTATCACTGAAGATGTTTATAACAGATTCGATTGAATCGGGCTCATGAATTACCATTTTACTCAGTGGCTCAGTGGCCAGCGTAGCTTAGTGGTTAAAGCGTCAGTGTTCTATCCACGTTGGATTTCTGGTAGGTGGGTTCGATTCCCACCATGACTGCAGAAATTTTTCTGATGGCCTAGGAAAGTGTTTGGGATCACACTTTAAAAGGTAAGACTCCCGTCATCCCTTGCTCGCACAAGTCTCTTGAAAACTTCTGTGGGTTGCTCGTAAGGGGGCAAACGAATGATAGATAAGAACAACAATTTTAAAACAACAACAACTTTTTAGAACTCTTTCAAGTAGGGTGAAATTTCAACTCAATCGGGCGTGGGAAATTGAGTCATTATTGCGTGGACCTTGAGTGAAATTTCACTCTTCTTCCACTGAACTGTTAGAATTTCCATTTAACTTCAAGTTCAAATAACAGTTTCACCATGTACTCACCTCTTGTGGTGGGATATCGTATGTCCTTGTTCTCAGGTCCACTCTAGCGTAAGCATCGATGCATGGTAATATGAAGAAGATTCCTAGAAACAAAGCGGCATTTATTTATTGATCAATGAAGATGATTCAACGCGACACCGTAGCAAATTATTGCTACCTTAATAAACCAGGATGTCATTTGGCAAAAACAATAAACTGTAATATAGGACATCATAGTCCAAGAGCCGGCGGCCATTTTCGACTGTAATCTATCGCACGTTGAGAACAATAGTGTGACAACTCAAAAAAGTTGACTTTTGAGTTAGAACCACCGTCGGATAGCAAATTATGAGATCTACATTTCTGAAGTATCATGACAACTGTAGGTCCAATAGCTGCTGCGTGACAACGCTGGTCACGTTATTGCACTAGAGGAGAAGTAGGTGCTACAGCCGAGCAAGAAAATGACTTTTTGCCTTGTCACCAAGTCTTCGCAGGATACGCCTCGTATTCTGACAATGGGGAATTTTTTATGGTAGAGTAGTGACAAGTCTTCAAGTCACCTAATTGTTTAATCACATTTTGAAATTTTTTGAGTTGTCCCGATATTTTCATCGAATATTTCGATTTGTCACATGTCTTGCACTTAATGGAATGGAGTAGGCTATACCAGCTTTTGCAGAAAAGATGGAAGGATAGAAACAAGAAGAAGATAGCCCTCAAAAAAGAAGAAGGAGAAGAATGAAACTTTCGGGTGTATGCGTTTTAAATATTTACCATTGCATGAGATATCAAGCTCCACCCAATGTTTAAATTCCAATTTTGAAAATCATTTATCACAATTCTTTCGAATTGAACATTTGAAAAAATGTGTGTTCGAAAGAATTCTCAAGAATAGATTGTAATGAGGTCTACAAATGAAATAAAAACCTAAAACATGTAATACGGCAATTTTTTGAGATGTTACATCTCAGAGAATTGCTGTTTTTTAGGATTGACATCTCGAAACATTGTCGAATATGATAAATCGAAACTGTAAAAACTATCGCTATCTCACTTAATATTGTTCCTCCAAAAATGTTCGATTGGGCAAAATTGAAGTATTTTTTATGGGCATTTAGAATCCAGTACCAGAAAATGCAAAAAAGCATGGTTAACATAACGATTTCATATGAACTGGTATTTTTTAAATGGAACACACTGTATTTTATTTTTCAAAACGTTAAAGCTCGTTTTTTTGATTTCAAATATGTATACTTCATGGAGGTTATCTTTCGTGACTTTTTGAAAAATATATATTTCTTGGTATAGATCTGAGGCAGATGTTTTACGCCAGACGACACTGCTGCGATTTCTGATGTTCTATACAGCTGCCTCAGAATCTATATCTTTCGAATACTGACAATAAAATATATAAATTTGAAGTCGCAAGCATCGCAAGCAAGAGCTCTACCGTTTAGATCAATAAAATACAAGGTGTTCCGTTCAAAAAATACCAATCCATGTAGAATTTTCAGGCTAACGATGCTTTTTTGCATTTTCTAGTACTATATTCTGAATGGCCATAAAAAAATACTTCTCTTATGCCTGTTTGGACGTTTCTATAGGACCAATATTAACTGAGAAACCTAATAAGTGAAATATAAACACACAAACAACCGCCTGGTCCTTAACATACACATATAATCATGTTTTTCTACGGCTATAACACAAGATTTCTCTTATTTACCTATGTTCGATACATCAATGAGGTACTTTGTATGTCATCAATTGCATTTCCGTATCTGATATCACAATGACTCCATTGTGTTATATTATTTTTAAAAAATCTCATCGTCCATGGAATGTCAAATTTCAAGCAATGACAGATCTGTCTAATAGATGAGCATTTCTTGACAGTAAATCAGATAGCTACATGAAGAAATCGAAAATGCCGCTGTTGTCTATTATATCCGTAGAAAAATTATAGTGTATAACTTGCAGGAAATCACTATCATTCCGTGCACGTTAAACAATATACTATTTTCTACGCCACAAAGTATTCATTGTGTTATTATTTCAAAATTTCTCATCGCACATGAAATGTTGAATTTCAATAAGCAATGACAGCTTTGTCAAATAGATGAGCATTATCTAGGAGAAAGATGGCTACAAGCCAAAGAAATAAAAAAAATTCTATGTTATCCGTTACAGCCGTAGAAGAAATATAATGTATAACTCGCACGGAATGCTAATTTCCCACTCGCATAATTGGCAGCGTTCTCCTATACTATACTCCTTCGTATATTTTTGTATATCGCAAGACAATTAACAAGGATAGAATTAACTTACAACTGGCAATGAAATTCAGTAGTCTCAGCAAAAATGTCAAGTTGCTGTACAGACAGCTACATAATCAGTACACCTTACAAATCAATCCTCCACCACTTGCTCAGTAGTTATTATCACTATCTATAGTAAGCATTACATGATGCTGAAATATGTTTGGTCTTGGGGTATTTTCTATACTAATACTCATATTTTTCCTTGTTAAGATCACAACCCAAAATTTAGTGTTCACAATTGATATTTATGTTATAGGAGCACTGAGTTTCAAGTGCAATAATTATGTAAATTTTTTAGCTACCAATGCCAAATACGATTGGTTGTTGATACGATCTATTTGTTTTCATAACTAAATTGCCTAGGAACAGCAATAACGAATGACATATTATTGAAGCTAATTTTATATGATTCTAGCAGAGCACTTTCAAATTTTCTATCTTCATTATTTGCCAGTTCATAAATATCGCTCAAAAAACAAGTTCAAATGTTCGTAGTAATGTACTCCAGATGTGATCTAACGTATCATTAAATTCGAAAAAGCTGCGACAATGCGATAAATACGAGGATAAATACCATTTATCTACGACTATTAAATTATATATCAATGATTCAACTGCCTTTGTACAATTAATAGTATCTGTAAACAAACAGCGTGAGTTATAATAACTCTCGCTACTATAACTCACTATAATACTTACATCGGGAAAGGCTCTTGGAATTATTTACGAACCGGAAATCAAGATGGCTCAGTACTTCTGTACAAGCCAGTTGGCCGAAAGGGAACAGTCCATTATTGTTATTGAGGGGAGTGATGTCAATTGAATAATTTTGACGTTTTCAAACTAGGCTGATACAATTATTGTGATTTTTTTTATGAATTCAGATAGTGAAGATGGATAATCATTTGAATTTCCATATGGAAAATATCACTCACAAAGAATGGCATTGATAAATTTGGAGCAATGGGGAGATATTGCCACATTTCTGAAATTACCAGACTGTAATTTATATACAGGACATTGTTTTCGCCGCTCGTCGGCAACTTTATTAGTAGATGCCGTACGGCACTGAAACGCCATGGCGGTTGGTGATCAACTACTGTGGCTGAGGGGTACGTTGCTGATTCCGAAAAGAATAAGACAGATATTGCAAATGAAATATACAGTTCTATAACAGCTCAATCAGTTAGTACATCAACAACATATATGCAACAAACACAAAAAGAAACAATAATTTTCCATAAGTCAGTTCCACATATTCAGTTTACTGGTTGTTCAAACTTCACAGTTAATTTTTTCAATAAACAAAATGAATGATTAAATCTAAAATTTGTATTAAGTATATTGAGATTTGTCAATAAAGTTCTTTCTCTGTACTTGTAACTTAGTATTTATTGTAATAGTCGTAGATAAAGTATATTATTCAACTTGCGGTAATGGTCATAACTCACTTGATGAATTACAGCACTCGCCTGTGGCTCGTACTGCAAACTTCATCTGCGTGAGTTATGACCTACATTTTACCGCTCGTTGAATAATATACTATTCTTGCCAATTACTCATTGCCAATAATTCACGAAAAATCTCACCTGGTCCCTTAGCGCCACCGGAAAGAAGTCGTCCTAATCGAAATATTACTGCCCTTTCGTACTCTTGCACCACCTGAGAAAATAAAATAGAAATATCCTGAATTATATCAGAATGTATTTCGAAAGATGAAAATGAGCTGATCATGATGGTACTAAGAAGGTGAAAGGTGAAACGTCAAACGCAAAATAGTGGAAAATACATTCAGATATTAGGTCCTGAAAAATAATTTTCAAATTGAATTTAGTGCAATCCAATTCGAAACAAAAACAGCATTATCAGTCGACACTGATGTTCTATGTCACCCGGTATACTCGAAATATCAAAGTTCACCAAACTTCAACCCACAGAATTCACCAACGTTTCAGCAGACTATCGAACAGAGTATCTGCACAAACCTCTTAAAAATTAATGAGCTCCTTGTAATCCTCGAGGATCCTCGATTAGTTGATAAAACAAGGACAAGAGACTCAAAGGCCGACTTGGGTCACATATGAAACATTTGGCACTTTCTGAAAGGTTATATAAGGGATGAGTTCCGATACCCAAGATGATTATAATTTGGGACCTCTTCTTTTCCTATTATTTGTCAATGATTCACCTTCTGAAGTTACATCGCAGTGCTTACTCTTTGCAGATGATTACTCCCAACTGCAGAATGATATCGATTAAATTTATGATTGGTCCATTGATAATAGACTGTACTTCAACATTGATGGATGTGTTATCATAACTTCCAGTCGACAAAAGAATTCAAATTTTTATATCAACACTATGGGAAATGTAGCTCGCCCAATTTTGGTTTTCAGTCACATAATAATATATAAAATTCTCCCTCTCGAGCATACACTTGAATTTGGTTCTTTTCAATGTGTTATATATCTTCACAACACTCAGGTTACAAGAAAATTGGAATTCGGATGTTTGATATGGAATAATTTTCTGAACAAACGGAATGTTAATCAAATAGAGACCTTCCAAAATAAATTTCTGAAGTATCTTTTCTATAAAAAATTCAACGCTTCCCCAGGTTTTGTTCCTCATCAACCCTTGAGGCTTGATTTGAATATTACAAAATTAAAGTACAGGAGAATCCACCGTGGCCTGCTTTTTCTCTATAAACTGATGAATAACCACGTAGACTCTCCAAAACTCCTTACACACGCCCCAGACGCCTTACTTTTTTTGTCAACACTACATATACTCTTGACTCAGTATGCCAATTATACAATCGATACTATCTCGAATATCATCTGGATATATTCAGATCAAGTCTCGAATCCTTCAGGATAGCCGTTTTTTAAATAAAAAGTCGTTTTGGTGCTGAACCCCTGACAATCATTCTTTTTTTTAATGTTATATGTTGTTATTGAGCATACCAACTACAGAAACATAGTAATTAGGGTAACCTGTATGTTTCTGATGAATGAATAAATGAATAATATCGAATGAAGGCCGGTTCTAAGGTGGGGAATCCTCCTATTCTTCCCCAATTTACTGAACGAGCTCTCAAACTCCCCAAAAACGGGAATGATATCAAGTTTCATAGGTGGTTCGGTTAGCTCAAAGATTAAATGCTGAGGTACTGACCGAACGATATGCGATCACAAGTGGTTAAAGCTAGTGCTTCGGCACAACCATTGGCCGAGGCAGTCGATATTCACTCGGACCACGCCCGATAAACCTTCCTACCAAACCTATTGGAAATGTGATCCTCTATATATCATTATTCATTTGTTATGTTGTTATGTAGATAGTTTTGGAAATATACATAGCTACAGTTGTTTTTTATTATCATTCACAAGTACAAGAAGTGTCTTATTCCTTCCTTCAAAAGATTTCATCAGGTTATGGGCCCAGTAACACTTGTCCAATGCAGCGTCTTGAAGTGAATATCTTGCTTTCTCCATAATAGTTCTATTTGCTCTCTAAATCCATCACCATTTGATTATATGGTTGAGGTAAACCACAGAACACAATAACACCGACGAAATCATCATCTAAAGCAGTAGCAATATCTGATATATGTTGAGAAATTGACCTCACTTGAGTAACATACAATTCCATGGATTGAGAATTTTCAAGTTTCAATTAGTAATCCCGAGCGCCTCGTGAGTCCTTTGTCTTCATATGCCTTTTTCAAATTATCTCAAGCCTCTTTTGTAGTTTTGGCATTGCGAATATGGATGAAAGCAGATGAATTTACCATCGATGATATCTTGGCACGAGCTCTCTGCTCCTTTTTAACATCTTGATTTTGAACTATGCCATCATTATTTGTCTCGATACAATCCCAGAGATCTTCATGCATCAGATACATCTCCATAGCGAATTTCCAATTGGAGTAGTTGGAAGATCCATCCATTGTTTTTATAGAAGGTGAACTGGACTGCGAACTCATGTTTCTGTATCTTTTTCTTGACGGGCAATGTCAAAGTAAAATATTCCTGACGGCGAAAGTCCTTCAAATTCCTCATGAATATGATACACATGTAGCTCAGTTGGAATTTACGATTCCCTTCAAAAGATTTCATGAAAACCCATTCCCAACCCCAACCCACACTCTACCCCATGGCAGTTGCACTTGGAGGTATTGTAAAAGTGCTTTTTCTTATTCTTATTCTCCACTAACTGAGTCAACTAATTCAAAGAGATCTTGGTAGCAGCTGAGCTTCTCGCTGATATTGGCTATGGATGGGGCTCCGTTCTGGACCACTCGTGGTCGACCTCTGGACACCAGGAGGTGCTCCCAGACGGTTATAACTTGTATTTTTACGGTAATGTTTTATATGTTGCTGTTATATTTACATGTTATATCAGGTTTTATACCTATATACACACATAAATGTTATACATTCTTGAGTTGATAAATAAATGTATTGAATAGGTTCTAAGGGAAGGGGGTTGTGGGGGCGATAACCCCCTCCCCCTAGAGGATAACGACCTATGAATGTTTTACATTTTTTTATAGAAAAAATGGTGAAAACAACTGCAACAAGAATCCGAACCTACTTTATTACCGAGTCCGAACGTATTTTATTACGGTAATTCGTATTGCTATGCATGGTGCAATTCTAGTGATGAAATGATGGATTTTTGGTAGTTCATGTAATATTTTTGCATCATTAAATGCAAATTGCCTGTTACTGTTTTCATGGTGTCTTCTACACAACTCATAACTCAATGAGAAGCAGGACACATATTAATTTTCAAAAAGACATTGCAACCTGGACATTCTGATTCAGTGTTAAATATCCTGCATATCGTTATTGCCAGAAATATAAATTGCAGCAACCAATTGCATGCATTGAAAAATGTAAAATAAAACCAGTAGCAAAATAGAAACATCACAAAAATTACTTTTATTTCTGACAGTGACATTATAAGCTTATATCGTCATAGTCACGATATCTATAATGAGGGTCATGACTCCCTTGGGATATTAAGGTTCAAAAACTCCCTCTTACCTTTTACAGGTGAAAATGATACAAGAAATGCTTATAAACGTTTATATGTGATGAAAACTAAGACATATTTTCCTTATTCACGTCATTACAAATAATAAATGTACAATTTTCAAATGTTCCCTAGTGAAAATTACTTCCGCCGCTTAAAAAAAAAGTAAACATGTAACATAGCGACAACCTAGCAACAACCAAAAATGGTACAATCAACGCTACCTAATTCAAATATACCAGAAAGGTTATGAATTTGAACATTTATTGCGTTCTAAATATGGACATATTGTTATGAAAATCGGTCAGAAATAAAATTATCTATGTACCACGGGAATTATAGAGCCTTAATAACCTCTGGCAATTGCTGTCCCTCGGGCCAGAGGCCCTCGGGACGCAAACTTTGCCATCGGTAATTAAGGCCCTCATAATTCCCATAATACATAAATAACTATTATACCAGTATTAGTCCCCCTAGAAATTCACCTTAGGATTGCTCTTGTGAACTGTAGAATGAGAAATGCCCTCGTGGAATAATTTGCATGAAATGATGAAATGCTAATCAACGTAACCATTCCTAAAAATAATACTTCTGAGAAAAGTAAGCATCATGCATGAGAGAGTTCAACATAGCCAGATGAAAGTATGGTAGAATTCAATGCGAGGCTGACTCATGAATAGAGTAGTTGGGGGAACTTCGGCAAGCTTGATGGAGAATATTTTTGAATCTCTCTAACAGGGCACAATATGTTTCAAGTGGTTAAGGATGATATCAATTAGTTATCATCAATTAGGAGCTACAAGCATCGATAGCAAATTACCAAGTATATTTGGGGATCGCAGTTTTTTTTTATGTTCTGGTTCCCACGAAAAGGGATATCCTGTAAAGTTCAGAGAATATCGTGAGAACCAAGGGAAATAAGGTAGGAATTGGTGTTCTTCTTAAATTCCTGGAGGTTATATGCCTCGGAAACACCTCCCTTGATGTGTTCCATAGCCACGCTGTTCGTTGGATGAACGAGTCTTTGGAAAGAGATGTTCTGCAGGTCTCCAAAGTGACCAGAAAGGGGTGCGAAGCTTTAATTCGACGGGTTAATCTCGCGGGGACTGCCAAGGGAGGAACAATTGTTGATTTTTCAGAAGAGCATCGTCCATGAAAATATCTGTAAAATAGAGCCAGATCGCCAACTTTTCTACGGTGTTCCAGAGAAGTGAGTGAGTTTGTGAGCGAGGCATCACCCACGAGACGAATTGCCCTTTTTTGGACAGAATCCAACAGTTTCAGGCTATGTTTGGGTGCTGCACTCCAAATATGGGAGGTGGTTAGTTATATATATGTTTTTCATCATGTGAAGAAAATCATTGAATACTTAGATTATATCTGAATAAGGGCATTCTGACTATACACGTGAAACTACCTTTATTGTGGGCTGACCCACGAGCTGATGTAGTTTCAACAACTACATAGTCATCAGATTTCTTTCCTAATTATGTCAGTTTATATTTAATTTTATTCCAAATGGTCATTTTACTGATAAAATAAAGAGCACTGCCAATATCTCGTTTTCCATAACAGTTATCTATTCACCTTGTAGTAGAGAATATCATCATCATATTACCAATTGAAACACCCTGTATATAATATGTACAGGGTGTTTCACTACCAATTAAAAATATCCCAACTACAGATTCCTGAGCACAAAATATGAAGATTTGACCCAACTCATTTATAAAATATGTGTCTTGTCGTGTCCAAGTTAAAGAACTAAACAACAGAACAAAATCTACAGCCTTCAGATGAGTACATCTGACGATTCTCGGTTTCCATGATTCGTAACTTCATTTTCATACAGTTCCTGATAATTAACGTAATTAATGCCGCACGAACAGAAGTTATGAATTATTGTCTAGATGAAAATTTCCTGTGAACATTATTTCGCCATCTTGATGTTTACGGAACAGAGTCATAAATTAATTTATTATAGGAAAGATGGATGGTTAAGCCAAATGAAGTGTTATAACGAACCAACCGAAATAATTCCAACCATGATATCGCTCTAGCATATTGGAATATGGGAACTGATCTATTTCACTGACTCATGGTGTACCCCCCGTGTCTTCTTTGTTTTTCTAGTGATATTTCTTGAACTTGAAACATCGAATATGCTCACTAGAGGAACCTTTCTCACATTTCCGGAAATGTCCTTTTCATATCTCGATTATCCTGGAAATTACAACAATTTCCGATTTCCAAATGGATAACCTTATATTCCATTACATAATCGCTCAGAGATTGTTCAAATGAATTCGAGGATACCAGGTTTGATCGAGTTATTTCCATAGTTATTCCAAATGGCAGCAATCCATTGAAAAATATGGTGAAACCTTAGCCGTGGCACCTGATATCTCCAAGGCATTCGATCGAGTCTGGCACCACGGACTCCTCGCCAAGCTTCTCTGCTAGCTAGTTTTCTCTCAAACAGGTCTCTCTATGTAGTGGTCGACGAAGTTTCATCTGACTCTGACATAAATGCTGATGTTTCACAATGATCAATTCTAGCACCAACACTATTTCTACTCCATATCAACGATTTGTTGGAAGCAACTTCATATCCAGTACACATCTTCGCGGGTGATAGTACCCTCCATACCACCTTATCTTCCAAGGCTCGAATACCAGCCAGGCAAATCAAAAACTAACGAGGGAGAAATGTTGACAACATAAATATGGACTTGGCAACAATTTTCGAATGGGGATCCAATAATTGGGTAGATTTCAATGCAAACAAAACACAAGCATGCCTTTTCTCTAGAAAAACCGATCTCACTACTGTACCCAACATAAGCTTGTCATGAGTAACAATACCTTTGAAGACATCGATTTCGATGCTTGGTATTACTATCAGCAATAACCTTTCTTGGGAAAATCACGTGAGATCAATTGCTAAAAGTGCATCCCAAAAACTTGGTTTTCTGTTTCGGGCCAGAAGCTATTTCACTTCCAGTCAGCTGCTTATGATCTATAAGGCACAGATCCAACCTGTCCTGGGATACTGTTCCCATATTTGGAGTGCAGCACCCAAGCATACCCTGAAACTGTTGGATTCTGTCCAAAGAAAGACAATTCGTCTCGTGGGTGATACCTCGCTCACAAACTCACTCACTTCTCTGGAACACCGTAGAAAAGTTGGCAATCTGGCTCTATTTTATATATATTTTCATGGACGATGCTCTTATGAAATATCAACAATTGTTCCTCGCTTGGCAGTCCCCGCGAGATTAACCCGTCGAATTGAGGCTTCGCAAACTTTCGTGGTCACTTTGGAGACCTGCAGAACATCTCTTTCCAAAGACTCGTTCATCCAACGACAAACACATTGCCATGGAGGTGTTTCCTGAGGCATATCACCTCCAGAAATGTAATAAGAACACCAATTCCTACCTTATTGCCCTTGGTTCTCACGATGTTCTCTGAACATTACAGGATATTTCTTTTCGTGGGAACCAGAACTTTAAAAAAGCGATTACGAAGCATATGGAAATTCTGAACTTCATAATCGTTTGAAAAAACCCTATCAAACTTGGTATCGTTGAATTCGTGATAATAATCACTAAACGATTATGGAGTGAGAGATAGTGTGTTCCATTTGAAAATCAAAAGTTGATGTCACTTCCAGGAAAACCGGAAGATGAAAAAAATCCTAAAAAATGTGAGAAAGTTCCCTCTAGTGAGCATATTCGATGTTTCAAGGGATGAAGTAGACTCTTCCTCCATCATTTTGTTACAGGCCCTTCAACCCTTTCAGCCCCACTTTTTCCTCATGAATAAACTGAGTTAGAATTGTGATTTCTGACTCATTTTATATATTTAGATATTGTCAGGTAACTCCTTCAGGTTTGCATCATTTAAAATTTGTTTTTTGACATTGACGGATGGGACAAATATGCCCCATTGGTATTGTTGAATGGATCATATATGTCGCACTGGTAACCTATGGAATAAAAGTCCAAGTCTTGTCAAATCTTCATTCAATATAATTTTATAGTTTTATGTTTAATATAGCATGAAAAAGTTTCTGCAAAGTAGTTACTTGACACATTCTGCACAGACGATTGATCATAACCGCTGTCGATTCCATTATCTTGTTGACCATCTGAATCAGAGGATGATGTCATTGTCTCGTGGTCTTTGTCGAGGTTGTCATCGGTTTCAAAGGGATCCAACTCATATTCAGTACCAAACTACCATGCATGAATGCATATGAATTATCACCTGCTTGCCCAAAAACTCTATGAGAATGAAGAAACACAGATATAAAACAATCAATACAATGCAACACGTGTGAAGATAAATGGAAAAATGACTCCGCAAGGCGACGCCGTCTTGCCAATTCTGTTTTATTTCGATATTTCTGCACGAAGAAGCAAAAATACGTTGAAATCGGGAGACAGTAAATATTCATGAACTTTGAGTGGGACATATACAGTGTGTGCGATTTCAACCCGCAACACCCTTCTAATTTGGAACCCGTCGAACGATTTATAAAAACAAAGATTCCATAATATAATACTCGACGAGCTCTATTCGAGAGTGTGAACAAATTTGAAATATTCAGATTCTCAAGGCCTACTTTTGTTTGTTGAAGGGATCAAAATTTCAAAAACGACTATCAGGCATTTTTTTATCGAAATTGTGACTAGCCTATTCGATTCAGGCATAGCTGAAATACCCCCATACGAAATTTGAACGCAAAATCTCATACAGGGTGTTAGTTATACAGTGGCAAATTTTGATATTTTGATTCACCCTGTGTCAAAATCTAAGGAGTTGATATAACCGGTGAAGTAGTCATTCAACACATCGGTTACTAAGATACAAAGTCTCATCATTGTGACTTCTACAGGAAGATCTCTCTTGGTCAACCAAAAATTAATGAAATTGAAGTTTGCAAATTTTTCATTATTGTCCATATATTTTTTTCCTGGGAATATAAGTAATGGTAACTTATTCGAGGAGATATTCTCTATACATAGCAATTTTTATTGTCATCTCAAATTTTCCTTTCATTCCGCCAAAATCGGTATATTATTATGATCACTTTAAGTATCAGAGTAAATCTCCTTGCAGTCTTAGGAGAGTGTTTGTCTGTCATTCTATTTGTGTTATATTCGACAATTCTTCATCAATCGAGACGATTTCCAAAGTTTCTGTGTGATGATTGTGATGAAATGTGTGAAAAAAAGGTTTACTTGAGTTTTCAAAATGGTGAACCTAAACCGAGACCCAAACTTTAATTTTATTGATTTTTGGTTGACCTAGAGAGATCTTCCTGTAGAAGTTACAACGATGAAACTTCGTCTTCAAGTATTCGATGTGTTCCTCCATTGAATGACTACTTCAGCAGTTATATCAATTCTTAAGATTTTGATACGGGGTGAATCGAAAAAATCAGAAATATCAAAATTTGCCATCGAATAACTAACACCCTATATGATATTATGCGTTCTAATTTCGTATGGGGGTATTCGAGCTATGCCTGAATTGGATGGGCTAGTCACTGTTTCGACAAAAAATTGCCTAATAGTCGTTTTTAGGCCTTGGAAATCTGAACATTTCAGATTTGTCCACATTTCCGAATGGATCTCGTTGGGTACTATATTATGACATTTTTGTTTTTGAAAATCGGTCGACGGGTTCCAAATTAGGAGGGTGTTGCGGATTGAAATCGCACACACTGTATATATACCAATGGGGCTGAAAGGGTTAAGACTGTGGACACGCTGGTCACCACTAACCTTTCCGAATTGTCATCATTCTCAGATTTGAAACATCAATTCTGATAAATGAAAATATTTTTGGATATGCCTTGGTCGGTAACGAATTGCAAAAATCCTAAGAATTATGGTTACCATTTATTTGTCTTGCCCAAAGACGATAAGACCTTCCAACTGTTTGGTACAGCTTCAAATTCCAATATTTATGCCATGGGAATACATTCAATGATGGAATAGTGATAAAACTACAAAATAAGCATTATTTACCTTTTGTGTTACGCCACTGCTAGGGTTCAAAATGTATGCACTCCTTCAATGAAGAGGTAGAAAAAAATGTGTGTCTAATGTTTTTTGTTCAGCTATTTAACAGCATGACAAGCGTGTCCACACCCTTGGAAACAAAAAAACACGAATGATGAAATATACCTATTTCACAAATCTCCCAATGATAACATTCATTTTCTACGTTTTTCATTTATTTTCCTCTCGACTTCAGCATAGTAGGTATCTATAACAACCGAGATACGAACTTAATCTGATGATTGTATTCTTGTATCCTTCCTGGATAACCTCATTCCATATCGTCTAGAATTTCACATTAAAATGGAAATATAGAGCATTTCGATGTGAGTCTCCGGTTTCTGGAGCACACTCCTCCACTCCCCACGTGTGTCCTTCAGTTTGACTTTTATGAAGTTGAGACATTCTGCAGAGACTAGACATGACAAGTGACAGCACACACATGCACAAACACTGGAAACTTGATGTTGAACACTATGAACACAAGACACGTTTAATGAATTTTAATTGGTGTACCTATCTTATACATTCCTTGTTATGTATGTTTTACCTATGCAAATATCGAAATATCCATAAGTTCCGAAGTTGTAATGGAATATACAATTATCTGTAAACACGGATTCCAATCAGAAACAAGCTATTCGCCTGTTGATGATTTCACAAATTTCCTCCACTATAGATACTTCCATGAGTCCGAAGCCTACTGGATAAATCATAGAGGACTTATATCTGATCGTTCATGTGTCATTTCACGAATTGAGTACCTACCTATAATGAATTATACAGGGAAAATCACAGATTATCAAATGCAACTTATCTATCAGATAATGCTCAACTGCCAGTTCAAATTTGAAGGGTGGGTATACAGACATCAGGTTGAGTTTTATCCAACAGTTAAATTGTGTAATAGCTATCTGTTAGTTTCAACTGGTGGTAGATACGTCAGATAACTGCAGGATAGCCCATAATAATGAGGGCTTAGCGTTACCAAGACGTGAGGTCAATGTCAAAGTAAAACAAATAGATTACCCCAAGGTAAAGAAACACGACCAATTCATACATTGACAGAGGAGAAGATATTGTAGGAAGAGGCCAAATGACACAAAAAGAAGAAGTATATTTTAATATTTTTGGATGTATGATAAATTGATAGTCATTATACAGGACGTGGAAAGAAATTCTGAAATGAGAAAAAACCTGATCACGAATCTGCGATTGAGGTCTATAAATATAACAAGTTTCCATCGTTCAAGTTTGAAACCCTTGATTGGGTGGAAGTATTGAAAAGGAATATATATATATACTCAGAATTATGAACATAAAAAAATGGATATTTATATATAAAGAAATACATTGAGAATTCGCATTCTCTATGTGATGAAAATATCAATTCTTTCTCGGTTTATTCAACAGAAAACAACTACTTTCCTGGCTATATGCCACGACGAACATTGAATTACATCTATTGAACACACACGATAAGAATTCGAAAACAAAATCTTCTGAAGTAGAGAATTTGAATTCTCCTTCATTCTGAATATTCAACAGAAAACAACTACTTTCCTGACTATTTGCCACGTCGAACATTGAATTATATCTGTTGAACATCCAAAAAGAGAGCATGAGAAATGAAAATTCTCTGAAATTGAGATTTGACATCATCTCTCAAATCTGATAAAATAATATGATGTATTATGATATGAAAATATAACTTAACAATATGTTCAGTATCGAAATCTATATGTCATTATCATTATCCACCACATACTTTCCGGTGCTAAAATGCTAAATACATTTCATATCATAGTTCATATGTATTCTGTATTACCCTTCTTATTCTCTTTTGTAAAAAGTGTCAATGAATATATAATCGGATAATGTCCCTTCGACTTCATGAAAGTTGAGTTCACAAGTCTCTTGCTCCAGATGTTTCTCTAATTTCTACACACGAATGAAACTTATATCAGACGAAAGTTTTAATACCTCACTGGAAGCAAAAAGCTTCGAGATGGAAAATGAATATAGTGATAAGAAATTATTCAATAGAAAATCTACATTAAAGGAGCCATTACTGAAGTATACAGAAGCTTTCTATAATGCCTACGCAATGTTTTACATACTTGGGTATATTTTCAAATCACTAAAGAAATTCATGGTTTACTTTATAATTCATTTGTTCTATTTTACCTGAAAAAGCATTTTCAATCGAAGTTCCAAATAATTTCGTATTTGCTAGAGGAGAATGTAATGATTTTCAACTCAAAAATCTATGTGAATAAATGAAGATGGAACAGGAGAACAGATGCTAACCACTTCCAATTATCCAGCCTCGTTAAAACTACTGTAGAACTCCATTTATGAATTCCGCTTAGTGGCGAAGGTTCAGAACAAATTAAAAACTATATGGACAATTTTCCCTTGACATATTGTTTCCACAATTCCGAAGCATTTTATGAAAATAGCTATAGAAACCGTTCAAAGATAAAACGAAAAACTCTATACCTTTTTCAATTGTAATTTAGAAAGTATAAGATGTAATTCTGAAAGTATAGGTTGTAATTCAGGATAGTTAATTGTAATTCAAAAAATATAACTTGAAATTCAGATTAGTTAATTGTAATTCAGAAAGCGTAGTATGTAATTCAGATTAGTGGAATGTAATTCAGAGAGTGTGACTTGTAATTCAGAATAGTGGAATGTAATTCAGAAACCGTCAATTGTAATTCAGAAAGCATAGCTTGTAATTCAGAAAGTATCACTTCATGATTCCATAGTATTTATGAATAACGAGTGATGCTTTCTGAATTACAAGTTACGCTTCATGAATTACAATTGACTATTCTGAATTACAAGTTACACTTTCTGAATTACATTTCACCAATTTGAATTACATGTTATGCATTCTGAATTACAATTGACCAATCTGAATAACAATTGACGCTTGCTGACTTACATTTAACTTATCTGAATTACAAGTTTTACTTTCTGAATTACAATTGGAAAAGGTATAGTATACTCACTGGCATAGAGAGAGATGCTATGTAATTAATGGTATTTTTCGCTGTTTTTTTGCTGAGAATCATGCATAGGTATTCTTTATTTCATTTTATTCAAGCCCGTTTGAATAAAATACTGATGATGTTTGTATTAATTCTAGTTGCATAAAATCAAAAGTAAAATTATATCTGACAAATTACTCTGTAACGAGTTACGCTACCAATTCATATTTCATTAAGCTTTCAATGTTTCATGTTTTCATGGTTTTGATAAACCAATTAATAATCTACAGAGGATGAATGCAATGAAATTCAACATTTCGATGGATCGCATATTCAATTTAATTTCGTGACTGAAGTCAAAGCCAAGTGCTGGTCTCAAATTTCATATTTTGAATTTAACTCGTGTTTAATACAACGTGACGAAAAATCTTTTTGATGGATTACACGATGTAATGCACAAAGCAATTGATTTCGATTCATTACCAAGATGGAATAAAATATGGTATGTGGATACGTACAATTTTGTCGGCCACAAACGAAAGTTGAACATTCGTATATAATCCAGAACGTTAATGAAAATCACTGTTTTTATTCATGGAATACGATTTATAAGTATAATTTAAAACTAAATATTCTTACATATTATGTTGTTATTGATGATAAATAATCCTTTCAGACATTTATATGTACAGGACAAGTCATGGTGGTACTAATAAGTGTATGTATAAGTAAATAGAGTGTATAAAACAGTGATTACACAGGTTACAAACGTATAAATATATGAAAACAAAAACAGGTAAGATTCTGAATTCTCTATCTGACATAAACTCTTCTATGCGGCAGTAGCATTTGGATACTAATAGTGATTTGATGTGTTGTTTTAATGAATGTCCATCCAGGCATTGGATGCTTTCGGGGAGATGGTTGTAGATCATGATTCCACAATAACTAGGACTTGTTTCAAATTAAGCTGTCTTATGTGATGGAATACACAAGAAGTTTCTTTTTCTGGTCGAATATGAATGGTACTGAGAATCAGTTTTGAACTTACCTTTATTTTTCCTGAAGTAGGAATTTGAAAATGTATATACAGGGGAACGTTAAGGTTTCGTGATGAACGAAATAGGGTGTACATGACTCTCTAGGAGGCAAGTTGAACATAGTGCGTAGTATTTTTGTTTTGAGCAATGAATATGCTGTCACTATCAGCAGAATTTCCCCATAGTACCACATTATATGACATAATATGGCTATATATCATACTATCGTACACTGTTAACAATTACTCTACTGATGGCATAGATGACTTTATCCGTGAGATTGCGAATCTAGATTTGTTGAGCTTTTTGCTCACTGTGTCGATTTGGTGAGTCCATCTCAAATGCTGATCAACGTGAATACCCAAAAATTTCTACCGTCTCACCATCCAAATCAAGTTGAAAGACGTTCAAGCTAGCATGAAAAGTTAAATATACATTCCGTTTTGGCTATGTTCAAATTCAAACCATTTTGATCACAACATCTATTGAAGCTATTCATGATCCATTCGGTGGACTCAGCAAGCTCCAAAAAGAGGCCTGCTGTTCCAACAAATGAAGTGTCATCTGCAAATAGTGCTAACAACTCAGCACCAATATGCTCAGGCATGTCGTTGATAAATAATGAGAATAATAGCGGCCCAGCACTGAGTGATGAACAAACAAATTATTTTCAACAAACAATCGTGGGATTTTTGGTGTATTTTTTGTACGCAAACGGGCATGTATGTACGTATCGCCACTCACAAGGGATCTTGGTGATATGGGAGAAACACGATAGTGATTGAATTCGTGCCATGTGTAGAGATGTTTACAGGAAGCAGTGTAACGTCCACTGTAAATGGACGTTTTCGGCGACTTAGCTGCTCAAATCCAATTCCTCGAGCGTAAAGTCTATAGTGACGCTGACTTTGTCTGAGAAATATTCCGAAGACATAAAACGTTTCAAATGAATGATCAACACCTCTGGAAACTTGTGAAGAGACACAGTTTTTGTACATTTCCTACGCTCCTTACACTTGGAACAAGTCGGCATATCGTCTCCGTTCAGAGTCTCCTCACGCGTATGAGAGTCCATATAGGGACGTTCTTTCATTCACCTGTGGCTCCATCAGTAGACCAACTGCGTCCATATATCCTTTGGTGGATTTCAGTTTGACGTAACCACGCGTTCATTTATTACTATTATGTCAACCAAAATTGCAAACCATTCCACCGATGTACAGAGATGGTGAGCGAACTTTGGTGGATTTCGAAGTGACAGCGACAGCATAACCTCAAAAAACTAAAGACAAAATATAAGATTCGAAAGCTGTTTGACATTTGCCTCATTTGCCTGAGGAAAAATATGGATGAATTGATCGAAATCAGCCTAGAATATGAAAATGAAAGAATAGCTGCATTATTGACACCAACAGAAATTGAAGAAATTTCGAGTGGTAGGTACTTTTTTCATTCTCATCATAAATTTCAAGAAATCAGTGCAAACATTCAGAAACTTCAGTACCAAAAGAGAATTCCTAATGTATGCATGGGTAAGTTCAATGCAATGATTTGTATAGATTGTTGAGAATTCTCAATCTATCTCCTCTACTTCCCAACATAAACAATATTTCATCCTCAGAACTATCAGAAGAACTGCTAGAACTATTGGATCTGGAGACAAGGACTCCAATAACACTTTTAATACATCGTTTTCCATTTTCCATTAGTTTTTGCCTATTCTGAGCCTCTAATTGAAAACAGTCTAAATCTCTAACAAATCACGAAAAAAAAAAAATAAAGGAAAAAACAGTTGTGATTGTCATGTCAAATAACTGCGTTTTTTTTTCACTGAAAACTCCAACAATTCGATGCATCAGAGAGTGACGTCACTTCCTTCAATGATGAAAATTGGGTGTAAAAAAGAACATGCCCTATATGACCGGTACAAATCCCAGAAGAAATCAAAGGTGGAGCAGAAACCACAGCAAGAACATTTTAAAGTCGATTTCAACTGACCGATGAAATCATCTACTATTTCCGGGTTGTTCATTTGCAAATATCGATTCCATGATTCTCTCCTGTAATCTCTGTCAAAGAAGGTATTATTTTCACCAACACATTGTTCACATCTTCATGCAATCCAACCAGCAAGTACGTAGGATTTCTGCTGGAAGTAAACCATGAGACATGGCTAAAACCGTTGGATTTGGTTCTTTAATGAGACGGAGTTGACGACCATTTCAATAATTATTGTAACCGTATTGCTTGTATTTCAATTCCATTCTCTCGAGTATTCAGCTCATACAATGGCATCGCATATATTTCGGGATTTTCCCTCCAGCTAACTACCTAGCTAATGTCATTCTATAAATCTACATCCACGAACGTTTTGTTTGCTCAATATATACGCAGACTTCATAGAAAATGTTAATGTCATACTATTAACTCGTGTGGAATCATCTGTCATCTTCGGATACGTATAGATGGGTCGTTAATTCATAGCTTTGAGTAATTCAGTGAATCGTTTTTTGCAAAAGAATATGAATTAAACCCTTGAATGAACAATAATGTACGCTAAGATACACTTGGAAGGATATAAACAAACAAGAAATAGTATATCATACACCGAGGTGGAAATAGATTCGTTCCTGTCGTGAGATTAGTTAGCTATGTTCTCGAGACAGGAATGAAACTTCTTACCGAGGTTTGTTTACTTTTTTATTTACATCATCATGATATTTCGATCAAAATTGATAAATCTCTGTTTCGTTCTGAACATACCCAAAATATTATATTAGTGAGGGCGGGAAGTGAAGGTGTGTAATGTGACACTTTCCCACCTTCGATGACGTTAGTAATGACAACATTACATATATGCAACTAGGAAAAAGCTGAATACTCAAAGTAGAATGCAATGGTCACAAAGAGAGAGAAACTCAAAGTCATTACCACAATAGTTCATAAAATATACTAAAATGGTAGAAAACGTGGGAAAAACAACCGCTTTCCTTGCTATAGGGTAAAGTACGGATAGATGCCGCGGGGGGATAGATGCCGCAGACCACGTGACGCGAAAACTATGTACACCTGACAACAGCTCTCGGCATGATGGAAGAGCTATTCGGCCATTATTGTTTTGCATGCGGTGGTTGCTTCGATTGAGCAAGTGTTTTACTTGAATTGTGGGAATAAATTTGCTAAGATGTACTTTTATTGCTTAATATTTATTTGTATGTTGTTAATAGTATTGGGGAAGTGAGTTTAAAATAACAAAATGGGATAATTTGACATTCATAGCGTTATATAGGGCATATTTAAGATTTTGTTTTGTATTCTCGGCTACACAGTCATAAGGCGCATGCGTAGGCTGGTGAGGCATCTATCCGTATCAACAAGAAGAGATGCCGCACTTTTTGATACGGATAGATGCCACAAAAGTTTCAATAATAAAATAGCATAATTTTATATTTTACCGATCATAGAACATCGAATAACTTCACATCCGACAGCGAAGATGAGATTCCCTTATCCGATTTGAAGGAAAACCAAAATCCTGAATCAGCCAAGCAAGATACTGACAAACAATTTTTCTGCGTGGAATGTTTTGAGGATCACAGTAAAACCTCCAAGACAGTAGATTGGATATTCTGCATAAGATGCAACCCATATGCAAACGTGCAGAACTACAACAATAAATTGCGGCATCCTCCCTTATGGGAATTAACATTGGGCATCTCTCCGCATAGCTGTAGGCATCTCTCCGTACCTGGGGGGGAGAGTTGCCAGAAAACACTTTTTTTCCGTTATTTTTTTTTGTAGTAGAGTTTTTTTTATGTTGTTCTAGGACCAATATTTCAATGAAAAATAGATGAAAGAATGATCGTATGTTTTTTGAGATACATATTTTTTGTTACTCGGGTTTTTATATATTTTTTTCAAAAAGTGCGGCATCTATCCGTATTTTACCCTATGCCACGCAGCACATTGAATTACATCCTCCCGAAATCAATACAATAATGCCGAATGGAATTGCATGCGTTTCCTTCCTAAACGCCGAGCTGCGCCTAAGTTGTTCAGGAACGCGTGACTACCTACAGACCGGTTTCGAGCTGTTGGCTCTCATCAGTGCAGGGCTGTCCCAGATAGCTTCTCGACCGCTATCTGGTGCAGACATGACCCGAAGTGAACGCATCTCAGCATTTTTTAATATACAGTACTGACATTATTTTGGCACACTGTATTCACGACATGACTTCTCCGAACATCCTCTATAGAGGAACAGCTGGATCGGATATAATATTCTGTATCTACTCAATGCAAACTATCCGTTTAATATTCTTTTTTGTATGTCTTTTATCGAAACCCTTGAAGAGAACGTTTCCAATATCGTCTACACTACACATCGATCGCCACTTGGGAACTCTCTACCTACTCTTGAAGGAATATTCTATTATTGCGTGGTTTATGTAATATTTGTTCACTAGGTACTAGCACATTTTTTCACAACAAGAAATTTTCAGTAATTAGTGAACAGTCAATTTCGTTATTGGAAAGTTTCTTATAGAGCTTTCAGACGAGTTGAATTTCAAAGACAGAGCATTGGAGGGAAGATAAATTATTTTAATTGTTTTGATTACTTACTGACTTCAAGATATTCGGGTTATACATAATATTGATAATATGTTGCATGATTACAAAAAGTGTCAGTGACACGATTTTTGATTGTGCAGGAACTTTGAGATGTACTAGGGCTTCGCGAGACCAAGACGGATCAATTCTTGGAAATACTCCAACAGGCAATGAATTCCAGAGCTTTTCCGTTCTATAAACAAACGAGTTTTGATAAAATGTCGTTCGAAACATGGCAAATTAGCAACATGTGCATTTGTTCCGTCCGTTTTGTTCCTGGAAATACACCAAGCCACAAAATGAAACATTATCAATGGTTCAGTTACTCTTTGCATGTGTACGATCACTATATTCTCCTTATCAATGTCAATCAATCAATCAAAATATACTTCATTGTCATAATGAATGAGATTTATTTATTTTTATTTATTTAAGGTTTCTCTCTTACAAACACAGCCAGGAGTATTTACATATAAGAGATAGTGCTTCAAAACATAAAGACTTAGAGCTAACTTAGAAAACTAAACTTAAAAACTACGGAGGTACTATAAAATACATTCAATATTGAATACTGCTGATTTTATTTCTTTTGAATTACAGTTGAGAAAATCAATATTGCACCTTTCTGCAAGTATATTACATTGTCGTAGCATTTCATTCATAGGAGAACAATCTAGTTGATTTGTATAAAAGAAATTCTTGTTATTTATTCTTAAATTTACTTTGGGTACTAATATTTTTATAAAGTTGACTAGAAATGAATCATTGTATTTTATACTATTGATAATATAATAAATGAATACCACAGCATGGAATGTGCGTCTCTGTTCTAGGGTAACCATATGGAAACTATCTAGCATACTCCTATATGAGATCATATAGGGGTATGCATTATGTTGTCGCACATACAAATATCGCAGGAACCTCTTTTGGACTTTTTCAACAAGGTTTATATTCACTTCAGCTTTGGGAGCCCATATTATTGAAGCATATTCAAGATGCGGTCTCACTAATGCATTGTAAAGTTTGATAATAGAGCTAACATTTTTAAAGTATTTTGTATTTCTAATAACAAAACCAAGAATTTTATAAGCTTTGTTTACAATGTAGTTCAAGTGGGTGTTATATTTTAGGTTAGATTGCAAATAAACTCCCAGATCCTTACACTAATTTTTCCTAGGAAGTTCAGCGCCCTTTATACTATAAGTATTTCTAATGAATTATATATACCTAATATCGCAGTATCTATAGCAAGTAAGTGATGCTACAATTACACTCATACTAATAAAAGAATAATAGTACAAGAAATGAAAAAGGCATCAGTATCAAACCTAAATGAATAAGAGTATTCCGTCAGCTAGATATTCTTGAACACAATAACAGTGGCGTTCCTACGGGGGGGGGGGATAAGGAAGATATATCGCCCCCCATGGCCCATATGCCGATAGAAAAACATCAGTTATAAACTTATAAAGTGAAAATAAGATGGGTTGAACTTTAGTGGGATCATTACATTCCACTTGTCATAAATGATCAGAAATATTCTTATTCTTTCAGTTTCATTATTCAAATAATTAGTTACTGACTTATGCGTAGCCAAATTGGTCGATTATGAATATGCCACAGAAATACGTCAACATTTCTGCGAATAGTGCAGGCATGTTTTTTCAGTGTAGCTCGAATGTTCTTCCGCTGGGATTTTCGGTCTTGGGCTGTGATTCCCCGATATTATCCAGTCAGTTCGTTCATCCTGGGTTATCAGTTATCGATAACAAGTAAGAGGTGCAGTTGTTCGAATGTTCAATGTTTACCTACCTTTAGAGTATATAATTAGATAATGATGAATCAAAGTGATTTATCTAGATTTTATAAATGAAAATTCAACGATGATGATGATAGGGTGGCTTCTACATCAGCAACTGGGACTTAACTTGCTTCTAAAAATATTCTGTACATTGCCAGTATCCACTGCGACACCAGAAAGAACCTTCTCTACTTTGAAACGCATCAAAACCTATTTGAGGAACACTACCGCCCAAGTGAGGCTTAATGGACTTGCTATGCTATCAATTCATAGAGAGGCATCTGTTGAAGAAATTATTGAAGAAATTGCTCTCAAACCAAGGCGCTTAGATTTAATTGTGTGATGTTCAAAATTATCGTTGTTACCAATAATCTTGAATAAAAATATGTTTTAAAAAAAATCATTTCCCCCCCCCCAAGGTACACTTCTGGGTACGCCACTGCACAATAATATGTTTCTTTGATGAGATGTTGTTTCACAGATCTCATAAAATGAATTGGAGATACAAGATTTCTGAAATCGACTGGAAGATGGTTATATAATTTGACAGCATTATAAATCAATGACTTTTTAGTTAAGCTCGTCGATGGAATGGGGAGTCTTAAAGTGTTGTTTTGGCGAGTATAACTAACAACCGCATCATATATGACGATTAACTGTTGTGAACTAAACATACAGTTTCGAGAATGAAGAGGCATGGAAGTGTTAGGATTTTGTGCTCTGAGAACAGGTTTGCATGATACTCTAGGTGCCACTTTGTAGAGGTATCGAATAGCTTCTGGAGGATGAAGATCGATTTGAAATTCTGTTCACTGCAAATGCCCCAGAAAGGTATTCCATATCTTATGTGTGACTCAAACAAAGCATGGTATACTAATTTGGACGTTGCCATGCCTAGTTCTCCAGACACTATCCGCAATGCATAACACCCAGACGCCAATTTTTTACCCAAAAGTTTCACGTGATTTTTTAAAGTTGAGTTTGTCATCCAGATGGATACCAAGAAATTTAACTTCGTTCTTCTGTTCAATGAAAACTTTATTTCCTGTTCACAGGAGATAAGAAAACTCCCCCACCTGGCAGCACTGGAACAAAACCTCAATGCAGATAATTTTGCAGTGTTGCATTTTTGGTAATGGCATACTTTGAAATATAAATATGACTTGGCAAAGACGTGTCCTCTCTGATTCACCTATAATTCTAACTCAACAATAGGTCATCTCTTCAGAATTCCTTCTGCTATAGGAGATAGGAGCTAATAGAGTGAAAATGTGTACAACAAACACGACCATACTCATTGCTCTTTAGAATTCCTCAAATGTCTACTATACACACGAATCACGATCACATTTCGTCAGCATTTCAGACCAGTCCTCCCGTTTGATTGGACGTTTCCAAGTTTCTTGCCTTCCTTTACAAACTTCATAAGTGTTTTTATTAGCTCCTTTGTTGGCTCATATTGAAGATGGAATCCTAAATGTGAGTAACTAAGTTCCCACATAATCTACCTGTAAAATATTATTCCTTTCTCTCGCTGCAGTATTTGTGCATTGTACAAAAAACACGATTCGTAGGCCAAAATAGTTTTGAAAAACTATTTCGAACCTATGTCAACAAATAGGAAAAGTGAGTTTGTTTCAACTTTTTTACGAATTCTGATAAAATCATAACTACACAGTATATATGCATAAAATGTCTTGTTATTTTGATATCAAAATTGGTGAATGAGGGAGAGGCCGAAAGAAGACGAGACTCGACACTAGACTACAGGTAATTATAATTAGGTATAAATTTCATAATTTCTTCATTGAATTGAATTTCCTTGACAGGATGAATTCTCTGGACGAATTAATTATAATATATCATTTCCATCATCTCTATCGAGCTTATGTTGTATCCAGACGCAAAAAAAGTAGCTGTATTGGGCAAAGCCTTTTCAAATGCTGAACAATGTATGCAGATGATTACAGCCTCGTTCGATAAATGCGACTGAATGACCCTAATAAATATTTCAATTTCTTTCGTGTAACGTGCCTTTAATTTGATGAACTTCTATCAAAATGATGGGACCAGAAATAAAGAAATTATATTTGACATCAGAACCCTTATCTCCTGCAAATTTTGTCGATTGAGTATGAACGTCGAATTCTGTTGGAAATTTCATATTTTGCAATTCGCATACCTTAAATCATTTATTGTTATCTACTAACCTTGAAACAGACCATGAGGGAGAAGGGCATAGTCAGACAGACCACTATCCATGACAAAACGATGAGAATCTTGCCGCATGTTTTTGATTCGTCTTCCACTTGTTCCGCTGAAATTAAAAAAATAATTATTGTCCAACTATTATTTGAAGTTATAGAATGGGATTTCTCAACAGTTTGAATCAATATACAGTTAGCACGTGGCAGCTAAAAGTTGAAACCTTCACGTGCTCACTACATACATAACATACATAACCAAAAAATCAAAGACCATAGCACAGTTGACATAATGATGAAATAAGATTAGGAGCTTCAGAAATATCAGTTATTCAATAATTCATAAATTCTCAATCAAGTATTGGTAATATCCCTAATTAGCAATAAAAATTCAATTATCTCAAAATGTTCCATTATGATTTGTGGCTTATAATGAATTTGTGTAAATAATAATTATATGAATTCACACTAGAGGACATTTGAATCGGTGAACGTGACAACCCCGCGCATGACTTGTGGGCGTGGTCTTGTTGGTTATCAGCATTCAGCACAATATTGCCAAGTTTCCAACATTCACATGATATTTTGTTATGGAGAATAAGAAATATTTGGACATGCTGGTTGCTCGAAAAAGTCGAGAATTATGTCTAATGTCATGAGTTCTTTCTATCATGTTTTATTCAACGACAGTACGCAATCATCTTTTCGATAACGATTCGACGTATCGCCAAAGGGCGGCCATGAAGGTTCGTTTGAAATGAGACCTGAAATTCAACGATTTTAAACAACGCATAGACTTATTATTTACATAATAACAGTGTGGGAAGTGTTGCAAAAATTATTTTAGGTTCTCAAGGACACAGTGGAGTAATTGAATACCACCAGGAAAGTTTAGGCTTCATCATCAGATGTCTAGGACTGGAAGGTTAATTTATGAAGGAATATAATCACGATAGATCTATGTACTATCATGTTCTTCATGAATAAAGACGATTATTATTATTATTATTTTATGATTATTATCTAAATGCTGTGGGTACCTAAAAGCACCCACCTGCACAATATGAGATTGGAGGGATTTTGGAAACAATACAAATTGTCACAAAATCGACTTCTTCTTCTCAGCAATACTGACATCTCATGATTCATGTTCTCACAATAAGCTTCCCAATTCTGGTCCCTCCGCGGTGATCATACAAAGTAGATAGTAAGATATTGCAAATAGTTATTTTCCAAAAAGCAATATTCCCTATTTTCATACAAGCATAATTGATTTCGCGATTGGGCTCCTGACATCACACTATATAACAGACACTTTTTGACCCTATTTTCACAGAGCTATATTATAAAAAAAAGGTTGGTGATAGTGTACAAGATTGGATTGAAACTTTCAACTGCTGAAGTGTGAATTTTGCCACGATTAAACCTGGTATCGACAGGTGAAAATTAAATCGCTTTATTCACGTATCATCATTAGATTATCCGATTTTCCACTTGAATAGGCAAATTGTATGAGCTCCTAATGAGCATATGTCATGTTCGATGTTCGAAGGCTCAAAGGGACAAGACTGAAACTCAATCAAGACTATATATTCCCGAAACATTGATTTGATAGGGCTTGATTAGTGGTTTATTCGGTAATATGCATCAGGTCGACACACCAGATGTTGAGGGGTTTAAATGTCAGAAAACTAAATAGCTAGTCTTCAAATTTCCACATGCATGCAGCATAATTCATTTGAATGCCAGCTGATATTTGGAAGGTTCAGAAGCCAATCAGTGTAAGCCAAATTTTTCTTTAAAATGATTTACGTATTGTTGCCTGTTTCACATTGATCAGTCTTCCTGCTGATAATACAATTGAGTCATCATTTTCATAGTCTAACCATTGATGCCAGCACTTATACTGAATATATCGGAATACATGTATAAGTTTGTTCTGGTGCTACTCAGTGTAAGTCAGGTTTGACCACAGGATTAGGAGTTCTCATTGAATCTATCATGAACAACACGTTTTCTACAGGTATTTCGACTTGCATTTCAAACCTCCATCTAAATATCTATGAAAGTTTTGCTGGAGAAGACATGTGTGTGATTACTTTTGATTTGAAGAAAGCTTTTGCATTTCCAGAACTGAGCACCTCTGTCGCTTATTATAAATTGAACATGTAGGTATATTCATAACTCGAGAGTTCATATAGTTTCAATGATAATAAAAAATACATGTTCGTTGGGTTGAGACTGAGGGCTTTAGAAGTCCCTAAGAAGTTGCAGCTTGACTTGTGAAGCATCTTAAAGAGCAACATGCCAAACATTGTCAAATCATGTATGCAGATTCTTGCACTGGAAAAAATAGGAATATTAAATTGAGTAAATATTTGCGAAAGCTATTATAGACCACAAATTTCTAGTATTGAGCCATAGTTACCTGCCAAACGATGCTGATTTTTGTTTGGGTGAATCCAAAGCAATTAAGAAAGTGTTTATTTTTGGACCGAGGGATTGTATACATTCGATAGCCACTGCTGAAAGCTCCAGAATCCATTTCAAATAAGAGAAATTGAATGACATGAATTTCTTTCGACAAAAAACTGGAATATAATATCTCCAACAAAAAGACCAATACTGAAGGGGGTAAGGTCAACTGGTTGAAGATAAAATGGCTAAGATATGGCAAAGAGTAACCACATTCCATTGTCCATAAAGGAATGTAAAATGATAAATGTTCATTCTTTGAGATAAATATCAAAACAATCTTCAGAAGGAAGGAAAACCTCCCAACTTGTGCGATATTGCTTGAGATTCAATGTATCCAGAATCCAGACCGAGGAACCTAGCAGAGAGATGGGAAAGAAGCACAAGCTTGATCTCTTGCCATACATTCCACCTTATTATCATTCATTATAAAAAGGTTTGCCTACAATAAACGAAAGAACACTAACTTCAGCTTCAACAGCAAATGAAATTACTCGTGATAGTGACATAGTGATGCATTTGTAGATCAAGTACATGAAAGTGTTCAGTGTAATATAAACTCAACTCATTTTTTTTTTTTCGTTTCTATGCGAGTTTTTTCGAAGATTTCTGTAATGTTCACTTAGTTCCAATAGGAAATACGTCATTTATGTATTTGTTTTCAATAAAAAGTCTGTTTGAAACCTATATAAGAAGTGGTATTTTTCATATGTAATAATTCAAATAAACATCTCATTTTACTCATTTGATGACTTACACTGATTGGCTTCTGAACCCTCCATTTGTCTGTGGAAGCTTGAGATGAATTTTCTTGATAACCTCGATAACTCGATTTGTTTTTATGGCATATCTTTCTTTGGCAAATAGCCTACTAAATTTTGAATATGGACCAAGTTCCGCTATTTTTGCTGCAGATGAAAATGATACAATAATTGTTCGTACACTTCCAAAGATTGAATATGTAGATACAGGCAGTATTTTTACTCACTTATATAAGAGAATTCTATCAAACCACATTTCATATATTATATGGTTTGCTAGAAGCATACAATTAAAAATATCGATTATCGTATTCAACTTCAAACTGCTGAAATTCAATGTTGTTCATGTGATGAAATTATCTAATTGGTTGGGTAACTATACCCTTATACCATTTTGTTATTTCAGTTCGATAAATTGAACATTATTCCACTTGAAACCGGTATTTCCACTGATGAAAATATTCGAAATGAAGGTGTGAACGTCTAGGAAATTATAAAACAATTTTCGAACAAACTGAGTCGACACAAACTTTCCTCTCGAAAATATTGGAGTTCCTAAGATGAAAATTCTCCCAGCGGAGTCTTCTCAAGTTGCGATCAGGTGAGTTTGCACCAGTATTCGGCATTATTATGTCCAAGGCGAGAATTTATTTGACAAACGATATTTCAAAATCGAATATACTAAACTAATTTCCGCCCAAACTTTCCGTTCAGGCCCAAAGTCACTCAAGAAGTTTATTCTTCTAAACTTGGAGAATCGCGTTCCACTAAAAAAGTTGACATGTCACGGTGCATTGGCAAATTTATTTATCTAATCACTGAGTCGGAGTAGGTGTTTGCACCTTTCTTCAGGACACAAAGGTGTCAATTTACTCCCACGGGAGGAAAAATATATTACCTTCTTCCTGATTCCTTCGAAGAGATGTATACCTATAAAATCCGTTTCTCAAATGAACAGTGTCTTCATCACTTCCTCACAGCACATATTATGATATTCCGAATTCACTCAATCAAAATTCTCAAATGCATCTGAAGAATTAACAGATTCATCATGACAAAATCATGACATCCATGGCATGCTGAAAGTTTGTATACGGTGGATGGCCTATTAGAAGTATGTAAAGAACGAAAAGACAGAACGTTCTGAAAATGGGGATGCTTTGATAATTGAACATTCTCTATTCGTCTGAAATATTTTCATCGATACAGTGTTGCCACTTCTATCAGAAACAACTAGCAACTTTGTTATTTCAAATGGAACACCCTGTAATTCATTGTATTTTCAGTTCCTTCCTGATTTTGATTCTTCATGCTCTCTTTTCGGATATTCATCAGATATAATTCATTGTTCGTCGTGGCATATAGCCAGGAAAGTTGTTGTTTTCTATTGGATGAACCGAGACAGAATTTATATTTTCATCACATAGACTCATAGAGAATGTGAATTCTCAATTTATTTCTTTATATATATATATAGGGTGTTCCATTATATATGTGCAGGACTCCAGGATAGAATAGCTCGTCCAAAATATATGAAAAAAGTTTCCATCAACTTACCCTCTAAAATGCACCATTTTCGAGATGGGTGTATTGGCTTTTGCGAATATCTCTGGAACCGTTTATCTCACACGAAACAGCTTTTATATACATTTTTTACTCAGAATACTCTATGTTTTGAATGGACATAGTCAGTGTTTTTCTCCCCAAGTTCAACGCCACTGAAAAAAGTACAGTTTTGGGCCTTCCATTTGAACGGCCAATGTTTCCTACACAAGAAAGATAATCGTGGTCAAAAGCTCTGAAGTTGACCGGTTTTGAGAAAAATCAACTACTATGTTGAAAATCATGGTTAATAAAAATGGATGTTTTTAATTAATCTAACAAAATCCATTTAAATTTCAGAACAAGTACCAAATCCAAACTTTAACTCCAAGTTGCGAAACTAAAAAAAAAACAATGACAAATCATATTAATAATTGTTGGGAATGTCCGCGATTAGCTTCAATGCACCCAGCAATTCTTCGAAAAATTCACGATAATTTTCAACATAAAAGTTGATTTTTCTCGAAAACGGCGTACTTCAGAACTTATGACCAAGAGTATCTTTTTTGTATAAAAAACATTGGCCGTTCAAATAGGCGACTCAAAACTGAACTTTTTTTCCAGTGGCGAAGGAGTTGGGGAGAAAACACTAACTACCCCTATAAATTTTCATCAATTATGACTTAAAAATGAATAAATTCCTCACCAAACATAGCTCATTATGAGTAGAAAATGCTTACCAAAGCTGTTTCCTGTGCGATTAACGGTTCTAGAGATATTCGCGAAAAACGTTTTTTTTTTTTTCAAATTTCAACATGCTCGAAAATGATGCATTTTAGAGGGTGAGTTTATAAAAACTTTTTTCATATTTTTGGACGAGCTATCACATGCCGATGTCCTGCGCATATATTATGAAACACCCTGTATAAACATTTTTTTATGTTTATAATTTATCTGAGAATATTCCTTTTCAATACTCCCACCCAATCAAGGGGTTCAAACTTGAACGATGGAAACTTGTTATTTTTATAGACTTTTAATCACAAATTCGTGATTAGGTTTTTTCGAATCAGAATTTCTTTGGAAACAAAAACAAATCTTTTTCTACAAACGCTTAACAAAGTAGCCTTTGACGCTTTCAAATTCCAGCAAGTTGATGTTTTCCCAGGAATATCATTCTTTGACAGCATTTGCGCTCGTGAGCGGAAACATTGAAAAAACGCTCGCACATCTCTGTAACCTATACTTATATCTATTCTTGAAAACCTTCAATTCTTTCATGATGGGGAATAGTGACAGTGAATCATCAAACACACCTCCTGATATAGCAGAAAGCGCAAGAGTTTGAATCTCTTACCGGAGAAATCAAGGAAGAAATATGAATTACAATATGATATATTCATAAATTGTTGCCACTCCGAGATGGTGAATATGTTTTCAGGAAACGTTTTACTGGCTTATTTTGGTGAAAAATCAAAGACTTTGAAGTCATCAACTCATTGGTCTATATATTCGGTGGTACGTATACATGCTTGAATGTTAAGATAATATCGGAATCAATAAGTATCTGGCTCCCGATGAAGCATATCTGTTGAAAACGATGAATTAATTATACTTTATATTTAAACTCTCTGTTGTCATCAGAAAGACAGTGTATCTTTATTTTATTGCATCAATGAGTAATGTTCAATTTGATTGCAGGGTTTATCGTACTATGGCTCAGAGGTCTGAAGCTCAGGTTGCCACGCTGGTGGTCCAGTTTCAATTCTTCGTAGGCCCGAAATTTTTTTTCTGGCTTGTCAGTTATTTCAATTCTTCTCTTTTTGTTTCCTTTGGGCATATGGGATAATATGGATAAGAACTTTATCCACTTTTTCAATCTCTCATACTTTCAGGGCAGTTATTTCCAAAAGCTGCGTTAGTAGAAAAAGTCTTGCGTGTATTTCGAGCACAAAGTGTCATTGCCGCTCTCCAAAGATTACCGCGCTCCGCTCCGCATCGCGCGGTAACTTTCTTTGTCGAGCGGCAATCTATCACTTTGCGCTCTAAATACACAAATAGCTATCTATCTCTCTTTCTAATATTAGTATAGATTTGTATAGATTGAACAGCAAACGCTTCCAAATTTTCAACTGGAAAACTCTTCGAACCCTAACCTAATAATCACAACAACATGCAACACTTAGGGGGACTGACCTTCTGTCATGACTTGGGAGTTGCAGCTTTGTCATCAGAACTCTGCGCACGACCGCATATCGTGCAACGGCGTCCAGGGCGATACTGTCGAAAGCACAAAGCTCAAAGCTATGCGACTGAAAGCTGCACGCAAAGTTACTAGATTCTATAGCGAGCGCCGTTGGAGGAATCGGATTCACCCGATTGTTGGACACGATTATGTCCATTGGCTCAAGGGTGTCGATAATGTTTTGGGGGGAGTTATGGCTCTTTGGTCAGGGTAGTGAAAAAAAAATCATGTTATAGAGAGCAATAACTAATATTCAGGGTTGGGCATGTGTTTGGAAACACCTGATTTCTGACCAGGTAAACCAGAAGTATTTTTTGTTAGTATTTAATAATAGCCTCCACTTTGAGAAACCATGGAGTTCTACCAAAGATTATTTTTTTGTTGTATCAAGACTTTCGAAATTTTTCCTGTTCTAGACAGCCAATGTTGATTTTGGTAGCTATAAGTATTATTGTTGTTAATATGGTGTAGTTTTTTAATGGATCTTCCTGTATATTATACATTATATATACAGGGTGATCCATTGATTGAAAGAATAACACAAATTATCTTGGAAACCCTACTGCACATACACCTTTAGAAATGTTTGTACCAATATGTTGATTCAAGCTCAATAATAAACCAATTCTGGTAAAATATTTTGTGCAAAGACTGTTATGGCGAATAATAATAATTTCATACATGAGGGCAATGACAAAGAATCAATTTAACACTTCACTCGCTAAATAGGGTGTTTCATAATTGAATGCTGATCCTAAAGGGCGATAATCCTTGTGAGATTTAAAAAAAATATATTATAACCAGCAACTGCTTTACTTCTGAGATATAGCATGTTGAACAAATTTCATAGAAAAATCAGTATTTCACCAATATTCAATTCGTTTTCATTTTGCAGTTTTGTTACATGCAAAGAACGCATCAAAATATGTTTTTTCTACAATGGAAGTTTTCTCAATTTTAATCAGTGGCGTCCCTGTTTCAAAAAAATACTGTTGGGCATTATGGGAAAAATGTGTTTTTATACGTACTTTAGATGTACTTGAATTGAAAAATGAAACGAAGTGATTCGATGGACAATGAGAAAATACAGTTTTTTTGTGAAATATCAACATCCTGTATTCCAGAAATATTTTTTCAATCATCCAAGGATTTTCGCCCTCTAGGATCGGCATTCCATTATGGAACACTCTGAATATAACATGACTTGATTAGTCCGACTGTTATTCCTATGCGGATTCATTTTGTTTGCTTGAATATTTCAATTCGTTTTGAATACAAAAAAATACCACTGACAGTCGCGCTTTTAGATAGGTACATTCCGTTGTTATTGTCAGAAATTTCTACGTTCGGGTAAATTCGATTCCTCAGATGGTGCACGCCCTAGTCTCTGATGCAAAAGTTGCGCCCCCTTCGCGCCATTTCGGAAGGACGATTCCTGTCGAACGAGGAATGAAAAAGTTCCAATTTTCCATTCTCGTTTCATGGTTGGCTTTGTTTCGATTGCGGTTTCAGGTGATCCATGAATTTCTATTGTTCTGCCTTGCCGATTTTATGGCTGACAACTTGTTGATTACAGAAACGAAATTGGAGACTTTCATAAAGCATTCGAGATTATTAAGGATCCACTTTCTATCTCATCAGATAGACAATCGAATTCTGCGTACATATTACTGCCTCTTCTCTTGTAGACATCTCTGAAACTGATGAATTGTATAATGATACATGGTTGCTCTCAAGCGTTCATTTCACTTCATACATTCTTTCAACCCAGCTTCATTTTATGGCTGAGAACCTGTTGATTACAGGCACCAAATTGAAGTTCTTCAAAACGTATTCGAGATGATTGAGGATCCACTTTTGATCTTATTAGATAAACAGTCGAATTCTGTATAGGTATTACTACCTCTCCTCTTGAAGACATCTCTGGAACTAATGAATTGCATAATGATACATGGTTGCTCTCAAGCGTTCATTTCATTTCATGAATTCTTTCAACCCAGCATCATTTTATGGCTGACAACTTGTTGATTAAATGCACAAAATTGAAGTTATCCAAAACGTATTCGAGATGATTGAGGATATATGTCTCAGTGTCTCTCCTCTTGAAGACATCATCTCTGAAACTGATTAATTGCAGAAAGAAACATAGAAGCTCCAACCTAGCTTCACTTTATGGCTGACAACTTGTTGATCACAGACACGAAATTGGAATTCTTTGAAACGCATTCGAGATGATTAAGGATCGACTTCCTACCGCATTTCATAAACAGTCTCAGCAATGAAGATTTTATTGTTATCCCAGGAAATAAGAAGTCTGCTGAAATTTCTGCATTTTTGGCAGAGATAAATATCCCGACTCTCCTCTTGAACACATATCTGATACTAATCAATAGCAAAATGAAACATAGTTGCTCTCAAGGGTACATCCCACACTTCATACATTCATTCAACCTAGCTTCATTTTATTGGCTGACAACTTGCTGATTACAGACACGAAATTGGAGTTCTTTGAAACACAACGCATTCAAGGTGATCAAGAATCCACTGAATTTGATAAAAAGTTGAACTCTTGAGGTTTAACTATCTCAGCATTGAAGTTGTTCCTGTTAATTCAGGAAATGGGAAGTATGCTGAAGTTCCTGCACTTTCGGCAAAGGCAAATATACCGATTCTCCTCTTTGAACATATATGATACTTATCAATTGAAATTGTTCTCAAGCATCCATTCCATTCAAGGACATATTACTTCATGAATTCTTCCAACCTAGCTTGATTTCATGAATGCCATTTCGTTGATTAAAGACACAAAATTTGAGTTCCTCAAAATGAATTCGAAATGATAAAGGATCCACTTCCTATCGAATTTGATAAATAGTAGAATTCTGGAATTATAACTATGCATTGAATATTCTCCTGTTTTCCCAGAAAATCATATAAGTCTGCTAAAGTGTCTGCATTCTTGGCAGGGACAAATATCCTGATTCTTCTTTCGAAAAAAACATCTCTGATACTAATCGACAACTCTCGTTCAGAAAGGATTCACTTACAATGCTGTTGAATTGATCAATTCATTACCTGAAACTATGATGAACCTTACTGAGTCTGCTTTCAAGCATCGTTTCAAGCAGAATCTCTTAGCGGACCTACCGATTTGAATAGATAATTATTCTGATGTAAATGAAAGGATTTAGAGATGTGAAGGACTGTGATCAATTATTTAATGTAACCATGTAATTAATACATAATCTTTCGTTACATGCAAACTTTTATGCAGATCATTATGGGGTTAGATGTAAGAGTAACCTGGCTAAATTTCGCCCCTTAATGATCATTACAATTGTATTTGTTTTCATCAAATCTTCATAAATAAAGTCGATTTATTATTGTTATTATTATCATTATAATCAATAGCAATTTGTTCTCAAGCGTCCATTTCATCTAATGTTTTCTTCCAACCTAGCTTGATTTCATAGCTGACAACTTTCTGATTACATACACAGAATTGGAATCTTTTAATACGCATTCGAGCTGATTAAGGATCCACTACCCACAGCATTTGATAAAGAGTTCGATTCTGGAGGTATAACTATCTCAGCATCCTCCCAACCTAGCCTGATTTTATGGCTGACAATTAGTTGATTGTAGAAATGAATTGAAATTACTTTCTAACACATTAGATGTGATTGGATCAATTTGATGAACAGTTGAATTCCGTAGGTATAACTGCCTCAGCTTCGAGCCATTTCATGATAACCTAGAGAGATAAGAATTTGTTTATCTTTCTGCATGTCATAAGCAGTGATGCAAACCTGTGAGAATGTTTCCATATTATGGGAATATTTGTTGAGAAAATATAGAAATGGAAAAGAGGGGAGGAACACCAAATAAACTCACAATATGGGGATTTTCGTACTTGGCTACCTAGTGCTAGTCTGTACCAGAGATAAGTTGACTCATCTCTGTATCAACTGAGATGAAAATAGCCGTAGTCGTTTCATGTTCAGAAGCATAGAACAAGCAGTGTGTCAGTGACAGTAGTCTAGATTCTCGAAGCAAAGAAATCATAGAAGCATTTTCATTCTGGAAGTTTTTCATCTTCATTAAGGTTTCAATATGTAGCCCAGAAGGCTTTCTTCAAATTCAATGTGGAAAATATTATAAATATGGACCGGGGTGGTCTTTTTTTTATCATTTGGGCACCCATTTCTATTGAAAAAAAACATGTGGGAAATTTAAAAAAAAAATGGGAATTTCTTGACCATTGCTAGGGAATTTCTATCGAATCAGATTGGCAGCACTGGTGATAAGTAATGATACACTCTGATGATCTATTGCACCCTATCTTTTTCTGTATTCTCAAGGGTAATAGCAGTCTCTCAAGCTTCAATTTATTTGTGAATTCCAGGATTTTGAGAGAGTGCCCCTCCCCCTGATTTTCCACAAGAACTTGATTCTAATCAGAACCTTCCTGTATCCACATGACGATATACATCAATATATACAGGGTAACTCACGGTCGATGGTACGTTAGACGTTTATGGAGAACGGGACATAGCATCGTTCTGAAATTTTGGTTACTCACATAGTTGCTCTTGGTCTATCGATACAAAATATTTTCAGCTCTGCGGCGTTGCCGCTTCTATCGAAAAGTAGCAACAACTATGTTATTTTGAATGGAACACCCTCTAATACATTGCATTTTCAGATTCTCTCTGAAGAGCTGATTTCATCGATGTATCACACTTGGGGTCTAGCGGAAATGATTACAGAGATATAGGGTGTGAAAAATCGTAATTTTTTAACTTTAGGAATTGTTTTTGTCGACACTATTCATTATTGGTCAAAACGGCTCACATGTCCCTATCTCAACTTTCGATTAACTATCTACTGATATTTAATTGGGACATATACCAGGTGATCAAGATTCTGAATTCTACACGACCCTGTATTTGTTTCAATTAAATGTCAGTAGATAGTTGATCAAAAGTTGGGATAGGGACATGTGAGCCGTTTTGACCAATAATGAATAGTTTCGCCAAAAAAAATTCCTAAAGTTGAAAAATGTCGATTTTTCACACCCTATATATCTGTAATCATTTCCGCCAGACTCCAAGTGTGAAACATCGATGAAATCAGCTCCCCAAAGAGAATCTGAAAATGCAATAAATTACAGGGTGTTCCATTCAAAATAACAAAGTTGTTGCTACTTTTCGATTAAAGCGACAATGCCGCAGAGCTGAAAATATTTTAGATCGATAGACCAAAAGCAACTACGTGAGTAACCAAAATTTCAGAATGATCCTATGTCCCGTTCTCCATAAACTTCTAACGTACCATCGACCGTGAGTTACCCTGTATTGCACCAGTCCTTTAAGATTGAAAAATATTGTTAATACTTCCAAATATTCGAAACATCATTCAGTGTTATAGTAGATATCATACATCAAATATACCTGAATATGGAAGCAGATAACAAATTTTCCTGAAATATGAAAATTGGCGCCTTCAGCAATTCTTTTCTTTCAATATTCAGAAAACGAACCTGATAACATTCCGATGTGAGTTGCCTCTTTTATCTCTGGATCATCAAATTATAGAAAATAAATTGAACGCAAAGTTTCTCGGTCTTTTTGTGGACAAAAAACTGAAATTTGATCTGCATGTTTCACACTTATGCAATAAACTTGCATCAGGATGCTATGCTATCAGATTGATATCAAACGAGTTGGGTTATTCTGCTGCTATGACGGCATATTACGCTCTAATAGAATCCCATTTGAGGTACGGAATTGCATTTTGGGGAACTTGTAACAACCATAATTCACAGTCTACATTCATCGTACAAAAAAGTTAGTTCAAGAACCTCTTGTAAAGAATTATTCAGAGAGCACAGAGTGTCAACAGTAGTATCCTTGTTTATTATAGAGTAGGTGTGTTTGATTCACAAAACCAGAGACAATTACGAAGTCGTGAACTCATGTTACAACACACGCCAGTCAGAGATGGTGAAGCTTCCCCGGCCCTGCAGTTCACTAATAAAAGATTCCATATTATATAATGGCCTGAAAATGTACAATCACCTCCCAACTATTGTTAAATCTATCTCGGATATAAAAAAATTCAGGAAGGAATTGAAAAACTTGTTAGTCCCTTATGTGTTTTATAATGTTAATGATTTTTATGAACAAGTATTTTAGACGAAGCCTTATGTGTGTACATGTTTGTGAAAAATTGTATTTATGTTGATAATTGTTGTATACATTATTTTATTATTTTATTTTTATAACCTATTCAGCTTTGTCTACAAGGATTACATTCTTAAGTGACAATAAAGCATATTTTGATTTGATTTGATTTGAATATCAAAGAAATAATAACGCATAACAAATGATTGACTGATGAGTAACTTAGATGCCGAAACCGGTTACATGTGATTGATTGTATTTTATATAAAAGTGTGGTCGACCGACATTGTTCTATTTGTTGTTTTCATTTTGAAATTACTTTGGGCCACTTTGAGATATGGATAATGTTCATGTTTTAAATGTGTTCTAGTTATGTTATGATTTTTGGAGGATATATACCTATACCGTAATATGGCATGAATCTATTCCTTTTTCATTTTTATACTACTGAGAATGACCTAGTTGCCAGAATACTCATTTATGCATTTCTAATTATTATTGTGGTGTTTAGGGTAGATATATTTCAGTATTTACTATTCACAATCTTCTAAATAAAATTGTCCCTCTCATTGTGTCTAGGGATAGTAGATTGATGATGAATTCGGCTTCTGGTCGAATTTCGTGGAGTTCCTATCGTTTCTGAAGTTTTGCATTCACTATAATGAATTTTTAAAAAGTCACGGCATAATGAAGCCAAATTTATCCACTCACTTTCTCCACAGGGCAATAGGAAGTTAAGGTTAAAAGAATAAATTTTGTTTGTCCCTGTATAATGATCAAACCATCAGCTTTCCTCGGGACCTAATATTAAAGAAAATATTCCGTAATATGAATATACGATTTGGTCGAAATTTCACCACCGGTGAGTGTATATTCCTTACTTACCTAATCTTTATTGCTGGGCGTCTATGAATGTTGAACTCAACTGTGATTTTACCAGAACAGATCATAATCGTCAGTTGAAAGCTAGGTTGAAAGCTAATCAAAACGGTCACAGGCTGAATACGAAAATTTGCGTCCTTATACACGTGTCCTAAATTTTTTATTGTTTCAATTTGGTTGCCCTGTTGGAGTCATTTTTATGCTACCAAAATCTTGAATTATAAAATGGTACTCATTGATAATAAACTGTCAGATTCAAAATACATTGGTTGTTTCAACTAAATACCGTGTTAGATTGAAATTTCTGCAAAAGTCACTGCATGATATAAACGGAGGTGAGGCGGTGGACAAATAGCTTCACTCAGATTGCAGAGAACAAGCGGAGGTATCAGGTGGCTGCCATGGCTCGTCAACATTCGCAAATACAATTCTTGAACTTTGTCATTTCGTGACTTCATACGAGAGAACAGAAAAATACTTAGGTACATTCAGTTGTTTTCATTGGAAATTAAATTAACTGATGAGGCTACTAGATTTATACTCAAGAGACAAATATATTCGATTCTCATTTTGAACTTCAAAACCAGGCAGCTTGACCTTGAAATTTCGAAAAGAATTGTCTGAAGCGCAATTTTGCTCATTACAGCTTTCTCAAATTTCAAACTCATAACGACTCGCAACTACAAGAAATATACATTTTTAACAATTCTGTTCTTTTTCTTCGATCTCCAACTACCTTTAACTCTAGGGTTGAAAGATTTTCTCAGTGAATTAGGGCCCCATCAACCCTCGTTGCACCGGGGCCCCGACACCTCTCGCTACGCCACTGAGGTTTCGACATCAGTATTGCATATTTTGTTATGATTTTCAATTCCGATAGAGTTAAATCAGGTACCTATTTGCTAGTTCTATAAGAGTCACTAGAAATATCAGATGGTCAATCAAAGGACAGGTCGTCACGAGGATTAATATACAAACAAAAGGCAGCATATTTCATCAATCAATAGGTAATGATATTTTCGAAGCGTAAATAGAAGAGTTGGGCGACTATATGTATAAGAACAACTATGAATATCGATTATTTAGTAAATTATTAATTGTACATCATCAATATCTGAAGTTCTGATTCATTAATCAATATTTTTCCCATCATGACAATGAATATAGCCAGATTTCATCAGAACTGTCCGACTTTGTTTTTATATAATGTATTATACAAGATCAGACATTTCTCTAGATCTATATAGAATATCGCATCATTTTATTGACCTTTAATTGAAATAACTTCACCAATAGTCAAATTATGGATAGTTTGATCAAAATGTGTGGAATAATTATATAGACCGGGGTATAGTGACAAATTTTCAGACGAGATTTCATCCAGTATGCCTTTTGGATGGTATAAATATGTGTATATTTTGATGTTAAAAAATGCTATATATTTAACGGGTTTTCCATGCATTGAAATCAATTAACATTTTCACCCAGGCTGCCTGTGTTCCTATATGAAATACAAGTATCAGTGTTACTTGCATTTAAAAAAAATATGTATTCTGGTTTTCAAACAGGCTGCCATCAGGAAGTATACATGTCTGGGCTATACATAAGTACACCTAACCTTCAATACATTTAGCAAATTTATTTAACAATAATCTGTCAATTAACTCAATGAAATTAATTTCGATGCATGAAGGATACTTCCATATAGCATGCATGATTTTTTTAAATTCAAATAAGTATGTAATGTGTCGTACCCTTTAATATGGCCACTGAACCGATATGCCTCAAAATATGGCTGGACACACCAGGAATGAGACAATCGAAGCTTCACATAAAGGAACCTTCGAAGAGGCTCGCAAAAGAGGTTTTATTCCTAAACAGGCGAAACCTTAAAATGGTAGTGAGGCTCCTAACGGGGCACAACCACCTCAATAGGCACCTAGGGCTTATCGGGATCAAGGATGACCCCCTTTGCAGATGGTGCCTGGAAGATGACGAAACGTCATCACATGTCCTCACTGAGTGTCCAGCACTGACGCATCAGAGGAGGGCTGTCCTTGGCAACATAATTTTGAGGCCAGAGGACGTAAAAGAGATTCAGCTGAGGAAGCTGCTGAACTTCTTCAAGGCAGTCGGCATACCCAGCTGAATGTCGTAACATGTGGGCGCACAATGGGCCCGAATAAGGAGGCCCACGTGCAGGGGGTTCACCCGCCCACCAGTGCTTCGAAGAAGAAGATGCATTATTTCAGTAGAAAACTACAAATTACTAGATATGTTGCAGATATGCACATGATAATACCCTTCAAGAGGCTACTAGGTGAAATCACCTCTGGAAATCTCTCACTATCCCCTGGTCTATCAGTCCAAAGTTGGACTATCACAAGAAAATAATGTGTCTAGCCTGTGGTGATGAAATCTAAATTCTATTCATGTCAAAATTATCACTGCAAACCCACGTTCGAACTCTCCCAACTTCACTGTATGGATTTTAATATGTAGTTTATGACTTTTCCTCTCGTTAAAATATGCTATAAATTTTCAATTTGTCGATGAATTCATGACCGAGTGACAAAAAAGAGAATTCCCATTTCATCCCAGGAAAGTATAGAAAGGCAGGTCAACGAAACCAATAAGGATCTTGCTTTTTTTTGCTAAATAAAGAATTATTATTAAAATCTCAGCCTGGGGAACCAACAATTTGATTGAATTCAACGCCATTCTTTCGTCAAAATTCGTGAATTTAAGATGGCGGATCCAATATGACGAACAAGTTTCGATATTATGATCCGAATCTATTCAAAATTTGAATCTGCGTGTTTTATCGGGAGAATTTTGAAATTCAAGATGGCGGATCCAATATGGCGAAAGAGTCTTGTAATTATGATCCGATTCTATTCAAAATTGGTATCCGGGGGTTTTCGAGATCGGAGATGATGATTCTTTTGTCGAAATTGGTAAATTCAGAATGGCGGATCCAATATAGCAGACGAGTTTCGGATTTATGATCCAAATCTATTCAAAATTTGTATCAGGGAGTGTTTGGGATTGGAGATCGTCAAAATGTAGAAATTCGAAATGGCGGATTCAATATGACTGACGAGTTTTGTAATTATGATCCGAATCTACTCAAAATTTGAATTTGGGGGTATTCGGGGTTGCAGATGATGATTATTTCTAATTAGATGATCCGATTCTATTTGGTATTTGAAGGTCAACGAGGTCCACTGTCTATATTTTCTAATTTCCATCAATAATAAATTTTCATGGAGAAATGATGTCATATCTATCGCAAAAGGGGCTTGACAAAAACTTGGCTTCTCATTCCAAGTGAAAACCTGCTTTATATATCTCAACCGTTTTAAAATACTGTTTCCACAAATGGGGTTCAGCACCAATCCACAAATACTCGGATTTTTTAAATTTTGTGGACAATGTGGCTGTCGCTATCGAAGATCAACTGGAAATTTACTTGTTTCCACGTCACCCATATATGGCAAGCCCCATTGAAAAAACATGGGTAATCTCTAGCTAAACTACCTTCATACCACCCCAGACCCCCAGCTATGCCAGCTTCTATCGAGTTTCAGTTTCCTTTCAGGCAGATCGCTCCATGTGATGGTGTACGGAGTATCGTCTGACACCATCATAGCCATCAATTCCGGAGTTCCACAAGGATCAATTTTGGCACCAATATTGTTCCTACTCCATATGAATGTTATGTTGGGAGTAACCACAAGGAGAAAAAAAAATCACTCACTCTAGGTGAATATTCAATAGTGGCAAGTAAAAAATACTATTTGGGACAAGGAAACGAGTTGATAGCTACACTATCAACCTGTTCTATTGAATTTCTAATTGATTACCGTTAGTGAACACAGCACTTGTCATTAGTGACTTATTCACTAGTCATTAGTGGACTTATTCACTTGTCGTTAGTGACTCATTCACTTATTATTAGTGACTTATTCATTTGCGATTAGTGACTAATTCACTTGTCATTAGTGACCTAATCATATGTCATTAGTGACTCTTATACTCGTCATCAGTGATTTATTCAGTTGTCATCAGTGGCTTATAAACATGTCTTCAGGTAAGTACTATAAAAATTAAATATATAATGTTCTCTGAAAAATAATACCTCTGGTCGAATAACAAAAACTTGTACATTTAAATAATTTATTATATAAGTCTGATGAATCAAGAAATCACAATAAAGGTAAAGCTGACGACAAATATTGAGACACTATAGCGGTTATATCATCGGGATCATGGGCCGAGAAAAACTGTCCATCAAATGCAATTGTCTACTCTTTTTTTCTTCAGTGATGTAGATGAAAAAGTGAAACTAAAATTAACTTCCATACTCATTTTAGGTCACTTCTGTTCTGGGAGATTTATGTATTATCATTATCTTCTTCAGAAGAATAACAGATCAAGAACTCAATACCCCACAGCCCAGAGCGCGGCACACAAACTGAGAATCTTCACGAATATGATATAGCTAGCAGTTGGTCCGAAGGGCACTTGCGTGACTCGGAATTTCAATTGTACTAGCGAAAACACACAATTGCTAACATCATAATGAAACCGTGGACAGTAGGAGTGGTCGGGTTGGTCGTGGGCACCCGAATAATATATCGGAGATGTCCGAACGGCGAAAAGATGTATAACCACAGGTGAGCTGTCACCTGCACCAACCGAGTTCGCGTCACGTTTGGATATTCGCACAGGCGGCTTCATCTCCTTTTATTTGTTTCTTGTTTCAACTTGTTATCACATGGCGGAACTATGTCCGGAATAATAGCAGCAAGTAAATCGATGTGCCGTGGCACAGTTAGGTTTTTTGAGATCTATCATTCAATTGGTATCGGATGACATAATTTTTATCTCTTTATCAAATCGCGAAATCTAGTGCAAATTTCCGCTCAGGAAAGTTCAATTTCTTGATCATTTGGCTCAGGATAGTGACTGGCACAGGTGCCATTCGATGAACTACAATGTTTTTACTTTCGTTTCGGACATATATCATTTTGTTACCAGATGTCGGTGGAAAATTGCAGCCGGCTCTGGAACAATAACTTTATAAGCGAATTAGGGATGTGGTTGAAGAAGAGTATTCCAGAGCTACGAATTCAATTGTTCCAAATGACAAAAACGTTACTGTTCACTATTCAAAGTTGGAAAGTTTCTCGCCCACGGACATGGAATGGAAAGTCAACTTTGTTTTTGTTGGAAATCCAGGGCAACGTTTTGTAGACGTCCCACGGACTGATCGAATCAGAGGCAAAGCAAACTGACAATAATAGATCGTTAAAATTTAATTACTTAGTAGATGCTGAGTTCGTGAGTTCTTTTCTGGAAAAAAGAACGCGGTGTTGATTTCCAGTATAATGGGAAAGTTTCCTATTTGTTTCAGAATTATCCGCGTCAAACCCTGTTCATCAAATTGGAGAATAAAATCATACTATCAGCGGGAAACAATATCAGAATGAGAAGTTACTACAGCTACAATAATATCTTAGTATTAATGCAATCAACGGAATTACGGCTATTGTACCAGAACTTGTTCAGACTCCGAACTGTCATACAACGAATATAGAACTATTGACCAGCATCTTATGGGCCTATTCTCTGGATTGATATCGCAAGTTTCCAGAGTCCTCCAGAGAATCCATTGTAATGCAAGGCCACTCAATTTCAAATTAATTCTTGAGTAAACTATTCACCACCACTTCCCTATTTTGTGAGTTGAATCAATGCTATTATTGATGAGAGGATCCAATTTGATATACCAGGTGGGGCAACGGAATCATTGGGCAGAGCGTCATTCAGTTTTTTTTTCGTGCTAGACCCAGATCCCATATTTTCCATGAAAAAATTGAATATCACTTCCGTATATTGCCCTATAAGTTGAGAATTCTAAATAGAACCCTGTAGATATTTTAATGCCATTCGGTAATGCAGATAAGTCTCTTTTCAGTGAAAGTGGATACTTTTGTTGACTTCATTATTTATTGTAATAAGAAATTCACAGTATTTCTAGGACACCAAAACACTACAAAACAGAACTGCCAATAATAACAAGAGATTTCAAAATAAAATTATTTTATTTCCATTCACACCAAAGTATTAATGAATTATGTCAAAATTATTTGTGTAATAAAAATATGACAAACAGATTTTTGAGGATTTGAAAAATATACTGACTTAAGTCACTTTCTACTCAGACAGGAAGTATTATTCAATTGTTTTTCCATTGAAAATATGGATCTTGAGGAACTATGCCATCGATCCAACTGTCAAAAGTCTAACATGAAAAACAATTTAATGACGCCCTGTCTAATAATGTTGTTGTCATGCACGGATATGGATTGTTGTGCCTTTGAATAGCAGATGACCATCAATTATATACACGTCTGGCAAGGATAATTTTCTCATAGAGCTGCGGTTCTCAAACATTTCTGGTGACTGAACCCTTTTGAAAGACTCAATTGAAATTGGAACTCCGAATTCTAAACTGAAAACAAAACCATATGTGTCTCTTTATAAACATACAAAATGAAAGTTAGATACAGTGAGTAATAAGTTAGTGGGCAAGTGATAAAACTCTAAGTTTATTCAATGGAAGGAGGCATGAATCTGTTTTTTATTCCTCATCAACTGAGTAATGTCAGGCTTGATAAAAGGCAGTTGAATTCTCATGTTTGGTTCGGCATCCATTTCCGGTATTTAATTTTTGTAGCTGTATATAATAATATGTTCCAAATTCCGTTTCAAAACAAAAGTTAGTTGTTGGGAATAACAGAAGAAAATTCGAAGTATATGTGGCAAGTTGTGGATATTCATCACGAATCCTGAACCAAAAATCATTCAGTGAGATTGTGTTCATCTATGATACTATGATGAGGATACCATGCTCGTGTCCGATGTCAATTCTAAAGATGATTCATAGATCTGATTTGACATACTTTCAGGCTTCTGCAATTTTGATGAAACCCATGAATTCAGTTTCAGTTTTATATATATATATATTCAATATGGCGAATGAGTAAGTCACGCTGTCGCATCGGTCCTGATAATTTACAATTTCATTGCATATTGTGAAGTGATAATTCAAGTTATAGCCTCTCGTGTCATTGAGTGAAGAGATAGATACGTTTTCATAAGATCCACGGCGCGTTTTTTTGTCCCTACCGCCTGTTTTGAATAAAAAGTAATCAACAATGGGTCTCACAAACAGGGATCTCGAACAAATAGCCACGATTGTCGAAACGAAAACAAAAACCATCTTTACTGAAGAATATTTACAAGGTGTAGTGGACAAAATTGTCAAGAAAACCCATGATAAATATGACCGAATAATATCAGAGCTTAAAAATGATATGATTTTTCTGAAAAAGGAAAACAGTGAGTTGAGAATTGCGATGGACAACATGGAACAAATATCGAGAGATAGAAATGTGCGATTTTTTGGTATTCAAGAAAATACTGGCGAAGACTTAGTTAGTGTTGTTCTGAAGGTAGCTAATCATACGATGAAAGTGAAACATATTACGGAAAAAAGTATACTCAAATGTCATCGCATACCGAACAAAAACACTAACACAGATAATCCGAGTCCTCCAGCAGTACTAGTACAGTTTGTTGACACCACAGTGCGTGAAAAAATCTTGAGCAGCCGAAAAAATCTGAAATCAACAGGAATATCCATACAAGAAGATTTGACGAAGATGAGATTAACCCTGATGAAAAGCGCGATAGACAAGTTTTCGAAGAAACATGTGTGGTGTCGCAACGGCAACATTTTTGTGAAGTATAATGAACGTGTGCATCGAGTACAGCAGGAGAGTGATCTTCTACGAATCAAATAGGTACATGAAATCTTCTCTACTAATATGCACTTGAACTATTTTGCAAACATTTCTAAACACACAGTGAAATATGAATTAATCTCATTCTCACTCATGCATGTTTTTTTTTTTTATCTACAGTTGAAATGAGACTCAACGAAATATTAGCAATATCAATTGTAACCGTGGGTTGTTTATTTTATTTATTTTTTTCTTAACCTCATTGGGTCATGTAATTCACAAAAATATTTTTTTTGTTTTTTCAAGTTGATCACTATCTTAACCTCTATATGCCCAGAAGTCTGTAACTTTTGATTTATGTGGTTTTTTTTTGCATATTACCTGTTAGTTGTAACATATCAGATATCAACATGTGCATTTTTTTTTTCTTCTCCAGTCATGAATATCTTCACAGAATTATATTCTAATATCTCGGGGTCGATGCCTGCATGATTTATGATTTTTTTTTTGCTCGTGTATCCAAGTTAAGTTTAAATATTTATCTTCTTCATTATCTCAATTCTTTTCCTTATTCTTTTTTTCGTTCTCTTTCCCTATTCTCACTTCCTTTTCTCTTCAACAGAAATCTTCAGCAATCAGTAATAATTTAATCAAGAATGAAACTGAAAATTTCTCACTTTAATACGAGATCACTGGTGGCAAACTTTTTAGAATTCAAAAATGAAGTTACGGATGCAAATTGTGATATTGTGGGGGTATCCGAAACTTGGCTACACTCAGGTATTTCGAGTGATGCTGTTAATCTAAACCATTATAGATTCATTCATCAAAATCGTCCCACCAGGGGCGGAGGTGTGGGTTTATATATCAGAAATAACTTGAAATTTGATTTTCTTTTCAGTGAATGTAATGATCACGTGGATTATATTTGGGTGAAAATCATGTTAGATAAACTCACGATAGCTGTGGGAACTGTTTATCGACCTCCGAGTTCTAGTACCGTTAAATTCATGGACAGCATAGAAGATATATTTTCGAATGTATTCTCAAATTTCAATTATATCATATGTGTCGGCGATTTCAACATAAATATGTTTGATATAACTTCCAATGATTCCCAGCAGTTTAGCTCTATCCTAGAGTCTTTCAGCTTTTCACAAGTCATTAACGAACCTACTAGAATAGCAAATTCATCTATATCTCTAATCGATTTGATCATCACAAATTTTAGCTCAGATGAATATCGCTCTTGGGTAGAAACCAGCCAGGTATCTGACCACAACAGTGTATGCTGTGAGTTCGAATTGAATAGTCAGTTTAGAAACGTTGAGAAAACAATCACGTATAGGGACTTGAAGAATATAAATCATGAAGATTTTCAAAGAGAACTGCAGGTTATCCCCTGGTACCTTATTTTTGAAACTGATGACATTGATGTTAAAGTGGATATACTAAATTATAATATTATTAATCTTATCGATAATCACGCTCCCATTAAAACTTTCACCCCTAGAAACAAAAAATATGCGCCATGGATCACTGATACCATCAAAACCATGCAGAAAATTAGAGATAAAGCACTACATAAATGCAAAAAAAGTCAACTACCACACCACTGGTCTTATTATAAACAAATGAGAAATTTCACAACGAATGCAATAAAAGCTGAAAAAAAAGCCTATTTGAATTCGAAGTTCAGGAAATACACAGACAAAGAAAAATGGCATGAACTCAAAAAACTGAATGTCACCAAAAATAAAAACTATGAAATTCCAGACTTCTTAAACAATGTAGAGAATATAAATAAATATTTTATCGAGTCTACAAAAAATGACATGCCATTAAACAATGAATTGATTCATCATTATACCCATAATGTCAAAAATGGTATTGAAAGCGAATTTGTTTTTAGTCAAATTTCCGAGGAAACTGTCCGTGATATAATTTCAAATATAAAATCGCATGCATTTGGCAATGATGACATAAACATAATAATAATTCAACTCTGCTGTCCTCTTATAATACCCATCATCACTCATATAATAAATCAATGTTTCTCGAAAAACTACTTTCCAAACTCATGGAAGTTTGCTAAAGTCACCCCAATTCCAAAAGTTAGTCAACCGATGGAATACAGTGATCTTCGTTCGATTAGTATTTTACCTACTTGCTCGAAAATTATAGAAAGAATAATGGAAACACAAATTCGCAACTTTATGTCTTTCAGCAATATCCTACCTCCAAAACAATCGGGATTCAGAAAAGGGTATAGTTGTGCAACAGCCCTTGCAGATGTATTGGATGACATCTTAGAGGCGACCGATAAAAATCAAATGAGTATACTAATTCTTCTTGACTATTCGAAGGCATTTGATCTGATTGATCATGATATACTTTTATCAATGTTACATTACTTTAGATTCAGCAAGTCAGCACGTTCTCTAATGGCTTCATATTTGCATAATAGAACACAAATAGTAAAAATCAATGACGAGAAATCCACTCCCAAGAAACTACTTTGTGGAGTACCTCAGGGTAGTATTCTTGGTCCTCTCTTATTCACATTATATACATCGAATTTCATAGAAGTTTTGAAATACTGTAATTACCATTTTTACGCTGACGACACACAGATTTATTTTTCATTCAATCATTCGGATCTGGCAATAGCCATTAATTACATCAACACCGATCTTGATTCATTACAAAAATTATCAAGCGATCATGCTCTGAAAATTAACCCCAAAAAATCTGTTGCAATGATATTTGGCAAAGGAAATTCATTATATGCATCGAATGATCAAATCACCCTGAAAATAGGTGATACGGAAATACCTATTAAATCTTCGCACAAAAATCTGGGCTTGACAATAGATACATCTATTCGTTTCAATGAACATATTACAAATAAATTGAGGAATGCATATTCATCTCTTAAGCTGATTTATACGCAGAGACAGTTTCTGTCAGTGGAGGTGAAAAAAATGCTCTGCGACTCCTTGGTTCTCTCACACTTCAACCACTGCGATGTAGTATACAGTCCTTGCTTGAACGGGATAGATGCTCGCCGAATACAAAAAGTGCAAACATCGTGTGTTCGTCTCATTTATGGCATACGTAAATCTAGTCGAATATCTATTTCGGAAAAGCTCAAACAATTGAAATGGCTCAATATGGATAATAGGCGACGTCATCATATGGCGTGTATGTTCCACAATATACTTAAATCAAACACACCACCCTATCTTCATAAGAAATTAAAATTCAGAACTGACGTCCACAATCTGAACATTCGTCGTCAAACACTGCTGACTGTTTCCAGACACACTAAACAAATATATAGACGTTCTTTCTCTTACAATGCCGCAATTTGTATCAATAATATTCTCAAACTAGACAGCACTTTTTTGGAATTATCGCGATCAGCATTTCGTCTCAAATTCAAAAAATACTTATTTGATACCCAGTGAACTCATGCTTGCTCATGCCTTGATTAAAAATAATGCTCTTTCTTTTCTCTTTTCTCTCCTCTCTTCTTTTTCTTTCTTTCTTCTTTTCCTTCTTTTTTTTCGAAATCACTTTAAACGTTGATATAAAGGAGACATTACGCTGTGAAATGATTTTTTTTGTATCTCTTCAGGCCGTGATGGAAGAACAGAAGCAGTATCTACTGCTATCTGAATCAATGTGCCTTTTTCTCACTGTGATACTCTCATACTCTGCCAAAATGTTTGATAATTTTATTTTATTAATTACTATTTTCATTAAATTACATGTATCTTGTTGTAATACGTGGTGGGAAATAAAACTATTATTATTATTATTATTATTATTATTATTATTATATTATGTCCGTCCGAAAAGTAGAATTCAGAAGGCTCTGAGAATAAGGTGACTAAGAATTTCACTTAGAATTTAGCGGAGCCCTACCGGAGACTTTTGCGACGCACCAGGGCTCCGCGATGCACACTTCTCTGTTAAAATGTCCATGCACATTATTTCTCTATAGGAAAATAATTCTTGCCAGACGTGTATGTAAATACGGGTAATTTGAACATACATACATACATACTTTGCATGATTCTCAGAATCTCTGTATACTCACCAGAAATGGCACCTGAAACAAAATGAAAATGGTATCAAAAATCCTTAGTTATCAAAACAAATTCTGAAGAACACCTTACAATATAGGGTGGCCCGACAAAATCATAATATGAACATGATTTGAAAATAAAATGACCTGCAGTTCTTTCTCGGAGACGGTGTAATTGGCTTATTTTTCGGAATTATGGCGCAATGAAAGCTATCAACAGTATATACAGTGTGAGTTATGTGAGCAGCAACCCGGTTTCCCGTGAGAACCTGCTGACATCAACATCAGCAGAAATCCGACTTCAGGGAAAGAACGAAATGCCTTGTGAACCGCAATTCAGAATAGACATGATCTTGGTTGAGTAAAGACGTATATTTTTATATTGTAATAACTGATTGAATAAATAATTTTTGTCTTTCGAAATATAAAGTGCTTTTTTAAAAAGCCTTTTCGGGAAAGTAAAAACATAAAGTGGCGCAGTCGTACGGATTCTGAAAAGGGAATTTATCGAAAATAACCCGTCAGTTTCAACTGTTTAACCAGAAGAACCCAGTGCTCCATCGAGGACCTCAACTGGCAGAAACAAAGCAGAAGTAGAAGAAAAAGCAGTCTCGTCGAAGCAGGAATGAAAATCTTCGTTTTGATGTAAGTTGCTCATATCATTTATTTTCCTTCCAAGATTTTATGTCATTCTCCTCGCCCTCAGATTTTTCAAGTGAAAATATAGATCGCGAGTTAGATTTAGATACCGGAATAAGCCCAATTGCAAATTTAGAATCAGAGTCAGAAATAATCAGACTTCTTTCTGTCTTGAACATAACAGAAGATAGTAATTCACCTAAAGTATCAAACAATATGTCAATCCCACATTTTGAAACCAAACTTTTAGAGATTGTTCCGAAATTTGACGGAAATCCATTAGAGTTATCTTCATATTTGGATACAGCTAATACCTTAATCAATACATATTGGGACCCGAATCCCGCAAATATCAATGGTGTTCAAAACACAACATTAATTTACGGCATTTATGCAAAATTAATAGGAAAAGCACGCGAAGTTTACAGTATTTGTATTGCAAAACACTGGCAATCAGTAAAAAACGCTCTTATAGCCCATTTTGGCGATCAGAGAGATGAAAACGGATTACTTTTTGATTTGGACCAATTGCGACAAACTAACAATGAATCTCCTCTACAATTTTATACTCGTATTATGTCAAATTTAAGCGCTCTTCACAATTACCTTGATACACATGAAAATAATCCAAATAACAAGACAGTGAAGAAAACTTTTTATAACACACATGCATTGAAAATTTTCCTTGCAGGATTGAAAGAACCCTTAGGTTCGACAATCAGAGCAATGAAACCCAACGATTCAGCAGAAGCTAGGCAATACATAATTTCTGAAAGTAATATTCGTCATTTGCAAAAACCTATTAACGACCAGTTCAAACCGAGACAAAATCCGAAATACAATCATGGATATCAAAATCAGTTTCAAAATCATCATCAGTTCAATAATTATTCGCAAAATAACTTCCAAAATCCACCTCAACATATCCCACGACCAACCTTCCAAAATTCTAACTTTCCACGCGGTCCTGTACAAATTCAAACAAGGCCTGCCCCTCCACAACGTTATTTCACAAACAGTCAAGTTTTTGGAAACCAAAGACCTTTCCGAAATCAAAGTAATGTTTGGAGATCAAACCCACAAAATCAAACTAGACCTAGACCTACCCCAATGAGCGGAATTTCTTATGGAACTGTACCTCGACAAAGAAATGACGATAGACCAAATACATTTCACCAACAACCCCGAATGAACTCTACCCCTGAAGAAGTATATAACGTAGACTCACAAATTGACGAAGAATATTTTGTCAGCCAATATCAAAATCATTATTACGATGATCAATATTATGACTATCAAAATGAACCGAGCACTTCTCAAAATCAAATTTGTTACCAAAATCCTAATCATGATGAATATCAATCAGAACCAATCGATGAACCTAATCAAAATTTTCAACAAATAGACTCTTCAGAAACCAACACATAGAAATTCATTCAATCTATGACCGAAAAGACCTCCCATATATCAAAATTTCAAATCCTCCATTAAAATTATTAATTGACACAGGAGCTACCAAATCATTTTTGAACCCCGAAATTGCAGAAAACTATTATAACGACTTCATAAAAAAGGAACCATTTACAATATCATCAATATTTCAAACAACTTGCAGAGATCAGTGTGCCGAAATTCCAGCCTTCAGCGAATTCAATTCAGATAAGAAAATCAAATTTTATTTGTTTAAATTTCATCATTTTTTCGATGGTTTAATTGGTTACGAAACTCTAAAAGATCTTAATATTCAAATAGATATTCAAAATTCGATTATTAAAACACCCACTGCCCAAATTTCGATAGCTCATTATGAAACAAAAGGCAAACTTTTATTTTTCGCACGAATCGAACCATTTTCCATAGAATCAGTTAAAATTCCAGTTGCGATACCAGAAGGTACTATTACAATTCCTGAAACTCATATGTCAAAGTGCATTATCCGCGAATGTCTGACTATAGCTCATCTAGGATATGCATCTGTTGATATTCACAATAACACCAGTGGCGTTCAAGAAATTTTTCTTTATAAACCGGTACCAGTAAAACGATTTGACAATAATGACTTTGAACTTTACCATTTGACAATATCAGACACAGATTACGAAACTATACAAAACCCCGACATTACGCAACTTATACGAACTGAGCACATGAATCAAGAAGAAAAATATCACATAGAAAAATTATGCCGTTCTTTTTCAGATATATTTCACCGCGAAAATTCAAAATTAACCTTCACAAATCAAGTCAAACACAAAATAAGAACCACAGACGAATCACCTATTTATTCGAAATCATACCGCTATCCTTTTATTCATAAACCGGAAGTTGAACGACAAATTAATGAAATGCTCAGACAGGAAATTATCAGACCCAGTGACTCTCCTTGGTCTTCCCCGATCTGGATAGTCCCCAAAAAATCTGACGCATCAGGCAAGAAAAAATGGCGTATAGTGGTCGACTATAGAAAAATTAACGAGAAGACAATTGACGACAGATATCCTATCCCAAACATATCCGACATCCTTGACAAATTAGGCAGATGTCAGTATTTCTCGACTTTGGATTTGGCAAGTGGCTTTCATCAGATTGAAATGCATCCTGATGATATCCAAAAAACTGCATTCAATGTTGAGCATGGACATTACGAATACTTGCGCATGCCTTTCGGACTTAAAAATGCCCCGTCCACATTCCAACGAGTCATGGATAACGTCTTGAAAGATTTACAAAATAAAATTTGCTTTGTCTATATGGACGACATAATCGTTTTTTCCACCTCTTTACAGGAACATTTAACAAATTTGAAATTAGTCTTCGAAAAACTACGAGCGAGTAACCTAAAAGTGCAACTTGATAAATCAGAATTTCTGAGGACTGAAGTAGCATTCTTAGGGCACATCATCACTCCCGATGGTATTAAACCGAACCCGGATAAAATCAAATCTATTATCAACTATCCTATTCCAAAAACTACGAGAGAAATCAAAGGATTCCTCGGACTTTTAGGCTATTATAGAAAATTCATTCAAAATTTTGCTAAGATCACGAAACCATTCACTTCATGTTTGAAAAAAGGAGCCAAAATCAATATCAATGATCCACTCTATATTAAAACTTTTGAAGATTGTAAATCTCTCCTGACCAATGACCCAATCCTTCAATATCCTGACCTGACAAAAGACTTCATCCTGACAACAGACGCGAGTAATATTGCCGTAGGTGCCATTCTTTCACAGGGCCCTATTGGACAAGACAAACCTATCGCTTACGCATCACGCACATTGAATGATTCAGAACAAAACTACTCGACAATTGAAAAAGAATTGTTAGCCATTGTGTGGGCTACAAAATATTTCAGGCCGTACCTGTTTGGCAGAGAATTCAAAATTATAACAGACCACAAACCTCTTCAATGGCTTATGTCTCTCAAAGAGCCAAACTCTCGTTTGGTCCGTTGGAGATTAAAACTTGAAGAATATGATTACCAGATAATTTACAAAAAAGAAAAAATGAACACAAACGCGGATGCCCTCTCTAGAGTAGAAATCTACCCCACTGATACACAGACTAAGGACGAAAATATCACAGAAAACATTCCCATACTACAGTACATGCAAGAATATAATGAAAATCCCATTTTAGACGAAAATCCCAGACCTTCCACTAGTAACGAACCTGATAATCAATCAATGATAGGACAAGTAGACCCTGACGAAAATGACGACAATCAGACTGTACATACAAGTGCAGAAAACCCGATTTTGACCATAAATATAACCGACAAACCTTTGAATTATTTTCTTTGTCAGATAGTCATAATAAAAGTTGATCAAAATCCACGTTTCGAAACTAAGAAAATTTTCGGAAATCCAGTGAGCCGAACAAGATGGTATCTCTATGTGACAAACGAAACACTTCAAGCACAAGTTGTTGAATTCTTGAAAGACTTCGGTGGCGCAAAACGACAATATGTCTTGTATTTTCAGAACGATGAAAATCAAGAGCTTTATGAAGAAATATGTGTTTTTCTACCCCAAATATTCAAAAATTCAGCTTTCAAAATTCTAAAATCTAATAAACTTTTATTTGACGTTACTAATGAAAACAGACAACAAAATTTGATCAAGTCAACTCATGAAGGCATTACGAATCATAGAGGTATTCACGAAACTATTAATGAACTGAAAATTAAATATTACTGGCCAAAATTAAGTGATGACATCAGGAAATTCGTAAATAATTGTTCTATTTGCCAACAAATAAAATATGAACGTCATCCCCCACTTATTAAACTTCAACTGACACCAACACCGAAAAAACCTTTCGAAACCATTCATGTAGATACATTCAAATTTGACAAGGCAATAGCTCTCACAATTTGTGATAGTTTTTCCCGATTTGGACAAGCATACATTTTACCTAGTCTGTCTGCACTGCGTGTCTATCAATCTCTCTTACAATTTATTACGTCATACAAAATCCCAGAAAATATTATATCCGACAACGGAACAGAATTCACGCAGAGTATCTTGAAAGATTTTTCTAAAGTTCATAAAATTAACTGGCATTTCACCTTACCACTAAATCCAAATAGTAATTCAATCGTAGAAAGATTTCATTCGACAATTCTTGAACATATGCGCACTCTTGCCTTGAGCAAACCAAAACTGAATCCATTCGAAAAAATTACTTATGCAGTTTTAGGATACAATAACTCTATTCATTCGGCTACCAAACAAAAACCAGTTGATCTCTTATTGGGACACTTAGAACTAAAAGATCCAATAGATATCGATAATCAATCAGAAATAATCAATCATACAATCAATGAACATAAAGAAATAATGTCCGACCTATATAGTAAACTTCATGACAAAATGTCAGAAAAGAAATCAAACGTAATTTCCAAATTAAATGAAAAACGCAAAGACCCACCAGATATCGAACCTGGCCGAATTGGTTATAGAAAATTGACTGATAGACAATCCAAAACAAATCCCCTCTACCGACCTGAACACGTGACCAAAAGTAACGACCTAACAGTGACAACACCACAAAATACCTACCACAAACAAGTATTCAAACCTCCCAGAAAAATGACCGACAATCCCCTTTTGCAGGTTGATGACACTTCACCTGACGAAACCTCAGGAAGTTCAGATACACAGTCTAGAAACTAACCCTGGTATTCTCCCTTTTAAACTCGGAACCGCCAGAATAAAGATCGCTTCCCATACCTTCCTTCACTATATCAAAATTGATTATTTACGTCAACAAATTCAATCAACAACCGATCAGTACAACCATTTGGGTACGCTGATCAACAATCGTCATCTTATTAGAACCGATAATCTACAAAATATTTATAATCGTCTTGAATATGAAGTAAACACAGTAAATAGGAAAATGAACTCACTATTTCCTAAAGAGAGAACAAAAAGAGGCTTAGTAAATCCAGCAGGATCACTTCTGAAATTTTTCACTGGAAATCTTGACCAAGAAGACGCGAAAGAAATCTATGGTAGCATTTCGGAACTCGAAAACAATCAGAACAAAATAATCAAGAAAGTGAACAAACATATTTCATTAACAGCTAATCTGATGAATAATATCAATGACACGATGACTACTTTCAAGAAAAATCAGAATTTAATCGAAAATAAAATTAATCTGTTGACAAAAGCCCTAAATGATCAATCTCTGCTATTTTCCCATTATTTGACAATTCATGATATATTGGACCAAATTAAACTTAATCTTGATTCACTCCTAAATTTCCTTTCAGAAACTGAAAATGCTGTGAGTTTCGCATACCTTAAAACTCTACATCATAGTATTGTTTCTCCAAAAGATCTCAAAGAAATAATAAATGAATTATATAAATCACATACTGAATCTCAAATGCTTTTTCATTTAGACGATTACCTCAAATATTATAGTATAGTAGAAACCAGCGTTTTTATATCTGATGACAAAATGATATTTTCACTTGATTTCCCTTTGGTTCACCCTAACACATTTGAACACTACCACCTTTTTCCAATTCCTAATCGAAACCAATCAATAATTATACCTCCTGCAACCTACATAACCTTGAGCAACGAAGACTATCAATACCACAACGAAGAATGCATTGAGCTTAGACCAAACTACCTCTGCAAGAAGAACCATCTTCTACCCCTTCGAGAGAACTTGGATTGCATTACATCACTTCTGTCTGCCGAAAGCAATTTAATCAGCTGCCAACAAGTTCCGATCCACGTCAGTCGACAGTTGATTGAAGAAATCAACGAATCCCATTATATTGGTATTTTCCCAGAAAATCAGAAACTCCATCTTGATTGCAAAGAAAACAATGTGGCCATAGTCCGTGGCACGTACCTCTTTGTTATTCCACCAGCATGTTCCATAAAAACACCAACCTACAGCTACAAGAATGAGAAGGGTGTCATTATAGGACATCCCATTTTATTGGAAGAAATCAAAGCTTTCAATATGACGACTCTTCATGTTGAAAAACTGCGAATCGAGAAAGTTTCCCTTGATAAACTACACGAGCTTCAACTACAACAACTACAAGACGAACCCCTTGAGACGATCAGCCTTCACAGAAGATATTCCCTATGGTCTATTGGGAGCGTCGCGACGCTTGTCATGTGCGTCCTAGCCTACCTATGCATCGCCAAAAAAAGCAGAGTCCAGACATGGTTTTGCAAGAAACGAACACAAGAATCCCAGAGGATGGCCATCAACGAAACTCAAGTTGTTCCACCCTCGAGTTCCTTCTAAGGGATGGAGGAGTTATGTGAGCAGCAACCCGGTTTCCCGTGAGAACCTGCTGACATCAACATCAGCAGAAATCCAACTTCAGGGAAAGAACGAAATGCCTTGTGAACCGCAATTCAGAATAGACATGATCTTGGTTGAGTAAAGACGTATATTTTTATATTGTAATAACTGATTGAATAAATAATTTTTGTCTATCGAAATATAAAGTGCTTTTTTAAAAAGCCTTTTCGGGAAAGTAAAAACATAAAGTGTGTCTCACTTCTGATGGAAACACCCCTGTATCTTACATAATCGTTGGTTAAGGATCCTGAAATTTATTGGAGCGCGAGATATACCAAAAATGCACTCTATGACCAAGTGGGGTCATCTTCAGTGATTTACACTGCTCGCGAACAGCCATGGAATCCCCAATTTCCGGAAAATTATATATTAGGAGTCAAAATAGGTTGAAAATCACTTCAGATCGGGATTCAGGACGCCCAATTGACTATTCATAATTTTCCTGAAAAAAATTCAGTTCTGAAAAATTCATTTTTGTCTCACTTTTCATGAAAACACCCCCGTAGTAGTATGAAGGAAATCGTTATCGATAATAATGCGTCAGAATATGGGAAATTAGTGAATTGGACATCCTGTTTTCGAGATGATTGTTAACCTATCTCTTGATATTATTTCAGGGACATGTGTGTAGTTCCACGGCTGTTGGCGAGCAGTATACACTGTGTCCATAAAGTCACCCCCCCCCTGGTTAACTATTGAACGGATGGGATTTTTTTTTTTTCAATTTTTTTTTGCTTCAATGATAGTTTTAGTGCTATATATTGTCCAAAAAAAAAAATATGTATCCTCCAAAATGGCGCCTGGGCGCCATTTTGGAAGATTTTTTTAAATGGAGTGGGGGGTCGAAAGATACCTCGATTGAAAGGTCTTTCGATTCTCTATACAACCTCAGAATCTGAGACAAAAATATTCATCCAAAACAAAATGGCGGATGATAACGTTTGAAATCTCACACCAGAATTCTTTCGACTAGATGGCTATTGAAGTGCTCGCATGTGATCTTCAAATCTCTATTGGCGTAAAGAAGAGTTCTCTATCTATGAAGATATCAATAGAAAGTCATTTTGAAGAGAATAGCATGGTAGTCACGTGGAATAAACATTGTTCATTATTTTGAATAAATATTTCTAAAATTTTGCAGAATTTGGAAAGACAATCGAGCAAAGGTATAATTGACTACCATGTTATTCTCTTCAAAATGGCTTCCTATTGATATCTTCATGGATAGAGAACTCTTCTTTACGCCAATAGAGATTTGAAGATCACATGCGAGCACTTCAATAGCCATCTAGTCGAAAGAATTCTGGTGTGAGATTTCAAACGTTATCATCCGCCATTTTGTTGTGGATGGATATTTTCGTCTGAGATTCTGAGGTTGTATAGAGAATCGAAAGACCTTTCAATCGAGGTATCTTTCGACCCCCCACTCCATTTAAAAAAATCTTCCAAAATGGCGCCCAGGCGCCATTTTGGCGGATACATATTTTTTTTTTGGAACAATATATAGCACTGAAACTACCATTGAAGCAAAAAAAAATTGAAAAAAAAAATCCTATCCGTTCAATAGTTAACCAGGGGGGGGGTGACTTTATGGACACAGTGTATATCACTGAAGACGACCATACCTGGTATATCTCTCGCCTTAGCAAATTTCAGGAGATACGGGGGTGTTTCCATGAGTAGTGAGACAAAAATGAAATTTTCAGAACTGACAATTTATTCTCCGGGAAAATATGAATTGTGAATTGGGGGTCCTGATTCCGAATCCGAAGTGATTTTCAACCTATTTCGACTCCTAATATCGTTTACCGGAATTCGAGGTGGTTCCGTGGCTGTTGACGAGCAGTGTATATCACTGAAGATGACCCCACTTGGTCATAGAGTGCATTTTTGCTATATCTCTCGCTCTATCAAATTTCAGGATCCCTACCCAACGAATACGTAATATACAGGGATGTTTCCACTATAAGTGAGACACACTGTATATATGTGGTATAAATCAGGGAAAAAAGTTCTCAAAGTTTTTCCTGAATTAATGAAATTAGATTTTCAATGGACAAAATCTTGAAATACCTGTACCTCCGTTACCTTAAATTTTTTACATAAACAGTTTTTGGCCAAACAACTAATTCTGGCGAGAGATGTACCCTGTTGAATGAAAATCCTCACTTTCAGATTCACCCTGTATATTGAAAAAAAATCGAAAATTGACTTACCCTTGCACCTCTGATCCTCTGATAGAAAAATGTTTAAACGCAGTGACATTTTGGGGCAACTAATCTAATTTATTTTGTCCTAACTACACTTACTTATATTGAAGTTATACCTATATTATTATTTTATAGAAACGAGAAGACAAAATCCGGAATAATCTAGCCAAATAAACATACTTACCTATATTCCTAAGCTCGGTATTTTCTAAACGAGTAGATCGATTTTTTGAAAAATTAAGCAGCAACGAATGGGGAATGAAAAGCCCCCTTCAATCTCCTTCAATGAGTTGAAGGTTTTACTCCCTGACCCCTGACAAACAAACTGTTCTTAGATTTTGTCAGAAATTTATTTCCCAGACAGCCTGTAATGTCTTACGGTACGATTTCTATGGGCCACCCTGTATATTAATGCATTGCACACAGGCTGGTTCACTTTGAAATGTTGTTGACGAAGCTAAAAATAGACATCCTAATAAAGTGACTGACAAACAAATGATTCTCTCACTTCAATAATCAAAAATGACCGTTGTTTTTACCGCGCAAATGTTTTTTGGGTTTGATTGATATTCAATGCACGAGCGTTTTGTAAACATGCCAAAATGTTGGTATATTTTGTTGAAACACGGAATAATGGATTGTTCTTGCAATCAGTGATGTAATTTACATTTTTTTCAAAAGGATTTTCTATAATTTGAGAAATAGTCTGGGACATATTGTATCCATATTATTTTCACATCATCGTTCAAAACGATAGTATTCCGAAATGTTCCTATCTCATCAGTTGACTGATATAGTAATCAATGCGAATCCAATAGATTCAAGAGAAATAAGATACAAGATAGGCATTATCTGGCACCTACTACAAATTGTATTACATATACTTTCGTAGTACCATTGACTAATCGTTATATTGTCAAATATTTCTATTTTTCCAATCCTTCTCTTCAAAAAATGAATCGATTTATAGATCAACATTGATCACGATTTTGAAAAATTTTCAAATTTCACTATAGTTTGGAATAGAATAGAATAATTTTGTTCCTGTCCATGTCGCAGATGTGTTTGCTTCTGTATATCGCAGCGATGGAACATTCTTAATATCGCAGTGTTGCCTAATCGCGACATCTCAGACTCAGAGATGTCATGTCGCAGATGTGTTTGCTTCGGTACATCGCAGCGATGGATCATTCGTAATTTCGCAGTGTTGCGTCACCGCAACATCTCAGAGATGCCATGTCGCAGATGTGTTTATTGCTTCTGAATATCGCAGTGATGGAACATTCGTAATATCGCAGTGTCGCCTCCTCGCGACATCTTAGAGATGTCATGTCGCAGATGTGTTTGCTCATGAAAATCACAACTATGAAACGGTTGTGATATCGCACTGTTACCTAAACACGACATCTCAGAGAGGTAATGTCACAGATGTTTTGGCTGAGATGTTCAGTTAATAATTTCGGGACACCCTACACGAGGGCGGCGTATGCAAATTCTTTCCGCAGTACCTATAATTTTGTTCAAATTTCAACAAAAACCAATTTGCATGCAGTCACCAATCGTTCGAAATCATCAATTTTCAATGCAAATTAAAGTTCGAATGGTGACGCCACTGCAGCGAGCACAATTAGATAATTGTCTAGGACTCTAGGACATGTTGAATGCATTAAGAATCTGTCATTACAACGGCAAATCTATATCGTTGATAGCTGATATGGCGGGAGCTACGCGTTACGCCCCTTCCACTCGATTACATATTATCATACATAATAGTTATAACATGCTGAGCAACAAATTTACAAGCAAAGTACTCACCACCAAACACATGCGTCTTGAAGTCCTCTTGTTCGATGTTAGAACCATGACCATTCGTGGCTATTGCTGTGGACATTTCTGGCGAAATCCTCACTTCTACACCTGCCACCTCAAGAAAACGAAAAGAAATCAGTTGATGCAGTATATTCGTCGGATATCAAAGTTGGTTAGAGATAAACTCGTTCTCTGGGGTATCTTGTATTTTGAACCGAGAAGAGGTCAAGGACACCGGACAACCGACTAAAGCCAGTAAGCCCGTTCCTACCAGTCTACCACACAGACTGAATATCCTGCAACAAGGACACGAGGAGTCGAGTGCATACGCAATGCAAATCAGGAAATCGCCATATACAGGATGTTGATTAATAAGTGCGGGAGAATTGAAAGGGGCGGGTTACATGGCAAAGTCTGTGGAAAAAGTAAATATAAAATAACCTACCGCGTTTTCGAGATGCTGGGTTACAATTTTTTCATTAAAAATCGTTTTAGGATTAATTAATTATTTACTCATTTCTCATAGGGTCCCTTGATGCAAACTGACGTATTTGTCATCTAACAGGATACGGACAGATCATAGCTCCTTTTTCTTTTAATCATCTAGTGACTTTGGTTCCGTGTATTGGCGTCCCTGACATGACATTGCTGTCACGTCACATTCATGAGAGATCTTCCAAAATTTTAATTTCATACTTGATCTTAATACGACATTCAATTCTGTTTTGGAAGGATAGTAAAATGTCCTGCGTTAGGCTGTATCAATCAGTTGGATGGCAAATTTGAATTTGTCAGCTTTCCATCAAATGCAAATGAACTTAGAACATGGAAAGTGAAGGGACCGAATGGGGAAAATTGGTAAATACATCAGCGAAATATTTGACGTAGAACTAATACGAAATTACATATCATACTTTCTCATTGTGCCTATAATTATCCACTTCACAAGTTTTTTAATGCATTTTGGTAGGAACAGTTTTGATTTAAACGGAGGATCAAAAGTGGAGGCATATGCCCTTCCATTTGAAAAATTATACCTACATTCAGGAAATATTAACTGCAAAAATGATTCCCAACATGAATATATACAGCACACATAACATATGAGCACATTAGTTCAAATACCTACATAACATTTTTCACCATTTCTCAACCATAAGGCTTAGTCTGAAATTAAAATCCATTTATTGATAGGTACTGCCTAAGAACAGTCCCATTTGGTAAAACGTATTAAAATTTCAGGAAAATTTGCTCACTGTCTCACAAAGATTATGCTGGAGTTGAAAAATCAAAAACTCGAAAATTGTCATCATCATATGGATATAATATGTAGAGTTGAATGAGAAATTACATGTGGAAATTACGTATGATACGCCAATGTCCTAAATATAACCTAAAGAACAACATATGTCAGAAATCTAGTGTTCATCTCCAGAAATGAATAAGGATGGAACTATATAACTGTTTCACAAACACTTTAGAGTGAGAGGAGACGAGGATATATCCGTACCCTGTTAAGATGACGAATACGTCAAATTACATCAAGGGACCCTAATTACTCATAGATTGTTCCAAAGGTTCCCTTTCGTTTTAGTCCCTCGCTGAGATAGTCGGGATGAATTTCACAAACAGTTCGTTCCCACCACTCTCCAAATCCGACGGCACATTAGCAACCACATCGTAAGAGAAAACAACATGTTTGCAAAGATGTTCGTACCAAACTATACTTCAGATTCCCAAGGAAAAGTGACGTCAGATATTCCACCAACTGGAGATCTACTTGCCTACTTTACCCATACATGACATTGAAAAAACATATCTAAAGTATTCGACCGTGTTTGACAACAATGTCTGATAATAACATTCCCACCAATTCAACTATATCTATTCTCTGTGTCTTCATCAACAGAACTCTTTCATGTGATTATCATATCAGATCCATCGCGAAAGCTGCTTCACAAAAACTCGGATTTTTATTCTGTGCAAAAAGGTACTTTACACCTCAACAGCTTCTCATGATTCACAAAGCAAAGACACGACCTGTTCTAGAATACTGTTCAGCACCCAAACAAACGCTGATGCTCTTAGATTCCTTCCAAGGAAGAGCCATTCGTCTGGTGAGTGATGCCACAGTCTCACACTGATCAATTCGTTGGTCCCATTAGAGCAATGTAGAAAAGTCGGCGACATTTCATTTCTCTACATATACTTCCACGGGAAATATTCCTAAGAATCCTCTGCTATAATTCCATCACTAGCTGATTTTTGCACGGAACAAGAATCCGTGTTTTTGTGAAGCAGCTTTTGCGATGGATCGGACATGTTTTTCCCATGAAAGATTATCACTGATGGTGATACCGAGCAAATATATGGTGGTCTTGGTGTGAATGGTGAGTACCAGACATGGTTATATCAGGCATGCTGAGTTCCGCCTTTCTAGAGAAAATACAGGCCTGAGTTTTGGTGGCGTTGAACTCAACTATAGGCCGTTGGTTCCTCAGACTGTAATTTTCGCAAGATCTTCATTGTTAGCATTGGCCTTCCTCTTAGTTTCCTGAGAAGAAATGGAAATTCTAGAAGAGAACTCAGTATGGAAAGTACTATCGTCTGCAAAGCTGTGGATAAGGCAAGTGGTTGCTCCCAATAGATCGTTGAGATGAAGTGGGAACAATGTTGTTGCCAAAATTGATCCTTGTGGAACGCCGGAGTTGATAGCAATGGTCCACCACCACAAGGAGCGATCTGCCTGAAAGAAAACTCGATAAAGATGGCATAGCTGAGTTGGTAAACCGGATGATGGTAGTTAGTGGAGCAGTCCTTGGTGCCAAACACGGTCAAATGCCTTCGATATATCTGACGCTATAGCCAAAGATTCCCCATGTATTTCTTATGATGAAGTTTAGCAAATATGGGTGACGTAAGCAAGTTGATCTCCACTTGATCTTTGGTGGCGGAAGCCATATTGTCTATCATCATAATGATTCCTTAGCTCTCCAGATATTTGATGAGCTCATTGTTGATGGCTTCCTCCATCACTTTGGAGATGACTGATAACAGGGCGATTGGCCTATAGTTGTTGGGTTTTCTTTTCTGGGGATTGGTTGGACTCAAGCTATTATCCAGCAAGATGGAAAAATACCCGACTTGTAGGAGATGGTAAAGTGCTTGCAGAGAATTGGTGTCAAATTCTGGTGCACACTTTCTGAGAATGAAGGGTGAAATTCAATCAGGATAATTGAACTTATTCGTCTTGAGACCTAGCAGAATGCGTCTGATAGTGCGATTACGAAGGACAATTTCGGGCATTCGACTTTCATTGGGTGGAATGTCTGACGGTATTCTTCCCTGGAATTCAAGGTGGAGTTTGCTGCGAACATCTCTGCAAAAATGTTCGCTTTTTCTGACGATTTTGTTGCCAATGTGCCGTCGGCTTTGGAGGATGGTGGGAAAGAACTATTAGTGAAATCCTACTGCTTCAGCAAGAGACCAGAACGAACGGGAGCCCTTGGGACAATCTATGATTCTTTTGATGCATCTATCGTTTGGCTGCAGTAATTCCTTGTTTCAACTTCGTTGCGCCAGCGATGGTAGGCTGTTTGTTTCAAGGCAACAACTCTAGAACAGTTCTTGTTGAACCATGCAGGGTTTCGAAGCTGATGGTCTTTTCGAGGAATGAGGTATGTATGTGTGTCCATTCCAATCGTGATGATCTCGGATATTTCTGCGGACCACTGTGAAGAGTTTTGATAGTCGAAGCATATTCTATGCCAAGGAAACTCGGAGAGAAACATGCAGAGACTGTCCCAGTCTCCTGAGTTATGATGCCATACAAGACGTGGGGGGGGCTGGAGTAGTTGATGGAATGAAGAATGGGCAGGTTGTGGGGTGAGTGTGTGATCAGAATTGCCAAGTGGATTCCGAATGATTGTTAACGTCAGGAATTTGTGTAGGTTCCCTGACAAGCTGCTGTAAGCCGTGGGTGATGGCAAAAGCTTCGGCTTGTCGCCCAGTTTAATCCGTTTTGTTGGAAGCAACCAAACCGTTCAAAAAAAATCTTAAATATTCCAATCAATTGGTGAGATCCTGAAAGCGAAGGAAGAAGATAATATTTGACTAATCGGATTTTCAGTGGCGCTGTAGGGGGAATATCACTTTTAATAATTCAGTGAAAAATAAGCAATGAAGGAAAATTTACAAATTTCATCCAGAGGTATAAAAGTCAATTTAATTTCAGACGCAACATTTTCGAGAAGAAACGGAAAATCGAGAGAAGACTGTTTACTCCATCAAGACATCCGTTCAGATTCCTGGATCACAATCATGTAACATCTTGCAATCATTGCATTTCAATTTCAGTCACATAATGGACTGAATTTTGCCATCATGGAAAGCTATACAGGGTGGACTGGAGAATAATCAATATAAGCACATTTGAGTCCAAGAATCGGCCCCTCGAATATCAACATGTCATTGAGGAACACCCTGTATATTCGCATTAATGTAGGTAATATCATTGTAGCTGTGGAATATTGAGTTATCGATCCATTTTTAATTCAGATACTCATCGTCTCCATGATGCATAAATTATTCGCAAAAAATTAAATATTCAAATAAACACCACCTTGACATTCATATAATGCGTCATATCTTTTCAAATCAATAGAACTAGGACGGTATCGGGGCGTCCCAAAATCATGAAAATTTAAGGAATAATAGTGTCATTTCAATTTTGAGTGGATGATCCAGATTTTTCGGACATCCTGTATACCAATGTGTAGATCCAATTTTCCCGAACTAATGGTCGAAGCGTTTGGTCACGTGAGTTGGATCAATTTGTATAGCTCTTATACACAAAAGCACAGAGTGAACTAAATGGTGTCAATGAACTTTCAGAACTTACATTATAGGTATTGATATAAGAATAGAACTAACATCAAAACGTAATTTCAACATTACCTACCTCAAATGAGTTCTTCTTGAGAATTATACTTATGAAACGCATTGAAGTTGTACCTATTCAACATGCATAAAGATTTGCTTCAAAGCACATGGTCATGAAAATGAATAAAATCAATCAATCGTTTATGATAGTGAAGCTAGTATTCTTGAGATTTGCCATTATCAATAATTAAGTACCTATAGGTAAGTAGCTATCGATGCCTATGTTGTCAATACGCTTTTTACAGACCCCAATTTTGGAAAAACACTTTGGACTGTCAAATGGGGATTCGCAAGATATGAATTATACATACACTGGGTGACCAGTTATATTCTGACCTATTTCAAATGCTCATATCTCTGAAACCACTCAAGTTATCGTTGTGCGGTTTGGACTAGTCTATTTTGATGTTTTTCAAGTTTTTTTTGACTTGAACTTCCGGTTCTACCGGGAACAAACAAGCAATAATCCAGGTATAGGTCTACTTTTTTATTTCATTGAATCACCCTGTATATTTTTGCACATTCAGAAAGACTGGTCTTTTCTCTATCTAACAATGTTTTACAAGTTATGTTCTCCTAGAAAACTATTAGAGTTATAACTCTTTGAAACAACTACTGCTTGTGGAATGGTTTAATGAGATTATGCAATGTTATCAAAGTTGCCCTATACCTACCTGAATAATGGCTTGTTTGTTTCCGGTAGAACCGGAAGATCAGGTGAGAAGGTGAACCAGTCAAAAAACTTGAAGAATATCAAAATAGAGAAGTCCATACCGTACAGCGATAATTTGAATAGTTTCGGAGATATATGAGCGCAGTTGAAATGGGTCAGAATATAACTGGTCACCTGGTATGAATATTATGAATCTGGCGTAATGAATCTGGAAACTGTAGATATTACTTCATCAGTAATATGGGATATAACTATCGATACATTAACTTGGATATTTTAAATTCATTTCGTTTCAACTAACAGATGTGGTTGGCTATCACTAATGAGTTGTTTTTTGTATCGATTTCTCCAACGGCCAACTTAGTAGAGATATACATCTTCCACCGTTATCACATTGTGGACATTTCATTAATCTCTATTTATATATTTATGTATCAAAAAATAACCCCCATTTTTCATTGAGAATGTCTCGGTATTCAACTGTTAAAAAAAGTCAACGGTAGTACAATTTTTATCTACATTTGATTTTGTCACCCATTTCCCCTTAGTTCTATTAAAGCAACTGGACATTCATCGAATGTGAAAAAAGGCAAATAATAAGTGCGTTTTCATTGGCAACAAGTAGCTATATAGGAACCATGCGTGCAGTTGGCATATAGTATAGTATAATCAGCAAAGCATCATCTGTGGAATGAAAAACAAAACTCTCAGCAGCTAAAATAAACTCTTTATTTGAGTCACCATAGAATGTGCGTCCAGAATAAAACCAATTTATTCTCAAAAACAACGACTGAATTCAAAAATAACACAAACTCACTTTGTTAATCGGTCGCAATCCCAGTGTTATATCTGTTGTTACTATCTAAAATACATTCATGTAAACGAACATGGATGTCGACTCAAATTGCGTGGAAAGTATGAAAACTTCTTTTCTGTTTGTCTCAATATGCACTAGTGGACGATAGGATCCTATTATCGTATGGCCACGTAATTTTCTTCATCGTTGAACGGCGCATACTCGTAGAAATAAATACCGTATAGCAACACTCATCTAAGCTGCTCAACACTCCCAATGTGTGATTTCGTATTCCGTCACTCAATCATCGATCATTCCAACAAATCAAGGGTGAGTTGATAAACCGACAAGGCCGAGATATTATCAACGTACCTATACGGGGCGTTTTTGAAATGAGTACATATATTCCGCACATATCAATAGGAAACAGTCTAAGGAATATTCCCATGATATTAAATTTTTTTAATTTTTCCAATTAACAAGAAATTTCATTCCGAAAATTGAACAAAAAACGGGAAAGAATAAAACCCCTGAATATGCTTTCCGCACGGAAATTTATACAGAGGTGGAGTCAGAATGGCTAAAATGTAAAATTTTGGGTGGGAAAAAGGGGTCTCACCCCAAATCTTTTTTTGATCCCTAACTTTTTTTATTGGTGTTATTCGATAGTACACGTCAACTTTTCTTAGGGTTTGAAATATTTGCACTTATTTCAATATCACCCTGTATATCTCCTATGAAATAGTTTCTGCTACATATTATCTCATTATTGAAAATTATTTACAGCTTGAAAATAATCCACCTTCACCAAGAGACAAGAAGAATGAATTGAATGCCGATGCTCTTGGGATCAACCTAAATGACGGTACGGGGTCCCCAATCGAATATATTATTATTTGTAAATATTTATATGTATTTCAATAAAGGAATCAAACTGATGTATTTTGAACACAGTTTATTTCATTAAAAGTTCATATAAACTGGTCAACTTCTAGTATACAAACTAACAAAAATAATTTGTTCTACTCACATAACCAAAATGGTATTTAGATATGTAGGTACCACACTAAATAATCGATTGATGATCTGTGTGATTTATTCAAAAAATTAAACACGTTACCATGACAACACATTTTCTTAAACACAGTACCATGGCAACAGAGTTTTTTATATAAACCTTCAGTCGTTTGAATCCTATCCTGTCCGGCCTGTCAAATGTAGGAGCTGTCAACTGTCATTTTGGGATTTTGTTGCAATTAGAATCATTCAATAAATTTCTGTTTGCATCAGAAATTGTTATCAAAAATGTATGCGAAATATAGGCGATAATGAAATCGAAGGGAATGTTTTAGGTAATTGCACATGTCCAGGAACGCTGTGTAAAAATGAAGGTCTCATTTTTGTGGGCAATTCATTCTTTAGTGCTGAATGCTAAATGATAATAAACGTTGAACACTATGTTTATGTGAGCAAAATTATGCAATCCAGAATAATATGGATACAAACCTGATGAGAAATCGAAAACTTCAACGAATCGAAGAGTTTTTATCTTCTATGTCACAAAGGTCACTATAAGTCTCTGCTATAAGCAAGATATTCATGTATCCTAACCTAACCTGGTCACATCTACAACCAATATAACTCATACGTGTCTCGTTGGTTGCATGCAGTTGCATAGTATATTATGTAACGCGTTTATAAACCCTTCTAGACACTCGTTATTTGAACACTCGCTCTGCTGTGGTCGTGCTTAAAATACTCGTTGCTAAAAGGACGTTTATATCACTTGCACATAATATACTATTATAAGACAAAAAAATCGACTCTTCTTCACTTTCATATAATCAACATCGATGTCCAAATTGTCTACTAAACCTTCGAGTACTTTTTATGAAGTGACCTGATTAGATCCCTGTCGTGGTTCATTTTGACCGAAGTTACTATGATACAACGATAAATTCGAATTATCTCTGAAAATCGCAGTTTGGAAATTGCAAATCTGTTTTTTTTTAATATTGGTTTAGGTCCTAACAACATTTCAAGAATTCAGAACGACCGGACCATTTGCAAGCACGACCCCCTTTTCAAGTTTAACTTCACTGAACTACTTTTTTTTTTTTTATCGATTGGAGCGCACGAAAGGGAATCCCTATAATGTTCAAAGAACATCGTGCGTTCCTAGGGGGGATAGGGACAGGAGGTAGGTATTGGAATTTTTTTTGAATTTTTGGAGATTATATGTTGTTGGGAATACTTCCACAGGCAATGAATTCTAGAGCCTAGCCGTTCTATGGATGAAGGAGTCTTGATAAAGTGCTGTTCGACATCTTTCGAGGTTGACGACGTAAGGATGTGCTGACTGGGCTTGTCTAGTTCGTCTGATTGGTATTGCTAGTGAAGGGATGATTGCAGAGATTTCCGAAGAACATTTCCCGTGGAAGTATCGATAGAAAAGTGAAAGGTCGCCGACCTTTCTACGGTGTTCCAATGATGTCAAAGAGTGAGTGAGTGTGGCGTCACCCACCAGGCGAATGGCTCTTCTCTGGATGGAATCTAAGAGCATCAGCGTATGTTTTGGTGCTGAACCCCATATGTGGGAACAGTATTCTAGAACAGGCCGTATCTGCGCTTTGTAGATCATGAGAAGCTGTTGAGGTGTAAAGTAGCTTTTCGCACGGAACAAGAATCCGAGTTTTTGTGAAGCAGCTTTTGCGATGGATCTGACATGATTATCCCATGAAAGAGTGTTGCTGATGGAAATACCGAGCATAGATATGGTGGGCTTGGTGGGGATGGTGGAGCCAGACATTACAATATCGGACATGTAAGTTTTTGATAACGGAAATAAAAAGATCATTGATTTATCGTTGAGTTGGTCCCTTGACTTTTTTTCGTATCTTAAATAATAATAGTAGGGGAAGCTTGTCCAAATTCAATCATTTTGAGCTCGTTTGGAAGATAATTTAACCATTGTCGATCTAAATGAAAACCTAGGAGGCGACCTCTAGTGCGAGGAAGTTATTAAAGCTCCTGCCTACTAACTTCCTAACTAGGTTGTCATCTAGCACGACAATGATTTAACACTTATTCAAAAACTGATTTTGTTAACGGTCACTAGTTCATATCGCGTCTAGAGGGCGTCGTTTAACTACTATTCGATTGTTTTGGATTTTCTCGAAAAGTTAAAATAGAATGATTCGTGTTTGCATCATTGCTCTGAAGGGCATAAAAATTGCTACATTTTGGCGCAAGTCGCGATTCAATATCTTCATGTATCTTTGAATTATTTGCAAATATCTAATTTCGTATTGAAAAGTCATGTCATATTTTGAACAAATTAATTATTTATTCACTTCCATCGTGATATCTGTGCAAATAAATGTACCGGGTGTACCACTAAGGAAGGACGCCGGCTGTATCTCGGAAACTACTTGCCGCACAGGTTTCGGAAAAAAATATTTATTATAAAAGTGGCCCAGAAAAATCTCTGGAAATTATTTTCATGTCTCCAGGACAGCCGCTAGACGGCATAATTGCATTGGCCAACTTAAAAAACGGGTTTTTATGAAAATTTGATATATCAAGACATATCAGAAACACTCTTTCCATGTTCTCGAGTTGATTTCCAATCATTACAATCAAAAAAAAAATAGCGCTAGCTCTTTAAATAAAAGAGGGAGGGAAGGATGAATAGTACTCTGGAAAAACAAGGGTTTTTCCATATCTTCCCAATAAATCACGAATCAAGTCGATTTAAATTCCGTGGTGGCCGCTAGATGGCATCGTTTGAAAAATCAGCCGATTCGCTATTTTTTTCGAGAGATTCAAATGGAACCATATCTTTTTCCTGCTATGATATGAAAGTTGAGTAAACGAGAAGAAAAATGGTGGAAACCGCGAGTTGATACCTCTTGAAGAACCGGAGAAATACTCGGAATAATATCAAAATTTGAACTGTTAGCATGTCAAATGCCTCCTCATTCGTTATCGGCATTTTGACAAATAAGCAATCCACAATGAACAGTGAAAACTTCCAATGGTACTTCAATTATATTTTGACATTTATTCTTTCATTCAAATTAGCTATGTCATTACTAAGAGTCTTCTTCCCTATTGTGAGATATAATAGCAGTTTGTGAAACCAAAATGAATGAATTATTGAAATCATAATTTCATAGATACAGGATATTTCTGATTACGATTATTGAAGTTAGATTCCTGTGGTGAATATTTTCATAATATTATTTCGAGTATTTCACCGGTTCCTCAAGAGGTATCAATTCGCGGTTTTCACCATTTTCCTTTTCGTTTGCTCTACTTTCATATTAGAGTAGAATGAATATATGGTTCCATTCAAAATTTTCGAAAAAAATGGATAATTGTCTGATTTTTAAAACGTTGCCATCTAGCGGCCACCACAGGATTTAAATCGACTTGATTTATGATTCATCTGGAAGGACCAAGAAAACCCTTCATAATGAGACCAAGATCGTTGAATTCTGTTACACCAAACTGTAGTGATGAGAGTTTTTTCAAAGTACCATTCATCCTTCCCCCCTCTTTCATTAAAAGAGCTAGCGCATTTTTTTTTTGATCGAAATGATTAGAAATCAACTCGAGAACATAAAAAAAGTGTTTTTGATATGTCTTGATATATCAAATTCAAATAAAAACCCGTTTATTAAACTGGCCAATGCAATTACGCCCTCTAGGGGCTGTCCTGAAAACTTGAAAATAATTTCCAGAGATTTTTCTTGGCCACTTATATCATGAATATTTTTTTCCGAAACCTGTGGGGCAGATAGTTTCCGAGATACAGCCGGCGTTGTTTCTTAGTGGTAGGTACACCCGGTACGTCAACCCTGTTGATTACTAAGCAACCTTCATGTTTAGCTAGTTTGAAATTTGTGCTTTTGAAGTTTATTATTTAAAATTGTCTTATCCCGCGGTACGGGAAGCTTATAATGACATGATGAATGTTTATTTTCGATTTTTTGAAAATGTTGCAATGGCAGAAAGAGTATACGCACCTGACTATCCTATGATATTAGGAATCATTTCCCAATTAGGTAGACGACTCTGCGGAAAACAGATAAAATTCATCCTATTCCACCACCCATAATAAATGAAACTTTCTCAATATAGTATAATAGACATCATTATGTAAACCTCGAACAAAATGATTGAACATTCTCCATGTAACTAACGAAGAAAAAATATGTTCGACGTTCATTCTGTTATTTTGAAAATTTGTTATGACGACGAGTTGATTTTTTCTTCGCCATTTGTATAAAACAGGTCCGATCATTTCATTGGACGATTACAAAATACCATCTATAATATTATTTATTATCATAAAACACCATCGCCGAACGTTAACAAATGATATTGTAAACGAGAATAAGAAATATTTGAACATGCTGGTTGCTCGAAAAAGAAGAAATGAACTATAATATAATGGCTTCCTCCTATTATGTTTAATTTTTCGACAGGACTAACATCTTTTTGATAGCTTGATTATAATTGGTGACTTGACAACCTTGCTGCATCAGTGGGAATCAAGATTATCTGACCAATAACAAAACAGCATAAAAACGGGCGTCACCATTTATTCGACGTATCGCAGAACATGGCCAAATGGCGGTCATGACGGTACGTTTGAAATGATCTCTGGAGTTAAACAATTTCAAACAACGCATTCACTCATTATTTACATGAAAAAAGCGATGCAAAAATTAATTCAGGTCCCTAACGAGTAATTGAATGTCATTATTTCATTAAACGTCCACTCGCCAAATGAGTAGTTCAATAGTTTTCACCCATTAACCTCCACAAGTTCAAAAAAAAATTCCAACAGCTACCTTTTATCCCTATCCTCCCTAGTTACGCGCGATGTTCCACGAACATAATAGGAATTTCCTTTCGTGCGCTCCAGGGTATTCAGGATGAGCGATTTTTTTTTCTCGAATAAAATGGTGAATGATTTCCACCACCAAAAATTCAAAAGTTCCTTCACCAAAAATGTCAGGAGTTCCTTCACCAAAAATTTCAAAAGTTCCTTCACCAAAAATTTTAAAAAGTTCGTTTATCTTCGAATAACTACAATGTTTTTTTATGTCCAGAGACAGGGTAGTGACTTACACCATGTATGACTCGTATATGAATAGTTACATTCAGAGAGACAGATGATTTTGATCCACTTCCATCGATTTGAATTGAAACTTCGCAGACTTATCAAGGACCGATGACAATAGTATAATTTGGAAATCTTGTACCATTATCAGGATCATCAGGATGATCCGCAGAGATACAGTAGTGTCTTGCACCTGGTACTCGTATAAATTAAACTTTCCGGAGAGGAAGCCTGATAAACTGATGGTTGCTCGAAAAAGTCAAGATTTAACTATAACATCATGGGTTCCTCCTATTATGTTTTATTCAACGACAGGCCTCTAACACGACCTTTTTGATAACTTGATTATAATTGATGACTTGGCAACCTTGCTTCATGAGTGGGAATGAAAGATTATCTGACCAATAACGAAACAGCATAAAAAGTGACGTCACCATTTATTACGACGTATCGCCAAATGGCGGCCATGGCGGTACGTTTGAAATGAGCTCTGAAATTCAACAATTTAGAACAACACATAGACTCTTTATTTACATAGAAAAAGCCAATAATTCATCAATAGTCCACTCGCCCAATAAACTTACATTTTTTCTATTTACACAGGAAACAATTTGAAGACAAAAACAGATTCAAAATGTGCATTTCTACCTTACACATTGACTAAAGCTGTCATATTCATTTCACTATGAGAGTGAAGTACAAAAAATAAGAAGTTTTCTTAGATCAACACCCACCCTAACAACACAATTACATCCTAGGGACTTCCCAGGGACGTTCCTAATTCTATACTAGGACATCCCAGGGATATCCTTTGGCGGGACAAAGTACATGTTCTTCTGGTAAGTCCTTTGGGATGAACCAAGTACGAAGAAAGGATATCCCTAGGACGTCCCAAGGACATTCCAGGGACATCCCTTCCACAAAAGAATAAAATGTAGGTCGAGTAGGAATTGAACCCGGGACCCTTAGTTTATCAGGCACGGCACGCACCTTACTCAATATGCCTTCTGAAGATGTATGTACTAAACAGATTTATAAACAACTATACAACTTTGTTAGGATTTGGGTATAATTATTTTTATTCTTGGGTGTTTAAAAATGAGGGACACTATGCATTTACGATTTCTGTATGCGAAAAATGGTTATTTCTTAAGAAGTTCTGAGACTACATTCTTCATTTTCATTACAATTATTTTTCGGAAAAAAATATTCTGATGAAATTCAATTACTCTGATGTGGATGGATATCAGATATTCCAGGGACACGAATAGGATAACCTAGGGATGTACCGGGCGTGATGTCCACTGAACAACCACTGCGGGACATATCCCCTGGATGCTTCAATCATGTCCTTGTACCGCGGGACAAAAAAGAGACGTACCTAGGACATCCCTGTGTTGTTAGGGCACCAATTTGGATTTTATTTCGTAAAATCACCATGATGTTAAAGATTCTGGAAATTAGTAGCAACGGACTGAAAAGGCTTGGAAAATACAGTTGCAATAGGCCATCATAGGCAGGGGGCCATCATAGGCACTTTTCCCCAATTTCCCCTACCTACTTCATATATTTCATCAATAAAATTCCTTACTAATCAATATCATAATAAGAGGATTGATGAAATAAAAAAAATGCATATTGAATGAGTTTTATTTTCAGCTAATGATAAATATTCCTACAATGAAATTGGCACATTCGAAAAAGTGTTACTAGGATGATGAAAATTAACGAAAATAGGTTCGATCTTATTCTAGATACCTACCATCTTAATGGTAGATATTATAAAACACCAGTTTTTTCCTTAATATACTTATTTATGTACAACATAAAATTTTAATAACAAATTTCAGTGAATGGGTAGGTACTAGGTACCTAACAACTCAGTAACTAAAAGAAACAAATACAATAGGTGACAATATTACAATGATTTGGTGATAATAAGTGATATAACTAAAAAAACTTGCCTTAACAAAAAATACTGATATATTGCATCAAATCTTCGGAAGAATAATAATAATTAAGTAGGTACCTACTCACTAACAATAATCTTTTGAAGAGTATAATCACATTCTTTCATGTCAGTAAATATTTAATACATACGTCTCATTTCAAACGGCACCCCTCTATATCTCAGCTATCAGTCGTGCGATCTTCACCAAATTTGTATCGGTATGAATTATCATTAATATGACCAGTTCAACAAAGAGAAACATCATTTTCGACAGTGACGTGCATTTTTATTGGAATGAATAGGGGTCAGTTTTTTATTAAATCATATTAGGCATTTTTTCACAGGAGAACTGACCTAATAATATTGTTGTTCATGGTTTCAGAAAAACAGGCACATCTACAGCATTTTTGGGAACGTAATAATTATTTACTCCGAAACGGTGAGTTCAACATAAAAAAGTATAACTCGTTTTTCCTTCCAAATCATGATTTTCCATCTACCGGAGCCATTCAACGTTCCAAAATTCGTAGTTGATTTGAAGTCACTATTTATTCGAGACTGAAAATGAAAAAAATGAAGACAATCCTGTTGATTCGGAATTAGGTGATTTTTTGCATATGTGGGTTCGAAAGCATGAGGAACAATAATATGAGGTTAGATTTCCTGCAAAATAAGGCCTAATATGATTTTATAAAAAATCGACCCCTTTTTAGTTCAATAAAAACGCACGGCACTGTCTAAAATAATGTGCATCTCTGTAAGGCTGATCATATTGATGGTTATTCATACCACACCAAATTTGGTTGGATTCGCATGACTAATAACTGAGATATAGAGGGGGGCCGTTTAAAGTGAGACACGCTGTATATACATATAGTATCTTCCTCCTCTACTAAGGTACTATAATTTCATTATGGACCCATGATCTCAAACTACAATACAAAATATAAAATATCAACATGATTATGCGAACATTAAGTAATATAGGCACTTTCTCTAATATTTGAAAAAAATTTCGAGTTTCACGGCACTCTAATATTACTTGTTTTTGGGAATAAAATGAATTGATGATTTTCAGCACTCAACAGGACTAGTAATCTTATATCATATAAATAAGTTGTTGACGCATAAAGTATCTAAATCATAAATACTGAAGAATATTTTTGATCACAATTTGATTGGGTGAAACCCAGAATCACTTCCAGAATAAAATTCAGTCTCAATGAATGCATACATCGAGGTGAATATCTCAAACTGAGTAGGTATGTGAGATCCTAATGACTATAGTTGAAGACTTTTCAATTTTGGTTACATACAGGGTGTTTCCGAAATTGGGACGATCAATGAAATTCATAAGAGACGAAAAAACAAAAAGAAATGAAAGAATACATTTTTATCGAAAAAAATATATTTAGGAAGGTATTATTAAGCATCAAAGGTTAATAGCCCAACCCAAGCGTTTGCTTTCGGCATCTTTCGGCGAGATCACAGGCACCGGAAGTGTCATTAAATCTCATAAAACACCCAATTTTATTCATCGCCCTAATTTCGTTAACACTCAGTATATATATATATATATATATATATTAGAGTCAATATTGATCATATTTCATGACGTGACAATCGTGATATTGACGTCATTGTGACATCACACTGTTCTATCTGGGAGAAAAATACGCAACAATAATAATAAATAGCAAGCAGACAGAAGAAACATTCTTTCAATTTGTATGAATTGTTGATTAATTGAATTGCATACGATCAAGTATTTTCAATCAAAATATAGTTGCCATAAAAAACACTGGCCAATTTGTTAAATTCCATACGAAAAAATGAACTTGAACTCATATAATATACATATCTTGAAGTTGAAGCCAACTAAAAATCAATTTAAAGGACCCCGCACCATTCACATTGAAATTTTGTCTACGCGGTCGACCCATTGGAAATTTCAGCTAAGTTCAGCTGAATTAATTTAAGGTTATTTTGTTCTACCTGCCAAAATGTGAAACGGAGGTAGGTAACTTTGAGAAACAACTCTTTCGTAACATCTTGTTCTATTATATATAATAATAACGCAAAAACAGATGAAACTCCTTGAAAATATTTTGATGCTATAAAGAGTCTATTTATATCAGAAAATATTGACTGAATCTTGAAAAAACTAGAAAAAACAGTTCCTATAAATAATTCTCGGCAAAGATTATTAATATTTCTTGTCTCTTGTATTATTTTTATTACATCTTACATCATTTTTTGCTTGTATAAGTCATTCCACGAAATAATTCATGTAACCTCCGCTATTGTTTATAATCTTCTAATCTTTATAAGGTTTGAAGTGGAGTTTCAGTAGTCATTGCATATTAATAAACGTTGAGCCTTCCAAACCATTTTTTTTCATTGTGGCCAAAGTTTTCCTTCATATAAGGAGTAACCAAAAACCCTACCACGTAATGAATTCTGAGTGAAATGGTTTATGTACATATTAGTTAAAAATAATATGTAAATAGAAAAGGCTAATGCATAATAAATTTGAGTATTGTGCAAGCATGTGTGATGTGCGTTAAATATATTTCCTTTCAACATCCCTGAATATGAATTTTGGCGAATCATGAAGCATAGAGAAATTCCAAAGAGCTCTGATTTCTTTATCTCTCATATTTGCCCTTCCATACAGAAATGGCACAGACACATTCTGAGAATTCTCAACAATACTCCCCAAATTCTTTTCAGATAACACCAAATATTCTATATCAGTGTGAAGGATGCTCAGTTTCTCTGTCAAAGTACCGGTTATGTGAATGTCGTCTATCCAAAAGTAATCAGTTTTTTGTGCTTCTTTATACAAGGCGTATATGACGTCTGGTGAATACAGCAAAGCCCATCCAGGGCAATAAGTGGGGTACACTCTGTAAGGGTATTCGGAAAAAGACACTCTCCATTTGGAGCGATATGACCTCAGAACTTTCGAATTAAACCTAGGTGTGCAAAACAGAACATTACTAGCACCGTACGGTGACAGATCGAACGTGAGGAATTTAATCATTGTTGGCATATTGACGAATACATCGTCGTCAGTCTTGAGTATATATTTGGCTTGTGGACAATGATAGATGGCATACTTGAAAGCCATCACATGTTTGTAGGTGATATTCCTGTAAGTGTCTAAAAAGCTTCCTTGAATAATATCATTATGTAAGCTATTCTCGTCTTCCAAAATATTCTGGATCTCTGTGGAGTTGACGCTACCAACCAAAAACAGGAGTTTAACATTATCATCTTTCTTGCCCCAAGTCTCCCTAATTGTTCGTCTTTTCGCTACGTTTTTGGGAGACGAGTGAACGAGAACCAACAGCAACAGGGCGTTATTGGTTTCATTGCAACCAAAATTGACTAGAGTAAAGTTGAAATCTAAATCTATAAGTTGAGTATAATCTTTCTCAGGTAAATAGAGAAATTGGTTGTGATGTCCGCTGGTGTTTTGAGTGTACAACTTGTAGACCGTGATCGAGCGGCTAAAAATTGGAATATCCGGAGATATAGAGGGATTGGAGGTCTTGTTCCATAGGGCTAAACAGATCAGGCATCCGATGAGAAGCAATCCGAGGTTGTGCCAATTCCGTTTTTCAATCATATTAGATGGTCATCCTGGAAAAAAATAGAAATATTACGCCCTTTAAGGAAATCAGTTGACCTGCCCTACTATCACCAAGTAAACAGCGAGTGATGGGGATCAATCCTAATGAATGAGAGATACGTTTGACTCTCTAGATTTATCGAAATATATCACTCGCCAAATAAAAATAATCGTTGGAATGATGTTGACTCATCGCAGTGTCAACTCTTAGATTAAAAATAGGCGGCATCTATTCATAAAGAAAAGTCATATTTCGATGTTAAATATAAAATAAATATAAAATATGGCTTCCATTAATCTTCACATAAAAGGAATAGGATAGACTGGGGGATAGACATAATTATTTTTCTTTTTTTTTACACGAATATTGAGCGAACTCTGATGGCAGTTCTAGTACACAAAATAAATTGAGCTAAATGTTTAATTCGCAGAGATTATTCGAACTTGAACTCGACGAAAAACAATTATTTCTTAACTCATATCAAAATATCGAGTGAATTCTAATTGAATTAATAATCGAAAATCGAAATTGGAAAATTACTTTAGTTCTATGAATGTTATTATCATTATTAATACAGTTACGTTGGTAAATGAACTTACAGCACATGGTAACCTGGTAAACATATGGTAGGTACAGTTAGATTATATACTCGCGTGTATAATCTCTGATACTCGTTATACACCATATAGATATATACCTAGCTACAGAGCTAGTTACACTCAAACTGTTTCCTATGAAACACACATTACCTATGAACATTTGGAATACACGGATTTCATAAGTAATGAGCAATGGAAAATTATGGTTTAATTCGCTAGCTATCCATGGTTATGAATTCGCTTCGCTGTAGGGCTATGAGGGGAATTCCCATGTGAATACAGAGTGGGCAAACTTTATAGGCACTCCAATAGAGAATAATATTTTTTGCGTACGCCCGGCAGCCAGCGACATTTTTCAATGTCTTAATTGATAAAGCTTCGTTAATTTTTTCATCTGTTGTAATAATATAATAGCCTATCAACAAAATCCATTCCTGTCACCCCAATCGTGGGACACCGTTTATCAGCAGTTTATCAATGTTGTTAAAAAATTGAGTAAATATCAAACATGACAAAAGCTGAAACTTCAACAATCGTTTAATGCACTAATGACATATCAGATAAAAAAATCATCTCCTGCCACCTGATTCGTAGATGTGAAGAACAACGTACCATAAATTCTACAGAGTGAACTATAGACCTGACCTCTATACGAAAAGAAGAATAATTTTATATCCACATTTTCATGAATATAACAAGATCCTTGATATAGATACTGTTCTTGGATATTTCAACATCCTTGAGTGGTACTGCTCTAAAATTCGTACAGCAATGACTATCGCAAATGTAAATATGCAGGGAGATCGGTATTTCGCATTCTTATTGATGAAAATTGATCTCACTTTTTTAGAGTACGCCATATAGACCATATAGCTCTTATATATTGCAGTATAGTTATTATCAGTGCTATATCGTTGTCCATGTGCGATATGTTTTCTGAAGATGACTGTATCCAATATAAGTTCAACCCCGGATAACCCATAAATTTCACAAATCATTCTTAACTGTTTGTCTTCAGTGAACATGTCACGGTTCACGGTTGTACGGTAGGAGCGCTCTTATTGCAGCGGCAGACACCATTTATAAGTACATGTTCTCTGAGAGACAAGTGTACTTACTTATTTATATCTATAGGTATATATAGGCTATATGATTTATGACCTCATCATTTATGACCTATAGGTCATAGTCAATACTTCGGTCGAGACATCAGTTAATATACAAATGGAAATTTAACTACCTATCCATATATAGTAGAATATATAGTATATGAACGTTAGATCGCTTCAATATCATTAATTAGAATTCATAGGCAAATAGACAGGGGGCACGAAAGTAGGGTATACCAACACACTCTATGTTATTACCTTGCTAATTACTTACTGATATTTATGTAAATGCGAATTATCACGAAAATCCGAAAACCCAGGTTCAAGAATGAAAAATGGATTGATCATTGACGAGAACATTGATGATAGGAGTAGGAGAAATAAGCGAAAACTGAGAACGATCGAGATATACTTTAGGTCGTCTGATGACTATATCTCATTAGATATATATTTCATAGTTCACTATGAAAACAGAGTTTTTCGAACCAGAGGCCGATCTAGATAAAGCAAGTATTTTCAGCCGTTTTGTTTGTCTTGCCAAAATATTTTTTCCGAAATCTATATGACGATCAACGCTCAGTTATACAGGTCTTCAACAATGATTATTGAGTACCACGTAACTGATGTGACTGTCTTAAAGGAGGCTTCTCTTTTGACCCATGTTAAAGAGATGCGAATCTATTCTTGGTTGCCTAGTATTCTATCACGTGGTCCTCAATCATTGTTGAAGACCCTATCTATACCCTATAAATATGTGTACCGAATCGTTATATATAGGGAATATAAATGGCAACCTAGCTGGAGACTGATTTGGTCACTACTGTAGGTCTTTCGCTAGTGCTGCCCGGTCAAGAATGAGATAAGCGGACAGCGGTAAACATAAAAAAGCCGTAGATTTGAAAATAAAACGGTAGTCATAATTTTAAAATTGCAGTATTTGCAGTATTTGCCAACTTCTAGTGGTCTACTAGTTAAGTATAATTAGGTAGGTATAATTAACAGAAGTCAAAAGAAAAATTAAATCATCAACATTCTTGTAAGAACTTATTAATATCATGAAGCTACAAAATCAAATTTCCATTCAAAATTCATCTAGATCACTTTCTAATTTCAATATACAAACCAAACAATCCACATTTCAGTTTATAACTTGTTATAACACATCAGACCCATTCGTGCCCATTCCCCATTCCCACAAAAATCCAATATAATTATTATAACTATTCATCTTCCCAGAAAGTACACACCCATCATTCCCATCAAGACGCCGTCACTGGCGCCGGTCATATGACGGTTGTTTTGTTGGATAATTTTAACAACTATGTAAAAGGTGGACTACGTACTATACGTACCGACTTCAGTTTGAGCATTCCAGAACGTCACATTTTGTGGAGAAATTCAGTAATATTTTCGACACTACGAACTAAACGGACATAATTATTGGCTTTGTCCACCTAAACATTCTGAACCTGAGGTTTGCTATTTGCAGTATTTGCACTGTCGCACCAGTGTCGCACTGGGCATTCACGGCTTTCACAAGATGCTGGAAATAATCGATTAGAGCCGCCGTAGACCCCAACCTTGAACCTCATAACTTCAAGGCCTCAACCTCAACTACTTCCCTCAACCCTTACTGTGCCTCAACAGAAACAAGACCTCAACACCAACAAATCAACATGTATAACATGTACTCAAACCACAGAACACTCAAACTGTCACCTGTCCCTGTCAAACACCAAACGTCCATAACCACAACCGAGATCGAGGTGGCGCTTGAATATTGACGATTGCCTGCAGATAGTTTCCAAACACTGCATCCAATATTCTGGCTTCCAACATAGGAACGTATAAAGACGGTCAGAAAACGGTAAATATCCGTTTCTTCCTGCTGATTTCTGCATAAGCAATACTTTTTGAAAATAATTCAACTCTGCCTAAATTAACCTTCTTCCTAAGAAATATTTTTTTGAAGAACAAGAGATAGTCCAAGAGCCGCCTGCAAATATCGACCGGCATCTGATAATGAAATATGTCCCAATGACAAGTAAAAACATTGTATTTTATCGAACGGCACCTGTGGCAATCACTACCCTTAGCGAAATAATTGAAGAATGGCACTTTTCTGTGCGATAATTTGCACTCGATTTCGCGATTTGATAACTTGATAAGAATTATGTCATTCGATACCAATTAAATGGTGGATCTCAAAAACCTACCTGTGCCACCCCTGAATCTGAATCAAATCCATGGCACAGCTATTTATTGGCTGCCATTATTCCAGACATACTTTCGTCATGTGATAATGAGTTGAGACTACGAAGAGCAATAAACAAAAGGGGTGATGTCCTCTTCGAGAATATCGAAATTTACCGCGATTCAAACTGATCTAAGTTAAAGTCAGATTGTATCTATATATACAGGGTGATTCAGGTTTTGAGGTGCAAACTGAAATAGGTGATAGATCTGATCATTTTGATAAAAAAGTGTGTATAAATATGTGTCCGATCTCGATCAGTGACGGAAATGAAGGAGGGCAAAGTTCAATTATTTGTTTCAATTTATTGAAATGTTTTGAAACATATCACTTCTGGAGATATCAATACGAATTTTGGTGTAGTCAATCTTTTCTAAAAGATCATCATATGAAGCATTTGAAAGATTTCCAAAATCCACAGGGTGATAGGTTTTTGAAGGTAGAGGCTTCTTTATTCCCCACAAAACTTTCTCGTAGTACGCTCCTGACATCTTATTTCAGTTATCAAATAGAGTGTATCGTTCAATTTTCAGACTTCATTTGCATCTCAATTTTTTTCGTGGAAAGCACCGTTTTTCTTAAGATAAATAAACATATCCGTGCAATAACATTTCAATTTTGCCCTTTTTTATTCGCTTAATGCAATAAAATGTAACAAATTCCAATCTGAATCAGTTGCCGGGATACAGAGGGTAGAAGTTCAGGTTGCTTTCAACCGACCAATCCAACGACGATGTGGAAAATTCGTGTTGAGCAACTGGTTGAGCCCTATCCATATTCCTCATCCAATATCTATTTGAAAAAAATTACAAAATGAAATAGCTTTCAACTTGTCGGGAAAAATCTTCTTGCGGAATGTGATACTTTCTTTTGCATATTTCATTATATTGTTAACTAATTTTGTCCAAGAATGAAATTTAAGAGGAAAATATAAATGAAATTACCATGTTCCAGAATGGATATGCTTATTTATCTCATAAAGTGCACGTTTCTTGGAGAATGTTGGGATGCATAACAATAAGCCTCTAAATTGAACTATCCACATTTCAGTTTGCACCTCAAGGAATCACCCTGTTTATCCGAGAATATTTCGCCCCTCACGAAAGATAATACCCGATGGACTAGGGCGCAACTCAACATATGTGCATTGAATACTCGTAGTGCGAGCACCACATGATAGTTTTATTCTCCTCTCCTTATCCTCCCTAGGTACGCACGATGTTCCACGGACATTATAGGAATTTCCTTTCGTGCGCTCCAAGAGATTAAAAAAAACTGGTCCGTCAGATATCAACTATGAACAGGGACGAAATATTCTCGGAGACATCGACGCTCTGCCACTATAACATATAAATCAGTTTCAATCTCGGCACGTTTGGAAATTGGCAAAGGAGACATATTCTCTTTTATTCGCTTCTTGTCAGCACTTTACTCAAATGAAACTTCCTAAAAATTATACTCTTCGGGAAATTACTAGAGAGAACAAAGGAAACTCTATTTTCCGAACAATTAAACCAGCTCGGTCAGGCCCACTGTACCACGAGCTCACTAGATAATTCACGTTAGAGAGGTTCAAGGGTTTGAATGTATTCAGTGGAACGACAGCGGTCTGTTGGAAGCCAGAGTATTGGATGTAGTGTGAGGTAACTGACTGCAGGCAGTCGTAAATATTGTTGATTCGGTTTTTGTTTGGATTTTTGTGTCGTATGTCCTGTTTAGTATTGTCATTATTATGTCATTTGTCGACTTGACTAATTAATAATTATTGCACTTTGCACTGTTTGAGTGTTTTTGTAGTATTATTATTGCAGTCCTACTACATTTTCATGTCGGTTTATTAGATTTTTATTTTCATAATTTTTCATGCTGATGTAATATTATGTCAGTTGATCAGCTAGAAAATCAGAATCCTGACGTTTATACGAAACTCGATGAACGGCCTTCCACTTTAGAAGAGGAGGATGATTCAGTTGTAGACGAATTTGACAGCCGAGAGATATTTGGTGAGTCAAAAAACAGAATTGTAATAATAATGTGTTCCCTAATCTCTAACTTCCTTCTAAGATCTGATTCGACATATCAACGACCCAGAACACCCTCTTACTTTGGAGCAACTGCATGTTGTCCAGGAGGATTTGATAGACATAGATAATGGAAATGGGACAGTCGATGTCCACTTTACTCCTACCATCCCGCACTGTAGCATGGCTACACTGATAGGCCTTTCTATCAGAGTCAAATTATTGAGGTGCTTACCTGCCAGATTCAAAGTTAGAGTTGAAGTTACTCCTGGTACCCACAACGCAGAACTGCAAGTGAACAAACAACTGGCAGACAAAGAACGAGTAGCAGCTGCACTTGAGAACTCCCATTTGATTAAAGTTATTAATCAGTGTATTTCTTTCAGAGCTAGAGCATAATTTTTCCAAAATGAGTTTTGCAAATGATATTTGTTCTGCATCCCAGTGTGATATATCATCTGCATACAATAAGTGTGCAAGGTACATGCGTAAAATATTCAAATTTGATCAAATGGATTTTCAGTTTGCTATGTGGCAAATGTTTTATTTATTTGTTGCCCCACAGAAGTTGATTAAAATATTCAGAGCTAGGAAACTCTCTAAATCTCAGTATGCACGAGATGACCCTGCTTTTTTGGTTCTGTTTGCAGCAGCACTCAGCATAACCACAATAGGATTTTCCATAGTCCTCAAACTAACATTTGTACAGTTCATTAAATTTCTACTTCTTGTTATTTTTATTGACTGCATTGGCCTAGGTCTCCTAATTGCTACATTGTTTTGGTATTTAACAAATTCTTTCCTGAAGCCAAAAACTAACTTACAGGATGTTGAATGGGGTTTTGCCTTTGACATTCACCTAAATGCATTCTTCCCTCCCCTGATATTACTTCATTTCATTCAGCTGTTTTTCTATAATGGGATCATAAGTCATGATTGGTTTTTGTCAATTTTGCTAGGAAATACTTTCTGGCTATGCTCCTGTTTGTACTATTTCTATATAACTTTCTTAGGATATAATTCATTGCAAATTCTTAACAATACAAGATATTTTCTGGTACCAGTACCTTGGATTGTGTTATTATATGTAATAAGCTTATTTTGTAAGTGGAACATCTCCCATATTGTTATGAATTTCTATAAATATAGGGTATTGTGAGTAATATGATTTTGAATACTTCCCAACATTTCTGGTAATTGATGTGCACATCAATGAATAAAATATTTAAACATTTTGTCTGTATTTTATTATCACTATATTATAATATATTATCTTTTCTTAGCACTAATTGGTACACTATTGGAAGGCTCCACTTGCTTTGTAGGATCATATTTGTAGGTCTTAACAATTGGACCTTTCCCTGCTCTCTGAAATTTTATTTCATCTAATCTTCTCCTTTCTTCTAATTCCTTGGTGATTTTAATGTTTGTCCAAGCTGTAAAAAAATTATAATTTATATTAATAGTAAAAAAGCTATGAGAAAATATCTCACAATCCTTTATCCCTTCTTTGAATCCTTTTGGCTTCATAGGCAGGTCTAATGGATCAATTTTACGTAATGCTTCAATGTTGAAGTAACTTCTAACCCTGGGAATTCTCAAAAATCCCACTTGTACCAGAGAAATGAAATTACTGGACATCCAGTAACATAATATTGCTCCAGGAAAATTAACTGTAAATGGCAATACCACCAGCGGTAATCCTCTCAAAACATACTTCATCAATTGCATATTTTGTGATGACAATTTTGCAGTGTCTGTACCCAACTGAGGAAAAAGCAAAATTATATCTTCATGTTGATTGTTTACTATTCATATTACCTCAATGGTAGCATACAAAGTTGCACTAGTTATAATTGGGAGAAGAAAATACTGATCAGGGAGGGTTAGATCAGTAAACCAGTATAACCCACCTGTCCTCAGACTATCAACTGGGACATTGGTCATTTGTCTGAGTGCCATGAAGAAAGAAACAAAAATAGGCATCTGTGAAATGATAATCAATGAGAATGCTGAAATTCCTTTTTTTATACAAATATACCTGTGCAAGAGGAACAACCATGTTTTTGAGAGGATTCAGCCCTTTTTCTTTCATGAAAAACATGAGCTCCTGTGAGTACCTAGCAGCATCCAGCTGATTACCAGTTTGTCTGGCTTCTGTCATTTTCAGTTGCAGCAATTGCATCTGTGGCAAATAGTTGTTCATCTTTGCTGCATTTCTCTGTGCTATCACAACCAGGGGAAAGAGGCAAATTCTTATGATAAGAGTTCCTGAAATTTGATTCCAAGTATCCTCATATTTGCCAAGTACAATATATTACCCAAAGCAATGGCAGCCCACCATTCTAAATCTAATGTTACATGTAGATATTCAAAACAGTTCTGGGCTAGTCCCACTGGAGAATAACCTCCCAAACCTAAAGAAGCAAATGTGGGTTCACCAAGAGCATTCAACTGATTTAAAATCTCTCCTGCTCCTTCAGGAATAGGAGGAGGTTCTGGTATAGGTTCAATGAGAGGTTGTATTTTGGGGTCTGATGTATTTTCAACCATGGATAGTCCTGCCACAGAATATAGAGGCAGCTTGTTAGTTCTGATAGTTTTTTCGAAATTGCTACATAGTTTGTTGATGTGTTTTCTCAGTATCTTTGTTGAGAACTATAAGATAATAAAATGAAATAGTAAGTAGAATCTTGGACCATAACATCATCTCCCACCTTGTTTTTAACATGGTTATTTTCAAAAGCAAGTTGCACTGTAGATACCTTACTGTCATCTTGCATCGGAACATCTGATTGTGATAAGTTTCTCTGAAACAAGAATTTTAGAAAATTAACAACCTTCTACAGATACAGAAGATGCACCTACCAATATTTTACCCAGGAAATTCCATTTGATTTTTGATGAGACTCCATCAAGGGAAACTTGCTGGAATGCCTTGGATGTTTTCATAATGTTCTCCTAAAAGATGAAACTAACCTTAAACCCATCTGTGTTCAGGGTATATTTTTCGTACCTTTATCGTTTTCAAATTCCTGATTTGTTGGTTATATCGGCCTATTGAACAGTAGCGAGACATTCTGATATCCGAAACAAAGATATCGAGATCCCAATTATTATTCTGATAAAAAATATTTCATTCAAAAATCATAACCTCAACATACTCAGCGACTACGCTCCCGGAACACAGAACAAGAAAGTGGCCCCAGTTGACCATGAACACACACGACACAGTACAACAATAATTTATGTGATGTGACATGTGACTGATGTCACTGATTTGAGATTGATGTGAGTCATGTGAGAGTTGATAGACCTTGATGTGAAATTGTAAGTGAACATAAAAAAGTCTTGAAAATCAAAACAGTCATAAAAAGAGGTGGCTTACAGGGCTACAAGGGAGTATGTTTCAACATGGTTTCAACGTACAACTTTGTTGTCCACTAAATCAATTATACACATCAAATAGGGTTCAATGTGTAAACATACACCTTTTTAGAACTCCAAACAAGTAACGAAAATGACATACACCCTTGTATTTCTCCTATTCATATTCGTTGTAATATTGGTATATCAAACCAGGTTCTACGTGTGGCCAAGACAACATAGTCCCTTGTAAGAGTATCAGTCCAATATTTTTGAATTTGTAACATACACCTTCGTGGGGCCAACGATATGGGGCTGATTCACAGTTGCAACGGTAATATAAGGCTAATTTATATTTGGAATTGTAAATCCCTATGGATTATTTTCCATTTCGTGTTATTCTATTCATTGTGCAGATATATTCTCGAATTAGTGAGTACCTATATACATTTTTATTCCGATCAAATATATTTCCTGAAAATATTTGTCATTCTGTATAATTATCAGAATGTCACTCGACTTTCGAATTTGAATTAAAACAAAAATCAAATCGCCAAAGGAACCAATAAATAAGCACCAACTTTTTCGACTTTTTCATAAAATGTCATAAAATTGCAGTAAATTGTGAGTAATGCAATAATTAGTGGAATAGTTAATATGGCTCTACCAATACGGCAAATAGTAAGAAATTTGTTCAAGCCAAACTTTACATCGACAACAAGAAGATTTGCAGAAGCAACGACATGTGTCAAGAAACCAGCAGAAGATCCTTGCAAACATAATCGCCATAAAGGTTTGGTTTTCGGATTATACACGAACCCAGAGGATGTCTATGACCCAGGCAAACTGACCCCAACCGGAGAAAGGTACGACAGTATGGTGTGTCACAGATTGTACGAATTGATCAAGTATACAGGACCCCCCGCAAAAAAGGGCGAAGTCCGAGTCTTCTACAACGTCGACGACGAATTCTCCATGGTGGCCGTAGTAGGAATGGGTCCCGAATGCCAGGGCTACGACGTTTTCGAGCAAATGGACGAAGGAAAGGAAGCCATCAGGATAGCAGCTTCTACAGGATGCAAAGCCCTTCAAAAAATGTCGGTGAGGAGAGTGTACATAGAAAGTTTTGGCCACGCAGAATCTGCAGCCGAGGGCGCGGCCCTCGGGGTCTGGCTCTACCAAGAAAAGAAAATGAAGAAACACCAGGTCCTCATTCCCCAGTTAGAGCTCTACGACGATTGTGACTGGACGGGTTGGCAGATCGGTTTACAGAAAGCCGCTGCTCAGAATTTGTCCAGACAACTCATGGACACCCCTGCAAACCTGATGACACCCACTTCTTTTGCGCAAAATGCCGTTGAAGTTTTATGCAAATCCGGTGTAAACGTCGAAGTCAAGGTACGTGGGTGGGCAGAAACGCAGAAGATGTACGCGTTCCTAGCAGTAGCTCAAGGTTCCTGCGAACCACCTATATTCCTCGAGCTAAGCTACTACGGAGCCTCGAGAGACGAAAGACCCGTCGTTCTTATTGGCAAAGGTATAACGTACAACAGCGGGGGATTGTGCATCAAGCCTTGCAACAAACAACGTTTCATGCGCGGAGATATGGGCGGTGCAGCCTGCGTTTTGGCAGCTTGCCGTGCAGTAGCTGGTCTCCAGCTGCCGATCAACGTGAGAGCTTTGATCCCCCTCTGCGAAAACATGCCAGGTTGTGCAGCCATGCGGCCTGGGGACATTGTCAAGGCTATGAACGGAAAGAGCATCAAAATCGAGTCCACCGACACTGCTGGAAGGCTGTGTCTAGCGGATGCGTTGGTTTACGCGCAGAATTTTTGGCCCAGGTTCATTGTGGACGTTGGTACCATGACCAACGATATGAAACACTCACTGGGTGCTTCGGCTAGTGGCGTGTTCAGTAACTCCGAAGCTCTTTGGGAGTATATGTTGGCTGCCTCAATGCATACTGGTGATCGGGTTTGGCGTTTTCCGCTGTGGGACCATTTCACGAAGCTCGTGAGCAATCACCACGCCGTGGATGTGAAGACTTTTGGGAAAGGTGGCGCTCCCAGATGCGGGGAGGCCTGCAAAGTGGCTGCTTTTTTGAATGAGTTTGTGCCTTGCGGGGATTGGCTTCACTTAGATACTTATGGAGTCATGCTTTCGAATGGAACTGACTTTCCGTACCTTCGTCAGGGGATGTCTGGCCGACCCACTCGTACTCTTGTCGAGTTTCTGTCTCAATTAGTATGTCACCGTGAATAACGTATATTTTGATTAGTTTTTGATAAAAGAAACCACTAAATTTGGACTGTCTTTATTTTGTATTTTTTACAGTAAATATACTATGATATATTGGTTACCTACCTATTTATTTTTCTTACTTTTTGACACTATAAGAATCACAATGAAACGTAAGTAGTAGTTAGAAAACCATTAGGAGTGGGTTCAAACTTCTGCTTCTCTTACACTTATTGATATCAAGAATGATAGTATTATCATCAACATTATCGCACCTATAGTCAATTACTGGTTCTACTCTGGAACAATAATTTGTTGAGCTCATCCTGAAATATACATATATATACGACCACCCATTCAGATATCAAAAAAATCAAATGAACCAGTCAAATATGAGACATCTCGGTCTGTAGGATTTGCAACAGTGATATATATCACGATGTTCTGAATATTCGAAATAATTTTCTGTCGCTTTGTTGTTCACGAAATTGTGTTGCCGAGCTATTGCTGTACGGCAACACAATTGAGTTAATGATGAAAGACAGACTAATGAGAAGTTATCCAGAACAGAGTGGTATTTTGCTAGATATTATTTCACGACGCATAAGAAACATTCATTATAAATAAACAAGCCATATAATCAATGCATTCTGACATCAACAGCTTTAATTATAATTCATGTCAACAGTCAAACTGAGATACTTTGCTTAACATCAACGCTGACAGACCAATGAGAGTTTTCGCGATTTGTATCATCGCGAGAACACTATAGCTGTCCTTGGCTTGTGATTGGTCAGATTATGTGAGAATTTCAAGATGAGTGGAATAGTCTACCACATAATTCAAATTGGTGGTACTTACTTATTAGAGATAACAGGTATTGCATGAATATATCATATAACTGTTGAATCGTTCATACAAAATCCCATATACTGACTTACGACGATGATCCAGAATGAAAATAGCTGAACTCTATACTTCTTTGATTCACTATACATAATATTATGATTGAATAGGAACTCAGTTGCCAAAATATAATATAGTCAATATATAGTCTGAAAATTTCTGAATATTTCTTGTGGTTTTGGGTATTCAAATCTTCACTAAACTAGTAGGTATTCGTATTTTTTCAATAATAATAAATGTATGTCTACCTACTGACAAGAATTCTGTTAATACTTTTTGAATCTATCTATATTAGATGCTGAGGATTGTTTGGAGGTAGTACCTATATAGTCGTAAAACTACGACTATATACAAAATTCCTGCTCTAGGTGTCTAGGGCATGCATCTAGAATTTATATTGTTTCTCGAAAAGTATAGTGGAAGAGCTCCACGAAATTCGAAAAACCCAAATTTTACAATAATATTTGGAGAAACAAGTCTACCTTAGTAAAGGTTACAACGCATTTCATCAATTCTTCATATCGTTTATATGACCCGTAAAATTGTAAATATTCCTGCCGATTCCATACACATGTATGGTACCTATCTCCTTCTAATAAATCCAATGAAAAGTTGGTACCTATACCATTCGAGCTTCTACCAAGTTTTTCATTATTTATTTGAATGAGTCTTCACCTATAGATACAGAATTTCAAATTATCACTCTCATTATACATTTCAAAGAGCATGATAATATATTTTTGGGATCGGTTTATCATATACCTACCATTTCTGATAATGATATAAGAGGTGGCCACTTTTTTAATGGGATTGTATTGGTAACTCCCGTCTTCCAAACCATACTTAGTTACTATATAGGTCGGTCAAATGGAGAAAAAGTTGCCTATCAGGAAGCATCATCTAGCGGTGAGAACTTATTGAAAATATCAGGGCCGGTAGTTCTGAAAACGAATGAATTATAACCAAAGAATCGAAATGATCGATTTTTGTTTTTTTGTCATATCTCAAGAAACGGATCCCTGATATATTTTCGATAAATTCTCAGTCCTTCCTGGAACGCAACTTTTTTCCCCATTTAACCGACCTTCTAACTAGCGAGTATATGCGGTTTGAAAGTTACCAATAACTTATCTCTACCAATACAATTCCATTAAAGAAGTGGCCAACCCGTATAGTCTGTACAATACTAGAATACAATATAAAAAATACAAAAAAAAATGATATGTTATCTACCAAACTTGACAGATCGAATAAAGCCATATACTCTAAGAACCACCCTCATATATAGCTTGGTGACTTCATATACGTATTAATAAACAATACGGATCATAACGGGTGCCAGGATGAAGCCAAAAATATGAAACAAATGAATATCCATAAGGATTTGGTGGCATGATACGCATGCGCCATGCGCTATTATAGTAGTCATCAAAGACATGCGTTTCGGTGGACAATGACGTTTACTAGCCTTTCAATCAAAGCAGTATGTGTCTGATCGTTTCAAAACTTTTCCTTATGGATAGTCATTTGTCTTCAAAAATCGGCTTCATGTTTCGCTATGGAAACAGATAGAGATTATCCGTATTGATTATTAATACGTATATGGGTGACTTATGGTCATTAGAGTACATACAAGATTGATGAGGATCTCCATATGAACTTTCATGAAGATTTTGCTGCCATCACCAGCAGGAAACTGATATGAGTCAAAATAAAGTATTGAGAATGATTAATAACAGTTCTACCTATAGTATAGTGGTGCTATGGCTAGGCTCTAATGTCTGAACCACTCATTATAGTTATGTCTGAACCACGAATGCAGTTTAACCTCATGGCGGTCACGCTGTGTAGATTTCCATGAACATGGGCGCTTGTAGAGTTTTCTCTTGATTTGATTGATGTTTTATTCACTACATTATGTTGGAAAATTTTTTTGAGGGTATGAGAAAGGTTATTATAATATGATAGTACTTTCTTCCAGCGCTTGCGCGATGTGTAGTTTTCCATTAACAGGTGCTTGGCGTAAATTTCAAGTCATTAACTTTTCTTTATGTAAATGGTGCATATTTTCACATAAATGTTGGGGAATTGCTGTAAATGTATGAAAAAGGATATAACGAAGAATATCACAGTGACCTATAATGGAAGAAGTTCCCAGTAAAAACATATATTCCTTGGATGTTACATTCATTACTCGCTATAGGTGGGTAACTATGCGAATTACAAGAAACCAGCATCGGTATTACAAGGGTACATTTCAAAACAATCGCAATATATGTAACATTTTATAGGATTTGAGGCTCAAAATGTAGGTGAATTTGTGAGGCTCCCTAACAACCAAGAGACTCACTGGAACCTCCCATTCTTGTCTGATAATGTATAACAAACTGAATGAATCAAATTTGAAGTTGAATGAGAAGTCGCGTACTTGGAGTTTCATGTGAATCATCAAATAACCAAAAGGGTCCGAAATGGTAGTTTCAGTGGGACTCCCAATTCGAGTCACGCGGATGTGATGTGTGACATAAATGTGAAGCCCTCTAATATCTCTTGGGAGGCGTGCTTGCCGTAAATTTTACGACGGCCGCCTGCTGAGGGTTAACATCCTCGGAATCGATTCACAGAGCCGTAATTTGAACCTTGTTCTCGAACACGGAGCTGCTGCTGCCGGTGCTGATCTGCTGTGCACCAGCCAGCAGCTACAGCTATGTCTGCGAGGCAGCCAGCGACGCGCTGTTGGACTCCTTGATGATATTGTGCGAGGACTTCTTCTCCTGCAGCGAGTTGTACAGGGGGTACTCGCAGCATAGGACGAACTTCAGGAACTGAGGCACTTCCACGTACACCGAAGGCGGGATGGGGATCAGAGGCGAGGTGGAGGATTTGTAGAAGCGGTAGTCTGATATGCTGAAAATAAAAATATTATAAAATCTTATTTTGTATCTTTCATGTATAATTTTTTCCACCACTAGCTACAAAACCTAATATTATTTACTCCTTTTCGAGGCGTTGAGTGTGTGTTTACTACCAAGGTAGTTTTCGTGATTTTATGAACCACTAGTCAATAAAGAAATGGCCACCTCTGATAAAAGTAACCCGAATTCACTGTTCTGATGCTAGGTTCATAGAAAGGGCACTCGAATCTAGTGGGTTTTTATCAATAACGACTTGTCTTATGCTGTCATGGTCATAACTACTATATTTTAATTAGAAGTGAAAATAAGTGCTTTCATAGTGACAATATGCTCATAGTTCAATTTCACAGAAATAAAATGATTGGAATGTATTGCTAGTGGTGAAAAAAATTAATATACACCTTGGTACCTTAATACTGATATTATTTACTACCTTGGAGAATAATTATATATATATTATATATATATATTAGCACTATTAACAGCAAAATATCGAATCACGACAAGTATAGGCGCTGAATAGTCCTACTATTTTCGTGGCAGGTTGACAGTTGTATTATTGGTAGTGTTATGTGTAGTGTTATATGCGATAAACCTATAGCAGCCACAGGCATAATATAGCTCACTATAGTAGTAATTCAGCTAAACAATCAGGCTATCCCAGAGTGGCTGCCTGTTAGCGACAGCATGCAGAAAATTCACTTTCAGCGAAGTCGTTATTGCTATCATAGGATTTCAATGTGCTGCTTCTATTCGAAAATGTGAAACGGTAATAGGATTTCTTGTAAGGGTAGCAAGTAATATTTCAGCAAAAACTCTAATAGCACTATTTTCCTCAGTGTATCTTTGATATATTTTTCCTATTCTAAGTATACCGTTTTATCCATGACTGACTGGATTTTATAATAACTTAGCCTCTCCTCCGGGTTCTGTCAATGAGATTATACTTATCTTCAGATAATAAATAAGCATATATTTATTGATTGATTGACTGAAAACGGTATTGATGGTATTTGCATGGAACTCATGGAAGCTATTGGTGAGTAAATAGATATCAAAAAACAGAAAGCTGCAGCAAGTTATACATGGGTTACTATAGCAACATAGGACGAACTTCAGGAACTGGGGCAGATCCACGTACATAGTGATTCACCAAAAATGAAACCTAACCGAACCCCCCTATAGCTCAGTTTTTAACCGATCCTAAAATTTGAAGAATCATTTAAAATGACTCGATAATTTTTTCTCGCTACATAAAAAAATATGGGGTGCTCGGAACAAACGATTTACAGGGTCTAGTTCATTCTTTTGAAATCAAACTATCACACTGGTCTAGCGAGAATGATTACGGAGATATAAGGTATTCAAAATCGAGATTTTTCAACTTAGGAGTTTTCGTGTCGTGTATGTCTCTGAAGAACAAAATTAATCATATTGATGGCTTTTTATATCGGTCCCAATTTGGTAAAGATCGACTAATAGCTGAGATAGACAGGGGGGGGGTGTCGATTCACTAATGTTGGATATTTTTTCATGAAACTTGGTACATATCTATTTCAGAGGACGCCAATTCCAGTGGTGTACGCGATTTTGTTTCAAATTGCTAATATGGATTTTGATTTTTCAGCCTCTGTATGTGATTAGGTAGGCCTTGGTTTCTTCAAAAAATGGTCGCCGCTTCACCTCAAAATACACTTTTACTCCCTCTACATTTGAAGAAAAAAGTGTGAAAATCACTCCATAAATAAAAAATTTATGAAGGTGGTTCGCTTTCAAATGGTCCTGAGGAGAGGCATCCGAATAAAAAATATACAGTGTGCTCAATATAAGAATGAACAGCATGGGGATCGCACTATAACCGTAAGAGTTACACAGTAGGTCAAATGGGTGAAAAGTTGTGCAATTAAGGCATCAATGAATAGATGTTGAAAACTCCCAAAAATTTTAGCAACTTCTAGAGATAGGTATTCGAAAATGTCGAATTTGGCAATTTCGTTTTTATTCCCTTCTGAAGTTATTTAGTTGAGAAGTTTCGAGAAAACCAAAGTCACTTTCTCATTGCTTTTCTTCTTTACCTCTACAAAATGGTTTTCACAAAATCTGTTGCGTTTAAAAGAAACAGTAACTGAGATCCCTATGATGTTTATCCTCATCTTGGACACACTGTATACTCACTCATTGTTTTTCTGAATTGGTACACAGGATCAAAAAGAAGTCATCAGTATATACAGGCTGATTCACGGTGGAAAGGCACATATTAGACGTTTCTGGAGAACGTAACTTGGGATCATTCTGGAAATTTGGTGCCTTGGATAATTAATTGTGCTCTATAGACCTAAAATATTCCCAGCGCTGCGACGTTGCCGCTTATGTTGAAAAGTAGCAACAACTATATGATTTGTTAAAAATGTCAACCACCCTGTATCTATTTCAATAAAATATCAATTGATAGTACATGGAAACTTGAGATAGAAACATAAAACCCATTTTGACTAATTATGAACTGTGTCGACACAAGATATTGTTGAAGTTGACAAATATATCGATTTTTCACACCCTATATCTTTGTTATCATTACCGCTAGACATCAAGTGTGATAGATCGATGAAATCAGCTCTTCAGGAAAAATCTGAGAATGGAATGATATATACAGGGTGGGTCACGGTAGATGGCACCTTAGACGTTTACGGAGAACGGGACATATATATAAGATCATTCTGAAAATTTGGTTACTCAAGTAATTGCTCTTGATCTATCGATCTAAAATATTTTCAGCTCTGCGGCGTTGCCGCTTCTATCGAAAAGTAGCAACAACTTTGTTATTTTAAATGGAACACCCTGTATTTTATCGCATTCGCATCGCAATGTCAGTAGATAGTTGATCAAAAGTTGGGATAGGGACATGTAAGCCGTTTTGACCAATAATGAATAGTTTCGACAAAAAAAATTACTAAAGTTGAAAAATGTCGATTTTTCACACCCTATATCTCTGTAATCATTTCCGCTAGACCCCAAGTGTGATACATCGATGAAATCAGCTCTTCAGAGACAATCTGAAAATGCGATAAAATACAGGATGTTCCATTTAAAATAACAAAGTTGTTGCTACTTTTCGATAGAAGCGGCAACGCCGCAGAGCTGAAAATATTTTACCACCAAATTTTCAGAATGATCTTATGTCCCGTTCTCCGTAAACGTCTAAGGTGCCATCGACCGTGACCCACCCTGTATATATAGGGTGCTACTTTTCATTATAAACGGCATCGTCGCAGTGTTGGGAATATTTTAGGTCGATAGAATACAACTAATGATTATCCAAGAAACCAAATTTTCAGTGTAATCCTACGTTAATTGCGTTCTCCAGAAACGTCTAATGCTCTAATGTGCCATACACCGTGAATCAGCCTGTTGTATACCTACCGACATTTTTCGACTTACGTCGATAGGTACATAATACATGATTATACAAAAGCGCAGGATTAGATATTGATTTGCTAACTGCTACTGATTACTCTCAATCATCAACTTTATTCGTTTTTGTATTATATTGTCTTGACTTACTCTCTATATTTTTCATCGGAAGACTTTTCCAGCATCGGTATGCCAGACAGGAACAGTATGATAATTGTTGTAAAAAGTGGTGACATGATTGCTATCCATTCCACACCATCCAGAACGTTCAAAGATATGATGAAAATTCCCCACCACAATATTATTTCGCCGAAATAGTTAGGGTGCCTTGAGAGACGCCACAACCCTGTAACAACGGTCCTTTAAAGTCAGTGCAATTATTTATCTTGGCATGCTAGTTTATTACTCTTATTGCTGATTCGCATTTTTCTAATGTAATCGCAGGAATATCGAAAAAAACATTTTGCCAATAATTGATAAAAACAAAACCCTCATTTTTCAATAACATTGACCCAATAAATCAAAAACAACAGGTATTTGAAGAAAGACTATTGTTAGCGACGATGTTTAAATCACCCCGTAAATGAGAAAAACGCCTAGTAAAGAATGCCTTATCACTAGCGGCCTTGAGGACTCATCGGTATTCGTACTAATCGTGTGATCGAAGATTGAAGCATGTTCAGAACGAATCACTTGTCGATGTTGTATTTTTATAAACGGTCATCTTGTACAAGCCGTCCTGAGTGAATAAAAATGTGTTTGAGTGTTGAAATTATGTGTCTCCATTTTTTTGTTTTGCAAAGAATCTGAATTTTTCCACAATACCTACTGATATATATGAAACACGACCCTGTTAGTGTTGATCCATCAGACTTTCAGTAAAAATTGACTATTCTTGTCAAACAACTTGACATATTGATTTTTGAAAGGTCCTACAGAGTGGGCATAAGAAAATTTTAATGATATATTCTCAAGAGAGATGAAGATTTTGTATATCATGAAGAAAGGCTGAATTGCTATATCACCTCGCATATCACTGATATGAATGACTTTTTTGGAAGTTCCAAGCTCATCAAGATCAGAGTTTATACAAGTATACTTCTCCTATACATTTCAATTTTCATTTCAATACTGGACATATTGGTAAGTTATATTTTTAAATCACAATACATCAAATTATATATCAGATTTGAGAGATTGTCAATTCTCCATTTCAGAGGATTTTAATTTTTCATGATCTCCTTTTGGATGTTCAACAGATATATAATTCAATGTTCGACGTGGCAAATAGACAGGAAAGTAGTTGTTTTCTGATGAATATTCAGAATGATATTTTGTGCATGTACATATTTTTATCTGCAGGAAAAATGTAAATTCTCAACTTCAGAAGATTTTGTTCTCAAATTCTCATCGTGTGTGTTCTGTAGATATAATTCAATTAATGTTCGTCGTGACATATAGCCAGGGAAGTATAGTTGTTTTCTGTTGAATAAACTGAGAAAGAATTGATATTGTCATCACATAGAGAATGCGAATTCTCAATGTATTTCTTCAGTGTGGCCCACTTCTAATGGAAATACACCCCTGTATCTCATGTAATCGTTGGGTAAGGACCCTGAAATTTGCTGGGGCGAGAGATATACCAAAAATGCACTCCATGACCAAATGAGGTCATCTTCAGTATTATACACTGCTCGCCAACAGCCATATGGAACCTCCCCAATTTCCTGAAAATGATATTAGGAGTCAAATTAGGTCGAAAATCACATCATCAGATTCTGAATCAGGACGCCCAATTCACTGACAATTCATATTTTTCCCTAGAAAATTTTCAGTTCTGAAAAATTAAATTTTGTTGCACTTTTTACGGAAGCACCCCCGTATCTTACGTATAATTAACTTTATCTCTCGCTTTACCTTTGGACTTTCCCTTCCTCCTGCAAATTTCAGAACCGTACCTCAATAATTATACGTGAGTGAGATACGGGGGTGCTTCCATGAGAATTTAGACAAAATTTAATTTTTCTGAACTAAAAATTTTCTAGGAAAACTATGAATTGTTATAGTGAATTGGGGACCCTGATTCCGAATCCGAAGTGATTTTCGACCTAGTTTGACTCCTAATATCATTTTCCGGAAATTGGGGTGGGTCCATGGCTGTTGGCAAGCAGTAGTATATCACTGAAGATGACCCCACTTGGTCATAGAGTGCATTTTTGGTATATTTCTTGCTCCAGAAATTTCATGATCCTTACCCAACGATTACGTAAGATACAGGGGTGTTTCCATTAGAAGTGGGTCACACTGTATACAGGGTGTTTCAGACTTAAATGTACATACGATACCTGTAGATAGAGGACACTTCGGTGGTTTCAAATCACCTCCCATAGATATGTCTACCACCGTCTTTGATAACTGAGATACAGGACGTTATCTTGATATGGGCCAAATCTTCATCTGGTTATAACTTCGGAACCACTTTGTATAATCTATCCATACTTGGTAGAAATATTTCACTTAAGTTACACATCAAGACCAAAATAAAATCTGGATCTGGAATGAGCGGAGAGAAATGAATGAAGTGACCTACTTTTTACGAGTGCGCATCCAATTTGAAAAATGGGTTTATCATCATGTTTTGAAATATTCAGCTCCATTTCGAGGCATTTTTATTGAACACATGATTCAAAACCCAATTTTTAATTTAAAAAAGTAACAGTCTCCAAAGTTCAACATCATTAGAGTCAAATTAGGTGAACTATCGATAAATTTGTTTGTTTGACAGAATAATTTGTCGATGATTTTAAAAATTTTCGAGGACTCATTTTATACTTTACTTTTTATTTATAAGCTGCGGTAAAGTAGGCTGTGAAGAAAAAATTAAAATTCTGACAGTTCATAATCATTATAGTTGCGATATTATTAGTAAAGTTATTGTAGGCACAATTATGAACACTTTGAAATGTAACAACCCAATACAAGCACTACTTAACTGCAGCTCGTGAATTAATAGTGGAAAATAAAATGAGCCCTCAAAAATGTATGACACCATAGACAAGTGATTCTGTCACAACAAATCTATCGATAGTTCACCTAATTTGAGTCTGATGATGTTGAACTTTGAAGACTGTTATTTTTTTGTATTACAATTGAGTTTTGAATCAAGTTCAATAAAAATGCCTCGAAATGGAGCTGAATATTTCAAAACATGATAATAAACCATCTGTCAAATTAGATGCGCACTCGTAAAAAGTAGGTCACTTATTTAATTTTTTTCCGCTCTTTCCAAATATCAAAACAGACCTACAAAGTTTTGCCATACAGGGTGTTGTTTTTGAGATAAAAGAAGTTTTCTTTTTTTCCTCAAGACGGACCTGGATTCTGATTCGAATTTTTATTTTGTTTTGATGGGTAATATAAGTGGAATATTTCAACCAAGTATGAATAAATTATACAAAGTGGTTCAAAAGTTACAACCAGATGAAGATTTTGCCAAAATCAAGATAACGTCCTGTATCTCAGTTATAAAAGACGGTAGACATATCGATGGGGGGCGATTTGGAACCACCAAAGTGTCCTCTATCTACAGGTATCGTATTCACATTTAAGTCTGAAACACCCTGTATATATCCATTTTTTCATGTTCATAATTCTATCTGAGAATATTTATTTTCAAAATATTCTCAAGTTAAACGCCTTGTATCTTCGCAACGAAGCCTTCTATGGCAATTTTATAGAAATTTTTCTCTTCATAGTATGAATCACCTTGTATAGTGATGAAATCATAAAAAAAAAATTCTTTCTGTGTAGAGATTCTTTATACAGGATTTCACGAAATGACTTACTTAGATTTCAACCTCCTGGGGAGTTATAGCTATCTGAAAGAGGGCCCGAGATATATTATGGTTTTTTGTATAAATATTTCCGAAACGCTTTGTGTACAGATAACTAAATTCGTACATGTACCTATATTACTTTTCATGACACAGTGATTGGTTATTGAGCAAGTATAATCATGCATTTTGATATTCACCATCATTACACCATTTTCCTTGGTTGTCCGGATCTTGCCTGAACGAAAATTTCTGTAAATCCGCGTAAGTCTCGGCCAATAGTCCCACAACGAAAAATGCTGTTCCTGTGGAATCCAACGTTGTCATCGTTTTAGGTGCTAGGGGAATCGAATGCCTTGGCGAGTTTATTATTATCACAGGTAGACTAACTACGTACACCCACACAGCCTACGAAAATCAATTGAGATTATTATTAATTTAACTCAGTTCCAAATCGCCTGGGTTGCCGTTAACGGAACAAGGGCAATCCATCTGGACAGGAAAATCATACCGTATTTTGACAATGCAAAGATCCGTGTCAATCATGAGAAGACTGATTTGATGAATTTCACTAAAAAATATACCCACAGTACTTCACACGGGCCTTTGCTTGTCAAAGACCAAAGACGCAAGGGTGACGGTCAACACGTCAGTGAAATAGCTGGGATTAGTGCTGGACAAGCGTATGTGCTTCAGAGAGAACATCACAAAATTAATTGGTGAAGGCCATGCAGCCATAAGACAATTGTATCCATTGTTGGTGAGGAATTCAGGACTAACAATGGAAAACAAACTGCTCTTATACAAGAAAGTGATACGACCTGTGATTACATACGCTTGTCCGGTGTACTGTAGCGCCTCCGCCACTCAACTGAAAAGGCTACAGGTGCTACAGAACAAGGTACTCCGAATCATTACTAACGGTAATAGATACACTCGAGTGGCTGACATGCATGCTCAATGTCATGATCTACCCTTGATTAAAGATTACACCATTAACGTTTCAAATAAATTTTATAAACATCACATCCAGAATAGCGAACTCACAAGAGATATAACGAGAATAAGGGCAGATCATGACATGACATCCGTAGGAAACATGGGCTCATGGGCTGATTCATGAGGCCAGCCATGTATTCAGGGAACCCCCTGAATAACTCCCCCACCCTCATCTCTAATAGACTGACTCTAGACAACAAACAGCTGAGAAGCTGAATTGAACGAGATCGGTAGTCGTTTGGCCGGGCCGTATAGTCTAAACGCTGTGTGGCCCGGCTGAACGACTATCGGAGCATTACCATGGAGCAGGACTCAGAGGTAGCACGCCTATCGGCTAACAAAACTAGTATATTTGCCGATACGAAATCAGTCTATCAGATCCCAATCATTAGATCCCAATCACTCTCCCACACCTATCCCACCCCTCATCCCTCATAGTGTCTTTCACAGAGAAATTTCAAAAGTTGGTTCTTTATTTTTATATTCCAACACAAAAAATGTTGAATTAGAGAGAAAAAGGTAGCAATTGACGATCAATCTTTTTTGCCCTGGGCAACTCACTGACATGAGCTGGATTAAAGGTTTACTCCTAGGAGTCAGCTCCCTCATGACTGCCATCAGGGTTGTTAGACAAAAATCATCGGCAAGGCCTGCATCGGCTGCCTCTGAGAGCTCCCTTGGAGGGTAATTCTGTGGCGTATCTACATTGTTCTACATTGTATGTTTTACATTTTTATCATGTCCAATGTCCCCTTTAGAAGATTTTTGTTTATACACCTTGTATTGTGAAAATGTTTTTATTGAATAAATGGAATTGAAACGGAACAAGGGCAGGATCGGGCCCAAGGGGGGGTGTGGGGACGGGGTCTGTTTCCCCGGCCCAGTACAAGGCGAGTTGGCAAATTGAGTTTGGGAAAATTCCACAAAAATAATAAATTGTTTCATGATAAATATGAAAAAAAAATGAAATAAATGAATAAAAACTACAGATTTCCTACATCAAACTATAGGAATTTCCAACTTCAGAAACATAAAATTTCGATTTTGTAGTCGAAATTTCCAACTTCAAACATGAAGGAAAATTACATTTCCAGTTCAAACTGTAGGAACTTACAACTACAAACTCAAACTTTCCGACTGATACGTAGAGAATTCAAAGCTTGAAGTCGAAAAAATCAAAGTTGCCAATAACATTTAGATGGCTGTGGACACGACAGAAATACCATGGAAACAGAATAGTCATTTTTTGACATCTCTGTCAGTTTGTCGATAAAAATGGGTTATTCTATCGGTAGAGGAAAAATACGAGATAGTAAGATTATATTATGAGAAATATTGCAAACATTTCAGTAGTGCAGAAAATTTTTGTCGAAGACGGCTGAACGGATCATTAAATAAACTATATACATTTATGAACAGAACAAAAAGATGATTCACAAAAGTTGAAAATATACAGGGTGTTCCATTTAAAAAAACTGATTTTTTTTCTATTTTGCAATGCGCATTTGTTTATCTAGGGGTTCAAAAATATAGACAGCATGATGTACATACTCAGAACTAGATATAAATAAGATTTCCGAAATATTTTCGAAAAAACTCAGAATAGGCCTCCCAGCTCTATGTAAGAGAGTAACAGAGTATTGAATAATCATATCATCTGATTTGTCCTTAGATATGTACTACCGTATATTGAAATGATAGATACTCATATTTTTACCAAAATATAATGTGCTGAATATGTGCACTTATTTCAAACACCCCTTGTATATATCCATTTTTTCATGTTCATAATTTTGTCTGAAAATATTCCTTTTCAAAACTTATTCATATTTATTTCAATCCCTGATCATTATATTTCGTATTATTATGTCGAGATTTCTTAAGTTACCTATATGATATGATCTCGAATAATTATTAATTCATCTAGTGACTCACCTGAAATGTCCAAAAAATAGCAAATCTAATATTGTTACTCCTCTTGTCATCAAATTGTTTATCCCTTCCAATTTTGATAATCCTATACAAGAGGTAACCAGAAAGTCTCATGCCCCATAAACAAACGAAAACTGTCACCATGAGCTGCCTACTGTCATAACTTTTCTGGAAAAGAACAAAATTGAGATATTCAATATCTAGAATGAACATTTTCAAATAAGCACTTGTAGGTGAAAGTTTTGAGTAAACATAACTCACTCACCCTTTCTCCTGCTTGTCCCAGCAGGAAGGTGAGTAGTGCCAAAATCATAAAATTTATCCCTCCAGCAAAATCGGATACTTTGTCCATTTGGAATGTGGCAGCTACCACGAAAAATATGATTTGCATGCTGACAGTTACTATTGCACTAATTGCGAAATGATCCACGTCTAAAATTTCGACAGCCATATTTTGATATTGGATTGGTTCCTTCCGATGGACCTTTCGTCCTATAAAAACAGAAGGAAAAAAGGAATAAGATTTCAATTTTGAATCAGAATGAATAACCAAGACGTGCTGCAATGTACAGAAATTTCTGAAGTTAACTTGTACCTAGGTGAAATCTGATCAGAAACTGATCTTATAGTGCATTATACCCTTAGGGAATAAAGTGGTATTTTAAATCCCTAGACAAAGGGCTATAATTTATCGAGGGATTTAAAAACACTCTAGTCCCGAAGTGTTTATACTATTTTATGAACTTCAGAGTAGGTAAAACGTTAAAGAAAAAATAACGAAAAAAAATTGAATGCTCCTAAACGGTAGTCACTCTTTTTCTAAAACATCATCGAGGGGGCTGATTGTTATCGTATCAACGACATCAGTAACTATGGTGATCCAGATCATGATTGTCATCGGCTACTGAAAATCTTGGTGTGTTATGACAAGTAACTGAGTAAAACATAAATAAATAAATACTAATCAAACATGCCAGAACGATTGAAAGACGTTGACATATTTAAATTTAGCTTTTATTGCAAAGAAATCAACTTTAAACCCTAGGGATTTGAAGTAAATTCAAAGTACCACTTTTTCCCCTGAAATAAGGAATAAAGGTACCCTTTAATTCCTATATGAACCAAAGGTGACAACTTATTCTTTGTACATACACGTCATAGTTTTAGCAGAGTATTAAGAACAACAGCAACAATGCAAAAAGAAAATACTGCCTGTAAACATCTGACTCATCATTCTAGATGCACAAAAAATGAGCAATTTTTTATCTAAAATTCTTGTCGTCTCCATAATTCAATAATGTGATGAATATACATATACTAGGTGAAATAAAGTGGTGGGGGAATGTACAATATCGAAAATGTATCATTCGCTTGAAACTTTTGAAATTATATGGTGAATTGCAATAACCTCAAAACTCCAGAAGGAATATAAATTTCATTTGACTCATAAACTTTCTATTTGCACCATTTCAAAACAATTCCATTTCAAGTTCAGATTTTTATTCCCACGTTATTTAGGTTTATAATAATAAATAATTATTTTGGATATAGTTCAGAAATGGAATAGATAATCGCTAATTTTTCTTGCTTGTTCTGGGTAAGTATTAAGCGTAATATTCTTGATAAGGCTATTAGGTTATATTTGGGATTTTATACGTTCTGTGATTCATCACCCAATAGGTGGCAGTATCTATACACTATACAGGGTGGTACAGTAATTTTAAGAGGTGATAAGAGACATATCTCCAAAATAGCAGCATTACTCTCTCAGTCACAGGGCGATAAAATTCGATGAAAAATAATTTTATCCAAGGGACATCTCCAAATTCGCCAAGCTGCTATAGAATTAGAAAAGGGTTAGGTTTTTTTCAAATCTAAATTCGAAGCTATAGGTATAGAATTTATTATGCATTGTTGAGAGGTATACTCATTGAGAAAAATCATCAAATTTTGCGAGTCTATATCACTTAAAATCCAATATACCTTGTACCGGGTGTCCCAACAGTGCGTATTTGCTCGATATCTCGATAATGCTGTGATATTGAAAAAAAAATTTCATATAAAAGTTTTATAGCACCACGAAGGCCACATTTTAAAAATAGTTTCTGATTCACAGGATGTTGGATGTTGCATTCTTCCGTAATAACAAAAAATATGTATTTTTCAAATAGAACAACCCGTTTATTTTTATGTCATTAAAATGGTCCCTTTGTTGCCTACTCAGCACTGAATTTTTTTTTCGCCACAATGCGCCGTTGCCAAGTTATCGATTTTTTCGAAAAAAAAAAAAGAGTGATGCAGGCTCTGAATGAGATAACTGTGAATAAGCTGTTTCTCCGAAGATCTGAATTTTGTCTAGTGGATTGAAATAAAGAATACCAAAGTAGCGTGTAATATTCTGATCTTCATAGATATTCATACAGGGTGCTTCAACAAGTTCTTTCAGTTTCGTCCACTTCGATTCAAGTTTATGCAATTGTTTCAAATGGAACACCCTGTGTATCACTTCGTCTTCTCTTTCTACATGAAATAACCTATCGGAGGAAAAAAATGTATTGCTGAGTAGGCAACAAAGGAGCCATTTTAATGACATAAAAATAAACGGGTTGTTCTATTTGTAAAATACATATTTTTTGGTATTACGGAAAAATGCAACACCCTGTGAATCGGAAACTATTTTCAAAATGTGGCCTTCGTGATGCCATAAAACTTTCATATAAAAATGTTTTTTTGATATTACAGCATTATCGAGATATCGAGCAAATACGCACTGTTGGGACACCCGGTATATTCCTTTCTCCAACAGTGAACTGAACTATATTTTCTGAATTACATTGCTTTCGGAACGTTATTTAGTGGTGTTATTTTTAACGCTTTATAATTAGGTTGCCCATTCCTAGTAACTAAGCATATAAAAACTTCAGGTTTATTATGTAAAATTATATACAATGATGCATGAAGTGCGTAAAACTGAATGATATTATACAAACAAGCAATTTCGATATTAATCACCAAAATATCGTGCCATTTGAAAACACTATATGGAATTATATTATATGAGAAATTGTTGCTAAAATAGTTGAATGAAACTTAATTCTTGATTTGAATATGAATAAAAAACTTCATACAATATCAATTGTTCACCTTGATTTTCTCACAGAAAATAGGTTGAGATGAGAAGAGAAGGAGATGACTATATACATACAGGGTATGTCAGTCGGGAGAAATCCATAAAAATATGCATGCTCATATTTTAGAATAAGTACGCTCTCTTCAATTAGAATAATTTCAGCAATGCAGTGATGCCGCTTCTATCAAAAAGTAGCAACAACTTTGTTATTCCAAATAGAATACCCTGTATTTAATTGCATTCTTAGATTCTCCCTGAAGAGCAAATTTCATCGATACATCAAACTCGGGGTCTATCGAAAATGATTACAGAGATATAGAGGGTGTTCAAAATCGAGATTTTTCAACTTTAGGATTTGTTTGTGTCGAAACTATTCATTATCGGTCAAAACGGCTCACATGGCCCTATCTCAACTTTTGATTTACTATTTACTGATATTTAATCGGAACAGAGACAGGATGGTTCAAGATTCAGAATTCTGATCATTTTTTATAGACCCCAAGTGTGATAATAATATATCGATGAAATCAGCTCAGGGAAAATCTAATAATGTCATAAAATACAGGGTGTTCCATTTGAAATATCAATGTTGCCTCTACTTCCGACATCTTGACTTTTCTTGACTCGAGCAACCAGCATGTCCAAATATATCTTATTCTCCATAACAAAATATCATGTGAATGTTGGAGATTTGGCAACATTGTGCTGAATGCTGAGAACCGACAAGACCACGCCCACAAGTCGTGCGCCGTGTTGTCACGTTCACCGCTTCAAGTGTGAATTAATATAATTACTATTTACACAAATACATAATTGACTGTGAATTCATAATTGCATGAGAATTTATGAATGTTTGAAAAACTATTATTTCTGAAGTTCCCAATCGTAATTCAAGACATGGCAACTAAGCTATGGTCTGCCGATACTTACTACTACAGTATTTACTCGCGGTAAATATCTATTATTAATGATTTCAGCACCTAAAAATCGACCAAATATACAAAAAAAATATTTTTTCTGTGACGGGAAAAAAGTTTGGCATTTCATCTCTGTTGGCAGGTTATAAAATGTCACTTTTCATAAATTACTTTTTTCCCGTGGGAAAAAAGTGAGTACTTTTTTCCCGGATATATATCACATATATTTACACTGTTGATGGCTTTTGTTGTGCTATAGTTCCGAAAAATGAGTCAATAATACCGTCTCGGAGAAAGAACTGCAAGAGTCCTTTCATCTTCCATTCGACTTCGCGGTTACGTATATTACTAAACAACCACTAAATTCGCAATTTTTTGAAATCAAATCACAGAATTAGACTGACAGAAGTGACATCAGATATTTGGTTACTTCAAAAGAATGATAAAGATGCCTACAACGCAGGTGCCCCTACTGTTAAAATTTCACGTCGATAATTTTCAGATTTCAAAATAAAGTAATATCCTCTCAATATTGATTCGTCCTTTCTTCTGTCACAGAAAAAAATAGTGTTTTATACACGGGAAAAATATTAGATTTTAGCTCACGGTTTTTTGTCTTCCTCCGCTACGCGTCGGGTGACAACACAACCTGGAGCTAAAATCTACTACTTTTTTCCCTTGTATAATAAATAACTATTCTCGCCTATTCTACTTTCACTTTTTTCATTATTTCAATTTTGCTTTATCACAAATTCAAAAAATCAGTAAGAATTCAAATGATCCTAAGTAACATGAAACAAGGAAATCATTACAAATTGGGATTTGACAGATCCGAAGTTACAAAGGAGATAACTAAGTCCAAGGTCACAGCATCCGAAAGCGATCGATATGCTCTCCACTATGAAAATGAAGGGCCATAAAGAAAGGGAAATTCACCGCAAGCACTCATCAGGCATTGTATCAGAAACACACTCAAATTAACGGCAAGGCGATGAAAAAGTCAATCCGAGCACACAAAATATGTCACAAATCGATTCATGATAACACTGCAGCATGTAGTGCAGGTTTTCCAACACAATATTGTGATTATTGCGAGATTTCTCAGAAGAATATAGCTAGATACCTATATCTAAAGTTTTCACATATACTTTCCACAAATTCCAAAGTATTCATTCTTTCAATGTGCGTGTTTGCTTGGTAGGTATTATTTTGCATGTAAATTACTCACAGAACATTGTATGAAATCAGCGTCGCGACGCACTGCGTCCGATACTCCCACTTCAGCGATTTCAGGCTCACTGAAAGCTGAAAGCAAGTAGACAGAACGCTGGAACGATGCTCTATTCGTGATGCGGCCTGTGCATGGGATGTATAGGCCCTGGTGGTTAGTAATATTATGAAGTTTGTAAACAGGAATGACACCTGCGTTGCAGGTATCTTTATCAAGTAATCAAATATCTGTCAGTCTAATTCGGTGATTCGATTTTGAAAAATTGCGAATTCAGGGGTTGTTTTAGTTATTTTATGTATCAAGGGCGTAAAGTAGGCGTTTATGGCCTGTGGCGCTGAAGGCCATAAACGCATTTCACGCACGTGATACATACAAAATTCTATGCACTACTGGTTTATTTTCTGACTCAAAAGTAATGACTATAACTATATGACTATAACTAATATTCCCTCGAATTTAATTTGTTACCTATAAACTCAGTAATCAAGAGAAGCGTAATGTTCATGGATTATTTACATATAAAAATTATCTTACGGATATTGCAATTATCATAATAGTAAAACTCTTTGGTCTCTATAGAAGAGATTCATTCTTCAGAATTTCACAATATGCATACCCAGTATATATATACCTACTTAATTTTGACGTTGTCAAGCAAGCTGAAATGTTGTTGTCTATACTCTATAGCAATACATCCAATAAACAAGCTGAATTGTCATTCTTTGACTGAAAACTAAAAATTAGTGATATAATACTAATAGCCAGACTATGGAGTCGGATGAAGAAGAAGTTTATGATATACCGCTGAATATATTAGAATCTAGAAAAATGATCATATTATGTTTCTCATGAATCGATATGTGGATATCAAGAAACTAAGAACAGCGGGCGGTAAAGTGCACTTTACGGCCCGCTAGTACATAAAGTAATTTACCTATTACCAATATGTAATGTGAAACATTACGACACTGATTTTAGTATCGTAATGAGATACTTTACCGCACTAGTGCGGTGAAGTGAAAAATATATATTTTCAAATTTCATTTTTACTCAAAAAAAAAAAGAAATAAGAACTAATTTATCATGAATATAGCAGGTACTAAAGTTTCGATTGCTGCATTCGCCGCAATGGGCGTGTACACCTTAGTCAGAGATTAGTGTGTATAATCTCTGCCTTAGTAGAACTTTCAACTCAAACCATGTTTATAATGATCCTTTCTATACATATATAATGATTGACGACATAATTCGATCGAAAAATTAACTGGAATGTTTTATTTTTGGACATGAATAATAGTACCTTCTGAAAACGGACCCTCTTATGACGTAGAAACCTCATCTTGCCATAGTTGAAAGAAAATACCAAACGCCCGACGGAGACTGAGGCAACTGATATATTAATTCTTTCTACTGTGATCTCGCGCTAATTCACTCTGTCAGAAATCATGTATCATTCATCTCTGTCTGGAATAGTGTTGTTTCAGTATTAGGGTTTTGACGTCACATCATCGCCTCGTTTTCAGAGGTCCAAAAAATCGGGGATTTCAATATTTTTTTATAAAACGTAGGGAGCTCACAACAAGAAACGGTTTGCGGTGGTGAGCTATTTTGGGTGAGTTCTATCGAATTATGAAATAAATTTTTTTTGTGATATAAGCCCAATTCTATATCGGAATCTAAACTTTCCTGATCCGAATTCATGCCGATGATTTTTTTTTCGAATTGAAATTACCGCGTCGAAGTTGACCGTTCGCCGAATGAGTGACAACCGAAAACACAATAGATTCACGACAACCATACGCCCAATCCTTGCAACGCTTGCTTGTTACATATTCCTAATGTTAGTTCAAGGAACAGAACCGTCTTTCACCTTTTCGAGGCCCTGGGCACATTAGAATAATGGCGCCCCTATGACCATAATAAAGTACTATCTTGGTAGAATAGACAAATAACGTGAAATGCAAAGTTTCAGCATTATTTTTATTTCTTTACAGTTACATTAGATATGATGAATAGATTATATCATGTAATCCACACTAAGTAACCAGCATCCACGATTAGTCCTTATAATTCTTATATATATAAGTATCTATGCTGATTGAAGATGTACCCTTCTAGATTTTAGTTGAGTAAAATCGTTAATAACATTTTCAAAATCTTTATTTTCGAGCATATCACATCCTATCGACATTAGCGACAAACTATTCAATCTCTCTTGAAGCATTGTACTCGATTTCACTTCTTGCACTGCAGTTAGTTACCATCATGTTTAGAAAGATTCTCAGTGCGATTTATAGATTGGGAAAGGTGTCTTAAATTTTTGGTCTCTTTCAAAAGGTGATATATCTCCAGTATACTATCCAATATACTATCAGTTTTTCCATTTTCACTTTTTACTCTGATCAATTATCAAGTATTCTGTTAAATCCAGACATTCCATTTCTAACTCTTTCTCGTTTACGTCTTCATAGTAGATTTCAGCAAATTCTTTGCAACTTTGTCTCAACTCTTCGGAATTCAGAGTTTTCAAGTGAAAAAATGAACCAAACTTAAAAAAAATTTTTCACTTATTTTCAAGTAAATTATTATTGCGAAAAGGCAATTGAAATGAAAAATTATATTGAAATTTATTAAACATACTGCATTCGGTAAGCCTGATTTTCAGGCGAGAGTAGAGTAGCTATCGGGACTAGGGGGCCCCAATCCTCGCGGGGCCCTGGGCACGTGCCCAGTGTGCCCAGTGGGGAAGAGGGGCCTGTCAAGGAATACTTTTGATTAAATAATTAGCTTTTTGGTAGTAGGTGAAATAAACTCATTTTACGATAATCGATCTCATATCGTAATATGAGTCTTTACGATACTCGTATCGTAAATATCTATTACGTAACCGCGAAGTCGAATGGAACGTAATGAACGTATATATATATTACATAACAAAAGTTGTAAAACGCACAGTTCTTCTCCCGTAAGCCAGCTGCATGAAAAGTAACAAATCACAATTCTTGTGTTTGTTCATTGATACATTGCATAACGAGACATTTTCCTCAATTCGAAATGAAATGCAGCCGTTTATCATATCTAAACAAACCTTATTAATAGCAGAAAACACATCATATAAAAATACGAAATTAACATTCATAATGGTTATTTATTGTAACAGTGCAGTTGTTGGAAGTAAATGAAGGATTAGAAATCTCTTTTCCTGTGTTAGTATAGTGTGTAGTTGTAGCATATGTATTGTTTGATACAATATTGTTTTCCAGAGTTATATTATTATCCCTCACTCTCACTATATCAACGTTGGAAGAGGAAGACTTATTTGATTCATTATTGATTTTTGAAGCAGTGTCAGTTTTCGTTTGTAGAGATTGATCAACATACCTTTCAGCCACAGCACAGAAAACAACTAATTACATCTATTGAACACACACGATAAGAATTTGAGAACAAAATCTTCTGAAGTAGAGAATTCGCCCTGCCCCTATTTTTGTTAATAGGGATGAATTCATTATTATCAAAGCTTATAGGAAGGGGATATAAGCAGAGGTATACTAATTAATAGATTGGTTAGATTTTTTTGTTATCGCTTGGAGCGCACGAAAGGGAATCCCTATAATGTTTAGAGAACATCGTGCGTTTCTAGGGAGGATAGGGATAGGAGGTAGGTATTGGAATTTTTTTTGAACTTCTGGAGATTATATGTTGTTGGGAATTAGGATAATTTTTTTATCCTTAATTTCTTTTTTTAGAGCAATTTATACTTTATTTTTATACTCTTATTCTCAACATGGTTATCTATATTCAAGATTTTCTTTTTATCAAGGGGTTAGACGAGAGTATTTATTATTATTTTTACATTGATTTCCTTTGAATAATATAACACCGTGTTAGTTAGGTACATTCAATTCAATTTTGAAATTTATTTCACCAATTTATACGAATGAAAAATGGTAACTCAATCAGTTGAAATTGAACCGGCAAGGAACATGTGTGATGTATCAAATGTAATTTCATAATATACACCTAAGTATTCCTCAAATGTGATTTTCAATAAAAATTCAGAGTTGATACGAAAAAAAACTGTATTTCATCAGGAATCAGAAAGTTGACCTAAAATCCGCATTTGTGTTGAGATTATCGTTTCAAATGACCCTGTATATCTGAAGTATATTCCATGTTCCATCCCACCCTGTGTGAATCAGGTATCATAATTATTATTATTAGTCATAGATAAATACTTGTTTCGGAAATTGGTAGGATCGAAAGGTGACGCAACTAATTAGTCATTCGGAACGAGGTGATGAATCGTGTCAGTCTTATGTTAGATTTCATCGCGTTCGGTCTACTTAAAAGTGCTCGTATCAGTTTCAAGCAAGAATCTAGTCACTAGTGCATATCGCTAAATAGTTTACATGGTTTTTCACAGTTAGCTTTAATTAGACGTTTCTGGAAAACCAAGCAATAGAAGAATCTGAAAATTTGATGGTATGTATGAAATTACATGACCTACACGTCTATAATATTTTGAACGAAGCGTCGTTGCCACTTCTACTAGAAAGTAGCAGCAACTATGACTTTCCAAATGAAACACCATGTATTTCATTGCATATTCAGATTTTATCTGAAGAGATGATTTCATCAATGCATCACACTTGGGGTCTAGTGAGAATGATTTCAGAGATATGGGGTGCTCAAAATCGAGACTTTTCTACTTTAGGATTTTTTTTGTCGACACTCATTATTGGTCAAAACGGCTTTCATGTCCCTATCTCAACTTTTGATCTACTATCTACCGACATTTAATTGAAACAAATACAGAGTGGATTCATAATTCTGAACCCTGTATTTGTAACAATTGAATGTAAGTGAATAGTAAATTAACCATGTAAGCCTTTTCGACAAATAATGAATAGTTTCGACACAAAAAAATCCTTTACTTGAATAACGTAGATTTTGAACACCCTATATCTGTGTCATCCTTCATGCTAGACTCCAAGTGTGATATATTTATGAAATCAGCTCTTCAGAATCCAAATGTGCAATGAAAAACAGGGCGTTCCATTTGAAAAAATCAAACTTGCTGCTATTTTCTAGTAGAATCGGTAACGTTGCATCGTTCAAAATATTTCAGATGTGTAGATCTTGTCAAGTTATACTAACCATCAAATTTTCAGATTCATCTGTTGCTTGGTTCGCCAGAACCGACTAATTAACGCATTTTATAGGAGATGAGATTTCGTGAAATAATAGCAATTTTGGGTTATATATAGCCTAGAAAAAAACTGTTTTAATTCTACAATTGTGTTTATTAAAAAGAGTGATAAAACTGTGTCTTTCAAATATATCGTTCGGTATAGTGATTACATCGCGTTATTCTGTGTTGTGTCGGTGTTTTGTGAAGTGTTTTGGGGAGTTATATATGGACTATATGCAGATTCCATACTGGTGAGTTTTTAATCTTTCCTAACACGTGATAGGCACTTTGCGAGAAAATAAATCGATTTCTTATTTCAAGGAACTAACATGAATTTAGCAATCCATAATGAGAATTTTAGTATTTTCACAAGACCGAATAAGTACGCGTTTTACAGAGCTTTCGTGAAGTGCTAGAATTAATTTTTAGTCCAATTATACCGGGTGAACAACTGAGGACGGCTGTCGGCCATATCTCAGCAACGAATAATGATACAAGTTTGAGATAGAACAAATCTTATGGTATACATACCATTATACGATGTAATAGAGAACCTAAATCTCAACAGACCAACAAAAACCACAACTTGATAGCTTTTCGCCAACGGAAGATATTAAACTATCAAAGTTGGAAGAATGCGAGGAAGAATGATAGATATGACAGCCGTTCTTAGTTGATGTTCACCCGGTACATTCCTGAGGAATCTTCCAGTGTAATTGTATGCTCCTTCCCCCCAAAGAGGAAAAGATTTCTGGAAGTTTGTTTAGTTACTATGATAACGATACGAAAGACAGACTCTGATAATTCAGAAATATAAGTTGAGACAAAAAAACTAGAATTCATCAGAAATCAGAAAGTTGACCAAAAGTTCACAATATTAAAGTTGAGATGATCGTTTCAAATGTCTATGATAACGATACGAAATACAGACTTTTTTGATTGGTCTAAAATGTGATTTGTGAAATTTTCAATATTTCAGAGATAAGTTGAGACGAAAAAAACTAGAATTCATCAGAATATATATCATTAGTATACAGGGTGTTGCGAAATTCGATCGACAACGCTTGACAGGTGATAGCCCTTGTGATTTCACAATCACTGAGATAGGGACATTGAAGTTAAGAAATAAAAATAGTTGTTTCGCAATATCTCAAGAATAATTGAATATAATGCATTCAAATTCTGTAAATGGTTTCATCTTTGAATGGGCCATTCCGGACATTTTATTCAGTGGTGCTCTACAGGGGGTTGTGGTAACTTTAACTCCCATATTTTTTACGTCACTGATTAAATTTCGATTATTTCCAATTCCTCGAATTTGTTGTTCAATTTTGTTCAAAAAATGTATCACCTCCAACTGAGCTGAAATGAACAGTTTTCGAGATATTCGACCCGAAATAGAAGATTACATAGTAATATTTCATCGTTCTCTGTAGTAGAAAATTGCAAAAATATATTTCCGGTTTGAGTAGATTAGATACTATTCAGATCTCATCCTGTAGCTGAATAGAAATAGTTATTCCATGTATAAAGAGAAAACAAACATTTTTGTAATTTTCTTCTACTGAGGAAGATGAAAAATTACTATGCAAATTTCTATTTTGGGTCGAATATCTCGACAACTGTTCATTTTATTTCATTTGAAGGTAATGCATTTTTTCAACAAAATTGAACAATCAATTCGAGAAAATGGAAATAATCGAAATTTCGTCAGTGGCGTAGAAAATATGGGAGGAAAAGTTATAACAACCCCCTGTAGCGCACCTATGGATAAAATTCTCGGAATGACTTCCTGGTCAAAAAATGAACCATTGAAAGATGAAACCATATACCGAATTTGAATGCATTATACTGAAATTTTTTCTTGAGATATTGCGAAAAAACTATTTCAATTTCTCAACTTCAACGCCCTGTATCTCGAGAACTGAGCACTTAGAGACCGTATGTCCCAATCTCAGTGATTATGAAATCACGAGGGCTATCATCTGTCTAGCGTTGTCGGTCGAATTTCGCAACACCCTGTATATTCCATGATCCCATCTCCCCGTTAATTTCAGATATTATTATTATTATTATTATTAGTCATAGATGAATACTTGTTCGGGAATTGATAAGATAGAAAGGTGACGCAACTAATCTGTCATTCGGGACGAGATAGTCAGGGTCAGGTGGTAAATCGTGTCAGTCTTGTGTTAGATATCATCACGCACGGTTGGTCTACTTAAAGTGCTCGTATCAGTTTCAAGCAAGAATCTAGTGCATTTCGCGAAATAGTATACAGGGTTTTTCACGATGAACGTTAATTAGAAGTTTCTGGGAAACCAAGCTACTGATGAATCTGAAAATATTATGGTATGTATAAATTGGCATAATCTACACGTCTAAAATATTTCAAACAATGTGGCGTTGCCGCTTCTACTAGAAAGTAGCAACAACTATGATTTTTCAAATGAAACATCCTGTATTTTATTGCATTTTCAAATTCTCCCTGGATCAATGTATCACACTTAACTTGTGGTCTAGCGGGAAAGATTACAGAGATAAAAGTTGTTACCTGTTCCGAGAGGGGTGTTTTAAATTGAGATTTTTCAACTTTAGGATTTTTTGTGTCGAAAATATACATTATTAGTGAAAACGGCTTCCATGTGAGTATCTTAACTTTTGATTCACCATCTACTACCATTCAATTAGAACAAATACATGGTGGTTCATGATTCAGAATTCTGATCACCCTGTATCTGTTCTAATTAAGTGTCAGTGAATAGTGAATCAAAAGTTAAGATGGCCGCATCGACGATAATGAGTTTCGACACAAAAAATTCTCGATTTTGACCACCCTATATTTCTGTAATCATCCATACTAGAACCACAAGTGTGATACATTGATGAAATCAGCTCTTCCAGGGGGAATCTATAAATGCCGAGATGAATTATTCTATGAAATACAGAGTGTTCCATTTGAAGAACCAAAGTTGCTGATACTTTCTAATAGGAACGGCAACGCCGCATCGTTCAGAATATACCATCAAACTTTCAGATTCATCTGTTGAGTACTTGGTTTGCCAGAAACTTATAATTAACGCTCATTGTGAAAAACCTGTATTGTTTAAGGAGCACGGAAATTAGCATTTCGTGCGAGTTATACACTATACTTTTCTCACGGCTATAACAGAAAACAGTGACATTTTTTATTTATTCGGCTTATGGCCATCTGATGTAATGCTCATATATTAATCAGAGTTGTCATTGCTTCAAATTTGACATTTCATGAAAGATGAAATTTTGTGAAATGATAACACAAAGAAGTTATTTTGATATCAGATACGGAAATGAAATTGATGACATACAAAGTACCTAATGAAAACAAGGGCAAACAAGCAATTTAGTGGTATAGTCGTAGAAAAAGAACTGTTTTAATTCTAAAACTGTGTGAAAGAGTGATAATAGTCTATCGATTACATCGTTCGGTAAAGTGATTACATCGTGTTATTTTGTGTTGTGTCGGTGTTTTGTGATGTGTTTTGAAAATTCATATTATGTGGACTACATGCAGATTTCATCCTGGTGAGTTTTTCAATATTTTCTGATAGGAACTTGGCTAGAAAATAAATCTATTTCTGCTCCAAGGAACAAAAAATTAATCTAGCAATCCACAGTGACAATTAATCTTCTCACAAGAGCGATGAAGTACATATTATACCGAGTATTATACAGTGGTTTCGTGAAGTTCTGAATTCATTCATTCTCAGCCAAATTATCCATTCCTGAGAAATCTTCTGAGACAGGACGATTCTTGTTTTCAATTGCCCACATTTATTAGGAGAAAATTGAATAAACAGCGTTATTCACTTATGAGTAATGAAGTCCGCGACAATTTTTTCAAATGGAACACCCCATATTTTATAAAAAAAATTAAACCTCTATGGAAAGCTAAATATTGGAAATATATTACACGTTAGGTTTCTGTACAGTGTGTCGCACTTCTAATGTATCTTTCGTTATTGTAGAGTTATGTTTTTGAAATTTGCAGGAGCAAGTCATACCAGGTGACACACTCATGGTATACCCCCCTTTTCTCCAATGGTTCTCTAGCAATATTCCTGAAATTTTATACATCGAATATACTCACTAGAGGTCCTCATTTTAGGAATTCTTGATTTCATCTTCCTGATTTCCTAGAAATAACATCAACTTTCTATTTTCGAATGAAACACCCTCTATTTTATCCCATAATGGGTTAGGGATTTTATAACGAATTCAACATTACCTGGTTTGATTGGGTTATTTCAAACGATTTCGAAGATATTCGCGTTCGAAGTTTCCATAGGTTTGACGGCGCAATATCGAAACTTCTTTCTCTGTCACACTCATTGAGCTTATGGAAAATTCGAACGCGAATATCTTCTAATCGTTTGAAATATCCCAATCAAACCCGGTATTGTTGAATTCGTTTTAATAAGCCCTAACCGGTTATAGAATAAGATATATGATGGGGTTCCATTTGGAGATCGGAAGTTGATGTAATTTCCAGGATAACCGGAAGATGAAAAAAATCCTGAAATGTGGGAAAGTGCCCTCTAGTGAACATATTCGATGTTCCAAATTTCAAAAATATAGCTAGAAAAACAAAGGAGAAAAGGGAGGTATACCATGATACCATCAGTCAGTGTCACCTGGTATACCGAAGGCAAGATAGGTTGAGAATCACTTCGGATTCGAAATCAGGGCGTCCAATTCACTAAATATCACACAAAATATAGTTTGAATGCAATGAAACAACAGGGTGTACCATCTGAAAAAATCAAACTTGCTGCTAATTTCTAGTAGAAGCGGCAACGCCGCATCGTTTATAATATTTCAGATGTGTAGATCATGTCAAGTTATACTAACCATTACATTTCCAGATTCATCTGTTGCTTGGTTTGCAAGAACCGTCTAAATAACGCTCATCGTGAATCACCCTGTATTGTTTAACGAGCACGGAATGATAGTCATTTTAATAATAAATCAGAATTACGTGCGAGTTATAGACTATACTTTTTCTACGGCTGTCACAGATAAAAGCGAATTTTTTTATTTCTTCTGCTTGTAGCTATCTGATTTTCTCTTGAGTAATGCTTATCTATTAATCAGACAGATCTGTCATTGTTTGAAATGTGACATTTTATAGGAGATGAAATTTTGTGAAATAATAACACGAAGAAGTTATTTTGGTATCAGATACGGGAATGAAATTGATGAGATACAAAGTACCTCATGAAAACAAGGGCAAATAAGCAATTTAGTGCGGTATAGCCTAGAGAAAGGACTGTTCTATTTTTAAAATAGTGATTACATCGCGATATTCTGTGTTGTGTCGGTGTTTTGTGAAGTGTTTTGAGGAGTTATATGTGGACTATATGCAGATTTCATAATGGTGAGTTTTTCATTCTTTCCTAACACGTGATAGGCACTTTGCGAGAAAATAAATTTATTTCTATACCTACTCCAAGGAACAAAAAATTAATCTAGCAATCCATAGTGAGAATTAGTCTTCCCAATGGTTTTCTAGCAATATTTCTGTAATTTGAAACATCGAATATGCTCACTAGAGGGCACTTTTCTCATTTTAGGAATTTTTGATCTCATTTTCCGGATTTACTGGAAATAACATCAACTCTAGATTTTCAAATGAAACACCATCTATTTCATTCCATAATGGGTTAGGGATTATCATAACAAATTCAACAATACCGGGATTGATTTGGGTATTTCAAACGATTACGAAGATATTCGCGTTCGAAGTTTCCATATGCTCATTGGGTTTGACCTCTGGTTTGACGGCGCAATATCGAAACTTCTTTCTCATTTGAAAATCTCTATAGCGGTGAAATGTATACATACCGGGTGACAAGTCATAAAGTACCACTCTGTAGAAACACCCCGATAAACATAGCAGAACCACTTCAATATACCAGATTTGCAATAGTGCTATAATGTGTAGGTACTAAATGGGTACTAATTTATTACCATCTTCGCGAATTCAATACCCTTCATTTAGCAGAAAAAACCAACGGCCCTGCTAGCAGAACCATAGCTAAAAAGTAATGTTTTTGAAAACTTTAAATATACCATAATTTATTACTATTTCCTTACTAACTTATAACTATAATCACGAATTTTTACTCATTATTTGTTTTTTACAAAATTTTGTTCGATGGAAAAAACGCCGATTTGTCTATCTCAATGAGTTACTGATTCATCAACACAAATTTATAACCCTTCATTTAACAGAAAAAGAAAACAATGTCAGCAGAAAGTGTTTTTTTGAAAACTTCAATGATACCCGAGAAGATACCATAATCTATTACTATTTTATTACTAACTTATAAATATAATCACGAATTTTTTACTCATCATTCGATGAAGAAAAAGACTGATTAGTCTATCTCCATCTCATTTAAGGACATACGTTGATAGAAACTTTTCATATTAAAATGAGGTTAGGAATCCGTAAACGAAGTTTAGTCATAATTTCCAAAAACAAATATTGGTTCTGTTTGGTCGAGATAAAAATAGACGAATCGGCGAATTCCTTCTCCTAATGGAAAGTAGCAGAATCATTATTGTGATGATGTTTTAGTAATAGTAATAAACCATGAATTGAATGGAATTTCCATGAACATGTCATTCGAGATTCGGTTCTGCTAGGTTGATATAGAAATATGAGAATCGACGATTTCGTTCTCCAAATGGAAAATGGCACATCTTTATTGTGATGATGAATTGGTAATGAAATAGTAGAGTATACATTATAGTATATTTCAAGTTTTCAAAAAACAATTCAATGCTAGGTTGATATAAAGCTAGCAGAGCCGTTGTTTTTTTTTTGGAAAATTAAGGGTTATAAATTCGAGAATTTGGTGATGAGATTGTAATAAACGAGGTAATAATGTGATTCGAGTTTTGGTTCTGCAAGCTTGAGATCGAGATAAACAAATCGGCCTTCTTTCCATCGAATGATGAGCGAAAAATACGGGATTATAGTTAGGTATATAAGTTATCTTTGAAGTTGTCAAAATACATTTTCAGCTATGGTTCTGCTAGGTTGACATAAAGCTAACATAGCTGTTTTTTGTTCTCTGAGGGATAATAAATTCGCGAATATGGAAATAAATCAGTAATAAATAAGTAACAAATTTTAGCACTATTGCAAATATGAAATATTGAAGTGGTTCTGCTAAGTTCATTGGGGTCCCTATAACTCTCTCATTTTCGAACATAAAAATCTACTTTATAAATAAAATATAATATAATATAATAACTTTAACGTTTGTAATGCCTCTCTACAAAGGAGGGTGGAGAGAATTCGGTGTCGTCTTTGAGAGTTAGGTATAAACAGTGGTTTTATACCAGTTTTTTCCAAATTATTCGTGCACTTTAGGAAAGCAACAATCGTTATTTCAATGAAGCTGTGCTCTATGATGTAGACCCATATTTCCTTTAGAAAATGAAAATTAGAATGAATATTATTCTGCGCAATTAGAGAAGCATAATACTAATCTGTTTTTTTGAGGATATTCCAGAAGCAATGAAAACTATGGCAGGTATCCCAGCATTTCAGAACCATAGTATTCACAAGAACTCTCGCAAGAACTCTATATTTGTATTTGACACATCACTTAAGAGCTCAACATCTGTGAGACAGATATGGAGATTTCCAAGATAAATTCCATATTTCTATTATTATTGATAATATATTGCGTAATCAGATAAGCATAAAACTGATTCGAGTTTATTTTTCAGGAAATTCCAGAAGCAATGTAAACTATGGTAGATATTCAATCATTTGAGATCCTGTATTCACAAGAACTCTTTAATCGTTCAGGGCAATTTACTTAGGAGCTCAACACCTGTCAGACAGATTAATGGAATAAGATGTTAATTCGATACAGATCGTAGTTTCATTCTTTTTCGGACATTTCTTTATAAAAAATGACTTTTCGATCATTCAATCAAACAGTCGAAACATTAGTCGACATTGTGAGTATATGGAATCACGTCCGGTACCCTCACGAGGAGAGTGTATCTACTTTGGCGTTCGTAATGCTTCTCTACAAAGGAGGGTATCACCTTCAAGAGTTCAAGAGTTCAAGAGTATAAACAGTGGTTTTATACCAGTTTCTTCCAAATTATTTGTGCACATTAGGAAACTAATAGTCGTTATTTGAATGAAGCTGTGCTTTATGAAGTAGACCATGTTTTCTTGAAAAATGTGAACTTCAATGAATGATATATTGCGTAATTAGAGAACCATAATACTAATCTGAGTTTTTTTTTCAGGATATTCCAGAAGCAATGTAAACTATGGCAGATATCCCAGCATTTCAGAACCAGTACTCACAAGAACTCTATATTCGTTTGTGACACATCATTTATTAGAACCTCAACATCTGTCAGACAGTCAACGGAATATGGAGATTAGAGATTAGAGATAAGTTTCATATTTCTATTTCAATGAATAATATATTGCGCAATCAGTGAAGCATAATACTAATCCAAGTTTTTTCAGGATATTCCAGAAGCAATGTGAATTTTAGCAGATATTCCATCATTTGAGATCCTGTACTCACAATAACTCTATAATCGATCAGGACAATGCACTTAGAATTTCAACATCTGTCAGACAGATTAATGGAATGAGGAGATGTCCGAGATAAGTTTTCGTGAACATTTCATTCAAATAAAGATCATATTTCTATTCTGCTCCGAACATTTCTTCATAAAATACGACTTTTCGATCATTCAATCAAACAGTCGAAACATAAGTCGACATTGTGAGTGTATGGAATCACGTCCGGTACCCTTACGAGGGGAGTGTATCAACTTTGGCGTTCGTAATGCCTCTCTACAAAGGAGGGTGTCGCCTTCAAGAGTTAGGTATAAACAGTGGTTTTATACCAGTTTCTTCCAAATTATTTTTCCACATTAGGAAACTAATAGTCGTTATTTGAATGAAGCTATGCTCTATGAAGTAGACCATGTTTTCTTCAAAAATGTGATCTTCAATGAATAATATATTGCGTAATTAGAGAACCATAATACTAATCTGAGTTTTTTTTCAGGATATTCCAGAAGCAATGTAAACTATGGCAGATATCCCAGCATTTCAGAACCAGTACTCACAAGAACTCTATAATCGTTTGTGACACATCATTTATTAGAACCTCAACATCTGTCAGACAGTTCAACGGAATATGGAGATTTCCAAAATGAGTTTCATATTTCTATTTCAATGAATAATATATTGCGCAATCAGTGAAGCATAATACTAATCCAAGTTTTTTCAGGATATTCCAGAAGCAATGTGAATTTTAGCAGATATTTCATCATTTGAGATCCTGTACCCACAATAACTCTATAATCGATCAGGACAATGCACTTAGAATTTCAACATCTGTCAGACAGATTAATGGAATGAGGAGATGTCCGAGATAAGTTTTCATGAACATTTCATTCAAATAAAGATCATATTTCTATTCTGCTCCGAACATTTCTTCATGAAAAACGACTTTTCGATCATTCAATCAAAAAGTCGAAACATTAGTCGACATTGTGAGTGTATGGAATCACGTCCGGTACCCTTACGAGGGGAGTGTATCAACTTTGGCGTTCGTAATGCCTCTCTACAAAAGAGGGTGTCGCCTTCAAGAGTTAGGTATAAACAGTGGTTTTATACCAGTTTCTTCCAAATTATTTTTCCACATTAGGAAACTAATAGTCGTTATTTGAATGAAGCTATGCTCTATGAAGTAGACCATGTTTTCTTCAAATATGTGATCTTCAATGAATGATATATTGCGTAATTAGAGAACCATAATACTAATCTGAGTTTTTTTTCAGGATATATTCCAGAAGCAATGTAAACTATGGCAGATATCCCAGCATTTCAGAAACAGTACTCACAAGAACTCTATAATCGTTTGTGACACATCATTTATTAGAACCTCAACATCTGTCAGACAGTTCAACGGAATATGGAGATTTCCAAAATAAGTTTCATATTTCTATTTCAATGAATAATATATTGCGCAATCAGTGAAGCATAATACTAATCCAAGTTTTTTCAGGATATTCCAGAAGCAATGTGAATTTTAGCAGATATTTCATCATTTGAGATCCTGTACCCACAATAACTCTATAATCGATCAGGACAATGCACTTAGAATTTCAACATCTGTCAGACAGATTAATGGAATGAGGAGATGTCCGAGATAAGTTTTCATGAACATTTCATTCAAATAAAGATCATATTTCTATTCTGCTCCGAACATTTCTTCATAAAAAACGACTTTTCGATCATTCAATCAAAAAGTCGAAACATTAGTCGACATTGTGAGTGTATGGAATCACGTCCGGTACCCTTACGAGGGGAGTGTATCAACTTTGGCGTTCGTAATGCCTCTCTACAAAGGAGGGTGTCGCCTTCAAGAGTTAGGTATAAACAGTGGTTTTATACCAGTTTCTTCCAAATTATTTGTGCACATTAGCAAACTCATAGTCGTTATTTGAATGAAGCTGTGCTCTATGAAGTGGACCATGTTTTCTTGAGAAATGTGAATTTTAATGAATAATATATTGCGTAATTAGAGAACCATAATACTAATCTAATTTTTTTTTAGGATATTCTAAAAGCAATGTAAACTATGGCAGATATCCCAGCATTTCAGAACCAGTTCTCACAAAAACTCTATATTTGTTTGTGACACATCATTCAGGAGCTCAACAGCTGTCAGACAGTTCAACGGAATATGGAGATTTCCAAGATAAGTTTCATATTTCTATTTCAATGAATAATATATTGCGCAATCAGAGAAGCATAATACTAATCTGAGTTTTTTTAGGATATTCCAGAAGTAATGTAAACTATGGCAGATATCCCAGCATTTCAGAACTATAATACTCACAAGAACTCTATATTTGTTTGTGACACATCATTTAGGAGCTCAACATCTGTCAGACAGTCCAACGGAATATGGAGAGTTTCAAGATAAGTTTCGTATTTTCATTTCAATGAATAATATATTGGGCAATCAGAGATGCATAATACTATCCAAGTTTTTTCCAGGATATTCCAGAAGCAATGTGAACTATAGCAGATATTTCATCATTTGAGATCCTGTACTCACAATAACTCTATAATCGATCAGGACAATGCGCACTTAGAATTCCAACATCTGTCAGACAGATTAATGGAATGAGGAGATGTCCGAGATAAGTTTTCATGAACATTTCATTCAAATGAAAATCATATTTCTATTCTGCTCCGAACATTTCTTCATAAAAAACGACTTTTCGATCATTCAATCAAACAGTCGAAACATTAGTCGACATTGTGAGTGTATGGAATCACGTCCGGTACCCTTACGAGGGGAGTGTATCAACTTTGGCGTTCGTAATGCCTCTCTACAAAGGAGGGTGTCGCCTTCAAGAGTTAGGTATAAACAGTGGTTTTATACCAGTTTCTTCCAAATTATTTGTGCACATTAGCAAACTTATAGTCGTTATTTGAATGAAGCTGTGCTCTATGAAGTGGACCATGTTTTCTTGGAAAATGTGAATTTCAATGAATAATATATTGCGTAATTAGAGAACCATAATACTTATCTGATTTTTTTTTCAGGATATTCCAGAAGCAATGTGAACTATGGCAGATATCCCAGCATTTCAGAACCAGTTCTCACAAAAACTCTATATTCGTTTGTGACACATCATTCAGGAGCTCAACAGCTGTCAGACAGTTCAACGGAATATGGAGATTTCCAAGATAAGTTTCATATTTCTATTTCAATGAATAATATATTGCGCAATCAGAGAAGCATAATACTAATCTGATTTTTTTACGATATTCCAGAAGTAATGTAAACTATGGCAGATATCCCAGCATTTCAGAACTATAATACTCACAAGAACTCTATATTTGTTTGTGACACATCATTTAGGAGCTCAACATCTGTCAGACAGTCCAACGGAATATGGAGAGTTTCAAGATAAGTTTCGTATTTTTATCTCAATGAATAATATATTGCGCAATCAGAGATGCACAATACTAATCCAAGTTTTTTCCAGGATATTCCAGAAGCAATGTGAACTATAGCAGATATTTCATCATTTGAGATCCTGTACTCACAATAACTCTATATTCGTCCAGGGCAATTCACTTAGGATTTCAACATCTGTCAGACAGATTAATGGAATAAGAAGATGTCCGAGATAAGTTTTCATGAACATTACATTCGAAACAAGATCATATTTCTATTCTGCTCCGAACATTTCTTCATGGAAATCGACTTTTCGATCATTCAATCAAACAGTCGAAGTATTAGTCGACATTGTGAGTGTATGGCATCACGTCCGGTACCCTTACGAGGGGAGTGTATCAACTTTGGCGTTCGTAATGCCTCTCTACGAAGGAGGGTGTCGCTTTCAAGAGTTAGGTATAAACAGTGGTTTTATACCAGTTTCTTCCAAATTAATTGTGCACATTAGCAAACTAATAGTCGTTATTTGAATGAAGCTGTGCTCTATGAAGTAGACCATGTTTTCTTGGAAAATGTTAATTTCAATGAATAATATATTGCGCAATTAGAGAACCATTATACTAATCTGAGTTTTTTTTTTCAGGATATTCCAGAAGCAATGTAAACTATGACAGATATCCCAGCATTTCAGAACAAGTACTCACAAGAACTCTATATTCGTTTGTGACACATCATTCAGGAGCTCAACATCTGTCAGACAGTTCAACGGAATATGGAGATTTTCAAGATAAGTTTCATATTTCTACTTCAATGAATTTCAATCACGTCCGGTAACCTTACGAGGAGAGTGTATCAACTTTGGCGTTCGTAATGGCTCTATACGAAGGAGGGTGTCGCCTTCAAGAGTTAGGTCTAAACAGTGGGTTTTTTCCAGTTTTCACCAAATTATTTGTCCACATTAGGAAACTAATAGTCGTTATTTGAATGAATAAGCTATGCTTTATGAAGTGGACCATGTTTTCTTCAAAAATGTGAATTTCCATGAATGATATATTGCGTAATCAGAGTACCATAATACTAATCTGAGTTTTTTTTTCAGAATATTCCAGAAGCAATGTAAACTATGGCAGATGGCAGATATCCCAACATTTCAGTACCAGTACTCTCAAGAACTCTATATTCGTTTGTGACACATCATTTAGAACCTCAACATCTGTCGAATTTTCGATCATTCAATCAAACTGTCGAGGGGAGTGTATCAACTTTGACGTTCTTAATGCCCGTTTACAAAGGAGGGTGTCGCCTCCAAGAGTTAGGTATAAACAGAGTGGTTTTATACCAGTTTATACCAAATTATTCGTGCACTTAAGGAAAGCAACAGTCGTTATATTTCGATGAAGCTGTGCTCTATGAAGAAGACCCATATTTTCTTTCAATAATGAAAATTAGAATTAATAATATATTGCGCAATTAGAGAAGCATAATACTATAATCTGTTTTTTTTTCTGATATTCCAGAAGCAATAAAAAATATGGCAGGTATCTCAGCATTTCAGAACCAGTGGGTACTAAAAAAGAACTCTGTATTTGTTTTGACACATTACCTACTTACCAAAAATTGAAAAGAATCCTACTAATTCAGGATGACTAAAATCGACCACACATTTCATTCTTTCACGAAGTGAAATACAATATCTGCAAGACGAATGTAATAGAAATTAGAAATATTATTTAAGGAAAAAAAATTTATTCGCATTATAATTTTTTCAATTAGAATTAGAATATTCTTCAAACTTACGAAATGGAATGTATTCCAAAATTTCCAATCATTATCTAATTGATGTATATGACTTCCAAATTTATTCATGTCTCAAAAGTGAAGTTCATTCTGCATTAATCATTTGTTTTCATTGATATTACATGCATAATTGTTGAATTCATATTTCGTCGGTATAAAATCAAATTAATATCATGAAAATTTTAGTATTAGTCGATTTTAAGATTTCTTAAGCTGAATGGAAATATGTTGAAATTTAATTCAACAACATTCAAAAGACCCAAAACTTTTTACTCGTCCATTTTTGTATAATAAGTTCAGTGTACGTGTAATTCTTAAGGCATTCGATGGTAACATTTTATTGGATACAATTTTTATTCATGTACATTGAAATTCTACTCATTTCAATTCATCATGTGAAATGTGAGGTTAATTTCAACTATTCATGTCTAATGAAATTTAGAAGATAAATACTCTATTCAAATAAATTCATGTTAAATTTCTGGTTCAGAGTGGATCGCGAATTTTCATGGTATGTGCAATAATTTTGAGACTGATATTCTATGATGCAATAAATATGATTATTGATGGTTTGTACTGATATTTGAATGCATTACCTCGTCAGCAATAGAAAATGCATATGTAGTCGAATCTTATATGAATTGCATTGGATTATTCACAGGTGATTACGTCACGCATCTTCCCGCGTTTTTCATGTTATGAAATTTCGTGAGTATCAATAATTATTTAAAGAATGTTGGGAGCTCTGCGGAAAAAAAAACGGTTCACGAAAGGGAATTAGTGGATTATCTGTCCTTATCCCCTGGGGGGGGGTTAATTACTTCCTCTACCACAAGTACCACACATTATTCAGCTATGACTGGTACTGGTACTGGTGGGGGACGTTTCCACGTCAGCAACTAGTCCCCAATGGGACCTTTTTGCAAACCCCAAGTGTTTTCAATGACTGATGTGGTTCGCTCAAGAGAGCTGATGGCTAACATCCTTTTTCAGGCACCGCCCATCAGCTCTCTTTCAGAGTTTTTCAGCTGTGTTTTGTAGGCTAGTAATGTACTCACTACCATATGCGCAGTGGCAGGTCTGCTAACTATCCTCGTTAACCCCCGAGACCGAGGTCTACTAAGCAGCTGGCCCGCTCTCACGCTCAGCTGGTAGTTTTCCACACCCACCTACATACACCGCGTCCTACTTCTTCTCTGATGCTCACAACCACATCATCATATCTTTCTGCGTGTTCTGTGTAGGCTTTGTTACTAACTCTAAAATATTGAAAAAAGTTCCTTGCCCGTGCTGGGAATCGAACCCACGACCTGCGGTCGTGAGACTGACGCTCTTCCACTGCGCCAATCCCGGCAGCTATGACTGCTAAGTTGGGAATGTTTCAGTTGTTCCGTAGGTGTATTAGTAGATTAGTAGTAAACTATTCTTTGGTAATAATGCAGGAATGTTCATCCCCGCAAAGTTGTGGGAAGGTAAGGTGACGCCACTGAGTCAACGGATTTTTTTGCAGCTGACTTTGAGAACAAAAATGTGAAGAATGAGGAAATTAACCTCAAATCAAAAGCTGTTATATTCTTCAAAACAAAATCAAGATTATTTTATTAATTTTTTACTTTCCAGACGTTATTTTCTATACCTGTATGTGAAAATGACGTAGACCTACTAAACATTTCCGAAAATGTAAAATAATTACTATTCATAGGTTTTACCTTGAATGTTTAATATAAGGTAATTATAAGAAAGGTAAATATGATTTTCTGGTGGACAGCAAAAAGAACTATTCTCAACAACAATTTGAGGTATGGTAAAATCATTTATACCTAGTTCCTGCTCAAAAAAAATATATTTTAACAGATTAATCCATCCTACAATAAGATATAACAAGAGGAAGTCCATCTATAAAACAGAGGAAGCAAAGAAACTCCGATTCTATTTCCTGACGCGATATTTAGATTACTTGAAGAACTATGAACAGATTGTGGAAAAGAGGTTCACTGGGGCTATACAAGTCTACAAAGTATTTATGGAGGGAGTCAAAGACTTCATGAGCGATTCCAAAGACTATTTCAGAATCATTAGAATCTTGAATTCCCCAGGAGTTCCAGGGACAAAGTTTGAGAAGTTACTGAGAAGAGAAATTGAGCTTTACCAACAAATGCCCAAAGACATGAGAAAAGTAGCTCCTGTTCTCCTTATATCTGCTTTACCACTGGGACCCTATGTTATCCTACCCCTAGCTTACATGTTGCCCAGATATTTGCTGTGCTCACATTTTTGGACATTGCAACAAAAATCAGATTTTGATGTGCTCAATCTCAGAGACAGGTTGCACCACAACAGACCTGTGTTTAGGCATCTACAAAGTCAGCTCAGTTTTCTGAAACCACACTGTCTCTTTGATCCTTGGAGTAGGATTCTTGGTGTGATAGGTAGTGGATCACAACCATGTGTCAAAGAAATCATACAGTGTAAGGATCTGTTCATGGCTGAACCATACCACCTCTTTTACCTCAGTAGAAGTCATGTAGTAAGTACCTACATGTGTTTCTTCATTTTTTTTAGACAAACTCATATCAGAAATAAGGCAAAGTGATGATTGATTGATTATATTACCAATAATCACTGATATTGCATATGACCCAATGTGCTAATGATACAAAATTCCCTGTTGACTCTTTGGTTCTTTCATGTAGTTCCATGTTATTACCCTTCAAAAAAAATACTGCTAGTAATGATGAAGCAAGGAAAACTCCTGATTTTTCACATTAAACAAAGAGTAGAATACTGTCATTAGGTCTAGGATAGGAGCCTTCAAACAGCCTTTTAGTTTTTCAATCCAACTTTTTGAAAAAAGTGGTTTTGCCACCTTTATGTTGAGCCATTGTCAATTAGATTTTTCTGTCTTGATATGCTTTTATCAATGAGCAATTAGTTCAGGAATGAATGAGGTAATGAATTAGCCTTGAATTCATCAATTGATCTGAGAAAATCTTGAAAATTTCATGTGATAATAATTTACAAGGTAGATCACAATATCAATTGTAGATACACCTTCTAAAATTGCATGATATGCACAGAGGTTGGTTCAGAAGAACAAGACTTGCAGAAAGGGCTTATATTCTGAGAGAAATGGATAAAGCAATAATGAGAGAAGGTGGAGTACACAATTTACCCTTACCAGCACTCAAGAAATCATGTTCTCTAAGAGGTAATTAGTATTCTTTCAAATTGCATAGATTTCCACTTCAAAAAGATTACCTTCAGTTGGGATTTTTCATAATTGATTTTTAGGTTTAAATCCAGCTAATATGCAGACAGAAGAAATGGTGAAATGGTTAACAGATTGGATACAACTATCCAACAATACTGACAAAGAGAGCTATTCCCTTTTACTTCATGGGCCAATTTTACTAGGGTACAATTCACCTTCAAATTGGAAATTAATTTATAAGGACAAATAATAACTGATTTGAAAAGTTTAGAATTTTATGAAATGTTCTATGGGTGATGGTGATACTTTTGCCTTGCATCATGACTGACTTTTCTTGAATAGCTTCAATTCCTCTGTGAAACAAGAACCATGACTTCATTGCAAAAAAATATTTTTTGGATTTTGTTGGAAGATATCTACCACAAGCTGTAAATATGTCAGTTTTTTTTTTCCAATTTGAGAAACATTTTCTACACATTCTTTTCAAAACGAGCAACCCAAGTATCAACTTGTGATCTGAATTCCGGAATGCAATACAAATATGCCATCAAAAAAATATATATGCTTTGCTAGATGTTGAAGAAATTCACATCTGAACCATTTTTTTAGTATTTTGAACTAGAGTTACAGCTTACAGAGTTTTTTATTGGACATCCTGTAAATATTTCTCAGAAATGATTAAGTTTTTATGTACCTAGTTGTCTTGTGATAATTTGTTATTGTTTGGTTTTTAACTTTAAGAGTTTAAATAAAACATAATTTTCAAGAATATATTTTTTAATATCAATTTCAATAGTACAATAATAATACAACTAGCCTAATGAGCTATTCAATAATTTAAGAAAATTAGTTGCCAAGAAATGTTCATCATAATTCTTTGAAAGCAATGTATGATGGCAATTCGCCCAGTTTTGGCCTAGATCTGAAACCAACATCTTGATCACATTCATTTGTGTCTACACAACTCTCTAAATCAATATTTTGGTTCTCTACTACTTTTTCCTCAGCATAGTAGCGTTTATTGATACCAACAGGATTAGTTGCCAATTCATCAGTACTCAAAATATGGTGTGGTTCCTTCTTCTCTATGTAATTTTCACACTTCTGACTGGGTTTTGATTTGACATTATCAGAAGATTTCTTGACAAATTTGTTCCTATTTAATAGGGAATACTTTCTTACCATCTTGCCATGAGGGTAAGGACAACGAACTTTTCCACAGCCTCTTTTTTCATAATCAGGACATAAAAATTGGTGACGCTTGTCACACTGAAAAAAAGTGTCATCACATGTGCTTCACAATTATTGTATTCTCTTCAAAGAATGAATTTAAATGACAACAACATTACCTCAGAGGCTTTTTTGCAGAAGCCTTCAAGAAAATCCCTGCAGATATCTGCCTTAGGACTTATGCGGACATGTAGATAAGGGCAATCATCTCTTGAACAAGTACCTTCTAGGTAAAACTTGCAAGTTGGCATCTTTTCAGGAGAAACATTATGAGATAACAAACATTTATTATCAATGCAGGCTCCTTGAAGAAACCTACAATTAAAAAGTAATTGTTAGGAGGTGATAATTACTCATTGGAATTTCCTTACTTTGTACACAAAGCTACTTGATCAGGATCATGTTTTCTGTTACATTTTCCAATTTCTTTTCCTTTGCAACGCCCAAGTTTTCTATAATAGGGACAAGGTATGTTACACTTCTTCAATTTTTCAGTAGAAACTCTACTTTTAACCTTTGATACCCTGCAAATTAAATTGGTTCAGTTAGTTATGATTTCCAAAATTGTGAATAATTTCTAACCTCTTGGTATATCTCAACTTATTATCTGTAGTTGCAAGAAGTGTTCTTCTAACATATTTGTACTTGGATTTGGATATCATATTTTGAACTTTCAATATATTTGGTATTGATTTTCTTGATGTAGATGTCCTCCTCAATGAATTAGGTGATTTATTGTACATAGTTCCTCTAATATTGACCAGATTAGATTTTGATTTTTTATTTGGTTTCAAGAGTACTTTCTTTGCTATATCCCTTATACTCAGGAATCTATTCACATATATGAACTTATTTTTTGGTGATGTTATTATATTTTTGTTCTTCCTGTTATCAAGCTTATATTTGTTTGCTATCTTTGTAGATTTTGGTGGTGACCTGTTAGAAGGCATCCCTCTGCTAAATTTATATCTGGTATTCACCAATGTCTTATTACATTTTTCATACCTTTTTTTAAGGCTAGGGCTTGAGTTATATGTGGATCTAACTATTTTGAATTTAGAACAAACAGATGTTCTCCTCACTCTTTGTGGTATTGTAACTACAGTCTTTGGAGATTGCTCAATACGGTGATTTAGCAGAGAGTTTTTTGAAAAATTACTCTCCATTATTGGTATATTTCTCAATACTTTAGGATTGATGTGTATGTTGTTCTTAGTTATGTTCTCTGCTAGATCTGCAGTTTTTATTCTTGGATTGATATGAATCTTGGTAGGCAAAGATGTGGAAGGGACATGATAATTTGGATTGACGAATATTTTTTTGTTAAAAAGAGGATTTACTAGAACCTTTGACCCAGTGTATCCCTGCTCTTGTAATGTAGGGACAAAATTATGTTTAACATATACATATTTATTGACGGATTCCAATGCAAGTGGGTTATTATCATCCTGTGGTGGGTTTTTTTCTGAAATATTGAGGTGGATTATTCTTAATAGTTGTCCCAAGAGTTGACCCATATTGAAAATGAAAACTCACCTTGGGATAAATAGTTATGCATGCTTCAAATGCAAACAATACACAATACAAAACTATTATACACAATTATTATTTCTTCTTCACCTAGCACCTATAGAAATCAAAACTTTCCACTGAGCTTTCTTTCTGCTTTCAAAATTGATTTACAAAAAATGCACTGATTAAAAAATATATGTAAAAAAAATATTTTTGACATATGGCATATGATTTCGTGATTTCGACAAGTTGAGGAGTTGACGAAATATCTCTCGCCAGCCATGCAAATAGTAGCATGCTGCTGTGCGGAAAATCTCAAGGTTATCAGAAGGTGAAATCGTATCTCAGTTTTTCTGCAACCGACTAAACAGTCGTCCATTTTTTATCAAAAATTTTGAGGTTGACGTTCCTCTTACTCAATAGAATAATTTGTATATATGTTGCTAGGTAACACTTCCAGTGTCCAGGAGCTAAAGTTGAAGTTTAACTCCAAGGAACTAGAAGTGTGTCGGACACTGACATGCTCAAGTGAGTCAAAGTAGTGGTAACTTCACTCATATCAATAATTTCGATTGCAGAAGAAAAATGCATGTTTCATTCGGATCGGCTTCACTATCGCAAACGCGAATTTTCCATGTCAAACAAAGTGTCACATTCGATCCTAATAAAACAACGTACTATTCTGCATGAGAAATACAATACTTTTGACCTCACTCGGCCTAAATGAACCTTTTACCTGAAAAGTTTATTGTTCGAAACAGTTATTTGTTTTACTAGGCAGAAAAGTAGCAAGATTAGTATCTCTTCTACTAGCCTTGGGAAAGTAGTCGATTGACTGCCGCGGCTGATAGTTCATAGCCGAGCGTAGCAATAAGGCTGAAAATTCTACCAAGACAGTCAATCTACATTTCCTACCGTGTGAAACATGAATTCTTCCCCAAATGTTATAAAACCGATTTTGTGTAATTTTTTTATTGAAAACTCCATCATTTTGTGTTCACCCAATGTCAGTGTCAATTTTGATTAGGAATTTAATTGAAATTTCTTGGAACGTTACATATAGCAACGAACTTTTCCTGCCTAGGCAGGGGGAGTACAACTTTCCAGCCTGTTAGGTGTCAGAGAAAAAGCAACTTTCCCTGCCACGTGGAGAAAAAATTACTTGAGTGAAAAAAAAATTGACGCCACCGCCGCACTCACCGCCGTGGAAGTCGGGTTTTATTCATGACTGGCGAGAGACTCCAGAAATACAAAATATTGAAAATAGCTAAGATTGATAAACTGAACATGTAGCCTCAAAACTTATTAACCTTAGCCTTTCGATTTTACGTAATAATAATTATATTTCTCTTTCACAAAATCAGTTGAAGCTACAGAGTTCAGAAACTCATGTCATTTTCCGATATTGCTGACATTACTGGCCACAGTAAGCAATTTAGGAACACTAAACAGTAGCAGTAGCTTTGAATTTTCATCTTACTGTTCACGGCTATTTATCAGTAGTTAATTGACCTTGTACACCGGCAGCAAAATATAATCATAATTTTCGATGTTTTGATTTGTTGATTTTTATTTTCATTATTCTTATTATCTTCTTGCTCACGTCGAAAATTATTGATAGAGTGATTAATCATATCATCTTAGAAGACATATCATTATCCTATAGTGATTCTGATTCATCAGAAACACCATCAAGTTTTAATTCCTCTAACTTCAGTGGTGAAGAAATGAAGCAGAGCTGGGAAATATTTGATATCAAGAGTGAGAATAACAAACCATCTTGTACATTAGTGGCGCAGTTTCAGCTTTAACTGCCTTTGTGAGATCTTCCAGTTCGAATTCGTACATTTTCCCAAAGTATCATAGATAAGAATGATACCTTTATATTTTTTATCGACTCGTACATAAACATTCAAACGATTAACCTAACCAATGGCGGCTAAATATCTAGACTGTCTGACGAGATTTCTGTATCACTAGCCCACCACTAGCCAACATTAAACTTTTAGCCTCTAACAGGGTTCCTTGCAATGACCCGCGAAAACGTTGCCAGTAAATTTCAGTAAAATCGGAACGATAAAATATACCGTGCAGTACTGTTCGGGAATATCGGAATATGCTCTATATATCGCTAAGCGCTATTTTTGTTTCACCGTCCTAATAAGTGAACAAGGACAAAACCATATACAAAATAATTTTGATTGAAATCGAAAGGGACTACCTGTGAGGCCTGTTCGTTTGTGCTTGCTCAACCTGCTAAACTTGATTTTTTTCTATGACCTTCTTTGTTTACATCATGGCATGAACAGAGACAACTATGGGAAAAAGATTAACTTTAGCCAGTTTAGCAATTGGCAAGGTGACAATTCCGATACGGCACCTGGTGGGCAAATTTGAACCAGTTTAGGACGTAATTCAAGGTCATGTTTGTTATTGTGTTCAGTAGGTTTTATATTTTATGAATACCATTCAACAAATTACCTTAATTTTCTCTTCTTCCTTCTCTTGAGTACAAGACATGAACTTAATATCAATTGCCAAATCAATTCTATATTATTTTATAAATGAGTATCAACAAATCTCTGATAATACGCGAAATCAACTGTGTTTGGTTGCTGTTTGAACTAGTAGAAGGTTCCAATGGAAAAATGTAGGACCTATAATGTCCTCTAATATGAATTTCCTGCACTCAAGAAGTCTTTTCTGATGATGAAAAATCAGTTCAGTTGAATGGAAAAAATTGAGAAACGTTGAGAATCCAATATGAGTTTGAAAAGTGAATGTATGCAGCTCCAACAAAAACTTCCTACCTTTCTTCACTTCATTGGTCCAATAATGGTAACTATAAGGTAAATTTGTGATTCATTGATATATTTATTGCTGATGAATAACTCTTATTTGCAGTGCCTATCTGAGAGAGAACATGATTGAAATGATCAATGGTTCATATTCTGTTCATGGGGAAATGTCTCCAGAAACTAGGACTTGGAAAAATAAGTATGGTTGTTTCTCTTCCAAATATTCTCATAATGAAAATAAAGAAGCAAATTCAATGCCTTTGACTTTTGAACTGCAATACACAAAGCTGGGCAAGAAAAAAGACATTATGAACATGTGCAGGTGGGTAATTTATAGTTTTATTTGTAATGCTTGACTCATATGAAAATCTTGTTCATGACATCCTGCCTAGGCCTCTATAGATTCCTATTTTGTAGTATCATATCTTTGTAGTAAACTAGCCAATGCAGATTGCATGTACTTCCAAAATGATTAAGTTAAAATACAGCTCCCAATTACATTCATATGAGCAAATATAATAACCCTGGTACAAGCAGGTCATTGTAGGTAGCTTACTTCATAGCTTGAATTGAATCTTTGAACATACATTAAAGTGACACAATCTACATCTATTTGAATATTTAGATTGTGTTATAGCTAATAGATATGGTTTGTTTATAGTAGGTACTAACATTTCTTTGATTTTTCAGCAGGGGAGGAGTTGCCATCCAGGGTATCTTGCAATTGAGTGCAAATAGTTACACAAATTGAAACCAAAACCCAGATACCATGAAGTTGAATTCAAGTTTTTAAGGAAATATCACTGATTATTTGGGTACTTGAACCTATCCATGACATTTCATATTGTATCTTGGAAAAATGTATTCATAATTTTACTGCTTGTATGTTATTATTAAACTGTATTTATTCATAAGTAAAAGTTCTACTTTTTTTTCTGTTTTGTAATGTTTTATTGTAGATTTTCAAAATTCATATTTCAATTCCACAACTACCTCAATCAACACCTCATTCTTTTTTTACGCAATTTCAAAGTTTCACTTTATAATCTTTACTGATTCCTTTTAAAATAGGTACCTACCAAGTAGATACTTACTTTTGCTCATTGTTAATTTATTTCTAAATGTATGAAAGTCCTGGATTTCAAATTCATTTATAATTGTAAATTTTTATAAAGGTATCTTGTAAAATAATTCAGGGAAAAACAGTATACATGAGCACTGAGGGAAGGAGTGTACAGGTAGATCCTTCTATTTGTAGGTACTTCTTTCTTGACTTCTTTGGAGTGGCATAAGTACAGTAAAACACATTATGTCAATGTACTTTCATTTTAGAAAATTATTATCAATTCAGTTCCAAAACATAATGAAGTATACATATTGATATGATATTTTCAATTAGATGAATTTAGGATTACAAAATGATATCAAATCACATAATTTATGATAATATATTGTGTAAATACATTAACTGAAATCCTAGGTCATTTGATCAATGTTTTATGTGGTGGAATTCCAAATTATTCAATGATTTCATCAATATGGTAAAAAAACTAGCTTTACAAGATATTAAATGAATTCCAAGAAGAAAACTCAGTCTAGGATGCCACCTACCTCAACTCTAAGTATATTAGGAATATTCACATTATGAAAAGTGTGTTATATGGATACAATTCACACACATGGCACAAAGGATCATGACGATTTGCTGTTATTGCAGTGAAGCACCATAATATATGAGGTATGGGAGTTGCACTGTGAACAATCCTCAAAGCCTGGAAGTAATATTGTTGAAGATAGGCCATTGATAGTTGTATCTACTATTAAATCCACAGTAATGTCAGGATGCCTTTGGTGTTGAATTATTTCTTGGTTTAGACTCATTAGAGCTGGTTGCTGCTGATTTCTATTGTATGGATCAATTGCACATGATTCTGATGGCTATAATATTTAGCACAAAATAGTCGAATAGGTTAACACATTGTTTAGGGATGGTTTTCAATATGTTCACAGAAGGCTGTTCACTGTTGAAAAACTTCACTCCTGGTATCACCATTTGTGTTCTGTAGGATCCTTTTGCTTGAAGAGTTAAGTTATAGAGGTATTATGGTGAATATATCAGCTTCTGATGATAGTGGATATGCTTGTGATTTTTTATATCCCATAAAGCTGTCCCACAGATGTGCACTGGTTTGAAGAAAGCTCAGACTATTTGGTCCACGATTCAGTCAGTAGGTAACAGTAATTTTCCTCACATCACGATGAAACAGTATGATTCAACAAAAAATATTATGATTTCAGTGAAAAGTTCAACAATAAACACGAATAACACGATGAAATATCAAGAAGAAAATGTATGCGAATCTCAAGAAATTTTGTAAACAAACTACACACTCTTTGCCGCCATCTTGTTTTGAAACAGCGCCCCCAACGGTCGATCACCTTGCCAATACAATAAAAAGGTGTAGTCAATCGTATCAGCGGAAGTCGTGTCACTTGTCAACAATGTCACACTTCGTCCATCAGTTAGTAATTTCCGGCAAAGGACGGCCATCGTTCTTTTCTGACGGTTCTGAAGCATGGTAAGGTGGTGTATATTCCAAATCAGTTTTTTTTATCAAATTTTATTGTTAAATTCTGAAAATTCTGATCACATTTCACATAGGTATTTCATAAATAAGTGTGATACATTATTGTACAGCTCAATGAAAATTGCTGCTGGTTTTCCATATTTTTGTTTACCTCACCACATGTAGGTATTTGGCTATTTTAATTTCTAATTTGTCTTCCAGCCGTTCCAGAGGTTTGTGGAAACTGGCCGTGTGGCTGTTGTGTCTGACGGCCCAAATAAAGGCAAACTAGTTAGTATCGTTGATGTTATTGACCAAACAAGGGTAAGTAACGAATTTTTGATGTTGAACATAACCTATTTCCTGTTGATTTTCCTTTCATATGATGAACCTACTGTTGATAGGAATTGCCGGCTGATACATATATGAAGCCACTTCACTTTCTGATTATTCTCCAAAACGCTTATTTATATTTCATAAGTTGAGGACAAATTTCAATGCAGGTACAATTCTGTTGTAGGTTTTAGTTGATGGCCCGGAAACAGGTGTTCCTAGGGGTCAAATCAGGTTGAGTCAGTTGCATTTAACAAAATTCCGCATCAGATTTCCTTATGCAGCATCAACACGTGTAGTTAGGAAAGCTTGGAATGATGAAAAAATCAATGAAAAATGGACTGAATCAGTTTGGGCCAAAAAAGTTGCCTCCAAAGAAAAGGTAAGATCATTGTGGTAAATCCACATGTGATTTTGATAATCTAATATGTTTGAATAGTCATTCTTTAGAACAGATATTCAAATCAATGCAACTATTTTGATGATCCTAATACAGTTTGCTGGCTGGTATGCATCCTGATTCCAATCTTCATCCTATTTTCCTGTTCATGTTTCACAATTGAAAGAATTAATGTACTGGTCTCTTACATGTGCAATACAAATAGCAGGAGTTGTGTGAATGTATTGAAAAATGTTTCAAATGACTACATTTAGTTTGATTATCATATTCTAGATATTTAATGGTTATACTACATCAGCATTTTTTTTATTCTCCATCCAACAATATTTCCCAGCCTACTGTGATGATCATAGGCCAACATTTTTCCAGAGAATTTCACCTTGTATATCATTTCACACCTATTTGAGGGGTATAAATATTCAATTGAGTTAACAATTAGAAATTAACAATGGACAATTGATAATTATGAGGGTATTCACACATGTTTGATATTGATAAGGCAGGTCAACTAGCATTGAGAGAAAATGTCTTCCCATCTGTCCTTGTCTTCAGTGTTCCAACATAAAATAATGAAAATTTATGTTGTCAACACTGGAAATGATAAGAAATAGAGATCATAATTTTTTTTATGTTGAGGTTAATATGATTTTTTCCTATATCCAACATAAAATTTTCATTCTTTTACATTGGAACACTGAAGACAATGACATATGTATTTCCATTGATGATCAAAGTGATGTTGAAAACTGTTCTTTGTCTTCACAATTGATGAATTTTTCATTAAAATATCACCAAATTTTACTTTCAACAATAAAATATTACAATTTTCATGTTATACATGGTCAATGTATGAACCCTACTAGAATATTTCTTGTATTCAACTTCTGAAGTTCCTAGATGTAAGTACAATTCTTAGCTTAGTTGAATCTATAAACTCAGCATTACAGAACTATGGAGTTGATCAACTTTCTAGTACAGCATATTTTGAATTGCTAGCATGATAATAGAGATACTTTTTTATAAAATGTCACTTTTCATGCATTACTTTTTTTCCCGGATATTTATTACATATAAATACACTGTTGAGGGCTCTTGTTGTGTTATAGATTCCAAAAATAAGCCAATAACACTGTCACTGAGAAAGAACTGCTTTCATCTTCCATTTGACTTCATGGTTATGTAAATTACTAAACAAGCACTAAATTCCCAATTCTTTGAAATCAAATCACAGAATTAGACTGACAGATATTTGATTACTTCAAAATAATGATGAAGATGCCTGTAAGAATTCAATTTTCATGTCAATAGCTTTTTGATTTTAATATAATGTCACAGAAAAAATAGTGTATACACTGGAAAATTATTAGATTATGGCTCACGGTTTTTTTGGTCTCCCTCCGCTACTCGTCGGGAGACATCACAACCTGGAGCTTAAATCAACTTTTTCCCTTTTATAATAAATAACTATAACAAATTGGGTATGTGTTGTTTTGTCTAAATTTTCTGCTCAAAATACTATTGAAACTAAGGATAGTTGAAGCTTAGTTCAAATTGAATGTCTGTGCTTATCCACTATATTTTCAAGTGTTAGGCATTTCATATTGTTAGGTTGGCTCATAGATGTCAAACGCCAAATATGAATAAAATCAGAGCCCCTGTCATAAATATTGTATTCCCATTAAATCAAGAAGTGTTGAATTGTTAACTATTGAAAATGACCTGCAGAAGCAACTTCTTGGAACCTTCATTTTTCAAACTAATTATAATGGACATTGACAAAAAACAATGCACAGAATACATTTTTCCAAATGAAATGTGGTCAATTGTGCTGTGTGTTTCATAAATCCACAGTTCTGCAATAAAATTATTATGATACTTCTCTTGATTAGAATTGCCTGCTGGTACACATCTGAAACCAATCTTCATTCTGACATTCTCAAATCGCGCCACGCCGCCTTCTACGATCCTGATTTTCTTTTTTTTTTTTCGGCATTTCTAGCGTCTGCATTTCACCGACTTTGCTAGATTCAAGCTGCGAGAATCACATCCGCACAGTGACTTTCCTCTGTCTTAAGAAGGGAAGGTCCAAACTGAGATGTTTATAAGAGTATGGTTAATCAAGGCTAGTTGCCATGGTTACATTGATAAAAAACTGACAACACATAAGGTTCTTGTTCATTGAAAATCTGTAAGAGGCGCTGATGTCATATTTTTAATGCCCATTGTACCAAATTATGATGATTGAGTTTCTATTCCAATTTGGAAGAGAATTTGTACAGTGACATCTATTGAAATAAGATGTAACCAGAACATTATAAAGCGATTTTTCAACTGTTTATCATCCTCAAATTTGGGCGAAACAAAAGCACATTAGCGCAAACACCATATTAATTATAAACATTTCACAAACTAATTATAATTGAGATTGTCAAAAGGCATTTAACAAATGACACTCAGTTTTACAATAAATTCCTGGCAACAAATGAGGCACAAAATGTCTAAATGTTTCAGTGGCGTGTCATGACTTCAGTGATAGAGGAAACTGTTAGTAAAAATAGAAAGAAAAATGCGTCGCAGGCGAAATTTTTTAATTTTTCAAGGTCATACAGTTTAAATTGAATGTTGGATTTTCGTATTCATTTGAAATTCAGTGGGATCCTACTTTGTTTTGAAAATCATCAATGCCGTCATTGTAGAATTTCTGGTAAAGAGAAAGTTCATGAAGCAATCCCTTTTCTATGGATACAAGTGCCAAGCAGGACAGCCTTTCTTGTCCAGTAGAGTTCCTTACAAAGTTCTTAATTCGTTTCAGAGCGGAAAAACTACGTTCTGTGGAAGCACGGAAATAGTGAGAGCTAGTTCACATAATTTAACAACTTCAGAACAAGCTTGTTCAAGCCCACAATCCTTTATGGATATCAATCACTCACTAATACTATCTTTATTTTAACCTTCCAATGTGTTATACCGGGTGGCTACGGAATTATTGCCTACGGAATATCTCAGTTATTGTATGAAGTAGGTTCGTGAAATTTGGAACGTCGATATAATGACATAAGAGCTAGAATTTGAGCATATTGATATGTTGAAGTCAACTTCCGGTCTGACCGGAAGTAACATCAACTTTCTTATTTTAAATGGAAACCCTATCTTTTTTCTTTTCGCTTTATTCAGCATTCAATTACTTTTCTAATGACATATCACAAGTTGGTATCTAACCAGAAACTAGATCAGAAAAAAATTATTATTGAAATTCACCGAGTAGGCCGTGGAAGCAAAATGGTATTTCATTTCAAAAAATGACTTCCTATTATATCATTAGAAAGAAATGGTTATGCTGAATAGTACAGGCAAGAAAAAGTTGTATGTTCCTATTTAAGTTATGGACCTACAGAGTATTGTATTTTTCCCAATGTTTCCAATATTTTTTTTGGCGGCTTTTTATAACGCCGACGAATGAAAATAAAATATCACAGTAGTAGCAACTGTCATCGAGTGGCGTATGGTCTCCATAGCCAACTTTTCAATTTTTGGCTTTCATTTTGCTTCCACGGCCTACTCGGTGAATTTCAATAATAATTTTTTTCTGATCTAGTTTCTGGTTGGATACCAGCTTGTGATATGTCATTAGAAAGGGAATTGAATGCTGAATAAAGCGAAAAGAAAAAATAATAGGGTTTCCATTTAAAATAAGAAAGTTGATGTTACTTCCGGTCAGACCGGAAGTTAACTTCGACATGTCAATATGCTCAAATTCTCGCTCTTATGTCATTATATCGACGCTCCAAATTTCACAAACCTACTTCATACAATAACTGAGAAATTCCGTAGGCAATACTTCCGTAGCCACCCGGTATATCACTAAAAGTTGGTCAGTAACGCTGCATACATCCGTTAGTCCTGCAATAAAATTATTATGATGATCCTTCTGTTGATAGGAATTGCCGGCTGATACACATCTGAAGCCAATCTTCATTCTGACATTTCCTTCATACCATTCCCAAATGGCGCCTCGCCTTCAAGGATCCTGATTTTGTTTTTCCGACTTTTCCAGCGTCTGCAACTCACCGACTTTGACAGATTCAAGCTGCGCAGAGCGCGCTCGCGCAGGAATCACATCCGTACAGCGACTTTCCTTTGTCTGAGGAAGGCAGCCTCCAGAAACGGAACGTTGTATGGCAAGAAGAGGATGGCCAAAGGCGGCGACAAGCCGAGGCCAGGAGGCAAGGCGAAGCCCCAGAAGGCCCCCAAGAAGAAGTAGATTGTAGGTTGAGGAGGAATAATTATAAAAATATTTTTACCTCCCGGAGTTTTATTTTATTTGTCCTTTAACCCTTTAGGTCACCATGGTCGTTAAAACGAACATGTACTTCTCGTGCTAATAGTAATTTGAGGCGACATTCAATGACTGATATAGGTAGCGCCATCTCTGGGGATATTATACAAGTTTCGCTTACTCAACTTCTGTGTCAGCTGTTATTGTTCATGAACACATTTCTCGTGTTTGTTTTGATAAAATAGTAAGTGAATTTGAGTTCCAAAATTTATTTTTTAATGCCTCATATGTTCATTATAATATATAGAAAACCAAATGATCAAATGAAACTAATTGGAGATAAATCATATGTACTTGAGAACGAACATGGTGACTCGATGAAGTGGGCCATTTACCAATATTTGATGGAAGTAGGGATGGAGCAAGGTACAAAAATGAAGCTTGCCTCAAAAAAACACATTTTAATTCTATGAAATGTGGTGAACATTTATGTACTAATCCTGATCGTAATTGTTTCAAGGATAACCATATGAAATAAACCACAATGTTGTAGCTATTTATTTCCTTCTCGTGGAGTCACCATGTTCGTTGAAACGAACATGATTTTCTTTAGAAAAATCAAGGCCGTACGGACTTCGAAAAATTCTCAAAAATCACTTCAACCCCCACTTCCACAAAAAAATTTTTACTGAAAAAATGAGAAGTCCTGACTGAAAGGGTTAATGAAGTTTTGAGGAGCAGTGCTAGCAGGGTGAGTTAGGCACTGGGCTCAAATAGGGGGCTAGTTTTATCAATGTGAACCCCCCTTGATCTTTTTCCTTTTCTTATCATTAAGAAAAAATCAAAGCTAATTTTATACAATTTTTCATACAGGTTCAACTCATTTTGACAATGATGCAATATATGTTCAAATATACAGGGTATTACAGAAAGTTTTATATTTCTCAAATGAAATATTGAATATATGCTATGAGGGAATCATATCTATCAAAACATACAAAATACATATATATTTCTGAATAGTCTATACAGGGTGTCCCACTTACCATGCTCACCATGGGTATCTTTTTAACAGTGGGAGATACGAGGTCCGTTAAATGACACCAAATGTAGAGTTTGTCAAGGCCATCTTCAAGTGATTTTTCCCACTTGGTCGTCCGATTATTCTGAAATTTGGCAGGTGTTCATAATTTCGGTGACAATACATAATGGAATTTTTGTTGAAATTTAAAAAAAATGGCTGCTCCAAGATGGCGGACAAGATTTGGTCCGATTCCATTCAAAATTGGTAAGTGGGGGTTTTTGAGGTCGGAGATCATGATTTTTTTTTGTTAAAATTCATAAATTCAAGATGGCGACTTCCGAATAATTTTTGTTTTTGTATAAATGAAGATAACTCCGTTGTTATCAACACAAAACTATTACTGTGACATATCATCTGTAGGAGAAAAAAAAGTTATTTGTAACTAAGTCATAGTGAGCAATTACCTACATTTGAAAAACTAAAGTTGGTGCTGATATCTCAAATTTTAGAAGAATTGGTATAAATTTCATATTTTTTTCGAAATCACTTTGAAAAACTGCCATAAGAATGTGAAATTCCTAATTGAATATTTTCATAAATAAAGAAGTTACAGAGGAGACATGAAGATGATCAGAATCTGTTTTTTGCATGTAAAACAAAAACAATAGATTTTATCAAAATATTTTTTCACATTATAGTTGGCCTTGACAAACTCCACATTTGGTGTCATTTAACCAACCTATCTCTCACCTTTGCAAATGCTCTGGCAGAGCCTTGAATCATGCAAAGAAGAGGCTTTAATTATTTTCAGATGAAACATTTGTTTCACATGTTCCTATTTCTGATTATTTGGTTCATGGTTCATTACCTTGATTTATTTCCAATTCTAGAGAAAATGAATGACATTCAAGAGAGACAATTTTGGATTTTTGTATAATTTATTAAATAACTAATATATTTCTCAATCAACAATTCAGTCTCAATACTGTTCAAGAACTAGAAAGACATTAAAACCAGAAGCCCTTTATAAACATCATAACAAAATATAGATAAAAACACATGAAACTGGCTACCTATCATCTTATCTGGATAATTCTAAATAATTTTAGACAGGATGTTCTTGCTTTTCATAAGATGGAATTGAGTTATTCAAGTATGTTCAAGTCCAGCATATACAGTGAGAAAAAAAATGGAAAAAATGAGATTGGTCCATAAGTTTGAACCCCATAAAAATACTCTTAATTAAAAAAGTGTGATATAGTGTGAAGAATTTTAGTACACACCTTGATGTATATAAATAGTGCTAAAACTCCTAGCTAGGTTTCTATAATAGTGAATTTTCATCAACTCCATGACATTTTGGAACAAACCATCCTGATAGACATAAATATTGCTGGTCTACACAAATGTCACAGAATTGCATAGTCATCCATAATTGAGTACAATTTTATTCTATTTTATTTGAAGTTAATTCCAAGAAACAATATTTTTTCTAAAACAATCACAAATCACTGACTAGCACTTTTGGCTGAGTGCTTCAAAATCCAAGGATGCTTGAGTACCTTGCTCAGCTCTAGTCTCATATTTGGATTCACAACTAATAATTTCTTCATGAGGTCTTGGGCTTCAATAGAGATATAAGGTGGCATAGTGAACTGTGCTTTACTAATTCTTCTGTATGTGTCATCATAATCTTTTGACTCAAATGGTGGTTTTCCAGTTAAAAATTCATAACATAAAACCCCAAGACTCCAAAGATCCACTTTTTCATTGTGTGTTTTTCCAGTCACCATTTCTGGAGGTAAATAGTCCAGGGTACCACACAAGGTTGTTCTTCTGGAAGAAGGGGCATGTACTGACCACCCAAAATCAGCTATCTTTATTTCACCTTTTGCACCTAGCAGCAGATTTTCTGGTTTTATGTCTCTATGGATGACTTTCTTTGTGTGGCAGTACCTAAGAGCATCTGCTATCTGGGCAATATAATTTGAGCAAATTTCTTCAGGAAATCTTTTATTAGGACTAGCAATAAGTTTTGAATATAATGCTCCTGAAAATTATAAGAATAACCAATGCAACTAGGATACATCAACTTTTGTACTCACCATTTGGTGCATATTCCAGAATGAGATATACCCTTGAATCATCATGAAAATATCCATACATTCTCAAGATATTTGGGTGTCTCAGATGACTCTGGATTTCTATTTCCCTTCGAACCTGATGTTCATTGTTGAATTCCTTGATAGCAGTCTTGAATAAAACTTTCAGGGCCACTAGGAATTTTGATTTCTTTTCACGTGCTAGATAAACGTTACCGAATTTGCCTTTTCCCAATGGTTTACCAATATCAAAATCGGATAATGTCCATTTATGTTTTTGGGATTGATCTTTGCTTGTGGAAGTGGTTACTTTTCCCTCTGATGGGGCATCATCTGCACATGGTTTTGATACAACTTTCGGAGCGCTTTCAGTGTCCTTATCTATATTTTTATCATTTATATCCGCAAATGCAGATTTTGTCGATATTTGTCTGTAACCATCTTTATTTGATTTGGATGAATTTTGTAATAAACCTTTGGGATCATTCTCCTTGTTAAGGGCCATAATAAATTCTTGAACACAAAATAGTCTCACAGCATAATAAAATATACAAAGATCAGAAAGAATAGACGTCACATTCACAATTTCACAAATGGCGAAATGGCCACAATTTATTTTAGTTTTTTGTGTCCGTAGGTATTTGATTTTTAAACATAAATGATAACACAACGACTTTTAACAAAGAGGAGAGGGGAAAGAGATTCCACTTGGAGTATTTATGAATGAAATAGTGAAACTTAGATGATGACCTTGAAATAACCCAAATGAATGAACTGGCACGATGGGTTACGCTCCGCTCATTGGTTGGAAGCAGGTTGAAGTATTGATTTTTTGAAACTGACATACGTATTGAAGGCGCGCTTACAACTTACAAGTAAGCGATCCGCGTTCAACGTATCAAATCCTCATTGGTGGATAGATTGACAGCCGTCGCGTAAATGTATGTTCACCCAATCACAACACGATTCTACAAAATTAGGTGGACATTGTGAATCTACCTTAGAATAGTTTATTTACAAGTGTCAATGGAATAATAGAAATTAATAATAATTTATTTTGACTTGCCAATGAATCAGAAACTTAAGCAGGACATGAGGATAATTTGTTTTTGTGAACGATAAATCATCATTTACCTATGTGCAATGTGGAATTTCTCTTTGTAATTTTAGGTTAGGAACAAATCTCAGGATATCTTCTAAATGAACATCTTCAATTCATCTTATTTTTCCATAAGCTGATGAATCATTCTGCTCAGTCTTACTGAAGGAAATAAAATGAATCATTTAAGAAATTCCTTGAAATTATTTCCTTCAGTATTCAAGGTAGGTTTGCACATATGAAATAAAAATAACCATCATTTCGAATGAAGATTTTAATCAAATCAATAACAAAATAAATCAGTAAAATGTAGGAAATAGTTTTCAATATACCACATTTATTTACTTGATTAATTTGATTTTTCTTGGTGTGATAGCTGAAAGTTGCTTTTCTGTCTGCACTTGAGAATCAGACTTCTGCACAAGTGTCTGTGTTCCTGTGTCCACCATATCTGGTTCTGTTTGGGTACCAATGCTTCTTGCTCTTGTGTCCATCCCATCTTCAGAGCTATCATCTATTTCCATAAAATGACCTACTTCTATATTTTCATCACTAAAATATGAATGCTCCTCATGTATGGAGCCTGATAAAAATACCTATAAGATCAAGTGTAAGTATGTAAAATACAATAAAATCAGGACTATTTTACCACCAAGTTTAGTATAGGAACAGCATTTTCTTTCAGTTTGTGCTTTTCTATCAAATGATCCTCAAAATGTAGACTGCAAATTCTCATGCTTCCATACAATTTCATAGGATCAGTAGCCCTGATCAATTCATCATTGCACGCCAGTTGCCATGAATTCATTCTCACTTCTTGGGTCCTAGGATTAGGGAACCTAAAAAATCTCAATGGTGTATGTTGATTATTATCTAAGTACTTACTCTTGCAGTCTTTGACTGCACATTTTAGTCCTCCAGGTCTCCCCATTGCCAAGTTCATCTACAAAAATATATCATTTCTACCTCAGCAACCCTAGACACTAGAAAAAATCAAATATACCTACACTTATACCACAATATTTTGAGGTTATGTAAAATGATAACAAGAAACGAAAAATGATGATGATTCCACTGAAACTTAGCAGAAAAACACAAGTCTATAAAAATAATAATCGCTTTTGTGCAGATTAAATCCACTTTTGTCACTGTTGAAAAATTTGCCAAATCTCTGAGAAGAAATTAGTTGACAAACAGTAAACATACAGCTGACATCTGATCGTAGTAAAAATTCAAGGTCATTTGTCAGTTTTCCCGCGCATTTGAAGTGGAGCTTCTTGGTGACTAACCTATATTCTTTGCTTTTAACGTCAAAACTATTACGCCAAATAATACGAGTTCCTCCCGACAGTTGCACACTACATCGACCATTCTAGCTTTCAACGCACGTGTGAGGGTGTTCTGTGTGTGCTGACCATGGTGCTGACGCTGTGCACATGACGACATAGTCATTTTATTTATTTATTTATTTATTTATTCTCATATGAATACATTTACAAAGACATACATATTCTAATATTATAAAAATTCTAAATTTTATCTACTTCACATAGGTTATTGACCTGTGTGTGAATTAGATAATTATTATAAACTTTTTGTAAAAAATTTTCAAGTTCTTAAAAATATTTAGATTAAATATTGATTATAAATTCAATATATACAAAGCACACAAACAAAAAAAAAAAAAAAATTATTTGAAGAGATTATCAATTTCTTTTGCATTATCCAAAAACCAAATTTTAATTTTTTTTTTGAATGTTACAATATTCAAACGTCTCAATTTTGATGGAACTCTGTTAAAAATTTTTGACCCAATAAAACTACTATAGTTTTGCATGATTTTGAGATTATGTTTTTCAAGTTGAACATTATCATTTCTTGTACAATAATTGTGACTAATTTTATTACTAAATGCAGTGTTTTTTTTCAAGAAATTCAATGATGCTTTATAAAATAATTGTTTGACATTCAGTATATGATATTCAGCCAGCTTGGGCTTAAATGAACTGGAATTATTAAAAGAACCTACTCGTCAAATGTATGACATCATAACATCTTGGACCACGTTGAGGCCAATAGAGATATTTCAATGATGTTTGTTTTTCAGGTTCGGCAGTGAGCTTATTTGAACCATGAATTGAATATGTTGTGCAAAAATAGTAGGAGAAATTTTGAATATATTATACATTTGTGCAGTGAATTCCTTTCTCACAAACTAAGATCATATATGTAGAATGCAAAAAAATTGCCAGCATATTTATTTACTCAAATATCATCCAAATTTCCCATTGAAAATTATATACTCAGCTTCTGATTTTTCGAAAATTCGTATAAAAGTACTTTCCTCTTATCTTCGAGATACGCCACTGGTGTCCATTTACATTTCATCACTAATTTACACGCCGCTAATGTTCATGGTTGACCTAAGTGTTGCAGCAGTTGCAGCCAATGAACTCAATGTAAGTTGTTCAGTTCAATGGTTGCAGCTGATGCATGATTCGTTCATTTGCCATATTGGATACGCATTCTAGTGGTCAAAATATTACGAGTTCGTGGTTGTATTCAAGTATTAAAACATCGGTTCCATCATATTCATGAATTCTATCTGAAAATTGGTGACGTCACGACAAAAAAGCGCATCTATCAGTGCGAACAATCTTCGACGGAATGAAAAATAAGAACGTGAAAAAACGGTGTCCCATTTGAATAAAAATAAATTTATGGTATGTCGCACTTTAGGAATCACCCAGTAAAACTTCTGATAGGGGCCTCGGAAATGCCTCATCTCGGCATTCAACTTTCGCATATAACGTGCGCCTTTTCGGTGGATTACCGCCTGTACATGGAACCTATTATAACTAGGAAAGTATAGTTGTATTATGCTACATTTCACAACAAATAATCCGCGTTGCTAGACGATTACTGATTTGTGCCGGCGCTTGGCGCGGTTACCCCACACGGAGAATATTTTTTCCTTCCTGTCTCTAGACACTAGTCAATTCATTATGTTGGAAGCGAAATATTGGATGATGATGAAGGAACTGTCTGCAGGCACTCGTTTTGACCTTAAAGAACCAAACTAAATAGAAGTGAGGTTACGAATTACGAAATATGAACATTGAAATATTTGAAAATACATCAAAATCGAAGTGAAGAAATCCTGGAATCAATCCTATAACTCCAAGAATACCTTCTCCATAAATATGTTCATGCTAGGAATGTTAAGCAAAAACCTGTTCAGTAGTAGTAGAATTCACCCTAAATCATTATTTTCATTATGTAGGAAATCACAAATTCATTCAGCCTGTGGAAAATTCAACTCTACACTATTAGCTAAGGTGCCACGCCGATCTATACCCGTTAGACATTTTTTCGGCATATTCAAGAGGCCAAAAAAAGATCAACTCAAGATAATTGATAATGTTCCTGATGAATACAAGTTGATTTATAGAAACTCAATGGACACCTATATTCTACTAGTTCAGCTCATTACAACAGTGTCTACACTATTAATTGTAGCTATCACAGTTATCAAAAATGATTTCAATACCAACAACAGTATATACCCCTTGGAAGAGGACCAACCTCAGGCCACTGACAATGAGATTTTCTATTATATGACTGCATTTGTATCATTTGTAGTTATTCTGCAGGTATTAGTTTATAAGTTACCCATGAGGATATACTATTTATCACAGCAGAAAACATACACCTTCATCTTTTTTGGAAGTTATCCTACTACAAGGAGAAAATTAACATGTAAAATTGGTGAGGTCATAAAACTACCAGACACAGGGAATTTTCTATGGTATAAAAACATGAGATATCAAATAAAAGATCAGCAGAATATTATACTTGGTGAGGACTCCTTTAGAAGACCTGCAGATCTGTATATAATGTTAGGTGTTCAACGTGATCCTGAACATGAGATTCCCAAATAAGTTTCAATAAATATTATAATAATTTTCCAATGGTTTTATTTGTAGTGTCTAATACCCCATTCTAATATAAATTTCATTTAAATGCCATGTATATGAATGAATACATAATATACCAAATTCACAATACATGTTTCATATATATCCAGTATAATTTTTTGTTCTGTTATATTTTCTGAACCCCTGCTTATAGTTTTTGAATAATAAATGAAAGCCAGAGGAGACATGTAATAACAATATATTTTGAATACATTCACAATTTTCAACAATTTGTGTAGGCAACATAGAATCCCTAAAATTCAAAAGGACCATACTGAATACCGGGTGTCAACGAATCTATTAGACAAGTCATAACTTCTAGACCATGAGGTGTTTCAAAATGAGATTTTTTATAGGTGAATGGTATGTGAAGAGGAGAGTTCTCACATATTTTTCACTTCCCGGTCACTTCCGGTTTCACCGGAAATGGCTCCGGTTCTAAATTTTTAAATGGACCCTGTATATTGTAATTTTGCCAACTTGTCTTATTCATATCTATCATAGTTGTCACTAAAACTTCGCGATTGTAATTTTCTGATATCACCTGAGGTCCTTAGATTAGTTTACTTCTGATCATGGCCACCTAGATGTAATTTCAAAAGTGACTCCGAAAAAATTAAGTAGGCATAAAAACTTTCGAAAATGTCACATTCTGATCTAGAATTGTCTCAGGAATCCAAAAATGTTACAATATACAGGGTGTTCCATTTAAAAATTCAGAACCGGAGCCATTTCCGGTGAAACCGGAAGTGACCGGAAAGTGAAAAATATGTGAAAACTCCCCTCTTCACATACCATTTACCTATGAAAAAATCTCATTTTGATACACCTCATCATGGTCTAGAAGTCTAATAGATTCGTTGACACCCGGTATATCCGTATGGATTCTTTTGGATTTGTCATATAATTATTGCACGATTTTTTTATAGCAAAACATGTTGCCAACATGGTGATGGTGATCATTTTTCTTCAGAATTTGAATGAAGATATAATTCTAACTTCATTGCAAAAAATTACAGCAAAATAAGTGAATTTCCTATAAAAATCCAATGGACAGGGCAAAGTTTGAGAATTTTCTTCTTTATCATCTTGAATCGCACAAAAGATAATCCTTATGATGTTTGTGGGACATATCTGGCGTTATTGGAGTGGATGGGATTATTTTCGAGGTAAACTATGTATTTTTGAATTATTCTGATACTTGAAGAGGAAGGAAAAAAAGTGCACTTTCTCATTGCCACTTTTGGAGCTCTAGAAAACAGCATTGAGTAATTTTCCCTACTACCATCAACTTTCATTTTTTTATATCGCTCGTAAAAAAGTATACCCTGTATTAAATATCTCTCAACGCCGTTTTGTAGAGCTTAAAAACTGTCAATGAAAAAGCGTCTTTTGTTTTCCTATATCTCTTTAAAGAATATAAAAAAATAAAATAAACACGAAATGGTCAAATTTCGTTTTTTTTGGCCGGAATTACTCGGAATTTCAAAACTTTCTAAACGGCATATTGTTAGGCTTGAAAATGCTCAACATTTCTCCAGTTTCCAGATCCCCACTAGATATATCTTTATCTTGGACAATGTGTCTATTTCAGTATATCCAGTTGTCAAGTTGGGGCGGATTTTCAGTAAATTTTCGCTGTTCTGTTTTTTACTAAAATGTAGTGGATTACTTTTTTGTTTTTCTTCAAATTAGTGATTCACAATAGTTTTTCTCTTTTGTCCTGAATACTTAATATTGATTGACTAGTGCGTTGTTATTAAACATTGACACATTGAGATACCTAGCACAAATAAAAGTTTGATACAAAAAGCTCATCATTACAACATTAAATTCATCTATAAATTACAAAAATATAAATGCATATTACAATACTATATAGAGACTATAATCAATGATGCCTTTAAATGCTGATATGTCAATTTATTGATAATATTTATTGTACAGGTACGGTCAATTGATTGTTTCAACATATACATGGTGTTCGAAATGCTTTCCAAGTTGATGAATCCGAGATTCTTCAGACAAAATGTTGTATTGACTCAGTCGACCATTGATAGAAATCCTTAATAAAAGTAAAAAATTCCACAAACATAGAATAAATTATTGAATTGTTCTGAGAACGTTCCAGAACAATCCATAAAAATATAATTATGGATGTTCTTTTGAAAGAATCTTTGTATTTTGAAAACAATCTTGCACATTTCATACAATGTTATATTAATTTTCTACAGGATTAATCACATATTGGTGATGCATCATTTGAATATTTTCAGGACGTTCTAGAAACTTCCATAATATTCTATGAATATTAAAATATTAGAACATATTCGGAAATATTCAGTACTATTGTTTGACAGACCTGTCATCAGGCTATACAGCGTGTCTCACTTTAAACGCCCCCCCCTCTATATCTCAGTTATTAGTCATGCGATTCAAACCAAATTTGGTGTGGAATGAATAACCATCAATACGATCAGTTTTACAGAGATGCACATTATTTTGGACAGTGCCGTGCGTTTTTATAGAACTAAAAAGGGGTTGATTTTTCATGAAATCATATTAGGCATCTTTTTACAGGAAATCTAACCTCATATTATTGTTCCTCATGCTTTGGAACCTCCATATGCAAAAAATCACCTAATTCCGAATTAACAGGATTGGCTTCATTTTTTTCATTTTTAGTCTCGAATAAATAGTGACTTCAAATCAACTACGAATTTTGGAACGTTCAATGGCTCCGGTAGGTGGAAAATCATGATTTGGAAGGAAAAACGAGTTATCCTTTTTAATGTTGAACTCACCGTTTTCGAGTAAATAATTATTACGTTCGCAAAAATGCTGTTTAGATGTGCCTGTTTTTCTGAAATCCTTCATAGGCATCTTATGAAAATCCACATATGTGAGTTTGAAACCATGTAGAACAATATTATGAGGTCAGTTCTCCTGTGAAAAAATGCCTAATATGATTTAATAAAAAACTGACCCCTATTCATTTCAATAAAAATGCACGGCACTGTCTAAAATGATGTTTGTCTTTGAAGATCTGGCCATATTGATGAATATTCATACCGATACAAATTTGGTAAAGATCGCATGACTAATAGCTGAGATATAGAGGGGGGGCCGTTTGAATTGAGACACGCTGTATATATTGGCCAAAGTAGAATATCGTGTTTTTGATCAATCTATCAAAATCTTATCGTTTGCGGAGTTTTTTAAATTTATTTATCCTGTTCTACAAGAAATTCGCTGTATATTTGCCAATCGAAGAAAACACGGAGGTTTGGCCAGCTCTGTGTACATTTATGTTCAGTAAATTTTTATGTGGATTCATCAGGCAAATTTTGATAGAGAGCCTATATGAAACCATAACCGTAGGTATAATAATATGTCGAATTTTACTTAGTCGAAATATATGGAAAACTATTTGGCATCCTAATAAAGACTGATATGTACTCGACGAAAATACAGTCAATGATATAGAATTACATGTATAAAATATATTTCATTTTATAATAAATACAATAAATAGTTCAATTCAATATGAAAATATCACTTTTTGATATTAGTCTTTATTACCTATAAATGAACATTGACATAGACATTTATGGATTTTTTCTACATTTTTTTCCCCAATATTATATATGTATAGGGTGTCACATGCAGTGTTTGGGCGACGAACCTCAATGCGTGTATCAGTTGATTGAGAATAAAAAAAGTTCATAGGAACATCCTATTATTCCCAAGAGAAACACATATATGAGGGTTAAAGTTCGATTTTTGTCAAGTATTCTAACATATTCTGAAGAAATAAGAATTTATATAAACTTCAATATTTCATAGAAACCCATAATGGTATAGCCTATAGCGTCAAATGAATATTTTCTATTTTCATTGGCAGTAATGGACTTAAAACTACTTTTCTCTTCCTTTCCTTTGACACAATATATTTTTCGTTGAGATATGATAGATACGGTGGGGGGTGAGGAACTTATCTCTGTACGTTAGTGAAGTTTGTCGCTTAAAAGAGACACGCTGTACATACAAAATATTTAAAATAGTCGTGTCACAAGATGTCACTGTTTTGATTTTTAGCAGTCACTGAAAGGTAGGGTGTGGGATAGTTGGACACTGTGTTTCAATCTCCAATACCATCTTTTTGATCAGATTATGGTAATTTGGTCTGAATGGAAGGTACTAATTAATACATACATATTATTAGAATGAAGAGTGGGTAACTATTTTTTCACTACCTACCAATAGGAGATTATAATGATGAAATTTAAAATTCCACACATTTTAGACAAGGGTTGCTATAGGATAGATACGTAATATCAGCTTTAGCAACAACCACGTAAAACGACCATATTTCCCGGAAGAAACTGTCCCAAGTTAGATGAAACTGTGATTTCATCAATATTATATATTACAATCATGTATGCATGATTTCATTATTGATCAATTTTTTTAAATCTCTTGGAGCGCACGAAAGGGAATCTCTATAATGTTCGAGGATGTAGCAAATCAATACCTGTGAGGGTTTCACGCATCCCTACTTTTGATTGAACTTACTACTGCTTATTGCTGATAGCTGTAAAAATTACTCATCATGTTTTGGCTTCAGGGGCCCAACTACCCCACACACACACAATACCTTAATGCAGTTTCATATTTTTTAAAAAATTCCAGGAACCAGTGAAAACCTTCAGAAATGAACATTCCTCTTCTTGGAAGAACAGCAGACAGTATTTAACGATATGATGGTTTATGATAAAGGATACAGTCGTGTAACATGGGTATACATTCGAAAATCTCAACTTCATTCGAATTCACAACCTCATAAAAGAATAGATGATTCTTTCAAAGACCCACAATCCACTGTGATCATATAACAACGTGTTATGTAACAAATAACAGAACGGCTTCAATGGCTTGGCACTGAGGAATTAGCTAGTAGAGGAGCTCTTAATGCTAATATGAATTAGCAAAGATGCAAGTTCCAGGTCTTCACTGTAGGCATTCTTGAGCCAAACACTTCTGTACCCTGTTCTCAGGCAAGTTATCTGAAAGGTACATCAAAGTTTCTTCAATGTTAAACACCCGGTGAAGAATAATTGGAAGATTGCGACCAGCGGCTGAAGATAATGTTGAAATTGATTGAATTAGGAACAAGTGACTTCCAAGTGCAATTTATCAATTTATTAAAAAATCGAAGAAATAGTAATTTCAACATGCCGATAGTTGACAATTTTACATTTGGCTATCGATTGGCAGGATGCAGTTGAGGAATTGACTAAAATGACAACATGAAACATTATCCGCAGGCACGTATATAAGGGGCGGGGGTAATGGGGGGAATTAACCCCCCACCAATTCAGTGTTTCAATCAAAATTATCATTAAGATTCACAAAATATTATTATTTCATTCAACACGTACCCAACTAATATTTAATCTATTTCTTCCTTAAAACTGAAAAATGCCAAAACTGCAGCATGCAACATCGTTTTTCATTTTGACAATTTAATTTATGTATATAAAATTCCGTAAGCCACTGTGATCTTGTCATTATGACAGCGAAAAAAGTTTGCCCTAACTTTTCCAGCGACGAAACGGAAACTTTACATGAAAACGTGACAACCAAAATTCGAAACAAAGATTTGATGGTGTTTTTATGTAATTTTTTTCTCAAAAATGCTTTATGAGAAAAGTATTTAATCTGTGGAAATTTCGCGATTCAGTTTTAGAACAGAGAAATTGATAAATCCATCAACAATAATACGCATTCATTAAATCGTCTTACCGAATTACACTCAAGCATTTTTTTAGTGGCAATATACTTGACATTTACAATTTGATTTTTTTCCTTCAGGAAATTCAAATTTCCAGGTGAATGAAGCAAACTTAATTTGAACCTAACGATCAATTCAAAGGTATGCGACCTTGGACAACAACAAAATAAGGCCTGCGGCGCTTTCTTGCTTTCTGTCATCCCGCGCCGTTGATCACCCCCACTTGAAACAAAGCTGTATACGCTGTATACGCGCCTACCGCAACTTCTACATTAAAGAGAAGAAGATTTCTGAAGTGGAAGCCACATGAAACAATAGAAGAAGTATACGTCATGCGTGAATATACATGAGTCCTCATTGCACTCAGATGCAAACAAAGATATGAAAATCAATCTAAATCTTATGGCATAGTACATATTACCCGATCTATTGTAGTGATATTTGATCGATTTTTTGAAATCTGGGATTAGATAGCCTGGATTACAGACAATTACCATCCCTGTTTTCATATTTATTTAAATAATTATTCTAGCAAATCTGAGCTCAATTGTCTCTTCTACCTTCTAAACAATGTCAATGATAAAACACCGTGAACTTGAGGTGTCTACGATCTTGCTGAAGACCAGAGTGATTGTGAGAAATTCATCCTGATTCAATTCCATAATCCCAACGCGATATATATATAGGAATAGTAAAATTACCCACGACCCTTTACAACGAACAAGTACAGTACTTGTCGTTATTAAAATTTATCAGTTTAGTTTGACTTGGAAATTGATATACCTACAGGGCAATGGTTATTCGGGTGTATACTATTTGTAATTCAGAGATTTCCCATTCTTAAGGAAACACCCCGTGGTCTTTGAGTTCTGTGCGTATAACTGCAATCTAAAAAACCAACACTCAACTAATATTAAAATTTCAATTCCAGAAGAGGAAATAGAACGAAAAGACAAAACGGTATTTCTGGGTATCAACCCTAGAATTTAAATCTCACTGTACTGACCTGGCAAGCTTTTTTAATAAAAAATGCTATGAAATCAGAACTTTGATAACAGTGTTGAACACAAAGAACCTTTTATCATTTTATTTTGGAGAAGTGCAGTCTAGACTCATTTATGGTATAACAATATGGGGTGGCACTTCATATTCACAAAATGTATTCAAAGTGCAAAAACGAATTATCAGATGCAGTGATGGAGCGTCACCTACACAGTCATGCAGACCCCTTTTTAAAAAATATAAGATTCTACCTCTTGCAGGTCTATATATTCTTGAAATACTAGCTTATGTGCAGAAGCATGAAATTGAATTCACTAAAAATTGAGATTTTCATGATTACCACACTCATAATAAAAGTAAATTTCATACCCCATTTGCTCATCTGAACCTAACAAAGAGGGCTACAGACGTCTTAGGGCTTGGGTTGTATAATGTTCTACCAGAGGGTCTCAGGAAGTCGGGAAATGAAAAACTGTTCAAGAGACAGCTTATTTATGTTATCTGTTAAGTGATGTTATGTTTGTTCCTATCGTAAAATGTCGACTTGTCCTATATCATGAACTCTTGTGATCGAATGGATTAATAAATATGACTATGACTATGACTAACTACCTAAACTTACCGGGTAAGTAGCTTGACCGATGAAATTCGGCTCTCCAAACACATCCTCGTCCTGCACGACGAATCTCAACAAAGCGAAGTGCGGATTGGCGACGACGAATTCGCTGATCTCTTCGTTCCACTTGGGATTGAAGCCGTTCTCGACCGTATGCTTCGTTTCGAGTTTCATTCCCGAATCGAAAGGGGCACCGATGACCTCGACCTAGCCAATCAAAAATAAAAGAATAGAACTGACATTAGTTTATGCAATGTTGACATCACATCTGTGAGAATATTGTTTTATGAATGACGAGAGTAACATTCAGTGGAGTCCAGGACAACCCTGGTGTTCTGAAATTTTTTGAAACATGTTTGCATATTTGCTAGGACCTCTTCACTAGGCCATTTTATACGAGGTTCCAAAACTACTACAAGCAATGACAGAGTCCAATAAAGGTATCTCCCAAATGTAGTGTATAAAAAATTGAAAATGACTAGACATTGAAAACTATGAATGCACTTCAGTTTATTCAGCACCAGAAGAGTTCTTGTTTGGAGATTATCTGAAATCTGTTGTGAAGTTAGGTTGATCCGGAAAGAAAACTGACCAGAGTATACTTTTCCTACATTCAGATCCTCATATTCGTTCGGAAGGCGACATATTGATATCCTTTCCAGATTCTCAAGCAAATAGATAGACAGATATTCACCTTTATGTCTCTATGGAAACACGAAAGGTACCCTTACGAGGGGAGAGTACCAACTTGGCGTTTATAAACCCTCTCTGCAAAGGAGGTAGGCGTCTGATGGGTTAGGCATTTACAGTGTTTATCATTGCAGAGTAAATTCTTGCTTATCTGCCTGCCTCGTCTTCATTGAGATAGTTGATGAATTGATGAATTACAAAAATATATCGCGTACCAGTTACGAATCAGGCATGTTCGAGATTTGAATTCCATGTACGTCTCACGATTCAAATTTCAAATTGATGCTTGTTTTAGATCCGAGCAGCACATTATTTGGCATTCCAGGTTTTTATTATTAGCCACGTAATGTGGAAATGTGGGAGGGTGGATGATGGCTACTAAGAAAACCACAATTTGAAAAGAAAGCGGAAATGTTGCACTCCAGTTACGGTATTTTTCAGAATCAACATCCATGTACCGCCTCATATTATGATATTCATTTTGAATTTTTTTGAAGGTCGATAATTGATATGTGTGTTTAGTTGCAGCACCGATGAAAATATCAATTCTTTCTCGGTTTATTCAACAGAAAACAACTACTTTTCTGGCTATGTGCCACGACGAACATTGAATTATAACTATTGAACACACACGATAAGAATCTGAAAACAAAATCTTCTGAAGTTGAGAATTTGCATCATCCTCCAGATGAAAATATGTATATGCACATAATATCATTCTTAATATTCAACAGAAAACAACTACTTTCGTGGCTAATTGCCACGTCGAACATTGCATTATATCTGTTGAACATCCAAAAGGAGAGCATGAGAAATGAAAATTCTCTGAAATTGAGAGTTGACATTCTCTCTCAAATTGGATAAAATAATATCATGTATTATGATATAAAAATATGACTTACCAATATCAGTATTGAAATGAAAATTGAAATGTGTAGGAAAAGTATACTTGTATAAACTCTGATCTTGATAATCTTGGCTATCAGTGATATGGGAATGGGGAAGACCACTGAGGAAAGAAATCCGTGCAAACCTCTTTCAATCGACGAATCATGATTTACGTTTGATCTACAATCGATATTATGAGTTGAAGTTGAAGGGAATCGAATCTATATCGTTTTGAAATCAGCATATTTCATTCGTTATTTCGAAAAGCCAAATATGATGGTGGAGCTGTGACGTATTAGTCCCGCACTGTAGCTATCTTTCTCTGATACCTCGTCATTCTGAAGTGTTGCAGTGTGATTGGTGAGTTCAAGGACAATAGGCGTGTTGGGACTAAGACGTCGCGCCAGTCTCACCAATGAATTGACAAAATTTCAAATGGCGCAGGAATTGTGTGTTTAGAAATGGACATATTCTAATTTATTTTTTTCATCATCTTAGCATGAATGAAAAAATTCAAAATTAATTCACTGGTAGTTTTTCAGTAAAGAGTTCACGAAATGTTTCTTGGGGTAATAAAGACAATCAATCAATAATGTCGTTTCAAAAAATCAGTGGTCTCCCCCATTATATCTCTCACAAACAGGTAATATGACTTATAGACACTATTTTCGGCGTAATTTTGAGTGATTCCCCAAACCCCGATTGATAGATAATGGACTCGCATGCGCTTGAGCATATCGTTCGACCTCGCGTAACTGGAAGGGACGCAACAATTTCGTAGCCGGACATTAGGCGACCCGTAAGTCTCAAAGATTTTCAACCTCTCTGACGCATTAGCGTCTCATTATTTGCCTTTTTCTATAAATTCAGATGAGGAAATTTAAAAAGGAGAAATAAAATTTATAGTTTGTATCATATCCTCCTCCTCTTTCTATATAATGCTTTAATGCAGGTGATTCAATAGCCTAATTGACCATGACGAGTCGACGGCGGTCGGTGACCTCTACAAAGACAATCTAACGGCGCCGCGTCTGATCAGTGTTTCTCAAAAGTTGGGCCACTAGGCTAAAACTCAAAAATGTATTTAATTTCGTTTTGTTTTTTCGTCTTCTTTCAATTTCGGAAACACCCTTAACACCCTGTATATAAAATTGAGATGAAGATTGATTGATTGATTCTAACCTCGACAAACGGACTCGCAGTCCCTTTCTTGGACCTGCAAAGATGCCTCCCAGCAATGATCCTAACAGAAATCTTCATTTCCTCCTCCGAGCCCAAACTGCCCCTGTCGAACGGATCAAAATTATCGCGCAGCATGAAGTCCGGCTTCAACAGGTACCCGGTGTTGCCGTTGTCCCGGAACTTGGCCTGGTTGAGCTGCATCGGCTTGTCGCCCGTCTGGAAGTTGAGGGCCAGCATCTGCGAGCCGCAGTTCCACAGGTTGACAGGGCTGTAGTTGGATGAGTCGAAGCGCTGACCCTTGGGGTACACCCGGGAGAACTGTACTTGGTGGTACCTGTGCGCGGATTTGACGGTTACGGTTTCGTTCAATTGTGTAGATTTCTTTCATTTTCACTGTTTTATACTGTTCCATAGCCAACTTCAACACATTGCGTGCCATGTCTCTCATATTTGAGCGACATTGAACTTTCCCAGGGTGCTTCATCTAATATTTATATCCTTGAATCGCATCGACTATATGCAGTCAAAAACCCTGTGTAGTCTAAGTGTGCTCCAAATGGTCACAATCAGTCGGCAACCAAAATTTTTCCTTATACTAACCACGTTTTGTCTATATTTGTCATCGAACTTTTGAACGTTTCTCAACCAATTTTAATCCGTTTTCTTACACAAAAGGAATTTATTTTCCATGTTAATAATTTCGACAAATGTCAAATGTATCACTACTGGATGATGTTTGACAGTTTCTGGATGAATAATGAATGAGGGCTAACAATAAATCATTCTCCACCAGATCGCGCTACTGAGACGTGAGGTCAGAGTTGGTAGAACTGATAAATATACTTCTTCCTCTTCTCGTGTCATTTGGCCTCTTCCTACAATATCTTCTCATAAATATTTGAGCGACATTGAACTTTCCCAGGGTGCTTCGTCTATCATGTGTGAGAGACAGATATTATACTCTATCAGTGCGTGTCTTTCACAAATGCATCACGCTGCCGTACATTTGAAATGGGGAATGTAGAGAGTGGCCCCTGGAGAAAACCATGTGAATCTTGGTTTGAGCAAAATTGAAAACATAAAGACTTTGTAGTACAAAAAGTTGAAACTATTATATTTCCGTACAAAATGAATTCATTGAAACCTGTCAAACAAATTTGTGGATAATACGATGAAGTAGATGCTTTTGCCGTTTCAGTCCTTTGTGGTTTGTCCGAATTCTTCAAATCAAGTAGGTCTGCGGCTGATATATCTTGAAATGCTCGTATCGAGATTTTTTCTTGGTGGCCTGCTTATAGAGAACCCAGGAAACAAAAGAGAAAATACCGAAGAAACCGTCGCTCATATTTGAATCACGTCCATTAATTTCTAGGATTTCATTTTTTGAATCTGTGAGAACTTTGTGATAAATCATTATATTCAATAATAAAAAATATGCTTGAACCATGGGTGTTATCAAGTGGCAAAAAGGTTTATATCAGTAAAATAGGTTTTGCATCTCTTATTCAAGGAGTCTTCAAGCTTTCTACGGTTTAGCCATGTTAAACGGTAACAGTATATAATTATAATCAAGTTTTACCTCATTTAAAGAGCAACAAATTTACAGCAAAATTTTTCCATGTTGATAATTTCGACAAATGTCAAATGTATCACAACTGGATCATTCTTTACAGTTTCCGGATGAATAATGAACGAGGGCTGACAATATTTCATTCTCCACCAGATCGTGCTACTGAGACGTGAGGTCAGAGTTGGTAGAACTGACAAATATACTTCTTCTTCTCGTGTTTGGCCTCTTCCTACGATATCTTCTTCTCTTTCAATGCAAGAATTGGTCGTACAGTTCCACATTGAGAGATAAAAAACTTCAACTTACTTGGGTTTTTGTATTTGTTCAAATAGACCCAATAATTTTTTCAGAATATTTTAGATGAAACAGTGTACAGCCTTTAGGGCTATCCGGCAATATTTTTGGATTTTAGACTTTGACATTCACCTCACGTTCTAGCAGTTTTAGTAACGCCAACTGGTGAGACTGAAAATGTTATAACCAACTCTTTTATTAAAAAGGCGATTAATACACTAGTTGGTTAAATTAGTATTACCAAATGCACAATACTTAGAGAACATATTGAAATACCTTAGGAAAAACTTTCTCTCTTGTTGGCATATGAGTTTCTCGGCTTTATTTTCTGGAAAGGAAGACATTTCGTAGAAGACTAGTTCTTGTTTGGCTTTCTCCAAGTTGAAAGTCGTCGATTGACAATAAATTATGAGGTTCGATATTTCCTTGGCTATTTTGAACTCTCTTTCCCGCTCTCTATGTATCGTTTCCAAGCGGCACACCGTTTGGGTGACCTGCAAAATGGCGGAGCACCATTCCTGCGCCTAGAAATAGTAGATTGTTTTATTAGGATCAAAAGTGACACTTTGTTTGACAAGCTAATTTTGCATTGGCGAGTCAAATAAAGTCACTTTTGATCCGAATGAAACATGCTATTTTTTCTGCAACCGAAAGAATGAACTGAAATAAATATGTGAAGTAACCACCAATGCCGTGTCATACGATGTACTGCAACAAATGATCCGTGTGGTGAGAATCTCCTACCTGGATTAACATATCAGGTTTATTCAATTTTCAAGGATGTTCGAATCGTAGTTTCAATATAAATACAACCACAGAGTGACATATTTGTGTATAGACCAGGTGTCAACCCTAATACCAAATACCGCAAGACGTGGAAACTTTTAGGTTAGTGAGCATATAATATATAAACAATGATAATAGCGAATATTTATTTCTCTCCATCCTCCACTGTATTTGGCTCAGTAATCAAATGGAGGTAAACAATATCGTTGTGTGAGTCAAACAACTATTGCTGGCCGTGATTATTCAAAAACAAGTTATCAATCCCGAGAATAACGAATAAATTACAGATCAAGCAAGAATGTGATTCTTGAAGGCTTTCCTGATTAAAACAAAAATACTCAACTATAATATGGTGTAGTATTTACTCCAGCATTGGTATGAAATGGCAAATCTGCCGAAATCGGAAACAAATCAGGTATGCGTCACAACCCACATACGCAACCATAACAATGTTGTTTATTCTTGATGACCTCTAGTACATCCTTTTAACCTCCTAGGAACTGAAGGTGTTGCCTATCAACATACTTATGTTTGTGTCTGTGGTCAAGAGGTAATTTTGGTATTAAAATGGACGACTTTTGTGTCGGTTGCAGAAAAACGCAATTTGTTATTTGAGTCATTGTCACAGTGGATATACCGAGTGACACAGGAGACAAGTCACCGCCTTTATTTTCTTCATTCATTGAGATTAAATTTCGAAATTTAAAGAAGGTACTTACCAAAGCAATTATAGCGCATATTCCAACCATACTAAAAATCATTCACAACTCTCTATTTGAATCCAGCTTTGTGAATTATATCACACTATCTTTGTGGTCTTGAAATTCTTCATAATCAATCATGTATTACAAGATAGCACTTGTTTTCTGATCAACAGTTAAATTGTATATTATTGAATTGCTTCAATGCGACTCTGAATCAAATTATATGGTCTTCTGATGCTTAGTAGGCTATGAAATCCTTCATTTAGTTTTTTTTATAATCAACTGAATGGAAAAAAAATTATACCTATGAATGCTCCTTCATTACTGTGAGATATTGTTTGATTCTACTAAGAAAAAAATACCAACAGAGATTGATCAGTTTTGAACAAATTTGTAATAATCGAAACTAAGTATTCAGAATTGTGTCACAGCCATCTTGATATTTTCAATAAAATACAATCAAACTGTCATTCAAATAATTGGGAGGGAATTTTCAAATGGCAAAGTTCGGGCCACCTTCCGATCAAACAGGAAGTCATGAAAAATGTATATTTAGTTCATAAACTCTCATTAAGAAAGAGGCAATTCCTGTGAATTTCACAAATAATCATCTCGATGATTGAAAAAAATACAGTTATGTCACCAGGAGATCCTGAAGATTAAAAAAAACTATGAACTTTACCAGTTCTTCTGATTGAACTCCACACTCGAAAGCAGTGCATGCTGTTGAAGGAACTATTCGGACTATCCACTCCATGCTCTGCCCTGGCTTTCTGATATAATCTGCTACCACTCCGTTCATGTCTAGACACCCTTGTAACATTGATTCTCCAGACTGAAAATACATAATAGCAGTGATAGATGACAAAAGATGCGATACTAGCGAAGTAATGAAATAAAACGTGTTTATATGAAGGAGCTACCGATCGGAGATATGTGCGGGACAGTGTTTATTTATTTTCTAATCATTGAAAGAGAGTATCGATAGACGAACAGTCAACGTAGGTTGCAGCAAATATAATGTTAAACAAGGGATATCAACAAATTGAAAACAAAAGTGCATTTAAGATCACTTCAGTGGGATTGAAGATACAAGAACCACAATGTGTGCTAGATGAAAAGTGAAATATAGTAGCGGCTACATTGACCAAAACACGTGATCAATTTGGTAGGTACCTACTCACACAGTGAATGTTGAGAAATTCAAAAAAGAAACGAAAAAATACTTATATCTTTGATTCTCTTATATCATCCTAAATCAATTGAAGAACTTATATTCAACAGTCTCTAGAAGAAACAACATTATATGTACTATGTATATGATTCAAAAATGATTATCTGATTATGTAATTTTTTTTAGTTGCTCTTCCATAATTTTCCCTGCTATAAACATATATGTTTCTTGGGAATAATAAAGATGAGTCTACCCCCTCCAATCTTAGGCAAGTTGGCATATAGAGTTTGGGAAAGGTTTACAAAAAAAAAAACATTTCATATTAAATATTTGCATTTTCTGGGAATTGGGGATTTCGTACTTCAAACTAGGAGCTGTCAACTGCAAACTCGAACTTTCCAACTGATGAGTAGAGAATTTAAAGCTTGAAGTCGAAAAAATTAAATTCCGAATTTTGATTTGGAAATTTCAAGTTTCAATTCGGAAAATGAAATTTTACAGGTTAATCTGTACAATCCAGGACTTCCAACTGCGTACTCTGAACTTCCGACTCGTAGCTCATTGAAAATGAAATTTCTTCTATCCCAGTATTCCCGAAATTTCGGAAAAGTGAACGGATAAGCAGTTCGTCGGAATCAACCAGTGTTTGATTTGAACGATTTCAAAACGGCACAGTTCGCCGAAATAGTGTAGTGTATCCAAAAATGAAATATTACTTTTTAGATTTTCCTATTTTTGACATGAAAACTATGCATATACTCACCTTAATGTGACAGTGTGACACATGACTTTTCCTTGCTAGAAATTGGAATCGGATGCATATTTGTAGGTAGCGAACTGATTTCAACCTTTATATGATTCAGTAGATCATGGAATAGTGATGAAGTTGAACGGAAAAATTCTTTGAATTTTGTATCATTATCCGAAAGATGCTTCAACACTAACAACTCATAAGCACCTTCTTTGGCCGTGTTCTCAAACATGTTCAAAACTTTATTATTTTTAGTACATACTTCTAATAACGCATACTCATCATCGTCATCATGTTCTTCTTCTGAAACCATAGCAATAAAAAAATCCATTTTTTATTTTGACTTTGCCGCAAACACCCTACGAGAAGACTGAAATATATCGGAACGAAAATTTACGAAAATTTTCTTCAGACGAAACACACATAGACGAAACTTCTGAACAAACTGAATCCGGCGAATATCCACGTTCTGTACGCTGAAATTCGCCGAAATATTTCGGGCCGATCTGGTCAGAGAAACCAGGCCTTTAGACCGGCCAGATCGTCTTGGCATCGGCAGAGAATGGTAGATGGGGCAAAAACTGCCGATTTCGCCGATTGCTCTCAGTGCTTGTACGGTTTTTGAGGCAAAGAAGTGTATGAACGAAGCTGCGAATTCAAAGTTATGGCGGATATATCATATTGTATGATCCCTAAAATACTTACTATCACGACAACATTCGTATAATTTTCCTGTTTTGAGATTGGTGTTATGGATCAGAACCTAAATTTCCGTTTTTCTATTTCTTCATTTGCTAAGGCAATCAAAATATCATCCTAAGATTCAGATGAATAAATTTTCACTTGTGTTTGAATTGATTCGTACCATAGACAAACTACATGTGTGTAGACGGCTGCTAAAGACAAACTAAATGTGCCGATTCAGTGCGCGGTATAAGCTGCTGTGCCGACCGTTCCGAGCCCAGTCGACCGAGCCGAGTCGAATCAGTGCGCGTCCTCTTTCATTTATCATTTGTCCAAAACGAAAATCAGAAAATTCAAAAATGAGTTGAAAAAATTCACCTACTGCCCACCCCCTCCCTAAATTTTTTATCGGTTCGTCCCTGTCCTTATACTCACCGAATCGTCTCCGTCCTGCGTCTCCGCCTGCTCGATCTCTTTGACGTAGTTCAGCGGGAAGTAGCGCTGCCGCATGCCGCCGTAGTCGCCGCGCCACCACCCCGGCGACTCCGTGTTCTTGGTCACGTTGGTGATGATGGCGTGCTTGCAGAAGGACAGCTCGTCGTCGCGCACCGCCGCATAGTCGTAGGCGGCCTTGACGGTGACGTTGGAGTTGACGGCGCTCGGGTCCATGTAGGTGGGAGGCGTCGGGTAGGAGGACGAGTCATCGTGTGCCTGAAAAAATAGAAAATAAGTCATCGACCAAGTTTTTAGGTTTATACATTGACTATTCCACTCTTGATCTCGAGAACCAATCAGAATCGAGCATTTTCACGGTTTCTTCTGTATTCTAGCGGTATTTTTTGTTTATTAAATTTTATCGGACTTGCTCTACCAATACAGAAGCCGAATTGACCCACACGTGACCAACAAACCTCGTTTATCAGCGATAAAATTTTGACATCGTGTCTGGTCAAGATTGCTTTGGATTCAAATCTGAGACAATAACCTAGGCACCTACTTTATTTTATTTACTTATAATTCGCGTTAGTGAGACATTTTGTACGAAAGGCGAGACAATTTTATTCTGGCTGGACGTTTTATGTGTAATTTGAAGACTTTGCATATTTGTTGACGGTCTGACACAATACTAAAATTCAAATTCCTTTTCAAAGTAATCTTCTTCAATCACTCAAGTTTTTTAACTAATATAACTACCAGATGATGTAGCGCAACTGATAGGGTTGTTGCGCGAAGATACGAAGGTCAATGGTTCGAGCCCCTCGGCGACGATATCTTTTTTTTAAATTATTTCATGTCACATAAATTCAATTTATTTTGTTTGAATTCGATAGCAATTGTATACTTTTTTGAGAGCAACCATCTCCAAGATAATAAAAAAATACTGTTTATCAAAATTGTACATTCCACTTTGTGAATAACTATATAAGTAGGTAGTTAATTTAAAAAAAAATGAATTCTGTATTTCATTACTATCATTATGTTCTCCTTCGCAGTTTGAGTTGGAATTTACTTGAATTATGTTTCCTATATATTATATATTGTCTCATTTAATAATGAAATAGTCATACGAATACAACTCGTGATACTATTTTTCCTGGAAATATTCGTTGATTGACATACTCCAGCTTGCTGCTCTAATTTTCGCTCATGACATTGATCCAAAACTACTCGCCTACGGCTCGTAGTTTTGATAACAATGTCATTCACGAAATTACTAGGCAACAAGCTGTCGTAACAATCACCGAATATTTCCGGCAAAATATAATCACTTGTGGCATTAATATTTTTTTTTTTTTTTTTATCGCTTGGAGCGCACGAAAGGGAATCCCTATAATGTTCAAAGAACATCGTGCGTTCCTAGGGAGGATAGGTGGCTGGAATTCGAGATCTCGTAAACCGTAAGAGATACAGGGTCCGTTAAATCAAGGCAAAGATGCGCAATTTGATGCTGATCAAAATGCCGCCCCAAAAGTTTGCAAATTACGAATACTTTTTTTTTCGCAATCGCATACCTCGTTAGTCCCAGCACTGGGACCAAACGCCCCATAAGTCGAAACTTGTGCGGAGTTAGGTATACATACAAACACAAACATTCATGACCTAACTACGATTCGAACCTAGGTCTCGGTGGGAGTCTCCATACGAACTCAGCGCCTTATCGCTCTCGACCACCGAGCCACCGACCCGAACTTCCGAAGATATTTGAAAAAAAAAAAAACGAATAACCGCGATTTCGTTTTTATTTTTTTCTGACTCTATTTGGAGTGATATGTCAAAATGAATATCATATTAGCATTGTCACTTTTTCTGCTCTATCCAATGGCATTAACAGATTCATGATCCGACGTTTCGTCTTCGAGGAGCCATCATCAACTTTGTTTTTGTCGTTCCTAAAAAACTCTAATTCTAATTCTGAATCAAACGACATATGAAACTTTGCAATTATCCTACGTTCCCGACCAAAAAATCATTATCATTGTTGTTTGATGATGGTTACGAGGAAACGAAACGCCCGAACAAAATCTGATGACGGCGTCTAGTAGAGAAGAAAAAATGACTGCGAAAATGTCAAATTCATGTTGATCTATCTCTCGGTCTATCTCTATTTTAGATTTCAATAAAAAGTTATTCTCCAAGTTTCTAATTATAAGAAATTATCTTTTTCTGATTTTATTATAAGAGGTAGACCAAAATGAATTTGACATTTTTATATCCATTTTTCTTTCTCTACAAGTTGCCATCATCAGATTTTTGATCCGACGTTTCGTTTCCTCGTAACCATCAACAAATAACACTGATAATGATTTTTTGGTCCGAAACGTGAGATAATTGAAAAGTGTTATATGTCGTTGGATTCATAATTGGAATAAGAGTTTTTTAGGAACAAAAAAATTATTTTCGACAATTTAAAAAAACAAAGTTGATGATGGCTCCTCGAAGACGAAACGTCGGAACACGAATCTATGAATGCCATTGGATAGATCAGAAAAAGTGGCAATGATAATATGAAACTCATTTTGACATATCACTTCAAATAAAGTCAGAAAAAAATAAAAACGAAATCGCGGATATTCGTTTTTTTTTTCAAATATATTCGGGAGTATTCGGAATTTCCTAACTTTTGAGGCGGCATTTTGATCAGCATAAAATTGCGCAACTTTGCCATTATTTAACCGACCCTGTATCTCTTACGGTTTACGAGATCCCAATGATGAGCCTCGAATTCCAGCCACCCTGTATGTGTAGAAAATTAGCCTCTGGATGCTTCGCTGTTAGAACTATTGCTGCAGAATTAGGATTTGTGTCTAGAGCCTAGAGCTGCATACTTTGCCCTCATCGAATCTCAATTGAGATATGGAATTGCATTCTGGGGAGTCTGCAGTGATCAGCTATTCTAGAGGAGTTTTATCTTACAAAAACGGGCCCGTAGATATATGTGTGGGGCGAAATCAAGGGACTCATGTAGACATTTATTATTATACATATATAAGAATTGCGGCATCCTGACAGTAGTTGGCTTATACATCTTGGAAACAACGGCTCTGATACCAAAAAACATAGCATCTTTAGAGCTTGTTTCATCACATTTCAACACAAGACAGAACGGACAAGTTGAATTGATAAGACTCCGTACCACTATGATCAAAGACTCCAATATTTATAATGGAATAAAGATAATCAATCATTTGCCAAATCATATCGAAGAAATTCCGTGTAACGAAAAATTCAGGACCAAGGTGAAAATATTGCTCGTTCAGACTCCACTATACAACCTCGAGGAATATTTTTCACAGAGTCCCTTAACCGTTTTTTTGATTAGTTCTTAAAAGGATCGTTTTATACAACGTATACCCTATAAATATTTGACTATGGCTTTATAGGAGCTCTCACATGTGACTCTTATTATAATATTGTATATGTTTTAATACTGTCTGTAGGTTAATCGAGGAGGTGGTACATTCATTATTGCTAATTTTTTGGGATTTTCTCTTCTCGTTTCTATAAAATAAAAATATGAATATTATTTCAATATACGTGTAGTAAGGACAAATCAGATGATTTGCCCCAAAATGTCACTGCGTTTAAATAACTTTCCTATCAGAGAGCCTAAAAGAAAAATTCACTAGCTTGTCAGTGACAATTTGTATTGAAAAAAGTTTTGAGAAGAGAAATAAAGGTATATAGAAAAAATATAAAATTTTCACTTATCTTTGGACGTTTCGGGACCGATTCTGCTCCCGTTTTCAACATAAGATATGATTATTTCAATAGCTAAGTCGTATTTGTCTTGAAGCTTAGTGGTTAGAGAAAAACAAATAATAATATAAGAATAACGTCGAAAATATATGCGAAATTCAATACGACAGAATACAGACATAAAATAAAACAACTGTAGAATATGATATTTTAAATAAAGTTTGAAAGAAAAAAAAACAACTCGCTTTATGAGACATATTATGGTCGCATCATTTCTTCTGTTTGATTGTTCCTTTTTTGGTAGTAGGTTCCTACATAATTCGTCACTACAAATTCTGCTTCGCTGAGATCACAGCAATCAACTACTCTTACCTTACATCAGTTGAAATTGAAACTTTTAGAAGAATTTTTAATTCTCCCCTTGGAATTCTTTACCTGAAATGACACCTTAAAGGATCAACAAATATTTGTCTTTCCTATGTGCTCGCAGAGCCGATGCAGTATCATATAAGTGAATACTTTTTTTAAATTTCTTTTAGCGCATTCTCTCTCAAATCGGATAATAATATGTATTATGATTTAAGTATACTTCTTCTGAACATTTCAAGTTTCATTTCAATACTGAACATATTGGTAGTTATATTTTTAAATCATAATACATAATATTATTAATCCGATTTGAGAGAGAATGTCAATTCTCAACTTCAGAGGATTTTTATTTTTCATGCTCTCGTTTTGGATGTTCAACAGATATAATTCAATGTTCGATGTGGCAAATATCCAGGAAAGTAGTTGTTTTCTGTTGAATATTCAGAATGATATTATGTGCACATATATACCTATTTTTATATAAAGGAGAATGCAAATTCTCATCGTGTGTGTTCAATATATAATTCATGATATAATTCAATGTTCGTCGTGGCATATGGCCAGGAAGGTAGTTGTTTTCTGTTGAATAAACCGAGAAAGAACTTATATTTTCATCACATAGCGAATGCGAATTGTCAATGTATTTCTTTATATGCATTTTTTCATGTTCCTAATTTATCGTAGAATATTCCCTTTCAATTCTAAACGTATAATCCTCTGACTTGACGCATTTTGCATAATACCACCAGCTTTTGAAAAATATATGAGTGAAGTGAAATGAATTAAAATGGCAAGCAGATAGAGACAATAGACTATAGCTACAAATGAAATCGATATTGACATGGTGTCACGCAAGGGACCAATCTGGGTCCACTCATGATATATTGTTAATGCTTCAGAAAAAGTTGATATTCAAAACGATTTTGCTGTCTTGAAGTAATTGAAATTCGATATAACGGTATTTCAAGTAACTAGGCATGTTTCTCCTGAAGCATCAAAAGAATGGTGTTTATAAAGGCAGCATTCTCACATTTTCATGGACAAACAAGTTACGAAGATCAAAAAAGGTCATCGTGATAAAAAATATGAACATTTTGTAGACACATAAAGCACCTGAACTGAAATATTTTAATCTGGATAAGTGCACACATAACTCGTCGTTATCTTATCTAGCTCTTTGTACTTTTCGGCTATTAGGGCGCTTAAAAAAAATCTTTAAGCACATAAGAAGTATCCGTTTCACAGTTTCGGGCCACTATCTCAACCTGTTTGGGAAGATTATTCAATGCGGAGGTCATTATAGAGTGAACAGGTGAAGCCTCTCTGCCGTATAATAATGCGGTCTTGCATCGGTGAACAGGCAAAACTACCTTCCCGAGGTGAAAGGTACAGAGAAGCCAGTAAGCCCTTTGCAGTGGCGTATCAATCACAATAAATCCATTTCAAAATTAGGCCATTATAAAAAACTTGCAGTGGATACAATTTTGGAAAAAAAAACAGACGTTGATTTAGATATCGTGGAGATGCGGAGCTCTATCAGGCGAGTGCACTATTTTTTTTTATTTCTTAAATAGAATCACTCAAATACATTTCAACTTCATATTTTTGTAGAATTTTTTGGTCGATTTTTAGGTGCTAAAATCATGAATAATGATAATGCCACGGTAATTTTCAAACGGATAGAAATTTACCGCTAGTAAATACTGACGTCACGATTTCGTAAGAATAGGCAGACCATAGCACAGTTGCCATGTGTTGAAATATGGTTGGGAACTTCAGGAATATTAGTTATTCAATCATTCATAAACTCTCAATTATGTATTGGTAATATTGTATAAATAGTAATTCGCGAAAATCACGAACCAATAGATGGCTCTATTTAACGTCAAATCAACGTCAAATTTCAAACTGAGTATGAACAACAAAAACATTGCCGTATGCACTCATTGCAAATTGGTTATTTCGAAATCATTTTGCAAAATAGTGAATAATGAGTTAACTTCGTGAAATACGTACAAGGTTTCCAGTATGGAAAAAATTACTTTTTGTGCAGAGAAATTGCTATTTTGATGTGGATAATGGTGGTATTCATCATTGATATCACACTACAATTCCACAGTTTTCAAACATATGGAATGGTCGAAATGGTCCACTCAACACTTGCGTGGACTGGAAGCAATCAGCTATTACAAATAGGTATGAAGAAATAATTGAATTCATCAAGAAATATCACTGGCTTTCATGAAGGAGATGGAATTCTAGTGAAGGGGCTGGGAAAAGAAGATATGATTGGAAAGGCTGCTCAAAATGAACAATATCATCGATTTACATAAACAAGGATCTCCAGCAATTGAAGACTTGGAGTTATTCTCAAGATCAAATCATTGCAACCAACATTTATACAAGGATTCTAACTGTGCTTCAGAAAATGTATATTATATTATTATAAGGTAGGTACTGGCTTCTTCATTGTAAACAATAAAAGTTCATGCAATAATTCGAATTTTTTCATCAGGGAAAAATGAGGTTCTGGAATATGCACTTCAACAAATAAATTATTTTCAAATAAAACACAGAAACTCAAAACAATGGTCGCCATATTTGTTGTTCATACTCGCAAGACTTGTAAAGTTAGCCACCAGAGGCCGCACACTTCGTGATTTTCGCGAATTATATTAATTCACACTAAAGGACATTTGAAGCGGTGAACGTGACAACACGGCGCGCACGACTTTTGTCAGTGGTCTTGTCCCTTCTCAGTATTCAGCACAATGTTGCCAAGTCTCCAACATTTACATGATATTTTGTTATGGAGTATAAGAATGTAAGATTATCTGACCAATAAAGAAACAGCGTGAAAGCTGACGTCACCATTTATCAGACGTATCGGCCAAGTGGTGGCCATGACGGTACGTTTGAAATGAGCTCCAAAATTCAACAATTTTGAACAACGCATACATTCATTATTCACATAAAAAAGGGTGAGAAGTGATGCAAAAATGGATTTAGGTCCCTAACGACATTGTGGAGCAATTGATATAAGTCTACTCGCCCATTGCATGTTGTTTCGCGCTTATCCCTACTACAGCTAGACTAACTTGGGCAAATTTTTATACTATTTCAGTATTTTCATCGGATAAGTGTCAATATAATTGAATTAGCTATGAAAAGCGAATAAATCAGTTCATAGTGTAAATGTGTTTGATCAATATTTTTTTTCATTCTTCGAAATTCTATAATTTAACACTGAATTGTAACTCTGCTATCATTTTAACAATTTTTTTTGCACATTCTATAATGTTTTATTACATCATTGAATTCACAAAAAAAACTTTGTTATGTTTTGGTACATGTTGGAATAGAATGACAATATGCTACTGAACTGGTATTGCATTGTATGTATGTATGTATGTATGTATGTGTGTGGGCGGTCCGGGACCTGACGCACTTAGGCCTCCCTTTTCGGGCCCATTGTACACCCACATTCCTGGGATCGCAAGTCAGCCATGGAGAAGGCCGATCTCGCGAGCAAAAGAGACCAACTTCCTAGGCCAAATCTTCTTAACATCCTCTGGGTCCAGGATACTGCTCCCAAAATGGATATCCCTTGCTGCCACTATTGCCGGGCATTCAGTGAGGATGTGAGTAGAAGTCTCTTCATCCTCTAGGCACCATCTGCATTCTGGATCCTCCACAATCCCGATCATGCTGAGATGTTTGTTCAGGTGGCAGTGCCCTGTCAGCAGGCCCACCACCAGTTTCAGCTCCTTCCTGTTCAAAGCCAAGAGGGCATTGGTCTGTCTTCGTGACGGGTTTCCTATATGGAGTTTGGACTGCCTCATTCGAGGAGCCTTTCTCCAGCTGTCCTGAACCTTTTCCGTCAGGATTTCCTTCATCTTGGAGTTGCTCCAGGATCGAGTGACCCCTAAGATTGGCTCTGGGCCAATCACTGAACCTTTCGCCCCCTTTCTGGCCAGACCATCGGCCATTTCGTTACCTGGTACCCCTGAGTGCCCAGGGACCCACAAAAGACATACCTTATTCGTTGCTGACAGCCTTTGTAGGCTATCTGGTATTGCATTCTTCATATTCAATATTTAACACTGAGTGTTGTTGCATATCATCTCAAAGGATTTTTTATACCATTCGAATGGGTTTCAGATGTAAAATTGACGCAATGCGCTGTCCAAAATTGACAAAACTTACCGTCCGGAGATTTTTAAAAAATATAAAAAATATTGTGGCCTACTCGACAGATATAAATACACAGTGTGTCCCTGAAATTTTTATTCATTATTCTGTACTTCGAGATGAAGTGTTACTTTTATCACTGAAATCAAGACATAATGAGTTATACCAGGAAAAAGAACATGTTCTTCTTCACGATATTACAAGACTATTAAAAAAAAAGAAAAAAGTCGAAAAGTTTGGGAGATTTAAATATTTCAAATGGGTCCGAATGAAACTGGTATTGGCAATGAGAATATTGCGTACGACACTGCCTTGATAAATAACCTCCGCATCTCCGTCTAATAATTACTCTAGGGAGGAGGTGGAGGGGTACATCAGCATTCCAGTCTAGGGTTAAAAAACTACGAAGGGAGTCACAGACAGTGATTTTTAATTCTGCCTGAAGAGCTGCAGCGGCAGGTTGTTCTTTTTGTTCCTATTGTGTTAGAAAGGGCATAGTTTGCGATTATTCTTGATTTGATACGAATGTGAATAGTGATAAAGTCATGAAACGGAGGTTGTGTTTTTTGGTGAGTTCTTCAAAATTATCTTTTTATAATAAAATAATGAATTTTGAATTTGATTCAATTTAAATTCACCTGGTTGAGACAAAAATGTATGACTGCCTAATAACAAGCAACACAAGTTGCTGTAACGATAAACATAAAAAAAAATTTGTCTCAGATTGGAATGCAATTCATAATTTCACTTTTTATTGTTAAAAATTGTATAAAACTCCGCAAGTTATTGCTCCAAGGTGTTTCAGTGTTGTTGTGACAAAATATGAAAAAAAGTTCATAATAACATTGGTATACATAGATATAGGGTGAACATTGCTGTACAAGTTCGAAAAAATGAGTTTTTCCTATCTTGAAAAAATATTTCTCATAAAATTTGAAAATCGCATAATGTCTGTTTCATTTTCATGAATAATAATGTGTCATAAATTTTAATTTATAAGCCTTTTTACTTTTCCTTATGGAGTTTAGAGATTTTTATATATGCTGAGGTTTGGTATTGTCCGTTTTTCTCGAAAACAAAGCAAGATACGAAAAAAAAATGTATTTTCAGTGGATTTCTCCGAATATTCAAGAAGAATAAAAAACACAGGGTGAGCTTGTTTTCTACAATCGATGGGTACGCCCCTGTACATTCTGGATCAAATCTAATGGGCTCAGTAAACGTCTGATAATTGTGTAAATAAACCATGAAATTTCATGAGCGTTTTCAAGATATTGATAAAAAACTCTTTTTCAACCTTTTTTCATATTTTGTTGAGAGGAATATCCCTTATGCTTTTGTCACCACCCTGTATTTTTGATTAATATTTTTTTCTCGATACTTTATTTAAAAAAAACTTGTGACACATATATTATATTCCTTCAAATTGAAAAAATACGCTGAATTGAACATGGTAAAAATAGCATTTTTTAAGAAGAAAGTCATATGTCATGAGTGTGTTTTGTTGAGTCAATGGCTTCTGTAAAGAGGACACAGTAGAGTGGTGATATAATTTTTATTCGGTTCCACAGACAATAACAGTAGGTATTTGAAGAAGTTGTAATTTTTATCCAACTTTTTTTCATCAAACCCTGTAAAACAATTTTGACCACAGAAATGAATGGACATTTTCATGTCGTTAGTTGAATTTAATGATTAACCCTCTACACCATGAGTATTAGAGTTCGAGAACCATAGGGTATATATTTCCTATAATTCACTATCTGAAATATCAATAAGAATGACAAACTTCGTAGCAAATTCCTTACCTGAATTTATTATAAAAAGTTTTAACCACATTTATCTATTCTGCTTTCAGAAGTGAATATTGAAATTTGGAAATTAAACATCGCTCGTAAGTATCTTGAATTTTTGTTTTAATTTGGTGCCTTATTTTTTATATGTCTCGAGCGAACGAAAGGAAATTCCTGTAATAATGTTCAAAGAACATCGTGTGTATCTTGAGAGGATAGGGAGAGGAGGTAGGTATTGTGTTTCCCGTTTACAGAAACCATTGACACAATAAAACACAGTGATGATACATCAACTGAAGCATATTTTTCTTCTGATATAATATTTTTACCACATTAAACTCAGCGTGATTTTTTTAATTTGCAGGAATATGTATCACAAGTTTTTCAGATAAAATGTTGAAAAAAATTATATTGATATTACTTGTAAATATACCAATTCATTTCATAATGTTAGAATTCGTTGTTCATATTAAAAAAAATAACTTCAGACCCGAGATAGTTCACACTGAAGGAAAGCGATTACCCTAGCACATTTCAACATAAATAAACAAAATATTGAAATTTATGTACATCTTCCGTATGGAATATCTATTGCCTTTAATACATAATCCATTGTTACAAAATGTAACATATTTCAAATATCATTCCAGGTCAGCGTGATAGTGTTTCTGAAACACGCTGTAGCTCTACCAGCATCCTCACATGCTTCGCTAAGATCCATAGAACTATCCAATTACCGCTCTCGACAACTGAACAACACTTCAACAACCACCAACACCGATCCACCCACACCAAACGAACCAACCAATCCAATAACAATCTCCCAATCCAACTTCACATCCGACTATCCAGTCGTAACCAAATACGAGCCCCAAGAAAAAACCGAGCCAGACAAGCTATCGATCGAAGACCTCAAGTCGAAATGCCAACACCTGCAGAAGCTGCTCAATTTGAACAGAACCAACGAGAACCCTAACCGCCCTACCAACCACCAGTACCCAGAAATGCACGCGAGACCCATCTATATCAACCCTAGACCCACCACGAGACCACAGTACTCTTCAACATCAAGACCCAATGGGTTCTACATAACCGCACAGTCCCCTGTACCAGTAGATAGGAGGCCAAGCCATACCATACAAACAACCCCAACGCCTATAAAATACATCCGTTTGGAACCAGTCATTCTACAGAAGACCATACTGAGTGACGGCAGGATGGTTTATTATTGGCACAAGAGCCTACCCACAGCTGTGGAATACCCAGCTAACTACACACCACCGGCTCAATTCCTGGACACCCCTAACTACCAAGAAACTCTCCAAAATAACGCGTATGGCTACGTGCCAGCTAATAGCTATGTGAGCCCACAGACTGGATATTCTCCGTACCCTAACGGCTACTACTATCCATCGTACAGTCAGAATACCAACGGAGGTTTCGTCGAAGCTACCACAGAGCCTACCACGACCACAACCGAGGCGAGCTACAGCTACGGCTTGAGCAACTTCATTCCCTTCTACGGTTACGCCTCAGGGGAAACTACGACCACAGCGACCACCCCTGAGGCTACGGTCAGCGTTACACCACCAGGACCAGGCGAGAAAACGCCTGAGCCCCTGCTCTATGCCCAGCAGCTGAGATTCGTCATACCGGTTCCTTATGATGGCAACACCGAAGATGCTCAGCGACAGCAGTACGGTTTCGATCAGTACGCGTACTACCCCAAGCAGCTGCAGCCGAATACTTTGAATGTGAGGGTGCCGTACAGCCCTACGTTTCACATGATAAGGGCAGTGGCGGTTCCGAAGGTTGAGGGGGACCAGCTGAGAAGGGCCGAGGAAGTTCAATAAGATGGAGGTAAGATTGATTGTTGAGCACAATGATTGAGTAAGTTATGAGAGATTTATTCCTGGGATACTTATGTGGCTATTTTTTTTCACCACTATTCTAAAAACGCCACATAATTATTTGGCTTCCACTGGATTTGATTTTCACTTGGACATTCATCATCCGACTGCTCTAGGCGAATTTATACGATGTTGAGTAAATTTCGTTATGTGAAACAATAATTATTGATGTGTGTATAAATGAGTCTGGACTAGGTGAAAATAATTGAGAAAAATAAATGCTTTCTGAAAATAGGGAATAAATTATTCATTTTCCATGATGCTGGAAGCATTTCGGAAAATAATATACCTCGGCTTAGACGAATATCAGGAAATTTATATAGTGAAATCTATCAATAACATGTTCTATATATGCAGTGTAAAACACTGCTTGGAAGACATAAAGTCATCGATAGTTTTTTGAATATATTAATTTACTAAATATTTGTGAATACTTCATAAACATAAGGAACAGGTTTACAAAATTAACAATTCAAGATAGTATAAAATATTGGAACTTGAATTTTAAGAGAATTCATGCTTTCTTCATCACTACTTACATAATATGCAAAATGTATTGAATATGTAGAAATGTTAATCTAATTCACATTGAAATAAAAAAAAGAAGACTGAAATTAAGACCCAACTTGATATTCATCATACAGGACGTGGAAAGAAATTCTGAATTGAAAACCTAATCACGAATCTGCAATTGAGGGTTTAAAAAAATAGCAAGTTTCCATCGTTCAAGTTTGAACCCCTTTATTGGGTATTTATTTCAGAGGATTTCGAGGATTTTTATTTTTCATGCTCTCCTTTTGGATGTCCAACAGATATAATTCAATGTTCGACGTGGCAAATAGACAGGAAAGTAGTTGTTTTCTGTTGAATATTCAGAATGATATTATGAGCATATATATTTTTTATCTGAAGGAGAATGCAAATTCTCAACTCCAGAAGATTTTTTCAAAATCTTATCGTGTGTGTTCAATAGATATAATTCATTGTTCGTCGTGGCATATAGCCAGGAAAGTAGTTGTTTTCAGTTTGAATAAACCGAGAAAGAATTGATATTTTCATCACGTAGAGAATGAGAATTCTCAATGTATTTTTTATATATATATATCCATTTTTTCATGTTCATAATTTATCTGAGAATATTCCTTTTCAAAATTTTATGAAATTCAAATAACAAAGAAGTATAATAAGTTGAAATTGGTGACGGTCTTACCTGCGAATTTTTTTATGTTCAATTCATAGAAAATTGAATACCTCTTTTTATATAAATTTTCAAACTATAATGAACGCTTAATAATGACCATAATAACACATTTTATTTTCAGATGATCCGGACATCATGCATATCAGACACCACAAATTAAAGAAGACTGATTTAGTGTTATCTTGATTGAATAATTAATTTAGGTTAAGTACTAAGCTAGTCAGTTGAAAAATGAAATCAATATTGCTCAGATTTTTATAAAAGGGAAATTGCAACTATTGTTTATAGACATTATTTACACTACAGCTTTTTAAATTGTTTGACTATTGAAGAGTTTTTTGTTCCAAAAAGAGTAATATTGTATTGTTCCAAAAAGAGGAATATTGTTAGAATTACTTCTCATATTTATTGTAAAATGTATTCACTACCTACTAGCAAACACACTTGATGTTTTTTCTATTTTCTACCACTTCAACTGATGAGCACTTCATATTTATTCTTAATATAGGTTTGAAATAAAAACCTTATTTGGTCGGTATAGTGCAATTCTGAATTGTAGACAACAAAATAATTTTGTAATCGGGAGATATATATTTTGTACATATTTACATGAATAAATATAGAGGAAAAAACTCACCATCGCCATTTTCCTGACCATCTCCTCGCTAATAGGATTGCTGAGTTTCACCTTTCTATACAGAGGATGAGATTCATAATAATTTATTAAAGCTACTAAACTTTCGAACTCAACGTTACCAATTGTATATAGCCTTCCTTCTAATTTGATTCTGCAGTGTTTAATTTTTTTATCTGCCCTGAAAAAAAAAAGGGTATTTCAAATAATTTCATGAAGAAGTTCAGTACTGATTAATTAGTATAATTGATTGATGAGAATAAGCAGCTTGATAAGGGTCGATCTAGATATTCATTACAAATAGATCAGGTCAGATTAGAAACAAAAAATTGCACCGCAGGTGGAACATTATTTATTGCTCGAGGTCAAATGTCTTCAAATCGAAACTTAGAATATTCGACGATGGGCAGCTACATATTTTGATTTTCATCCCATATGTACAAATGAATAGAAATTTCACCCAAAATGATAGATAATTTTCGTTGACTTTTCTACAAGAATATCATCTTTGGAAAATTTGTATTTATTACATACAAATAAGGAAACATGCATAATGAAATATGCATATCTCAAAAAAAAATATATATATAGCATTCTATTTGAAATAACGAAGTTGATGTCCACTTCCGGTATGACCGGAAGTGCCGCCATCTCAAAAATATTTTCATTGAACAGGACTCAATCACTAACTTCTGTATAGAAAATTTCAGATCAATGTCATTTTTAGAACTGAAAATACGTCTAATGTGCATAGGTACGCCTATGATGCTCTTTGCCTGACATTTGACTGGAGTGTTGTGTTTTGTGGTTCTGTGAATAAAGGTAAGTTAACCTCGCAGGAGACTGTCATGCGCACATCAATAAAAGAAGATAGTCTCGTACGGAGTCTCTCGCCTTCATCTCTTCGACTCTGCCCTCTCTCGAAAGAACTTTGTCGGGAAAAGATGTATTCTTGCAGTAATAAACTTTTAAAATAAACCTTAACGCTCAGGAAGCAATAACATCTGCTAGGATATTGGGGTTTGTGAAAAATTAATACATACGTTTTTTTTTCGTAAGATCAAATTTTACTTCAGAAAAAAATAAATAAAAGAGGAACTTGGCTCCTCCACCATTCCTATGACTTACTTTCTGAAAATCCACATTCACACAGAGTTGAAATATGATTCCCTGTGCCAGTATGACGTTGCCGACATCATCAATATGTCTAGATTTCCGGAAATTGATCTTTGAAAGCATAATAATTATATCATAACAGCAATGGGATATAATAGGTTCTTCAATCCAACTTTGTCAAGTATTATGAATAATTCCCATGAATCTCTCATTGGCTGAATGAAGTTGATTACTAATAAAGATAAATTATGATATTTTGCGATAGTATCTATAATTTTTCACTATCGTTATATTACAATATTGTCACGATAGGAACCAAAAATATCCATAGCTACTATTCAAAATTATATTGATTCAAGATTCATTAATAAAAGTTCATTATTCATTTTATCGTATAACATTCGATTAAAGGAAACGAGTATAATGTTTCACTCACGTTGGCAGCTCATTCAACCGGAATGAAATACCCGCATATGGAGTAAAACGCTGACTATATCAAAATATTCTAAATAAATATCGAACAGCCGATAAGGCAAGGGATCAGTTTGGATCTGATCAGCTAGCCTTCACTATGGTTCATCCCCTGCATCTGCTAGAGATTATTTTGTGAGTACTAATGTCACAATTGTTATGTTGTCAAACTATTAAATGTTTCTTTTCATTGCGAAGTCTGATGTATTTACGTTTGCATTGAATCTCGTTTGTTAAAATCACTAATGAAACTAATTTCTTTCAATAAACTGTAGCTTTATACAACTGTTTTGATTTCTCGGCCTCCCAAGCGAGTTCACCCCCGAGTCACCACCCTATAGCCATGGGTCGTGACAATATGTTATTCATAACTTGTTGGTCACAATATGTTATTCATAACTTGTTGGAATTCGTTCCTTAATAAAACGGATCCATTTTCTAGGAAAATTGCAGATTATATCTTGCGACAGCGCCTAATACTTCGAGTCCGTCTACACCACACAAAATACTGACAGGCACAACAAGAGGAAGGAGCCATGGGTGTCGGCTTCATTCTGTTCTGACCGATGGCAGTGAATTAGGAAGGATAGTATCATTGAATGTAGCCGATAGTGATTCATTGATTCAATGATATTTTCGTTTAGGATCGAGCTCTATTCGAGATATTTCAATGCATAAATAACAAGACCACAACCTGTCAGAATGAAGACAATTACCTTCTGCATTCCTGCTCCGAGTGCATTTGTGGTTATGTATGTTTTTGTTTACCAGTTTTACTTCTATTTTTCCATTCGTTAGCTATTCGGTAGCTATATTCTTAACCATTAGCTATTTTCAGACTAGATTCAGAATGTACGACACAGTTTGCCACCCCGGAAATTAGAAATTGCTTCGATTTGAAAATAAAAACGACTTTATCGGTCACCATTCTGTACAGCGTGGACATGAAACTGGAGAGTTCCGAACTTATTTTATGAAAATTCATCTGAAGGAAACTTCCCTATTGACAGTCGTTAATACTGTTTCCAATCGAGTATAATAAATAGATCATTTTCATACTTGAGGGTAGGTGAAAATAAAATATAAATAAAAACTTCAAGTAGATATCTGTATGGTACAGAAATGTAATATTCAGTGTGATTTATTCACCACTCACCTGAAGCTTATCGTATAGCAGTTGGCGTCATTCTCGCTGGGCCTCACCAGAAAGGCCCCCTCTGTCCTCTCCCGTCGCAGCACCTCCTCGGCCTGGCTCTTGCCGGTACCCTTAATAATGATAATAATAATAAAAAATATACTTTTTTCTGTGCTACGCGTCGGGAGACAACACAACCTGGAGCTATAATCTTCAACTTTTTTCCCTTGTATAATAAATAACTATTATTTTACGAAGATGAAAATCTTGTTTTTTGACAAAACTTACAATACATGATAAATAAATGAAAAAATAGCTGTTCATGTAACAAAAACAAAAAACTGTATATGATAGTGTCAAGATAAAATATATAATTAGTTCACCCATATCGATTTATAAGGGGTTTGCTTGGCTTGCGAGAGGTAATATTCCCTTTTCTACTAGGTCACGATATAATATATGGTTAGTCCATCCATATCGATATACAGTGTGTCCCACTTACCATGCTCACCCTGGGTATCTTTTCAACGGTGAGAGATACGAGGTCGGTTAAATGACACCAAATGTGAAGTTTGTCAAGGCCAACTATAATGTGAAAAAATATTTTGATGAAATCTATTCGTTTTTGTTTTATACGTGAAAAACAGATTTTGATCATTTTCATGTCTCCTCCGAGACTTCTTTATTTATGAAAATATTCAAATAGGAATTTCTCATTCAAAGTGTTTGGGATCACACGTTAAAAGGTAAGGCCCCCAACATTCCTTGCTCGCACAAGACTTTCGAAGACTTTTGAGGGTTGCTCGTAAGGGGGCAACCGAATGACGGATAGAACAAATTTTAGAACATTCTCATGGCAGTTTTTCAAAGTGATTTCGAAAAAAATATGAAATTTATACCAACTCTTCTAGAATTTGAGATATCAGCACCAACTTAAGTTTTTCAAATGTAGGTCATAGCTCACTATGACTTAGTTACAAATATCTTTTTTTTCTCTCACAAATGATATGTCGCAGTAATAGTTTTGTGTTGATAACAACGGAGCTATCGTCATTTATACAAAAACAAAAAATCATTTGGAAGCCGCCATCTTGTATTTATGAATTTCAACAAAAAATCATGATCTCCGACCTCAAAAACCCCCACTTACTAATTTTGAATGGAATCGGACCAAATCTTGTCCGCCATCTTGGAGCAGCCATTTTTTTAATTTCAACAAAAATTCCATAATGTATTGTCACCGAAATTATGAACACCTGCTAAATTTCAAGTTCATTGGAGTCATGGAATTTTTGTTGAAATTAAAAAAAATTGCTGCTCCAAGATGGCGGACAAGATTTGGTCCGATTCCATTCAAAATTGGTAAGTGGGGGTTTTCGAGGTCGGAGATCATGATTTTTTCGTTAAAATTTATAAATTCAAGATGGATGCTCCCGAATAATTTTTTGTTTTTGTATAAATGACGATAACTCCGTTGTTATCAACACAAAGCTATCACTGTGACATATCATCTGTGAGAGAAAAAAAAGTTATTTGTAACTAAGTCATAGTGAGCTATGACCTACATTTGAAAAACTAAAGTTGGTGCTGATATCTCAAATTCTAGAAGAGTTGGTATAAATTTCATATTTTTTTCAAAATCACTTTGAAAAACTGCCATGAGAATGTGAAATTCCTCTTTGAATATTTTCATAAATAAAGAAGTTACGGAGGAGACATGAAAATGATCAAAATCTGTTTTTTGCGTATAAAACAAAAACGAATAGATTTTATCAAAATATTTTTTCAAATTATAGTTGGCCTTGACAAACTCCACATTTGGTGTCATTTAACCGACCTCGTATCTCTTACCGTTAAAAAGATACACATGGTGAGCATGGTAAGTGGGACACACTGTATAAGGCTTAATAGTTTTGCGAGAGGTAATATTCGAAGAGGCACTAATAGTTTAGGGGTAACTGAAAGTACGAGACTATATTCAAACATAACGTTATTTATTGAAGCTTGAAATATTATGGGTAGCAATGACAAATATAAATAAACAACAAAGAACCTTCACATCCAATATTTATATACATCATTTTATTAGATTTGCACGTTTCTCATGAGAGTTCCTTGGTCAGTATTCATAGTTCAATGTCAACAGATGATTTGATTAACTTAATGTTTATGGAAATTACTGATATACCGTATGTTCTACTCGAGACATGACCCCCCTCTTCCAGAAAACTGGACCCCAGTTTCAAATATGCTTTTCATAAAATTTATTGTCGAATTCGGACAATTTTAAAAGATAAAACGACCATGATGCTGTTGTCACAATGCAAGGTGTGTAACTCAATAAATCTAAACATTCAAAAACACTAACAGTTACTAGAGTACTAATACTAGAGTTCCTAAATGTACTTGACACTGCAATTTTGACGTTTTTTGTATATACGAGTACGGACACTAGACAAGCAGTGACAATCAAACATAACCACAAACGATTCTGAAGCAAATCATATGTTTTGCCAGACAAGGACAAGGAGAAGAACATGTTTTTCGCTTAGATAAAGGATCCTCGCATCTTCCTTCCTCCACAAGTCCTGGGAAGAGTACATCCATATATCTTTCACTGTCTTTGATTTTTGAATGAGAGTGCATAGCGTCTCCTCGAGTGGGTAAAAGGGTACGATAAATTGATTATAAAATTATTTCTTCTCGAAATATGGAATGATAAGGCTGAAGGACCTCAATGGAGGTCGATATCAAGTTGATATGTACATATATACCAACGAAATACATATACTATTCCTATGAAATAAGTCTCTCATATGTAGGTATATATATATATATATATATATACGTTCAGTTGAAGATTTTTCATCACAAAAGTTTAGAATGGGGTAAAAACTGATAAATTTCAACCAATGAAACATACTTTTATTTCTTATGGAACAATTTCACTTGTACAAAAGTGATAGGTAAGAAGTAATCAATAAATGAACAAATGAATAAATGGCAACAATATCAGCTGATTTCAGTTATGATAAATAATGAAAGTTCTCCAAGACATATGGAAGTAGGAATAAATGGACTTCAGCGCCTCATAGACCGCCGTGAACATTGCTATTTTTTTCTTCTATTTGTCTCCTGAATTCCTCACACTCATCCACGCGTAAACCGTATTATATTTCTGCTCTAAGAATTCGATTCTCAAATCTTTTTCTTTCAAAATAGGTTCGAAATGAATTTCATTATCTGCAAGATTTTCGTTTCTTGTTGGTTCTAAATTGGAATAGGGTTCTTTTCGATACTCGTTCAGTTTATACATTGTGGGTTTGGCTCTTTCTCTCAATACGATCCTATTATTCAACATCAAATCTTTCGTTTTGAAGTGTACCTGATAAAAATGCGTTGAAAAATGTTCTATATCCTACCAAGAAATTTGAAAACCTCGCAAATTTGGTGGCCTGAACCTATATTCCATGCCGGTCGCATCATATTCTGTTTCCATTTTTGTAGAATTACGTTACCCGATGGAAATTCGAATAGAGTGAATTGATTTCCCGTGTACTCACTGTTGGAAACTGCACAAACTTGCATCTTTCTCCTAATTCTCTCAATTTGCCAAACCTTTGAAATTTATGTCATGTACGTCCGTGTACTGTCTGTTCCCGCTTCTTCCATCAATTTATTTGTGGTTATATGTCTGATTGTCAGTGCTTGTCATAGTGTCCGTACTCTGATATACAAAAAACGTCAAAACAGCAGTGTCAAGTACATTTAGGAACTCTAACAACTAATACCATCCAGTAACTCTAGAAATATGTAGTGTACAATATGAATTTCATGCCGAAACAGCAAACAGACCTAATGTTATATACATATGGACTATTTAGTGTTAATAATGTCTGCCACATGAACAAATCATATAGAAATTCAGGTAGCCAGCTCCCTAGCTACCACTCACCTTGTGGTACCACTCCTCGTTCTCGTGCAGGTTCGGCTGCGGTACCGGCTCCTTGAGCGTGATCGAGAACTCGGCCGTCACCAGCGGGGCGCTGCGGTAGTGCGTGATCAGGCCGTACAAGCTGTCGAAGTGCTTGGCGTCGACGAGGTAGTACCTGGCAGAGGTGGAAATTCATATAAGTAAAGGACCCCGCACTTTCCTTATGGAAAATGGCTTTCGGTGGAATTCCTTGAATTTTTGGTATGATGTAGATTTTGACTTCCTAAGCAAAAGTGTCCATGGGCACAAAGAAATCGGGTGACTAGTTTTCGAGATGAAAAGTGAAGCTTTCTGCTCAGAATTTCTAACAACTCCGAGAATTGACAAAACGGCCATTTATTCATGGGATAACATGCCTGAATGATGGTACAATGTCATCTGGATCTCGTATCCATTATAATTTTACGTTTTGGGCTCTACAACATGGTGAACAAAGAAAAATCCAATTCGATTAATTTTAAACCAACCAGGGTGAGTTCTTTCATGAGAATTAAATATCCAATTGAAGCCTGGACGAACTTCCTCAATCTCGATCGAAGTTTACTGATTTTTTTTATATACAGGGTGGTTCGAAAATAGGGGTACGTCAATCCCTAGTTTTTTTAATCGGAAATTGGTGAGCATGTCATATATATATATATATATATATATATATATCAGACATTCTTTAATGTTGAGAACTTCGCATACTCATTTCATATATAGGGTGAGTAAAAAGATACAGTCCAAGTTTCTTGAAAAAATGCGGTTTTTGAATACCCTGAATTTTGAAAAAGAATCGGTTAATTTCCTTGAATTTTGGAATGTACGATTTGAGGAGCCAGAGATATTGTCATCAATATTAGCATAGGTCTCCAGACTCGTTTGCCGGCTATATTCTTTTGAATGTACGGATTTGATTGATACCCGATATGCTCCATTGGAGTCCGAAATGGGCTATTTTCCAACAATTCATTTTGAAAAATATTCCGGCTAGATTAGTGCGGTACCTATTCCAAAAATGCAATACCTTATATACAGGCTGAATGAAATGTTTTTCATTTGAATGCCCTCTGTTTCCGAAGAAACTAGAGAAAATTGAAATGTATCAGAAGCAATAACCCTCTCGAGGTTGGAACTAATTCTATAGTATTTGAAAGCTATTTCAATTCAAAGAAGAAATGACCAGAGAACGTACATATTTCTTTTCGCGGATTTCTGGATTTTGGGAGGTATAATACCTTCACCATTCATTTGTTTATCGAGTACTAAATATCCCAATGTTGTAGGAACTGCACATTTCACAGAAATCATATAAAATATTTCTTTATCTGAATTGAAATAGCTTTCAAAGTCGCTCGAAGTCTAGAGGTATTTTTCAATGACACTATCAAATTTTATGTTGGTTTGTCTCTTTCGTTGGTGGCGCCACCTACATGTCTTGAGTCTTTTGAAAAGTCATAACTTTTGTGTGCGTACCTGTATCACGTTTTATGATAGAAAAATAGATTTCTAGAACACTTTTGTGTAAAAAATACATTCCGGGTAGAGGTCACTGCGAGCAACTATTTTCGAGTTATTGGGATTTGAAATAATCAATGCATCCATTCAATATTCTCCTACATTCAACATTGGAATATCAGCAAAAAATGATCCTTACTTCTTTGTACCTACTTTTTTGAATTCTTCCAATTGAGAAAAATAACAATCAAATGAAAGATTCCCTGAGCTGTTCTTCAGGCAATCGAAGAAGATCCACAGACAAGCACGAGAAACATTGCGTAAAATTTTACGAGCCCCATGGAAATAATTCAGATGCAACGATTATTTCAAATCCCAATAACTTAAAAAAAGTTGCTCGCAGCGACCTCTACCAAGAATATATGTTTTACATAAAAGTGTTCTAGAAATCTATTTATCTATTAAAAGTTATTACTTTCCAAAAAACATTTCATTCGAATATCACAATTATTTTGAAATTCATTAACAAAAAGCAAAGATAAAAATTCAACTTTGACACTCTCTATCTCAGAAACGAATAACTTTCGGACATATATTTATACGAACTTTTCTTCATATTTTGACGTCAGCGAAATGCTCCTGAATTTTCTACACGTACTTAAGAAACACCCTGTATTGGAGATAGCCCAATATATATTTTTTAATGTTCTGGTTCCCACAAACATGTTCAGAGAACATCGTGAGAACCAAGGGAAAATGGTAGGAATAGGTGTTATAATAATAATAATGAGACCATTTATTGATCCCAAGAAATATACAATATTTATAGACGAAAACAAAAGATGAAGCAAATATGCAATACAATGAAAGATAACCAGTATGTTTCGAACTTTTCATCAAAAAACAATATTCAGACTCGTATTTTCAACACCCAATATCTCGAAAACGACGAGTTTGAAAGTATATGCTTATGTGGAAGTATATGGAAGGGTGTCTAAGTCACCCGAGGGAACTGGAGCAGGAGTGTTTGGGCCTCGCACTAAATTTTCCGAACCGATAGGCCAGTTTCCCAGTATTTTTCAAGCGGAAATTCACGCCATAGAAAGGTGCATTGAGTTCAACCTCGACCGGAAATACCGGAACAAGGAGATCGCTATCCTTTCCGACAGCCAAGCAGCCATCAAAGCATTGAGCTCCTTACTCAAAGATGGTTTGGGAATGCCTAGACAAACTCAACGATCTAGGCATGAACAATAAGGTAATCCTTCTCTGGATCGGGAAATGAACAAGCAGACATTCTGGCACGAAAAGTAGCATCAACGCCACTAATCGGACCAGAACCATTCTGCGGCCTTGGAAATTCTCATTTCCAAGAAGAACTTAATGAAGCTGAAGAAGCAATGAGAGTAACACACTGGTGAAGACTTCCAGGACTGCGGCAGGCCAAAGATCTCCTCGGCAATTTCAACCGAGCAAGATCGAAAACACTGATCAATCTCAGCAAAATTAGCCTCAAAGCAATAACGGGATTTCTAACAGGACATTGTAGACTCAAAGAATACCTAAGGAAGCTTGGCTTAGAGGAGGACAGCACCATCCAGAAACACCCCACCAAGTCTTGCTGGAGTGTTTGATGTAGAAATACCACAAACAGATCCCCTCAAAATCCTCAGATTCCTGAAAGAATTGAAGCTTGGGAGGCTGCTATAAACAAGAAAACCTTGAGATAGCAGAAGAAGATGGGGCACAATAGATCTAATAAGGTCGCAGCGCATCTGTCACGAGTACAACACACTGTTGAATTTTTTGTATTACCAACCGGATCACCCTGGATATAATATGATTTCTATGGAAAAAAACGTGAAATGCGGGTGGAACGTTATCAAAAAATGACGTGGCAAAATAAACGTTCCGCAAATAACGGCTCATCACGAGTACCTGGTCTGCTGCTTGTCCTGCTTCGAGCGGATGCGGCAGTGGTTCGGCTGGCCGTCGCGCCAGAAGGAAAGGCAGTACTCGCCGACGAACGTGACGCTGGATCGTACGAGGAAGGTGCCGTCTCCTAGAATGAAGGAAGCTAGTATAAGGTTCATATATGGCTACAGAATAGCATATTATTATACAAGTTTTATAAGACACTATTTTGTCGCACGCGTTGTTTGGACTACGACGAGCGAGGCGATGATGATCATTAGTGATGACATGTTCAGCGAGTCCACAATTACTTTTAAGAAGTCTGCAATCACTTTTATGGCCAGATATCCTAGATTTGAGATTCTGAGTAGTTTGACCAATACATTTTAGATAACAGTCATTACAAGGAATGCAATAAACTGCACATGATCTATTCCAAATAGGATTATCTTGGCCATAAAAGTGATTGCAGACTTCTTAAAAGTAATTGTGGACTCGCTGAACATGTCACCACTAATGATCATCATCGCCTCGCCTTTTTCTACGAACTCCGAAAATTGCATTAACATACCTGCTATTCCTGCTAACCTACAAAATAATTCGAAAGCAATGGGAATTGAGAACATAATACACGAAACTTCATGCAACCAGCGAGACACGTATAAGTGATATTGGTTGTAGATGTCTCCAGTCCATTGCTTACTAACCTTTGTTTCACGTTTATTGTCATGCTTAGCGCAGAATAAATTGTTCTCAAAGATGGATATGCAAGTACCAAAATATTCTCTTCGATTTCACTTTCGTCTACATATCGCATATATTTTTAATGAAGAATTCTGATACAAACGAAAATTGTTTGAATAATTCTGATTCGAAAATGACAGTTGACAGTTAATACAATTGACAGACCAGACATGTCTGAAATTACAGAAGCTGTCTTTAATGAACTGTGTTGCCATGGTGATGTGTTCAAAAAATCGTGATGCCATGGTAACGTGTTTAATATTTCGAATAAATCACAGATCGTCAATTCGTGATTAATCGATCATTTAGCGATTTAGCGTGGTACATATCCATACGCTAAATGCCATTTTAGTTATGTGAACAGAAAAAAGCATATTGGATTGTTCGATTCCTCTTACCTAGATGCGAGTACGCCCTCAGCAGCTGCTCGGCCTCCTCCCTGCCCTTCGGCAGCCTGCCGTGGAACCACTTCTCGCTGAAGTGCAGCTCCTCGTTGGGCACGCTGGCCCTCCCCCTTCCGCGGAACGACCCCCCCGCGCCCCCCTCCTCCTCGTCCTCCGACCGTTCCGCCTCCTGACTGGTCTTGTAGCTGTAAGTGGAACATACAGGGTGATTCACCTCATCATCATCATCTTTATTATTCCCAAGAAACAATTGACGTATATGTTTATAACAGGGAACATTAAAAAATAAACCATAATTGACGTGGGTGGTTTCCAGTTACTTTCCAATGATAAGAAATAACTGAAGGGTAGAACTTTTTTAACTCCTATACACACTTCACCGCATACAGAAAAGTATAGAGGAAACAATAGACACAACTACTGAACGTTATGAGTCAAAATTGGATCAGAATATGTAATAATTTTTTGTCAGATTGATGACATTCGTTGATTACTTGTCTTCCTCTTGACATGCGTATCGACAGGGTGAAATTCACCTCGCCACAATCTCCCCCTTTGTATCACATAAACGTCCTCGTATGTGGTACAACATAAACAAATTGGCAAAACGACAATGGAAGCATAAGGATTGACAAGCTTAATGCATCTTCTTGAACTTCAACTCAAGTCAGCTGATTCCAATGAATCCTCAGATGAGTCGGAATCACCTTCTCGATTCGTATTAGGACAATCTCTTCTCGGAGAAAGTTTAGAAGTTACGGCACTTTAGAGTCACTAAGGGCATGAACTCCTATGAGTACCTGGTCTCCTATAACAAAGCTTTCATTTCTTCGATGTTTGTCAGCGTTATATTATTTTCATTAAAATGTAGACAAAACCACCAATATCTTGCCATTTCTACTCCTAAATCATTGCTGAAATAGTGCACAATAAAAAAAATGCAGAAAATTCACTCAATGAAGGTTCTCATGAAAAAATAAGAACTTTTTTCTCAAGGAAATCCTTGAGATTCAGGTATATTTGGCCAAGTGGAGTTTAGTGATTGCAACAGAGTTCAACCCATCTTACTGCTGCCACTTATTATCCATTGGATGTACAATTCATGTCGATGAATATATAACATTTTTGGATATCCATTGGAATAGTGTCAGTGATATTCCATTGGATAGGCATTTTGGTTCATCCAATGGATGTACATTTCTTGGCCATGGAAATCCGAATCTCTTATGGACCTGGAATGGACATCCATTGGATTACCTATGTTATTAGGGTTACTGCCACTTGTTATCCATTGAATGAGCATTTAGGTTTACTAAATGGATGTACAATTCATGTCCATGAATATCCGGAACTTTTTTGGGTATCCATTGGAAAAGTGTCAGTGGTATTCCATTGGATAGGCATTTTGGTTCATCCAATGGATGTACATTTCTTATGCATGTACATCCGAACCTCTTTTGGACCTGAAATGGTCATCCATTGGATGGCATGTGTTATTAGGGTTACTGACACTTATATTCATGACAACGCCGGACATGCGCTTACAAATTCGGTTTTTGGCGGGAGATTTAGGTTTCGTATCTGGTTTCTGCAGATCGTAATCTAACCTAACTATTGTATTTGTCTTCTGTCCTGTCATAAAAAATATGTTTCATCGGGTGGCAAAAAAAAAATCGCCAACACGTCCAATATGAAATATATTAACATCTGTTGAAGAACCACCTATCAAGAATATCCTCAGATAACAGATTCGATTTCTTCCCAATAAAAAAAAGTCTATCGGCTTCCGATATCGGCCGATACGATAATCAGCCAGTGAGGCAGGTATAACTGATAGGCCGATATTAATATCGGGATCGGTCGATCCCTAATTTCAGATTTACTTAGCGTCTGAATATTCTAGCATCAGCTCTAACAGGGAAAAATTCCTCTTTTAGTAAACGAAATTGGAGCAAAATTCTGTAAGCAAACCTCTTGACTGGTTTCCTTCAAGTATAGCAATAAACCAATATTTTTCTTGAATCCTTGAACAACTGCATTAATTTCAATGGAATAGTAAAATATTTCTTCTGAGTTCAAAACAAAATTGGAGATTGAGATTTCTTGACAAAATTACAACAACCTTATGTGTCCTAGCACAGTATACACCCTTACGGAAAACAGTAATTTCACTAGGTGTCGGAACGTTTGATATTGGTGTCCACAAGTTTTAATTTGTGCCAGACCAGCGCGCATTCCACCACGCACAGACTTGCGCGTTTCGAGCATGGTCGAGCCAATGACAAGCCAATGACGACTCGCTTGTCATCACTGAGGAATGCTGTGTTTTATGTGAATAGGTCCGGCTTCAAATGAATAAATATCCTATCTACGCACTAACCACTATACATTTCTTATAATCACTAAAATGTTGATTCAAACATCAGGGGTTGTACCACACTGTGTTTATACTATGAAAATGAATAAATGATATTAATGGACAACAAACAGATCATAGATGCCTGTGGATACACTTTTTCTTACCTTGGCTCATCTTTTGGATATCTGAAGAAACTTAAACTGCAATCTGTCCTAATGTTGGGTACCAGATTTTTCGACCTCAACAGAACCTCAGAGTCACTCTGAAGATTTTATGATTTCCTTCAACATCAGAATATAATGCTACCCATATTTAACTCTATCTTTAATGATGTTGAAAGAAGTACTTACCAGTTGTGAATTCTTTGAGAATACAAAAACAATCATAACCTACTTTGCAAATGGACCTAACCTGCTCGTATAAAACAGCTTGGTCTGAGTAAGAACAAAGAAATGGGGGTTCCACTCCTTGTCCACCCTGTCCTCGAGGTACATCAGGCCGTTCTTGATGGAGTTCCTGAGGTCCATTTCGGTGGCATCGTTGCGGATCAGAAGGGAGTTTTCTTCTTGGCCCTCGGGGAGTTTTTTGTGTTTCAGGAGGATTTTTCGGCGCAGAGAAAGGGGAGATGGCAGCTTCGTTTCATTTTTTTCCACTGGGTAGGTTAATAATAGATCACCGAACACTTCCTGAAATGAAAGACGATTTGAAGTATTGTTCTAAGAGTATTTTTCGGCGCAAAGACGAAGGAAATGGCAGCTTCCATTCGTTTTTTTCCACGGGGTAGGTAAATATTAGATCACTAAATACTTCCATATTCATCAATGCCGAAGCAGACTGACATAAACGAAAAACATCAAAACAACATTGCTTCCGTCAGAGTCAACCATTTAGCGAGAAATATTGACGAAATTATTAGGTTTTTGTAATTCAGGAAGAATTTTCGGCGCAGAGAGAGGGGGAGATGGCAGCTTAGTTTCGATTTTTTCTACTGGGTGATGATAGATCACAGAATACTTCCTGGACAGGTGGAGCAGACTGACAAACGGAAAACGTCAAAACAACTTTGTTTCCACTAATGCAACAATTTAGCCAGACGTATTGAGTATCTAAAAGGCAGATAATAACAGTTGAAATAATTTGCTACACAAGAAGGTGGCGTTGATGCAGACAACAAGGGAGCTTTCTTCTTTGTTTATAGGCAGTGTTTTGTGTTTCAGGAGAATTTTTCGGCACGGGATGGCAACTTTGAATCGTTTTTTTCCACTGGGCACACTTCCTGGATTGAAAGCCGGTTTGAAGTATATCTGGTGACTCATTACAGTTCAAGGTGGAGCAGACTGACATAAACGAAAAATGTCAAAACAACTTAGCTTAGCTTCCCACCAGAGTCAACAATTCAGCCAGAAAAATTGAATTATGCCTAAGTATTAAGAGTTGAGATAATTTGCTGTTACAGATATATTCACACAAGAAGTTGCCAACGTTGCGGACGAGCAGGTGGTTTTCTTCATTATGTTTGGGGAGATTTTTGTGTTTCTCGGTGCAAAGAGATATAGCATATGTCACCGAATACTTCTTTGGCAGTAAAATTTTATGACCATATGTTTGATACCTGTGCCCAGAAGCCTTGACACATACTTAAAATTTCCTATTATATCATCAACAAGGTCAAATCGAATTTCATATTGATAAGGAATTCCCAATTTCATTGTCATCCCACTAGACAATATAACTTGTTTCATCTTGAAGCTGCAAATTCTACACTCCTGCAAAAAAAGTTTACACATGAGGCGATCTCAAAATTTAATAAACTACTCGACGATATTGAAAACTGCACAAATGTTACAATTCAAGAATAGAGAGAGTATATTCTATTGAAAATAAATGATCAAAGCTGACAGACTTTATGAATTTACAGTTTTTTTTTTCTTCTGTCTCCTTTCTCTTCTTATATGAGAACTGTTATTTTGAAATATCTAATATGTTTTGTTCACTAATTGTACTTTTTATTACAGTCAGTAGTAATTCATGAATGATCTTATACCAGGAATTACTGTCGGATCATGCATGTAATTCCTACTTGGAAAATGTATTGCACCTACATACAGTGCGACCCACTTGGGACCGGAAAACCTTTAAAAAATCCAAAGTTTTTAATCGATTTCTGAAAGATTATTCGGAGATCTACGTTTACGCAAATTTGCAATATTTAATTTCAATTTTCAGGACATAATGTTATTTTTTTCATGTTGGAAATTGAAAAATTTATTTAGCAATTTTTGAAAAAAAAAATCTACCACAACACTGGATTCACCATCCTTCAATTAGGTTGAGCGCCAAATTTTAGTCATAACTCGATAATAATTTGTGTGTTATAAATTTATTGCCAATTGAAATTTTCCAATGAAATTTTGCGCTTAACCTAATTGAAGGGTGCTGAATCCAATGGTGTTGTCGATTCCTGATTCCTTTTGACAAAAAATCGCAATTTTTTTCATGAAAAAATAATATAGTATGCCCTGAAAATTGAAATGAAATTTTCCAAATTTGTGTAAACGTAGACCATCCCATACTCTTTCTGCTGAAACAAGAATAGATAAATCGGCTGAAAACAATATATTTTATAAGTGAGCTCCGGTTTCAAGCGGGCCAAACTGTATATTATTAAATATATGATGTAATGTTATAAAATGTAATATTGAAGAAAAATGTAATGCAATAACCGAAATAAATAAATAAAATACCTGCATGGCAGACGCCATTTTCTTCTGTTGAGGCAACGTGCAGTTATCCTCGATGGAAAGTATCACCGGGTACTCGGACGTGGCGAAAGCGTGCTCTTTGATCGTCTTGATCACGTCCACGAACTTGATCTTGGTGGTGAGCGTGTGGCCATGGTAAATAAAGGGGTACCCATCTGGGCCGTCCCAGCAGTCCAGCTCGATGCACCGACAGCCCATGCGCAGACAGCGCACGTACGCCTCGACAGATGACTCGCTGGATAGCTGGTCGCCGGTCAAGTAACTGGAAGGAAACGATTTTTGGGGTAACATGAAATTACCAACAAGAAGAAGATACAAAGACTTGCATGTCTAGGAATTACGGGGGCCATGAGTCTGGCACCACGGACTCCTCGACAAGCTTCCATCTTATGGCTTGCCTACCCAGCTATGTTATCTGCTAGCTAGTTTTCTCTCAAACAGGTCTCCCCATGTAGTGGTCGATGGAGTTTCATCTGACTCTCTTATCATAAATGCTGGTGTTCCGCAAGGATTAATTCTAGCACCAACACTATTTCTACTCCATATCAACGATTTTTTAGAAGCAACTTCACATCCAGTACATAGCTTCGCGGATGATAGAACCCTCCTTACCACCTTCTCTTCCAGGGCTCCAATACCAGCCAGGCAAATCAGAAATGAACGAGGGAGAAATGTTGACAACATAAATATGGACTTGGCATCAATTTTCGAATGGGGATCCAGTAACTTGGTAGATTTCAATGCAAATAAAACACAAGCATGCCTTTTCTCTAGAAAAGCCGATCTCACTGTGCTCAACATAAGCTTGTCAGGAGTAACCATACTTTTGAAGACATCCATTTCGATGCTTGATATCACTATCAGCAATAACCTTTCTTGGGAAAATCACGTGAGATCAATTGCTAAAAGTGCATCCCAAAAACTTTACGTTTCGGGCCAGGAGTTATTTCACTTCCAGTCAGCTGCTTATGATCTATAAGGCACATATCCGGCCTGTCCTGGAATACTGTTCCCATATTTGGAGTGCAGCACCCAAACATACCCTGAAACTGTTGGATTATGTCCAAAAAAGGGCAATTGGTCTCGTGGGTGATGCCTCGGTCACAAACTCACTCACTTCTCTGGAACACCGTAGAAAAGTTGGCGATCTGGCTCTATTCAATAGAAATTTTCATGGACGATGCTCTTCTGAAATATCAACAATTGTTCCTCCCTTGTCAGTCCACGCGTCATTAACCCGTCGAGTTGAGGCTTCGCCTTCTTGGTCACTTTGAAGACCTGCAGAACATCTCTTTCCAAAGACTCGTTCATTCAACGAACAGCGAGGCTCTGGAACACATTGCCAAGGGAGGTGTTCCCCGAGGCATAATACCTCTAGAAATTTAAGAAGAACACCAATTCCTAACCTAATTTCCCTTGGTTTTCACGATGTTCTCGAACATTACACGATATCCCTTTTCGTGGGAACTAGAACATAAAAAAAAACGCCAACCGCAGCCATGAAAACACTACTGGATCTGCCTCCCCTCTACTTGATGGTACAGGGAGAGGCTAGGCTTGGTGCCTTCAGACTGCCAAATACACTGGGCAATAACAATAAGGTATGGGATTGCAAGAGAACTGAGAAATTTGGCAGACCAGAACTGCGTGAAGCCATTATCGATCTAAATGGAAACCTAGTAGGCGACCTAGTGCGAGGAGGTATAGCTCCTGCCTACTAACTACCTAACTAGGTTGTGATCTAGAACGACAATGGTCAAGCTAATCTGGGTGCCAGGCCATCAGGGGATCGCTGGCAATGAGAAGGCTGACGAACTTGCAAGAAGAGGGTCGGACAACGAGCCAGATCCAGGACAAACTTTTACCAAAACGTACAGCACGAGTGTCAGTTTGAAACTGGATTCAGGCAAAACATAAGAGCTTCTGGGAAACAACAAAGTCAGGGGACTCACACTATCATATAAGGGATTGGACCCATATGATGTCCATAAAGGATTTCAATCACCTCGACAAAAAAACGAGTCAAATCGTTACAGGATATCCCTGGTTGTCTAGTGATTCATTTTGAAAGCTTTTATTCAACTTGCAATGTATGTTTGTTCGGGTGGGATCTTTGAACTCAATGTTGAAGTAGATCTTCTTCAAGAGATGACTCGCTGGATAGTTGGTCGCCGGTCAAGTAGCTGGAAGGAAATGGTTTCTAGGGTCACGTGACATTATCACAGATCACCCAACAACCAGATATAAAAGCTTTGATGCCGCCTTTGATGTCCAATGGCTCAACATTCGTTACCTTGAATACCACTATCGCATACTCGCAGATAAATGTATCGTTGATATCACAAATTCTCCTTTCAACGTACACTGGAAAAACATGCCTGCACTATTCTCAGAAATAGTGAAAGCACTTCTAAGACATATTCATAATAAAAAAATACTCATAGTGGGCGCCGTTGCCGAGTTTGTCTATGTGCTGAAATTCGCTAGATTCACGATGAGAAGGTACTGTCGGTTCGAATACGGCTATCGGCTGAGCATTTTTCTTTAAAATGTGTGATTTATGGTTGTAATCCTAGCAGCACCTCGATGCCCTAGAAGTGGTTCGGATTCCACTATAAGCTGTAGGCCCTTCTCTTCCTAACCCCGCACAAGTTTCGACTTCTGGGGAGTTGGTTCCCAACTTTGAAGTAGCGATATACAAATTGGCGAATTTGACTACACATATCAGTACCTATCTAATTGAGTTCAATAATGAAAATTACGAAAATAAGATTTCTGGTGACATTACTAATGTTCTTATTTTTTCCTACAAACAGACTATGTTGTGAATAAATATGGTTCCACAGTGTCAAACCAGTAAAGAGAGGTTAGTTAAACATATCCTACCCTGAAATTTCACAGATAGTTTCCTATTTTTGATCAAAAGCTTTTTAAAAATATTAAATAACCTCACTAAGACGTTACAAAATGACTTATCAAGTTACAACTCGTGAATGTTGATTTATTAATGCACATAGACACATTTATAGAAATCTCGATTTATTAGATACCTATATCAATGACGGCTAACTATCTGGACTGTCTGACGGGTTATACATGACTGTCCAATCACTCAGTTCAGTGTATTCTCCACCAGAGGGGTTTACTTGCCGTCTTTTGGGGAGAAGTCATTTGGGCGATTTAGCGATTTTCGCTGAATGAACAGTCATGTATAACCCGTCAGACGGTCCAGATATTTAGCCGTCATTGCCTATATAAAAAATATCTATGAAGAGTATCAATTATCTGACAATGATTTCACAGAGTTATCCCCACCATTCATGATTTGATTCATTTATCCATGTTTGGAGTTTGGGATTGTTAGCATACACTTTTTGATGGTTTATGAATGAATCATGGTGTCTATCGTTATGAAGTCTGAGGTTGGCGTAATTTATGGAACAATATTGAATAATTCCTTATTTTTTAGCATACTTACGTGTTATGTGAAGATGAGATCCAATAATGTGACAAAGGTTTAGACATATCTTGATAAACGGTATTCTTGGTGGGATCCCAGACATCATTTTGTTTGGAGAATAAAAAGTCTAAGAATTCTGGCACAGTGAAATAGGGCTCTTGAATCTCTCTTTGTGGATCTTTCAAGAAATCACAGATAAATTGGGACACTGCCCTGTCATCGTTTCCCAAAGGGTCATTTTGCTCATGCACCAAGAAGCTTTCCACATCTTGCAAACTGATTATTTTCAGATTGGAGGAATACTGTGATAATTTGTCAAATAAATCGCTACCCATCTTGAAAGGAAAACAAATCATTAGGAAAAAGTCGGCAGTTTTTAAACAAAGGTATTCTATCCAACAGTAGAATGAATGTATTCAGGAAAAAAAGGACACCTACGTCATCTCTCCAAGTTTTAATCACAGATGAATGTTTGGAATATGTTTCGGACCTATCAAATGTCCGTCATCAGCCAAACATTCAGGAAATGGAAAAATATGATAGTACAATCATATATTTCGGAATTTGTTGCCTCATTTATATGTGATTATTAAATCTTAGAATTGACTTGAAAATTCCATCACTCCCTTCATTATGATTGCAGACATAGAATAACCAAGAGGTAATCAAAAGAGAAACAGAAAAATGAAATAAAAACTCGCTCAGATTGAAAATAATAATAACAATAAAAAGTAATGTTAGTGCATACAAGATTGTCTAAAATTTTTAAGAATTATGCGATTTTCTTACGTTTCATATAAACATGAGATATGGAACATGAAAGGAAATGTGAATTGATGAGGGAATGAAAAATGGATAAAACAACTGCATGAAAAGTTTTGCCATCAGAAACAACCTACCCCTTCTTCAAACATTATTTTTTGGTACAAATTGGCAAAATCATCAAATCCAATCTCTCCCCTTTTCCTGGTATCCACTTCATTGAACATTTCTCTCAATTTATTGGTTGACATTTTCTTAGGAAAGAATGATTTGAGATCCTTCAAGTTTATCCTACAACATATTATTTTTCAATGAGACATTTTTTTTCTGATGTTGGACTTACGTTTCTCTGGAACTTTCCATTGCATAAAATTCTCTCCTAAGCCAACCCTGGATTTGTAGTGGATAGGGAGCTTTCATTGTATCATCTACTAGATGTTTAAGACCTTTTATCCAGAGAGTACATTCGGCTTCAGACAGTGCTGATAGTTGGAAATAGAAACAGTTGATATAATTTCTTATATTATTATTTTCTTTTGATTAACAGTACAATAGTTAAAGTACTGATTTCTTCTGAATGTTTTTGTGAATTCCAATTTTCAAAATGAATGTATAATTCGAATAACATAACAAATAAAATATTTCAGATGATTATAATCAGTATTGACCAAAAGATCCATGCTGAAATATCTTGGTTATTTAGTAGATCCATGACAAAAATGTGACAGGTGCAGAATCTTTTTTTTTATGAGAAATTTATCAATTTTCAAAATTTGGAGCAAAATTGCAACAAAAATGTGTAGAGATATTATGAGAATTAATAGGTATATGGATCAACTTATACCTATTCATCAAATATTCTAATATAGGTATATCTTTACTAGCTGACCCGGCAAACGTTGTTTTGTCATAAGCATTATTTCTAGGAAAAAATTTTCAGATAAATTTTCATCAATTTATTTCTAGTTTGGCTATCTATTGAAGCGGGATTCTTTAGCTTCTACATTTTATTTTCTACTTCTTTTTAGTTCGGCACTCTATATCTCTTCATTTTTTCAAACTACTCTTTATTTTCTACTCACTTCTTTTTAGTTTGGCTATCTATAAAAACGTGTTTCATCAGTTTTTCAAACTACTATTTATTAAAATAGCTGATACCCGGCAAACGTTTGCTATATATATTTATTTCTAGAAAATATATTTTTAGTTAAATATTCATCAATATACTTTTATTATCTTGTTTGCAACTTTTTTTCAGTTTGGCTATCCATAAAATCGTGCGTTTCATTAGTATTTCAAAGTACTATTTTTAATTTCTACTTCTTTTTAGTTCCACAATCTATCCCCGTTTCTTATACTACTATCCATTTTCTACTTCTATTCAGTTTGGCCTCGAGTTTGGCTATCCATAAAAGCGTGTTTCATTATAGTTTTTCAAACTACTAATTATTATTTATTAATCGCCATATTGGATCCGCCATCTTGAATTTCCCAATTTTGAAGAAAAAAATCATAATCTCCGACCGTTTTTGGATACAAATTTTGAATAGAATCGGATCATAATTACAAAACTCGTCCGCCATATTGGATCCCCCATTTCTAATTACCTAATTTTGATGAAATAATCATAATCTCCGACCCCAAAATCCCCCAGATACAAATTTTGAATGGATTCGGATCATAGTTGCAAAACTCGTCCACCATATGGGATTTGCCATCTTGGATTTCCAAATTTTGATGAAAGAATTATCTCCGACTCCGAAAATCCCCAGATAATCTCCGACCTCGAAAATCCCCAGTTAACAATGTTGATAGAATCTGACCATAATTACAAAAGTCGTCCGCCATATTGGATCCGCGATCTTGAATTTCCAAATTTATCCGCGATCTTGAATTTCCAAATTTTGACGAAAGAATCATAATCTCCGACTCGGAAAACCCCCAGATACCAATTTTGAATAGAATCGGTCCATGATTAGAAAACTCGTCCGCCACATTGGATTCACCATTTTGAATTTCCTAATTTTGACGAATAAATCATAATCTCCGACGCCGAAAATCCCCAGATACCAATTTTGAATAGAATCGGATTACAAAACTAGTCCGCCATATTGGATCCGCCATCTTGAATTTTCGATTTAAAAAATAGATTACAATCGATTCTCATACCAACTGAATACACACAAAAATTTTCATAGGAATTGGTGGAGCCGTTTCAGAGGAGTTTGGTCACTAACACTAACACAGTGACTGGGACAGGAGAATTTTATACAAGGTGTTCTTGAAATAAGTGCTGTATATTAGATTATAGTATGTTTGCAGAGAAAGCATGAATAATTCTAATAATAGTTATTTACCTGACAAGTGGGAAATAGAAATTATTAACGCACGCATGTGAGGATTGCCAGACAAAGCCATAGGCTGAGTCATGTAATCACATGAGTGCATTAATAATGTAGTATCCCATGCATTGCATACAAAATTTTATATACAACTGTCAACGTTTTTAAAACTATCTCAAAATGTACCTCATTGATATTCCACTTCCACATACTTACTCATGACAGTCTCCTGATAATTGAAAACACAAGTTGCCTGTGATATCATTGGATATTGAAAATGCTGTGACAAGTGTTATTTGAATTTTCTTCTTCAATAAAGGATTTATTTTGGTTGAGATTTATTTCTTATCTCATTACCGCACTAGTGCAGTAATGGATTCAAAGAAGCACTAGTGCTGTAATTAACATCATCATCACATTCAAAAAATTGTCAAATCATAATCATTACATGACAGTTGTGGATGAAGCACTTTTATTCCACTTCATTTTTATATTCTATTGCATAATATGGTCCCACAGAGAACATGTAAATCTTATCATTGTGATACAATATGAATATATCATATTATGTATAGGGTGTATAGGCTAATATAGATCAGTAATGAAGCCTTTGAAAATAGAAAAAATCAGGTAAAAATTAAAAAAATATATAGTAGGATGAAACTCATTGGAAAAGGAAGAGCATAGAAGGCAGACATAGGCAGATGAAAGGGAAAATGGTGGTGGAGATCTGAGGTCAGGAAGTGGTAGGGGGGGGGGGGGTGAGTTTTCAAGGGTGCAAAATGTTTTAACTTGATTTCCAGCCCTATGGAAAAAAGTTGGATGGGGCAGTGGTACATAAATAAAAAGATGTCTAACTTTATATCTACAATTTTTTTACATAACCTAAAAATTTATGTGAAAAATTCAAATAACCAAGTTCTTGTTTTTTTATTTTTATCTTAAAAAAAAATTATATGAAATTTTGTGAGAACTTACCTCACCATATCTCAAATATACTGTAATTTTTCTGATTTGGAATTTTCTTTTTTACTTTATTTTGACTTAAAATTGAAAAAACACCCAAGTTTTCAATAAAAACTTCTCATGTCAAAATATCTGCTTTTTTGAAAAAGTTCCTTGAAATCACTAATTTCTGATGACTATGGTAAATGGTCTCAGAAAATGCAAAGGAAGGAAACTGGAATCCTTTTTTTTTTTCATCATTATGTACAAATTTGAAAAAACATAAGATTCCATGTTCACTGATAAACAAAATGAAAAAAATCCATGAAACATTAAGATTGCAAAAAACATGTGAAAATAATTGATCTAACAAAGATTGGATTTAAAGGGGATTTCAACTAAAAAATTTGACTGCTGTTTTGTTTCTTTGCATTTTCTGAGAACATTGACTACAGTAATGTATATATATATATATTTACACCATCAGTGTTTGGGACATAAAAACCTAAGTTTTCAGAAAATGTAATGATTTTTTTCATAAGAGAAATAAAAAACCAAAAACTTGTTCATTGGAATTTTTTACATCAATTTTGAAGTTATGTGGAAAAAGTGTATATACAAGAGTTATAGATCTTATTATTAGCTACAACTTTGCCCTTCAACTTTTTTCCATAGGACTTGTAGTTCTGCCAGAAATACTATCTTTTACCCTCAAAAGCTAACCTTCCTGACCTCAGATCCACTGTAATTTATTTTTTCTTTCATTTCTGTTATATTTTCTTCCTCTTCCAATGGGTTTCATTCTACTTTTTTTTTCAGTTTCAAAAATTATCAACCCTGGTCTAATAAATTAAGCAGTAGATCCCTAGTAGAAAAATTCAAAACAAGGATTGTAGAATTTTATTTATTCTTCTCATGTAACTGCCTCCATTGATTCTGTAAGCTGATGTTGGATATTTTTGTAAGACAACTTTCTGCACATACTATCCCAATACCTAGTACCTTGATGAACATCTTACCAGCAATGCTCAATGTCTTCAGCTTGAATTCACTCCCATAAAACACAATGAAGGACTTATTTTCTGATTTCTTTGATTCATCTGGCCATTTCTCAAAGTCTTTGGAACCAGTTCCTGGTCTGATCTCTTTTACTTCTCCCAGATCCACTGACCCATCATTAGTGGGATTGTTAGTAGTAACTACTCGTTTCCAAATCAATTGTCTAGTTTCCCTCTTGATGGCTAGAGTCTTGCTTTCTGGTCTTTTTCTCCAAGAAAATTTTGTAACCAAGGTACCTCTCTCAAGCTGGCTTATTATTTGTTCCATTTCTGGTATATAGCCAGCATTCATCATGATTATTTTATGCAAGAAAAACTGTGAAATGAATTGAATGAGATGATCAATCATTATTAATTCAACATAACTATATTTTACTCTAGTATAAAACCTTTAATAACCTGAATGTCAACATTCTATGAAATTAGACATACTTGAAATGTGAAAATTACCAGTAAATTGACCATGTTGTGATAGTGAATTAATAAAAGAGAAACTTTTGTACATGAAAGATATAACAAGAAGAGTTCCAATCCTTGCATCCGACTCACCTTTTAAATCAGTTTTTAGATTTCCAATGCCCAAACCATGTTACCCCGCAGATCCATCAGCAATATTTAAAAAATCTAAAATCGCTGTATCATAATTAAAGTAACAATATGAGAGTTGAGACTGAAATTTTTTTAGAAAAATGAAAACAGGAAGAAAACCGAAAAGTTTCTCGAGTTCCAATTGTCAGAACTGACAATTGACAATATTGACATAATCGACATTCGACAATACTGACAGATTGACGGTTCCTGACTGACGTTTGAGAGTTAATTTGACAGATGCACTGCATTCGGACAAGCGTCTAGATATACTAGCGAATCTTTCAAACATCGAGGTCAAGTGACGTCACCAAACTACGACTACCAAAGCCAAGGCTATTCAACTCTATAAGGTTGCCTCATATTAACCTGCCCTGACGTCACTGTTTCCCCATCGTCTTTTGTCGAACGGCAAAATGAAAATGGCGGAGGTGAAAAACAAAACAAACAAATTTAGCATTGTGCAATCAAGTGAATATTGATAAATTTTGAAGTTTTCCAATATGTTTTTGTGTCCAAGAGATTGTTCACTGTTTTCCCAAAACATGCAGCAAGTACAAAAGACTGAAGACAGAAATCTAGAAAGGTGTGTTCCTCAGTGCTCCTGTTGTACAGACACATTACAGAAACTCAGTCAAATTCTTATTGCAATACCACTCCATTAGGACTGATTACTGTTGGCATTAATAAGGATATGGAGGTTGAACTACTGATAAAGCATTTTTTAATAAAGAAAATGTTATTGGGAAGTCTGAACCTAATGATGAAATCATGGTGGATAAGGGCATGCTGACAAGGGATGTGAAGAAATATCTTGAAATTGATTTCTGAGAAACAATTAACTAAAGAGGATTTCCTTCTGAATAAATTGAATGATTCTAACTCACTGGTTTTATTTCAGTATCAATTTGGAACATATTATTGTTTGAAAATGCAATAATAAGAAAATGAATTAATAAAGAAGTCATCACAATTCATTCCATTTTATTAATGCAATAAAAGTGCAACATAATGGAAATATCTTTGAGATATCTTCCTCATAACATTAACACAAAATGTATCACAAAAAAACTGGAATCTTTATGTAAGTTTTGGAGAAAGAAGAATCATACAAGAAAATTAGTTTCTTTCAAGTTCATTAGGGACATTTTAGGGCCATTATTCCCAACTGAATTTATCCATCATAAGTGTGTCTCTCTTCCAACTTCACATTTTTTATACCATCTCCTATCAAGAAATGGCATTGTTCCACAAAATGTTCTGAACCTTTACCTAAAATTTTGAGAAAATAATTCAAGCTGAATGTAATACACATTATTTAACAAACCTCTATGTAAGGACCTCAGTAAGGACACTTTATTTCCATGGTCTTCCTTCCTGAAAAATAATTTCATATTGAGAAAATCCTAACCATGGAAAATATTGGGACACAAATTTGTTTGCATGATTTGAAATTCAATATCATTTTCAATGAACATTTTGAAAGAGCTTTGGATTCATATCCAACTCCATGCTGAACAAATTTATTTGAAAAATCCTTTGGAAAGAAGAAGTTGATTGCCTTTTTTCCCAAGACTTCTTGCTACATGTAAAAATGAAGTAGCAAGTATAAGTAAAATTTAATAAACTCACCAGTGTTCCTGAGTACCATGCAATAGCTAGTTGTTTACATTGAGTTCATTGGCTTCCAAACAAAAAACAAAATAGACTGATATACCCTGTAAAATTAACTTCAATTATATAAAGGAAGAATGATTTTAGGGGGTCACTTTCCTTCTTTTAATAAGCAGGTAGCAGAACTATTGAAATGGTTTGGCTGTATAATAGATCATTGATTGATCTACTCTCTTTTTTCAATTTTCACCACTTCTGTTTGTTATATATGCAGCTTCACATATTCCAAGTCTTCATTCCTGAAATTTCATGTATTTTTTACCTGTGTGTGTGATAGATCAAAAGTGCACCTTCCTACCTGTCAATATAAGTCCCTATGAAATGTGTATACAAAACCGTGACATGCCTGCTTCACAGGGACATTCACATTGCCACAGCTCATCATTTTCCTTTGGAATTATCTGAATCTCATGTGGAGGCTGCCAAACAGGCATTTCATAACATTTGTTTGTTCTATATCCACTCTTGACTCCACACAATAATATTATGATATTTATGATGTGACCAGCCTTGAATAATACTACACCATATTATTATACAACCTCTCACACTCTTTCAAAGATATCTTCAGTCTTCTTGTCACCCTGTTTTCAACTAAAAGTCTATCAAATTCGCGATTCTTTCGAATTCAAATTCAAAAATTTTTTCAATTCATTTGACAGTGACACAAACGAAATCTACAATCACGTGGTGGGGAAACACTGACGTCACGCCCCTCCGCGCACCCCCGCACCATAATGCTATACTATGAGGTAACCTTATAGAAGTTAATTAGGCAATCCAAACCACGTGACATTTTAGCTGACAAGATGGCGTCTGGTTGGCAAACAAAGATTATACATCACTTGTAATTAAATTGTATTTTGCCCGAATCACCCTATTATTCTGGTAGTTTTATGTGTCAGGTGTTTGAGGGAGTCTCGGAGCTGAATTGAACAGTGCTTCAATTATGCTGAGTTCATATTTCCAGAAGTTATTGCAGGAAAACCCAGAGGTTGGTCAGAGGTAAACATGATATTTATTGTTTTTTCGGCTATTTTTCTTAACTAACCAGTAACTTTTCATTCCTGAAACTATCATACAACCATAATTTGTTTGTAGATATCTGACGAAGCTGATGTTGATCAAGGATTTGAAGCCCTCCACATCTGAAACTGCTGACTGATTAGACTACCTCATAATTATACTCTCCTACTATATATAGTGACCCACAGTTTCTACCCTCATGAGCAAATGAAAGCATTCAAAACCCTTGTTGTTCACAAGTATTTTTCAGCAACTATTGTCCAGAAAGTAGACAGGAAGATGGATGATTTCATGTCATAGATGGAAAGGTAACTTTTTACTTTTATACCTAAATACCTTTCATGATAGGAACATTTTGAATGATGAAATTATGTTATTCATATATTTTTAAATATATTTCCTACCTCATATTCATGTATATCTTATGCAATTTTTTTATAGGTGAAAAATTCACAATCAGATTCTGTGCTAATAAGTAACTTGAGGCTTGGGCAAGTAAATAAGGAACAGTTTCATGTACTGATGTATGTGCTTTGTGACCCATGCCACCACTCTCACCATGATTGTGCCCATCGTCATACCAATAGCAGAAATGGACATAGGTACAGTTGCTCTGAATGGTTTAATACAAAATCCCTACTATATCTTCAATGTCCAGAGAAATGTGTTTTTTGGGAACAACATTCACAAATTGCTTTGAAGTTTCATGCCGAAGTTATAATACCTGATGGACTTTTGGGTGGATATTAATTTCACCAGAAGTGAACTATTGGTGTAAGTGTTCAAGAGCTGATATGATGGAACCCCTATGACTATAGTTGTGACAGTGATAAAGGGAAATTGTATGGTTCTATTTTGAATGTGCAGATATTTCAGGTACACCAGAATCAGCATGGTTTTGTGAATTCTGATTCAACAAGTTCTATAAAAAATATGTACCTATTAATAATAAATATATCATTCAATCATTGTTTATTATTGTTTCAATCAGATCACTGAATAACTATAATGTTCTATGAAGATTTTTTCATGACTAATGTAGATCTTTTGTAATATAGTGGAATAATACAATGTACTTTTCATTTAATGAATATTACAATTATTTTGATATACTTACTTTATTTGTTTTACATTTATAATTGATAAAAATAAATCACAACAAACTGTAATTTTTAAAAGTACTTATAATCTTGTAGATTTTCACCTTCTTTTCACCAATTTTCTCTTCTATTTCTTTATCTCCCAGGACACTTTCTTCATTACACTAAAATAAATGAAAAATAATGTAGTAGTAGTATTAGGTAATCAGGTGTTTTCTTGAGAACATACCTCCAGGTCTCTCGGTTCTGATGCTTGATTCATGATTTGAACCTTTTGTCTGCTCTCAGTTTTTGATCCACATCAGTCTTGCATTTTGAATGGACAAGAGATTGATGACCCATATTATATTGCAATGGGACCCAAGCTGGATATTCTCATCTTTCAGGCACTACGTTCTCCTACAATAAGGTAGATGATGAATTTATGTATTAGAAACACGAGGGGTGTCTCACTTCAACAAAATGTGTACACCATATTGGATATTGTGAGATTCGAAGCAATATTGATTAGATTTGTAGCAATCCCTCAAGATTTGCAAGATTTCCAAGATTTCTCCAGATTTCTAGGGATTTTCTTAGGATTTATTGGATTCATCAAAGATTGAGGGATTCCTGAATATTCATCAATATTCCTGGGATTTCCCAAAAATCTTCGAGATTTTCAAGATTTCTCGGATTCCTAAGGATTCCTCAAGGATTTACGAGATTCATCAAGGATTGAGAGATTTCTGGAGATTTTCAGTATACATGAGACTGTCGAAAGTTTTGCAAGGTTCATCAAAATTGAACGGATTTTTTCAACATTTCAGTTTTCAAGATCAGAAAAAAAAATTCTGGTCATAATGGTTGACAATCATTATGTTCTTTCAAGAATAAAATACACTGTTATGAGAAACAAAAGTTTCAGAAAAGAGAAATGCTAATAACCTTCAGAAAGTATACCTCTCTGACAAAATGATAGCGAATCCTCGTTGCCTCGCTGCCACTGACTCCAACTGGTCGAGGTCAGATTTGAAAAAAATTGAATCTCGTGACATTTTCATTTAAATAAGCATTCGCTTTTCTTTTACCGGGTCTACACAAGTACACATAGTGTGGAAATTCTCTATAGGTCCATCGAAATAAGAGACCTACACAATGACTTATTCATTGTATTTTTTTTTTTGAATTGACTCAGCCGTTACTTGATGGAAATTCATGATAAATGTAAAAACTTCACAAACGATAAGATTTCCACAAAATTTATTAAACACACGACATGTTTCGCTAACACAGTAGCTTCGTCAGGTAATATACTGGTACAATGAATATTGTACCAGAACACTGTACAATGAATATTGTACCAGTATATCACCTGACGAAGCTACTGTGTTAGCAAAACATGTCGTGTGTTTAATAAATTTTGTGGAAATCTTATCGTTTGTGAAGTTTTACATTATTCATTGTACATATTAGCTTTGTCTAATAAAACGGCAAAGCTTTGGTTTTCTTTGCGAAAGGAAATATTCTCATGAACTTATACAGGGTGTCCCATTGGGAAACGGACAAACTTCAACAGTGGGTCGAGCTCATCATGGTGGTTCTGAATATACCATATTTGTAGAGTCTCGCAAGTTTTGTATTCGAGATATAGGGTGTTTTATTAATTTTGTTCAATTCTTTGTGCGAGGACATAACTCACGAACCACCCAGTATATTCATTTGGAATTTGGTACACAATTTCGACTTCTATCAAAGCGACTCACCTATCAGTCACGAGAAAAACCCATCAGGACCGGATCAACGAAAATTGATCATATATCTGGACCCCAAAAATATCACCCTGTATTTTCGAATTTCCAAAATCCGCTCACATATTTGGAAAGTGCATGAAAATCTGAATCGTATGATGTATTTTCCATTTTTCCGCATGCTATTTCACTAGGTAATATCTGATTTTGAATATGAGGTTTCATGCATTTGGATAGGTAAAAATGATATGTTTTGAGTTTTCTCAATCGAATAACAAAAACCATCCAGAATCACCCAGTATATTCTTTTGGAATTTGGTACAAAAGTCCTCCTTCTTGTACCCCAGCGACTCACCTATCAGTCACAATGAAAATCCAGGTCCTTCTAGGCCCGAAAAAAAACATCCAGTATTTTCGAATTTCCAAAATCCGAATCCATATTTGGAAAGTTCACAAACAGATGAATCGAATCGTGTACTTTTCAATATCCAGCATGCTCTTTCACTTATTAATTTCTGATTCTGAAAACTCAAAACTTTCCATTTCACCTCGATTTCTACCTATCCAAATGCATAAAACCTCAAATTCAAAATTAGAAATTCAGTAGTGAAATAGCATTCGTATGAAAATGAAAAGTAGACAATCCGATTCAGCTTTTTGTGCAACTTTCAAATATGTAAGCATATTATGGAAATTCGAAAATACAGGGTGTTCTTTTTGGGGCCCAGAAATATAATCAATTTTCGTTAATTCGGACCTGGAATTTTTCCGTGACTGATAGGTGAGTCGCTTTGGTAAAAAAAGAAGGAATTGTGTACCAAATTGCGGAAGAATATACTAAGTGGTTCGTAAGTTATGTCCTCACAAAGAATTGGGCAAAATTGATAAAACACCCTATATCTCGGATATAAAACTTGTTAGACCCTACAAATATGGTATATTCAGAACCACCCTGATGAACTCTACCCACCGTTGAAGTTTTTCCGTTTCCCAATGGGACACCCTGTATAATCTCCAAAAGTTGAAAAAAATCTAATTAGGGAAGATGTTGGATTGAGAGATTTGCGCGTGGGATTGAGAGATTCTTGCTTGGGATTGAGAGATTCTTGCTTGGGATTGAGAGATTGTCACGATATTTTCGGGATTGGTAGTATTCGAAGAAAGATTGAGAGATTCGATAAGAGATTTATGAAATCTCAAGAATCGAGCTGTGATTTCCAAAGATTGACACATTATTTTCGCGGATTGTCAGATTTGAAGAAACATTTAGGGATTCGAAGAGATATTTGTGGATTTCCAAGATTGAAGCTTGGATTGGTGAGATTTCCAAGATTCGAAGCGGATTGGAAAGGTAGTGTACACCAGATTGTCAGAGTGAGACACCCCTCGTAGAAACATGATGTTTCCATACTATGTAGGACCATCAAAAGTAATGAGTATTGGTTTATTTTATCAAAATGAAAAAAAGATAAGTTTTCCATAGGATGAAACACTAAACTCATCAGTTCTAGAGTAGGTAGGTACATATAAATAATATCAAAATCTCTTTTCTTATAGGTACCTGTTATAAAAATAGTGTCTGCCACATATCCTCTGGTTTATTATGATTGATTCTGTTGCTTCTCTTGATGGCTGCTATCCACATTTCCCTAATTTTTCTTGATAGATTCTTCATCTGTGGGTAATGCTCAGAGTTTTTCACAGTATTACAGTAGGAATGTGACAAAACAGCAGATGGTCCCGATCTGCACTGCTTCCACAATCCACCACAATTCACGTTACTGGCAATTTTTTCTTTGAAATCATACTGAGTTTTCATTATTCACAATAAATCTAGCCGAAACTCGATTAAATAATACTGTAAGAGGCTTCCAAAACCCATAAAGTTCTCAAGTAAACAAACTTGTCTTTGGTTTATTTGCCAACCAGACGCCATTTTGAAATTATTTGACAGGTCGTTGGATTGCCTAATAGACCTTGTACCAAAGCGGCGTTCACAACCAAACTTTTTACGTTTTGCTTTTTACAGATTGGTGAAGCAGAATCTGAAATTAAACGTGAACTGAACCCATGCAAATGTCGTTCAAAACTCAGTTGCCTTGGTTTTGTTATTTGTTTTTCATTATAGGGATTCCCTTTCGTGCGCTCCAAGCGATAAAAAAATATATTGATCAGATAATTAATAATATTCATAGAACTAGCGGTGACAAAAATTTATCCTTATTCAATACTTGAAGAGAAAAATCAATGTTCAACAAGAAAATAATGAATTGAACAGTATACCTATCTACTATTCTGTGGATTCATGAAAAAATTTTGAAAACATTATCATAACTTCCATATTATTACAGAATGTTTCATATTATTCGTCTATTGTTACTATTTCCACAGACAATGGCTTCTTGCAACGCAAAAAGCTAAATATTTTCAGCTTTTTGCGTCATTTCAATTACAGATTTTGCTTGCTTCACCAATCAGAATACGAAACGTAAAAAGTTTTTGGTTGTGAACGCCGCTTAAGAAGTAAAGCGATAGTGGCAAAGAAGACTAGGTTAAGGTTAGTCTGACAGCTGACTTCCACGTTGGTGACTAGGGTTCAATCTCTGCGAGGCGTCAATTTTTTGTTCAAATTATTTTCACTCAATTAATTTTTCAAAAATATACTTTGCAGAGAGAATTTTCATTTTGGACAAGTTAGGTTGAAGGTCCTTTTCTTTTTCATGCAGAACAGATATTTTCCTTCCTCATATTATCTTATGAGTCTTATAAACACGAATAACCTTCTAATAACCTTGAGGTTTGAAAGATTCACTGGTGTAGCTAGACGCTTGTCACATTCGGCACTTCGGCGGTGCCTCATTCCTGATCAGTCATTAGATATATCAGGATGTTTCTCGAAATTTCGACACAGGTACTGAGCACTGATTTATAGACTAATCTAGACCGCCCTTCCAATTCTATAAGGAAAAAGGATCTGAAAAGACATATTCATATTGATGATTAGTAATCTCAATAAGTATCCTACAAACAATATTCTTTCTGAGATTCTGGAAAAAAAACTTCGATTAGTAGTGCATTTTTTTGATTTTTTGTACCCACCTTGTTTGTACCATATATATTATTTATTTCAATTCACACATACGAAAGAAAACATGGATCCATCTTTATGAGAGCACAGCTCCATCGAAAAAACGAGTGTTTCTCTTCTATAGTGCATAATTAATTTGGGAAAGAACTGGTATAAACCACTGTTTATACCTAACTCTTGAAGGCGACACCCTCCTTTTGTATTTTATGCATTACGAACGCTAAAGTTGATACACTCCCCTCGTAAGGGTACCTGACGTGATTCCATACCCACCCACATACACATGAATGTCGACTGAATTTTTGACTGTTTGATATTAAATGAAATATTTAGTGAATCGATGAAAGCCGTTTTTTATGGAGACATATTCGAAGAAGAATAGAAATATGATCTGTATTTGAGGAATGACTATAATTTCATGTTCATATGGAAAGTCATCTTAAATATCTCCATATTTCATTGATCTATCTGGAATGACAATCAAAAATGTGAAGCAACGAAGAATTGCTCTAAAAACGAATAAGGAGTTCTTCCAAATACGGGATCTGATATTCCGAGACATCTGATGGGAGAGTTATTTGCATTATTCCTGGATTATCCTAAAAACAAAGCTAGAGATAGTTTTATGCTGATGATGATGATGATTGCTTCATATATACATATACCTACTCATTTTATTCATTGACCTGGGAAGCTATTCACTGATGATGAAAACCAAAGTGGAGTGTGTCCTGTTAACGAGTTATTATCTTCCAAGATTCTGAGAAATCTGGAATAATTTGCATTGTTCCTGGAATATCCTGAAAAAAGAACATGAATTAGTGATTTGTGTTTTTTATTATTTGCGCTGTATACCTATTATTCATTAAAATTCACACATATAAGAGAAAACATGGGTCCACCCTTCTGAGAGCACAGCTCCATTGAAAATATCGACTGTAATTTGGAAAGAACTGGTATGAAACCACACTGCCTATAGAAGGCGAGACCCTCCTTTGTACTTTGTAAAGAGGCATTACGAACACCAAAGTTGATACACTCCTCTCGTAAGGGTACCTCACTTCTCACTAAATTAGGTACAAAAATCTTGAAGATCTTCGTGCAACAACAGAGGCAGTTAGTTACTATAAGAATAACAAAGACATACTCTGATGATTTCGAATGCATTAAGACGTATTGAGAAAGTGTGTGAGAGAAAATGGACAACAATTTGAACAATTCAATGAATAAGTTACTGAATAATTTCGAAATTCAATTGTTGTCGCAAATATTTAATCAGGTGCTTACTCTACATTATGAACTTCTTATTACTATTTATTTGTTACTATCAGGTAACTAAGTTTTGTAAATTGATTAGTGTCAGTATTGTTTTTGTCCTCTTAGTGGAAAAATCAAAGGGCATTTTCCTTCAATTCGAACTTTTTTTATATGAAAAATCTATAGCTCAATATTAAAATTCAATGTTTTAGTGATTTTGCTGCTTTTTGAAAACTTTATATTCATACAATATATACAGGCTGATTCACGGTGAATGGTACATTAGACGTTTCTGGTGAACGCAAATGAGGATTATTGAGAAAATTTGGCGCCTTGAATAATTAGTTGTGTTCTATCGATCTGAAATATTCTCAGCGCTGCGACGTTACCGCTTATATTGAAAAGTGGCAACAACTTTGATTTTTTCAATGAGACACCCTGTATATCATTTCATTCTCTGGAAGATGTCAGTCATTCATATACCTTATGGATATTTATTACAAATCCAAAAAAAAGTTATCAAACCAATTTAATGATCACCTGCTTAGAAAGATGAAATGTCAAATTGGTGTTATAGTATAGGCTTAATACTTCCCCTATAAGTAATAAAATTTCACATGCCCAAATGTACAGGTTTCCTGAGACATTTGCAAAAAAAAAACAAAATCTTGAGATAATATTGCTGTGTTGAAGAAACAAAATTGTAATGCTCAATTTTGTTCACATATTCAATGGATAATTTCTCAAACAGGTTGCACTTTGAGACATAACTGTTGAAATTTAAATGTATATAGATATCTTGGGGTATAATGTATCCCTATAAATTAAGGCAGCTTGTTTCGAACTGTAAAACCCATATAGGTACTTAACTATACACAGTAGGTATCTGAATATAAATGGAAAACATAACTTTTGTTATTCCTTCTTTGATTGCTTCTGCAGTATACGCCTCAGAGACTTCAGATCGTATTCAATTCACATTTCACATCTCACCTCAATCCAGAGATCAGCTTTATATATCTTTTTGTTTCAATCTTATAAATTCTCGAAACCTACACGGAGAAAAAAAATCACTAACCCTAAGTGAATATTTAATAGTGGCAAGTGAAAACTTGTATACTATATGGGACAAGGAAACAAGTTAATAACCACAAGAATATTTGTGTTCCTGAAAATGTACACCTACCACTATTGACCTGTTTCATTAAATTTCAGAGTGATAACGGTTAGTGAACACATCACTTGTCATCAGTGACCTATTCAATTGTCATCAGTAACTCATTCACTTTTCATTAGTGACTTGTTCACTAGTCATTAGTGACTTGTTCACTAGTCATTAGTGACTTGTTCACTAGTCATTAGTGACTTGTTCACTAGTCATTAGTGACTTGTTCACTAGTCATTAGTTGCCTAATTACATGTCATTAGTGACTCATCTACCCGTCATCAGTGACTTATTTACTTGCCAATAGTGACTTATTCACTTGTCATTAGCTAGTATAAAAAAATAACTCCATTGTTCTCTGAAAAATGATGAAACCTTGGTAATAAGACAAAAACACATGCATTCAAAACATTTTATTATATAGGTATCATGAATCCAGAAAATACAAAAATGGTAAGGCTGGCGACAAATATTGAGATACAAGATACCGCGTATATCAGCATCATGCACCGAGAAAAACGGTACTCTCACTCACTGCACTGCACTCTGGTTCACTATCTTTTTCCTTCCAGCATTGAAGATGAATCAACTTTCATACTTTTCAAACGTCACTTCCTTCCACTTCGAGTATCATAGGGAGTGGAAAAAAATCCTGTACATATGTAGAAACAATTATGTACTGTTCTAGAAGAGTTTTGTATTTCATTATCTCCTTCAAGAGAACAGATCAAGAACTCAACACCCCACAGCTCAGAGCACGGCCACAGAGCACGGCACACAAACAGAGAATTCTCATACGAATATGATATAGTAGTTGTTCGAAACTGCATGACTTGAAATTTCAATGTTACTAGTGGGAACGCAAGTATACTAACTTCACGAATGCTAAGATCGAAATGACGCCGTGGACTCGTGGACACTGGACAGTGATCGCGTTGGGCGTGGGTACTCGAATGATATCGGAGATGTCCGAACGGAAAATAGATCTATAACTACAGGTGAGCTGTCACCTGCAACAATCGACTTGATAGATTGTCTTTATTGATGAGTTCGCTCAGAGCAAGTGATCTTATGTCAGAAAATTAATTTAATAATAGTGAGTATTCGTTAACATAGCACTAGTTTAGTGTTCACTTAGAATTAGCGAACTCTAAGTAAATATCGAGTTGGTTGATACCAACAAGTGTTCTGACCACTTACAGCAGAAACTTCGTTCCAGAAATATAGTTTTGCCTACTGCAAGTACCATATTTTCCTACCGTCGGTGAAAATGTTCTTGTCACAATCGACTTTTTTTCAAGAAAACAATTTACTTGGCCGAGTTTTCTCAGTGTATATCATATGTGGTATGAATGAAACATAGGTAGGTACGTACTGGATGGTATAATTTCCACAATAGATCTAGAAAATTCCAACTCATCAGTACGTAGAATTCAAGACATTTATTTAATGAATGAGTTTTTCCAGGAAACTTGACCTCTTATACTCTCATATGTACGGAATAGTTTAGTATGTATCATATATACAGTCTATTAATTGAAAATGTGATATTATCACATTCAGTACCTTGTTACTCTTCCGTCGCGAAAATAGAACCACTGAAGAAATATCAGTATTATTCTGATTCAACGCTAATAAAAAATTCGTACATGGAACTGCCAAATATTTTCATCTCATCATTTATACTTTATGACAATAACTAATGACCCAAATCCTGAAAGATTTCCAGCTGTGAAAATCCAACAGAGTATAATATCTATCTATTTCGAATATTTTTATCGGACGATTCCAGTTAATCCGCTCATAAAATGGAAGTACGCATACTAGAGGATTTGAAATATGCTCATTATATGATTGGCTTATAAAAAAAGAATGATCTATGAATCAAATCAATATTTGTATTTTAATAAATCATATCAATGAAACTAAACATTATTAATGAATGTTTTGAAGTTGATATACACTTATGCTGTGATATAGCCAAGTTCGATAACTTATTAACCTAGTGTTCAACATAAAACCGTATCCATTTCAAAAATGAATTTAATGTGACTATCAGAAACAAGGAAATGTGAGGGATATATCTAATTGTAAATTGATAACAAAATAAGAAAAAAAGAGAGGGTGGTATAACAGCTTGGCCACTCTATAGATTTTTTGAAACTATAGAGTGAAAAGGCATGTTTTGGATCATCTTGTATAATATGGATATATGCCTAATTTGCTGCTGGAACTTGGATGCCGAGCATTTGTTTCTCCGTTCGGAAAACCCCATTATTTATCTTTTTTGGATTTTAGGGTTTACCCCCTTCAAATCCAGACCTTTGAGCGACCCTTGAGCCCAATTAGTTAATAATAATAGATGATTTAATCTCAATGTTACAATGATGTGAACATTTTTTTCTCTGCATAATTCTTGCATTTAGCTGAAGATGAACCTATATAGGTTCAAAACATGTCCTAAAATCGTTTGAGATTTTCATTACAGAATTGTGGAGATTTTCTAATAAATGGCGAATGCGATTCAATACACCCACCAATATATTATGAGATCCAGAAGCGTATAGTCGACAGTTAGAGCATGTCTCGTACTTGTATATGAATCAACCTAGAGAATTGTTGTAGCATGACATGGTAGTCTGAAAATAACGTATTGTTGCACTCACGATGCATTTAAGTAGCTATATGAAATACGGAAATTCTAACAAATGGTGGATGCGCAAAAATCCCACCAATAATACCTTGATGGCAGTTAGCACCGCATTATTCTAAGAGATTATATACAGGGTGTTTCAAAAAAACCTGACCCCCTCTCTAGGGTAGGTAGAACACTGCAACATAAGTTGGGTTTGCTCAGTAAAAAAATGTCGTAACGGCATCCGTTATCAAGATACAAGGTGTTGAAAACATGATTTTTTTGAACATTTCTCAAGATTATGTCGAAACTACTGGCACCAATGTGATGATTTTATTGAAATCTCCAAACTCTTTATTTTGGAAGTTTTTCACGATGTATTTTTCGCATTATCTCGATTCATCTCGATCATCACCTGGATTTTCCGATTTTATGTAGTTTGATAAAAAGTATTCTGTTGACTGTTTTGTATTCAAGCACGGACCACTTCAATCTATGACAATAAAATTCAGAGGAGACATAAATACCTCTCTTTTATTGTGGATGGGGGCCTCAACGAAAGTTGCAATGTTCAAATGTAAAAGGGTTCACAACGATATCTGGGATGTAATATGATTAACCTGCATATGAAAGGATGGTAAAAACAATTTCCATGTACTTTCTACTCATAAATTAACATCCGAAACCATACAAATTACAAATCTTGCTACATCACTTGATATAGGGCATGTCAAAATAACCTGACCCCTTGCTAGGGTTGGTAGAACACTGCAAAAGAAGTTGGGTTTGCTCAGTGAAAAAATGTCCTAACGGCATCCGTTTTCATGATTTAAGGTGTTGAAATAATGATTTTTTTACACATTTTTCACGATTATGTCGAAACTACTAGCAACATTGTAATGAAATTTTGTATGGATGTTTCTTGAAATCTGACACATCGTATGAATTTGTTTTTATATCTCTCATAGAGGGCGCTAGTTACACGGTTCGTACCAAGTAGTTTAGAACATAGCTTTATTGAGGTTGGATTTTTCAACTCAAATATGATATGAACCTGAACATCATTCAATTTTACACCAAAAAGGTACTCTGGGTGAAACTCGATACTATGTTCCGTTTTCGGAATATATCGATTTGAAAATAATGAAGTAGTAATGATGCTGGTATAAAATGAATTTTATTGAGTTCAATTACCTATTTATTCAGATTCAAAAACAATGAAACTATTCTTGTGCCAAAGTTATTGATGGAACAAAGAATCATGAGTAGAAAATCAAGAGATATTTGACTAGAAACATGGAATATTGAATCAGTTAGAGTGAGTGTTCAAAATGTCTTACTTTTCGACGAATACACGATTCTTTATTCTTTTCTTAAGAATGTATTATCCTTCTAAGCAGTTGAGGATCAGCTGTTAGGTCATTTAAGTGATGTTTAATTATGTCTTACAACTCTTGACGTGAATTTACCTATGTAGCATAGACTTCCTGCTCAAGATACAACAAAACTGTGTAATCCATGTTCTTAGTCAAGTCTGTTTTGATGTTATTCTTGTGATTCGTTGTTAAATCAATGAGTTTTGCATCAGAAATGTATTGTTGTTTTCGGTTTTCAATAAATAGGTGAAAATTTTTCATAATACTCACTGTAATACAAAGCTTTATACCAGCAACAGTTATAACTTCATCATTTTCTAATCGAAATATTCCGTAAACGGAACACAGTATCGAGTTTTACCAAGAGTACATTTTTGGTGTGAAATTTAATCATCAAGTTTGGAGTGAAAAATCTAACCTCAAAAAAGTTAGCTTCAAAACTACTCGGTACGAACCGTGTAACTAGCGCCCTCTATGAGAGTCAGATATGAAAACTAATGCATGCGATGTGTCAGATTCCAAGAAACATCCACACGAAATTTCATCACATTGTTGCCAGTAGTTTCGACATAATCTTGAGAAATGTTCAAAAAAATCATGTTTTCAACACCTTGTATCTTGATAACGGATGCAGTTAGGACATTTTTTTACTGAGTAAGCCCAACTTATTTTGCAATATTCTACCTACCCTAGCAAGGGGGTCAAAAAAACCTAACCCCCTTGCTAGGGTAGGTAGAATATTGCAAAATAAGTTGGGTTTGCTCAGTAAAAAAATGTCGTAACGCCATCCGTTTTCAAGATACAAGGTGTTGAAACAATATTTTTTTACACATTTTTTACGATTATGTTGAAACTACTGGCACCATTGTGATGAAATTTTGTATGGATGTTTCTTGGAATCTGACACACCGCTGGCATTTGTTTTTATATCTGACTCTCATAGAGGGCGCTAGTTACACGGTTCGTACCGAGTAGTTTTGAACATAACTTTTTTGAGGTTAGATTTTTCAATCCAAATTTGATGTGAACTTGAACATTATTCAATTTCACACCAAAAAGGTACTCTGGGTAAAACTCGATACTGTGTTCCGTTTTCGGAATATTTCGATTTGAAAATGATGAAGTGATAACTGTTGCTGGTATAAAGATATGTTTTAGAGTGAGTATTATGAAAAATTATCACCTATTTATTGAAAACCAAAAACAACAATACATTTCTGATGCAAAACTCATTGATTTAACAATGAATCACAAGAATAACATCGAAACAGATTTGACTAAGAACATGGATTACACAGTTTTGTTGTATCTTGAGCAGAAAGTCTATGCTACATAGGTAAACTCACGTCAAGAGTTGTGAGACATAATTGAACATCACTTAAATGACCTAACATCTGATCCTCAACTGTTCAGATGAATAATACATTCTTAAAAAAAGAATATTGAATCGTGTATTCCTCGAAACGTAGGACATTTTGAACACTTACTGATTCAATATATCATGTTTCTAGTCAAATATCTCTTAATTTTCTACTTATGATCCTTTGTTTCATCAATAACTTCAGCACAAGAATAATTTTATTGTTTTTGAACCGAATAAATAGGTAATTGAACTCAATAAAATTCATTTTATACCAGCATATTCCGAGAACGGAACATAGTATCGAGCGAGGTATCGAGTTTCACCAGGAGTACCTTTTTGGTGTAAAATTGAATGATGTTCAAGTTCATATTATCATATTTGGATTGAAAAATCTAACCTCAAAAAAGTTATTTTCAAAACTACTCGGTACGAACCGTGTAACTAGCGCCCTCTATGAGAGTCAGATATAAAAACAAATTAATGCGATGTGTCAGATTCCAAGAAACATCCATACAAAATTTCATTGCAATGTTGCCAGTAGTTTCGGAATAATCGTGAAAAATGTGTAAAAAAATTATTAATTCAACACCTTGTATCATGAAAACGGATGCCGTTACGGCATTTTTTCACTGAGCAAACCCAACTTATTTTGCGATGTTCTACCTACCCTAGCAAGGGGGTTAGGTTTTTTTGAAACACCCTGTATATAATCTCTTAGAATAATGCGGTGCTAACTGCCATCAAGATATTATTGGTGGGATTTTTGCGCATCCACCATTTGTTAGAATTTTCTTATTTCATATAGCTACTTAAATGCATCGTGAGTGCAATAATACAATATTTTCAGACTACCATGTCATGCTACAACAATTCTCTAGGTTGATTCATATACAAGAACGAGACATGCTCTAACTGTCGACTATACGCTACGTGGGTGTATTAAAGCGCATTCGCCATTTATTAGAAAATCGTGTTCAATAGTCGGAATGCAGGTTGGAATAGTCATTTACTGGCAATAACTGATTAGGTATCGATGTCTTTCCACGTCGATTCATCGGATGATAGATTTTGCTAGATATGCTCATTGCTAGAATTCATATACAGGTACTAGTTGAAACTTGATGGTTATATTTTGAGCATCCGCCATTTATTCATATTTTATATTTGTGATTTGTGTAATTCCAATGGAGTTAATATTGTACAGTTTCTTAAAATTTATTTAATTTTTTTAGAAATTAGATAATTATAGATACAATATACAACAAAAAGCAACTAAAATTCTGTGGAAAATTTGAAGAGTTACAATAAGTTTTGTTTAGATATCATAACAGAATACCTACAGCTACTTTTCTGGCTAATGTCACAGAATATTGAATTATATCCGTACGATATGTTTAAAAAATAGTTTTATATTCATCATTTCATAGAATCGATTGGAATTGAATTGATGGAAATATGTTTGATGGAAATTTTTGACTCGCCTTTTTTATATCTGATGTTGATTCATTCATTGAAATCATTCGATGTTGACGTTCCCTTACTTGTTAAGCAGAGCTAATTATTTCGAATGACATTTACTCTGGAGTCGAGGTTGGTGAATTTGCTATCAGCTGTTTTCAAATTGAGGGAACTGAGAAAGAGGCTTATCCAAACCATTTCTAATCTTATCCAATTGGTATTTACTCACCCTAATTCCTATGTAGGTATGTATGTCCTTTCTTTAGTCAATGACTAGTTCATGACAATCAATACATGGAACACAAATACAGTCAAATTACAAAAAATACAGACACAGATATTTGATTATAATGAATACAATAATAATTACATTATAAGCCCTATAATGACCTGAAAAAGCCACACAATAACAGGAGAAGTATAAAGCTATTATCACGATCACGAAAAATTATGTCGTCATATTATTACATTGATATTTTTCTTCATAACCTATACCTCTTGATTTTTTCAACTCCTGTGATCAGCCTAACATAGTTTTCAATATACCCAATAGTTATAAAAACAGAGAGCAACTCTATATTTGAAGATTTTCTACATGTATTAATAATAATAATAATAATAATTGAACTCTTAACCTTTTCAGTTTACAAAATAAACAAAAAACTGAAATGAAAGTATTATACAATGTTATTAATATGGTATATGTATAGATAGAAGAGGATAGATATAATGCATCGATCTAAAAAATGTATGTAATATATGCATAGATAGAAAAAAAGGAAGTTAATTTAAGAAAGTAACAATGTGACTAGTCTTGTTGATTCAGCAGTTCATTTTTAACGAATTTTCTGAATTTATTCAATGGTGTTGTTAATTCTGGTTTGAAAGAATTGAAAAGTTCTACAGCATTATAGGTGAAACTGCGTTCAAACAGAGCAGTCGAATGGTTTGGCATGTTGAGTACTTGTGAATGTCTGGTGTTAAGATTATGTAAATTATTTCTAAAGACCAGTTTATGAGAGAGGTATGGACTTAGAGTATTTAATAGTTTGTGCAGAAAATTAAGGAAATGGTATTTAAATACATTAGAAACTCTAAGCCATTTCAACTGCAAGATGTATTGAGAAATGTGATCATATTTCCTCAGATTGAATATGAATCTACAACAAGTATTTTGCACGCGTTGTAGTTTATATTGGGTGCATTTATCAAGACATGGATAGTAGACAATGTTACAATAATTCAAAAGAGATACAACTAAAGATTCTGAAAGTTTTTTTATTGTATCGTATTGTATTCGGATACAAAGAAAAATATTGATAGTAGTTATAGACTTTCACATCATTATTCTCAGGAGCTGACAGAAAAAACATTCAGTACGTTCCATCCCTGAATACCCACCCGTTATCTTTGATATTCTATAATCATGAAATTGTGTTGAATAGATTAACCCTCCCTATGCTTCTGTTTTCTGATACCCAAAGGCTATTTAGGTCCAGCATAGCATAGTAAGCAAGTTTACTGCAAAACACACACAAAAAACAAACTATTACATCAACGAAACGATAGCCCGCTTGTTAACATCTTCAGACTTTTCTCAAGTTAAATACTTCTGGAAGTTCAGAACTCCGGTCGGAATTGCAAGTGAAACTATAGGGTAACTGGTAATTCGATACATTTCTTTGGAGATGTGATAGGGAAGGTGGTAAGGGGTAAATTCAACCCTTATATGCATCATGCAAGAGTTTGTAGTTTCTGAGATATTTAAAATTTTCTGTTCTCCTTCAAATGGTAGTCTTTGAGGGTTGAAAGTTATTTTCCCAAATATCTACTGTACATTTTCCCAACCTTTCAACTAGGATACATGATCAACACTATGGTCTTATGTTCGGAATGTATAAAATCCAGAATTGTGAATAGGGGATTTTGACACTTTCTAGCGGTAATTCCTTGAAAAATCTCTTGGCCACATTTGTCAAAAATTTGTTAGAACTTCCTTAAGGCAATAGCTACAGCAGATTTTCGAGAAACTAACCACGTTTTGGAGAAAAACTAGAGAATTTTAATATTTCGAAAACTATTAACTTTTGCATAATATCCCTAATTACCATATATTGATAGAAAAGCATGAAGAAATATTTTGGCAGTTGTTATCCTCAATAGAACTGGAAAAGTAATAATATCAGCTGATTATAGTATCTTTCGATATCGCATGAATCTACGTTCCTTTATAATAGAACTAGATTGTTTTACCACTAATCAAAACCGTTTTCCAGAAAAAGATTCTAACTAAACATCCTATTCTAGAAAGCTGCTCATGTATGGTATGTTTATCTAACCGTTGAAGACAAATCACTAAACTATACAGATATATGGAATAGGTCTTTTTACCCTATTCATAAATATATTAATCAATATCCTCAACTATTTCCAGGCTTTCATATATGCATCCTATTTCCTGAAATAATCGACTTCTTGAACCAATTCGACGTAATCAATGTATGTGTTATTATTTTGATTGAACTTATATGCTCAGCTATACTCGATATAATGTGTTTCCACTTATAGTGGGGAACAAAATTCTTTGGTTTTTATTTTTTTACGCAAAAACGGTATGTTGTATGAAAGTAAGTCTGGGAACCAAATTTGCTCCAAAATGAATAAGAGTTGAAAAAAAAATCTGGTTCTCAGAAAAATCAGTGGCGTACTATTTTTTTCTTCAAAAATTGTCGGTTCAAACCCCGTACGGACGCCACTGGTGAGAATTTTTGAATATCTCTCACGTAAAAAAATGCTCCTTAATAATGAAAAGGTGTATACAAAGTATCATAACAATATCTAAGAGTGATAAAAAAATATGATGAAAAACTCATTTTTTTCTTAAAATTTCATCACCCTGTAGCTCAATAACTAAGAGGTTTAGGACATATGTTGATATGAACTTTTCTCTTTGAAATCATCCAAGGATTATCGCCCTCAAGGATCAGCATTCAATTATGAAACACCCTGTATATAATCCACCATAGTTCAAATGTGTGAGGTGCCTGTGAACCTTGTTTGAATGGGTCGCCTAGTTTGGCCTATATATGTTTTATCACAATCATTACAACCAATTTCGATAATTACTGATTTCTCAAGTGTGTCCACTTTATCTTTTGAATTGCCTCATAAATTGCCTAGCTTTGATTGAACGAGATTGTGATTCCTCTATCAACTATTTTTTTGTTAAGGTGGTTGATATCCTTCATGGACCTCATATGGTTTTAATCCCCTATTTGATAGTGTGGGAGTTTCCTGACTCCAGGGTATACCCACTAAACACTCCACCCCGTTTGTAGTCTCGTCTGACTGATGACTCCGACGACACTAAGGCCTAGTAGCCCATTGTATCTTACCTATATGCCTTTATCAATGTTACCATAGACCACTCATGTTTCTTATTAAGGACCATTTCAATATAAGCGACCTATTTCGTTCAGATTCCTGTAGATCACTCTTCCGATCCGATTCCTGTTTTCGACTACGAGGAAGGCCAACATTTTTCCTTCTCCTACGAGTGACGGGCGAAGGGATTGGTCCAGCCCTGTGGTCCTCTCTACACAGGACCACCGAACATAAACTCTGTTTATGTTCGGTGACAGGACTAAGGCTGTTTACTCTGAGATGTCGCCCTGTTTCCCAAGGCTACGTTAGCGACACCAAACCTCGGTGCCATTCATCCATCGTCACGGGTTCCCACAGCTTGGATTAGGTTGAGAAAGCCTCGCTGACCAGTCCATGGTCATCCAGACAGATATGTACGAATTGCCCCATCTGGCCCGGAGATAGTAAAGGTTTCCCCAAAATGCTTCCTCTGTGAGGCGGCTGCGGTCTGTCCTCCACACACCACTCAATGGTGAGGTTGAGCTTGGAGGGGAAGAGGAAAAGAAAAGTTGGCCAAGTGGCCAAGGCAGGCCTTGAGGAAAAAAAAGAGAAGAGGCTATCACCCAATACAAATTGAAGTTTGGGGTGTATACCTGGCTAGTCACATCTTCTATACATGACAAAATTATTGAATTAATATCAAATGACGCTTGACTTATGTGACTTCTTCAGCTTAGTTATTGAAATGTCTCTTGCTTATCAAGTGAGAACTACCAGAGCCACTGATGAATCGTTTAATTTTTTGACTAGGTTTGGAGATAATGATAACACCCTGTAAAGTGATCCACTAACAATAACAAAGTACGGTCGCAAGCGAATTGTAACATCTTCTCTTGAACATTCTTCGCCGAGTTTTGTTATTGAAGGACATTTTTAACGGTTTGTTACTTAACCAATTCTCATCGTTTTTTCAATTTATAGGTGTTATTACTATTCCTATTGTTGTTTGAAGATTCTACTCGAACTATTGTCCAAAATGTAAGCTTCATCCACTTTTCCAAGGTACCTATCGATTGTTATTGGTCCCTTATACAAATACACATGTTTCTTGAAATTCACAATGGGGATTTTGTTTGATTCGATTTGACTTTGATGCCTTCATTATCCAAGTGTGCAAATAATTCTTTCAATCACATTCATTGATCATAAGAAACTTCTTCCGTGACATGGTGACACCAATTTAATATATATTGATCAATAAAGAATCTGTGGAGACATTAATCATAGTCCATTTCGTATCTCAATTTCCAGATTTCATTATCATCACAATCAAATAAGCGCCCAGTTTTATCACCAACCATAAACCAAAATAAATACTTATAATCAATTTACTCAGCGTATTCTAATGCAATGGCTCAAATTCGCACTGACGAATGGGGGTTCTCCACTTATTTCTATTAAATCTAGAAACGCCGGAAAATCATTCTCCCAGCTCTAACTGACCTTCGTATTTGCATTCCTTGAAAGGCTTGTTACTATAAACCGCGAATAAACGAGATACCATATAGATATACTGGGTGATTCAGGATTTATATAGATCTCCTTGAATTGTAATAAATTGATGTAAATATCAACATATTGGTCAATTTAGATTCCTGAGAGTAAAATTTTGAACGCAGTGACATTTTGGACAAAGCATCTAATTAGTCCTCACTACGAATATATCCATCCAAATTGAGAATTCCAGTGCAATATCTGTAATGCCATTGAAATGTTAATTTCGCAGTAGCATGAGTACCAAAATATGTTATGAATGTTGGAAAATATTTTGTTCTTTCAAAATTGTTTCGATAATTTTGGAGAAGATGCAAATTATTTGGACACTTTTCGATAATTCACATTTTACAAGAAGATATCTTATTCTTTGTATGTAATAATTATTGACTAAACATCTGATCAATTGAGCTGCAACAAGCACATTTTTGCACTGTATTCCACATTGAATTTGTTTGCAATAAACTCACTAATTCAGATGCAGCTTTTTCAATTTCGAAGATAAATCCATTGCATGTATGACTAGTGAACGGTAGATGGAAATAAATGATCACATCTGGTTATTCAGGATAACAAATGAAACTCTGAAAAATATTGAAAAAAATTCTCCAATGCTCCCAATTTGATGAAAATTTTTTATTTTTTTTTTGGGATCAGTTTCAATCCCTTTTCTTCTAATGCTCCAGCATATTTTTCAGAATGGTTCTGCAATTTTTGTCTTGTCTCTTTAGGTATTAAATTTATCAACTAATTATTATATTTGCTATATGAAGAGTGTTCTTAAACAATATAGGATAGATATTATTACAGGAAAATCGAGCACAACACATTGATGATCAAATTGTATAGTTTTTAAGATTGAATGACAATAAGAATTTTACTCGAGATTACACTAAAAACATATACATATATTCAAGATGGCTAATTGTTCTTCTTCCGCACATTTTACTTTTCATTTTTTGAATGGAATACATCACTGTCACTCTTTTGAAACTTGTTTATTTTCCTTTTTCTATTTATTTCATGTCCTGTTAATCAATCTTATTATTAATTTCCATTTAATGGCTTTATAACATATTCATCTTTATGAATAGAGATATCGATGCATTGATTTTACGAATGAACAAATATTTTAATTCATTTCTAAAATAGAAGAGAAATATAGATATATTGAAAAATATTTAATTTTTACTTATCTATGGACGTGTCGGGAACGAACCTGCTCCTGTTTTCAATATGAAAAATGTGAAATATTATCCTTTGAAAATTGTCTTCGTATAGTTTGACACTTAGTGTCCAAAGATAAGTGAAAATTCGATATTTTTTCAATATATTCATATTTCTTTTCTTCAAAAATTATTCAGAGAAGTGTCACTGATTCAGAAACTTGTACAGTAGTACATTTTTACATACAGTATTATTTTGGAGTTTCTATAGTAAAGCTGTTAAAGTATTGTAGTGTTCGTTTATGAACTCTTTAATTGCTCTAGAAAAGTTTCAGCGTTTTTCGTATTGTAGATTTTTGGTCCCATCACATTAATAAACCTTTGGTTTCCATCATAGGACAGAAAATCCCAAATAATCAAGCAAAATGAATGTACCACCTCCTCGACTAACCTACCGACAGTATTAGTAATTCATATTCATCAATGGCTATCTCCTTATTAGATTGACCACTGGTGTGAGCTAATATTCCCAACGAGGTTGAGTCGATTTGGCTCCATCTCTAGAAATGGGTATCCTCCACTTATTTGTATTAAATTCCGAACCTCCAGAAACTAATTTCCCTCCTGGCCTTCCGATTCGCATTCCTTGAATCGAAACACTTGTTACTATAAAGCGCGGGTAAACGAGATGCCATATCAGCCCTCATATATAAGGAATGTGGGAAGTGATAGTCACTCCTCCTGATTATACCCCCATGATTTTCGGGCGCATGTACGCTGAGGGGGGGCTCCTCTTCACGCAACAGTCGACGTAAAAGTTTGTTGCAGTCTCCAACAGTTGCAGATCTGTCAAGCCGGAAGAGAGGTGAGTTGGCTGTTACATGTTAGGTTGTTTTGCGATTTCGCGGGATGTTCGTGTCTGTTTATGTAAAAAACTTTAAAAACGATAAGAATTCTACAAAATTCTCAATCACACGTCATGTTTCGGTAACACAGAAGCCTAAACTAAACTTACATTTCCTAACTTCCATAGATAGATAGATAAATAATTTATTTGTCTTTTAGATGCATTCATGAGAATACAAATAAGATACGTCACAATATACATATCGGTCACGAATATTACAGAAACCAAGTGGCTATAAACTAGAGATTTACAGATGAAGTAAAAATTTGAACCTAGAAAAAAAGTATGTTCTTACAAACATACAAAGATACTATTGTAACTCAATGCTTTGACGTAAGTGAGTAGTATGTTGTGGAGATTCACATTGAGAGAGTTTTTACTTGATTTTTGTAATCTAAATTCAGATGGTCTTATCAATTGACAGTCTCTAGTGTTTTAAGTATGGAAATCAGCATTCTTTTCGTGATTGTTCTTGTTTTTATGTATCTCTTGAATAGATTGATAGATGTAGATGGATAATAACGTCATGATACTGAGTTCTAGGAAATGCGGTCTACCCACTGATTATTATTACTGCTTTTTTTTGTAACAAGAAAACTTCGTTTGTATTAACGCTTTTTCCCCAAAGTATCATTCCATATGAAATTCTTGAATGGAAGAAAGTATAATAAGCTGATAGTAAAGCTTGCAAACTAATGATAGTCTTCATTTTACGGAGTAAAAATGAGTATCTAGAAATATTCATACATAGCTGCTCTGTGTGAGCTGATCAGTTTAGTCTGCCGTCCAGTGTAACACCTAACAGTTTGACAGTTTCACTAAGTGCATTCGAGTTGTTTGTAGAAAATGATATATGTTGTGTTTTATTTTTATTTAATTTGAGATTGTTACTGAACCAAGTTTCCGCTTCAGCTTGAGCCAAATTTATATTTGCCAATGAACCAAGTGTACCTTGATTTGAGCTGATGAGAGTAGTGCCGTCCGCAAATGCAATATTTGAAAAAAGTCACTTACATAGATGATTAATAGGAGAGGGCCTAGTACAGAGCCTTGTGGGACCCCACATGCTATCGATTCAAAATCAGATACGTTATTTGAGTCTATTACAACACATTGCTGTCTATCAATTAAATACTATCCCAACCTGAATTATCAAAATTACCTGTGGAAAAGGTCGATAACCTTACTTTTTCGGAAAGTAGGCGCAATATCGACATAGAAATACGGTGTACCGGATTAACTTGAAAAGATGGATAGCAAATACATATTATTATCTATGACAAAGTAAGTTTAGCCTGAAGAAGTTCCTGTGTTCATGTCAAGTGATTAAACATTTTATGGAAATATCATCATTGGTGAAGTTTTTTACATTTACTTGAAAAAAAGAAAAAAAAAACTAGCTGTTTATGTTCCATTTCGAGTAGCGGTATGGAGGAAATTTGATTTGCGGCGTCTGTGGATTTATTTCATCCCCAATGTCTCTTGCGCTGCTTGGATGGCAAATCTCGTTCAATATTATTCTCCATATTTTTTTTTTCGAGGCATGATAATCTTGTATCTCCGGAGAAAATAAATCTTTGTTTTTCAATTGGTTTGTCGGTATATTTCTAGTATTATTCAAATCATAAGATACCTGATTTCTCAGTGAATTTGAAAACTCCTCAAAATATGATACATAATCGCATTATACAGGGTCAGTCATGAGGAACTGTACAAACTCCTACCACGAATAGAGGCCCTTGAGAAGAATACCTGATGACTATCAGAAAGTGTCTTCTCCTCTTCTTTACCAATATATAGCTTCGATTCGTCTGAATTTTTTATGCAAGATTCCGCTACTGAACCCTGATCGACTGACCTATTCAGAATCGAAAAAATCCAGGACCGTTTTTGAAAAATTTCGATAGTTTTGTAAACTGTGACAGGGAATCTTCAAAGCACACAAACAAGCATCCAAAATAAAATATTCAAAATTCTCCTCACACTTTCACAGAATTTTTCAAAAAACTGAAAACTTCAAAAACGGAAGTTTGACAACAAATTTTATTCATTCGAAAGCAATTTTCACGAATACACTTACATTTTCCATGCTTTAGCCCAATGGAAATTAACATGTTCTTTCATTTCCAGGCCTGGATTTTGTCATTGCATTTTTTGTGGAGGGTTATAATCACCCTGTAGATCTTTTTCAAATCAATGGATGGGGTAACTGTTAAGATGTTAATGGTCATCGATACGAATAATTCAAGATAGTCGAACAGAAAATGAAGGTTTACACAACAATTATTTTTCAAAAGCTATACTGACAAAGGCGGATAATAATAATAATAATAATAATAATAATAATACTTTATTTCCACTTCGACAAATAACATTGTATGGGAATTGTCAATATGATATAAGATATAAATCAGTAGTAGAAAATGAAGAAAGAGCTAGATAGAGAAGAGAAAATAGTGATAGAATAGAATCGGTAATACCTTAAACTAATCTTATTCTAAAAATTCTGAAATTGTATAAAAACATGCTTCCAATAAATAGTCTTTCAACATCTTTTTGAACATAATGATGTGTTTCACAGACCTCAGATAATAATTCTTGTACGGAAAATTAGTGCTAAATGAACTGAATAACACAAATCGAATAGATAAAACTGTGAATTGAGATCATGATATTATTTATAGCAATGGCCATCAACATTTCCATATATACCTCATCCACTGATTCGTCAAAGATCTACAGGGTGATTATTATCCTCCACAAAAAATTGAATCACAAAGTCCATCAGGCCTGAAAATAAAATATTATGTTGATGTCCATTGGTCTGAAGCATTGAAAATGTAGGTCTCACTTCAATTCGTGAAATGTATGGGTTGTGGAGTATTAATTTCCAAATAAATGAATTTTTTGTCAAATTTTCGGTTTTTTATAAAATTTACAGATTTTTTCCAAACTGCAGTGAAAGTGTGAGGAAAATTTGAAATATTTCATTCTTGATGTTTGTTTGTGACCCTTGAAAATTCGCTGTCAGAGTTTACAAAAACGATATACAGGATGAACTTTTTGCTATAAACTGAACTATGGAAAATTTTCAAGAACGGTCCTGGATTTTCCCGATTCTGAATGAGTCAGTCGATTAGAGAGTAGTAGCAGAATATTCCATGAAAAAAATTAGATGAATCGAAGAAGCTGTTGGAAAATTATGACCAAAAGATGGTTTTGCCAAATCTCAAAATTCACCCTATAAATTGGAAAAGAAGTGAAGAAGACACTTTTTGATGGACATTCGGTATTCCCCTCAGGATTCCTCATGACTCACCCTGTATGTAGATGATAGATTCTGACTGTTCTTAGTTGGAGTTGCATAACTTCAGTTTTATTGGGTTTTCATTCTTCGTACCTGGAAAAGAGATGAAGTATACTTTTGGTGAAATGAAACGATGATGTATACAATTCTGACATACATACTGATCCTGTTCAAAGGTAATGTTTGTTGCTTTGTTCTATGTTGTGGAAACTGCTCCAACATATTCGTACTTTTTTCTATTTGTTTGAAGGTATCAGAATGTAATCAGTGTTTTTCAAACATTTTCACGAACAGGGCACATAATAGGAGTAGTCTGTTTGTTCTTCGAAAAAGTTTAATTTTCCAAGATTTTTGGGTGTCTACTCCACATTAACATGAGAAAAAATCTAGCATTGATACAATATCTTGTTTCTTTGTAATTTCATGAAATGAACAACATTTCTGAAGAAATTATAAATGAATATTTCTATAGATTTTTTACATGATATAAATGATGACGAAATCAGTTATTTGGTATCATAGAAATCAACTGGAACTGAAGAATACTTATAATTCATTCAAAGAGACCTCGACAATCCAATATTGTTGAACCTTCGAATACAGAATTCCAAGTAGATTTCATTATACACTTCCTAAAAATGAGGACACGATTTTATCAACATTATTAGAAGGCTAAACGACTATAGTTCATGATGAAATTAATGAATTGTTCAAAGAAGCGATATGACTGTCCTAAACTTTGATGATTGAGAAAACTGCTAGACGAATGTACGAATCTCCCGGACTATTCCTACAATCCCGATGTTCCAAGCCTGGTTATTATCTTCAGATTTGGAAAGAATATCAGGTTTTCAAGCGTCATCGACTTTTGCGAATCAGCAGTTTGATATTATCCGCCAATTGATCTCTTCTGATTATAGATTTCTCAAAAACTTAACTGTGATCTACAGTCCAAGAAAATCAAAATCGATTCAAAAACATCCCAGTGACTACACTTCAGTGTTCACCAAATTGTTTTACCCATTTAATTCCAATAATAATACAAGCATTATTCGAACATTTTGAATGAGAATAGTTTCAAAGTAAGAACTTGGTTTTGGAAATTGTGTTGATGTCTTTTGGGCTAAGACCAAAAATATTTTCAGAAATTGTACGATATTATATGGCAAGCAAAATCCCCATATCTGGAGCTCACATTCCGAAATTCAAAGGATTTGAAATTGAACATGACAAATGAAATGAATGATATCCCACATTTCGTTCTTTGAATTGTTTCGCAGAAATTTGCCAATGAGACTGCATTATATTAGAATAATAGGAAACTGAATACCATTAATTATTGCAGATTAGTTGGGATCTCCTCACTTCGTTTCTATGAAATGAAAATATGAGTATTATCTCAATTTATGTGTAACCAGATGGTTCGCCCCAAAATGTCACTGCGATTAAAACAATTTTCAGAGAGCCTGAAAGATAAATCTATTCGCTTATCAGTGACATTTTGTAAAAAGGTTTGAAGAAGAGAAATATAGAAAAATTATCAAAAATTCCACTAGGCTTTATACGTTTCGGGAACGAATCTGCCTCAGTATTCAACATAAAAATGGAAAATATCTTTCTGGAAAATTTGTCAGGCATTAGTTTTGACACTTCCCTGTGACAAATGGTGACGTTGGCCAACAAATGAGTTATAGGATGTATTCATATTATACAGGTGAAACGAAGCGACTTGTCTCAGTAAGGACAAAAAAACAATAGTACAATATAAAAAAAAGACATATCGATAAATCGAAAGTAGCTGAATATATTCTTACTGAATATAAACAATAAAATGGCAGAGTGGAATAATATCTAAATCATTCTAGAAGAAGAAAACAATCAGAAGAGAAAAATCGAGGAATCCGCTTGCATTCTTCTGAACGAAGACTATAGCATTGCTTCCTGTTCAGTTGATTTGAATAGAACATGTTATTCACTAGGTACTAAAATCCCGAAAAATCTGAAATAATGAATATTTCACCTCCTCGATTAACCACAGACAGTATCCAGAAATTACCACATTTCTAAATAGTTTGAAAATATATGAATTGATTTATGTTGTTATTAAGTAAAACCATTATTTCGAACTATTCAAATAGGCTAGTTGAGGTTTTCAAACACTGTTTAACGGTAGATAGATAGATCATTAGAGAAATAGTTTTTGAGATTTGAAATACTGCCAGCTGAGTTTTTGATCAGCAAATAGCTTCAGTTGATAGATAATATGTAAGTACTCTATATATTAAAAGTTTTCTGTTAATTTTTCAGTTGATAAATTTTTGGTGGGTATTTTATGCGTTCCCACCATTTTTTGAATTTTCTAACGACCTTCTATTATATGAGTGTAGCCTACTTCAAGGCAATCGAAATTTTGTGATGTCTTATAATTCAATAATGTAGCAGCTGATTTGCCATGAATGTCCCTCCCTCTAGCTCAGTTATTTTTGAACTGATTTAAAAATTTAAAAAATCATCAGATGATTTTTCATATTTTTTCGCTACATCAGAGAATACTGGATTCTCGGAACAGCGACCTGCAGGGTGATAGTTCAATTCATTTATAAGGGCACCCTGTATTTCATTATTTGAATCAGTTGAAGATTTTGATGTAACATAACCCCATCATATTCAGTATTGTTGGATTCATTATTGAAATTTTTAACTGATTGTGGAATGAAATACAGGGAATCCTATTCGAATGAATCAACTACAACCCTGTAGATCGTTTGTTCCGAGAATTCTGTATTTTTTGATGAAGCGGAAACAAATTTATGAAAAGCAATATCGAATAAATTTCAAAATTTCGAAATCGGCTCAGAAATAACTGGAACAAGAAAATTACTTAAATAACCTAGCACTATGAGAGCCTAAATTTCAAAACTTGTTTGATTTCGTTTTTGACGTCACGTGTATCATATGATGTTGTGTTTTGTCCTCAGCGTCATTATTGTCAAGTGTTATTTTGTCGATTGTCATTCTTGATTAGTTAACCTAATTCAAAAAATCCAGACCCCTATGTTATATTTTCTTCAAATCAAACAAGTTTCGAAATTTGGGCTTACAGAGCTACTTATAATGTTTGTTCCTTAATAGCTACCCACTCGCACTATGCGCGGATTAAAAAAATGTCTTAGGTTATTTAATTTTCGGATGAGCAGATATTAGTCAGACCCTATAAAATTTTACATATTTGGAAGTAGATTATTCAATTAAAACTATTGCGAGATGTTTTTTTGACAATTCAGTATGTATTTTCAAGTGATTTTCTATATCTTATGTATTGAAACAAGACAAAACCTACAAAATATTGAAAATCAAAGTTCACTAGCAGAATTATAACCAGGAGACTATTCTTTATATTATGATGATGTGCCTATAGCTCCATTAACGAATCTAAATGAAGAGTCAGAATCACTGAGTGTTATTTTAGTTGAGAATATATTTGAAAAAACGTATTGTGACACTCATAGCTGACTCCTCAGTATATCTAGAGATTCTCTGTTTTCTATTATACGAGAAATTCAGCTATTATGTTGAAGATATCTCCAGTGACATGTGCATGAGAATTTGAAATTTAAATTCATATTTTGGAGCAAAGTATACACAACACGCTTCTGGTACTGACGAAACGGAAACTGTATCAATATGTCAATGGCTTGTCGTTCTGCTATGAATGAATATTGTTCTATTGAAGTACAACGTGAGAAAATATCCCCGAAATAGAAGGAATGTCTAGACAACATATTTTGTTATTAATATCATGAAGACATATCTCATAAACGAAATAAATCGTAACCATAAAAATCTGGGAAAATATGGTTTATCACAATAGTCTGTTGTTTTTCATCTTGCTTCTTCTTTAAATAATGAGACAATATGACTTACCACCAATATCCCATCATTATAGAAAAATCATGGTGAGTTACGGAATTATTGACCTTGAAATAACAAAAACAAATTCCATGTATAACTACCAAACGGTATTCATGATATTAATAATATTTGGGCAGGTGAATAAACTCATACTAATGGACCTTTCCATACGTTAACGGCTCTTCAGTGATTATATGTTTTATACAATTTGGAATAGTTATTTCCCGTTTGATGAAAGCATTTTCGACAGAGGTGACAAATTTGACATTTTGCCTCCACCGTTTGATCCCTTCACCTTTTTTCCACAAAAATTGTCACCTTTGAAACAGTTGGGGTGTATGTTTCAAAATGCGATTTTGTCTAGAAAGGTATAAGATAACGATTGAAATAAAGTATACCATTTTGTAGACAAAAAATGAAGGAATCAAACCGTGGAAGCAAAATGTGAAATTTGTCACCTGTGTCAAAAATGCCTTCATCAAATGGAAGAAGTTCATCCTATCCTGTATAGAACATATTCACTGAAACGCCGTTTACGTATGGAAAGGAGCATCAGTATGAGTTCATTCACCTGCCCGATATGATATGATGAAAGGTATACATGAAATTAATTTTTTATTCTAATTTTTAAGGTCAGGTTAGGTTAGGTTGGGTTAGGTCCCTAACGACACCCTGTATGTTCATAAAATGGAGGTATGCCATAAAAAACCTCTCCTGGAATTTATTTTGAAGGGAGATTTTATTTCAAAGAGAAAAGGAGAAACATCATACCAAGAAAGATTCTTGAACTCTTTGAATGGTGTATTGATAGAAGTCACTGCTATTATGGGTTAACAAGCCATTCGATATCACGTGAATGCAAATTTTATTGAATGATATTCTTGTGGGAGAAAATGAGATTATCGACCACAGTTCCTATGAGTATATATGTATAGGTATGGGTATATTTAGATATTTTGATACAATGATTTCATAGAAATCCGGTTGTCAAAGTGTCGCTTTTGATCCTAATAGAACAATCTACTATTGTTCGAAAACGGATTTTCCGAAACTATAGTAAAAGAACATTTTCATATGGGGCAATATTTACTACTACCAATATAGCTATCATGATCGTTTGAGGTCCATTAGATTCGGAATTGGATGATGAACATATATTGAGTTTCGCAAGTTGAAATACACCTAAGCATTCTGGATTGAACAGGTGTTGCTAATATCTCATATATGTATACAGGATGTCTCATATTTAGCGGATAACATTTTGGTACTGAATTCCTTGATCAAAAACACGAGAAGAAGACCGAAAAATGACTCCCAAGGGAGCTTCAGTCTCTTGAAGAGGCTATCCTGAAATTTGTTTTATGCACCACCATCCTGTCCAAACACCATTATTCGAAGATTTCCTCTGAGTAACACTTTTCAACCTGGGTAAATTATGATGAAAAAATTCAACCCAGATGATTAGAACTGTCAATAGTGTCAATGATATACAGGATGAGTTCTAAAAATTGTGTTACTGAAGTAGTAAAATATTTTTGACAATGCAGCCTTGCCGCTTATAACAGAATGTAGTAGCTAGTATTCCTAATGGAACAATCAAGAAAATCGCAAAAATCCATTACTACTTCAGGGACTTCTGAAACCAAAATGAAACTTCACAAGAAGATTGTTCTGCATCGATATCCTGATTTTGATTAATTTTGTAGTTTCGTGAAGTGAAGTGAAGTCGATTATAATATGAAATTACATGAAATGAATCACTCGTTGAAGTATTATTAGTATTATTCATATAATCGTGTGCCACCGAGCTACAGCCAATGTAGGTTAGGTGAAAAAAAAAATCTGAAATTGTGATCATAATAAAAGATGAAATCGTCTAAAAAATAGTGTGCTGTTGTTTTTTTAGCCAAACTTGTTCTTCTTTGCTTCAAAAATTATGTATATCCAGTTTTGGGGGAGTTGGAGAGGTCCACCCTCGGAAGGAGTGCATTTTAGGATACATGTTTACATAAAGAAAAGTCTCATTTTGATCCCAAAAATGCGTTCTTAAGATATTTACATCGAATTTTGAATCACCTTGTATATAAAAAGATATTAGTGAGAAATGTAATGAAGAATATGATTGACATGGATATTTCTGAATGGAAAATGAAAAAAATACATATAACTCTCCCAGAATCATATTAATGATGTTATCAAATTTAACGCAAATTGCTTGCAAATATTTTTTTTGAATTTTTGGTCTACTTATGGCCTACTGTATCATCAGCAGATGAATTACATTGGGAACAAAACTGAATAACAGAATAGCAACGATCCACTTATTATTAGGATCCAAATGATATCATCTGAAATACAAATGACGCTTGAATTCTGAAATTCATTTCTGAAATACGATACATTCTTCCTGAAATGACCATTCTGGAATATAATAGAATTTTTCTTTTCGAAATTTTACTAAAATAAAATTCTGAAATTGACCTGACGCTCACTATGAAATATAACAAGAAAAATTGTACCGGGTGTACCACTAAGAAAGGACACCGGTGTATCTCGGAAACTATTTGCCGCACAGGTTTCGAAAAACAATATGAATGATGAAAGTGGCCAAGAGAAATCTCTGGAAATTATTTTCAAGTTTCCAGGACAGCCCCTAGAGGGCGTATTTGCATTGGCCAGTTTAATAAACGGGTTTGTATGAAAATTTGATATATCAAGACATATCAAAAACACTTTTTCCATCTTCTTGAGCTGATTTCCAATCATTTCGATAAAATAAATTGCGCTATCTCTTGAAATGAAAGAGGGAGGAAAGGATGAATAGTACTTTGGAAAAACTCTCATTACTACAGTTTGGTGTAACGAGATTCAACGATCTAGGTCTCATTATGAAGGGTTTTTCTGGTTCTTCCAGATGAATCACGAATCAAGTCGATTCAAATCCTCTAGATGGCATCGTTTGAAAAAATCAGACAATTTTCCGTTTTTTGTGAAAATTTCAAATGAAACCATACATTCATTCTACTCTAATATAAAAGTAGAGCAAACGAGAAGAAACATGATGAAAACCGCGAATTGATACCTCTTGAGGAACCGGTGAAATACTCGAAATAATATTATGAAAATATTCACCACAGAAATATAACTTCAATAATCGTAATCAGAAACATCCTGTATCTATGAAATTATGATTCCAATAATTCTTTTGTTTTGATTTCACAAACTGCTGTTATATCTCACAATAATGAAGGAGACTCTTAGTAATGACATAGCTAATTGAAATGTAAGTAGTGAGTATAGGCTCAGGAATGAGAAAAGGCAAGTTGGCTTTGAATGAAAGAAACGTCGAAATATAATTGAACTTCCGTTGGAAGTGGATTGCTTATTTGTCAAAATGCCGATAACGAATGAGGAGGCATTTGACATGCTAACAGTTTGAATTTTAATATTATTCCGAGTATTTCTCCGGTTCTTCAAGAGGTATCAAATCGCGGTTTTCACCATTTTTCAAACGATGCCATCTAGCGGCCACCACGGGATTTAAATCGACTTGATTCGTGTCTCATTGGGAAGATCTGAAAAAACCTTTCATAATAAGACCAAGATCGCCTAATTCCGTTACACCAAACTGTAGTAATAAGAGTTTTTCCAGAGAACTATTCATCCTTCCCTCCCTCTTTTTTTTAAAGAGCTAGCGCAATTTTTTCTGATCGAAATGATTGAAAATCAACTCGAGAACATTGAACAAGTGTTTCTGATATGTCTTGATATATCAAATTTTCATTAAAACCCGTTTTTTAAGTCGGCCAATGCAATCTAGCGGCTGTCCTGGAAACTTGAAAATAATTTCCAGAGATTTTTCTTGGCCATTTTTAACATAAATATTTTTTTCCGAAACCTGTGCGGCGAATAGTTTCCGAGATACAGCTGGCGTCCTTTCTTAGTGGTACACCCGGTACATGGAATGTAAACAAAACGTCGTTAAATTGCAACGAAATCACAAGAATTATCTGACATAACCTTTCAATTAACCGCATAATGAGAGTATGTCTTAACAAGCTATTTTCATTATGGAAATAAAGAAAAATATCTCAGTTCATTGTATCGGTGGGCGCAGAGCCAATTCCAAATTTAATCAATGTTGAAGTCACTTCTCTGAATTATAAATTCGTTAAACGCTTTTATGTCGCTTTAATGAATCTCGAAAAATCATGCTGTTTCAGAATGATAATTGAATTTGAAGTTCGAATATACTCAGTCTGATCCGTGGTCTGATCCCACTTGAGTGACAGTTATGATTTATGATGTCCAAAAACAATCTCAACATCCTTGTTCAAAGGAGATGGATGATCATTATTTCAATTAGGGCAATAGTTAAGTCATTATTTATAGAGTAGGCTACTCTTCATCTTGCTCTAATATGCATTAACATTCTTTCAGACATCAGATTTGAGACGTCATCACTTTTATTGTACCATATAGATCATAGTACGTATGTCGGCGTCAAATAGTGAAATTCCTAGTAATTTCACGTGTTGCCGGCAAATAGCGTAACTCTGAATTTCGTACACTGTGCCTATATATAGTTTCAGCCATTCCCTGTAATGACGAACAGATGGTTCATTTAGGCCGAGTCAGGTTAGGTTGTTTAGAAACAGTAGTCTATATTTTGTTCTCTCAAGTAATATTTCGAAAAAAATATACTTTCTAGTAGGTGCATTTAGGACTAAATTGGTTAGATTCTTTTTAGGAAAAGTAGTCTGAATTTTGATGCTTATGCAGAAAGGATATTTGCCTCCCTCATCAACCTTCCGGCAAACGGAGTAACGGCTGAAAATGGAAGTTACGATGTTACGCTGTTTGACGACAATACGTGAAATGACTAGGCGTTTCAGGGAATGACGGATTTCACTAATTGACGCCAACATATACATATTAGGTGCTATCGTATCATAGAGTCAATCTCATTTTTGTTATTTTTTTTCAATGATAATAGTACCTGCCTAACCTTAGAATGTTCTTAGTATGTACGGGATGATGATCTAAGAGGATCTAAAAATGAACTTACAAAACAACTCATGGTGACTTTGTATAATTTTTCGGCATTTGAGGTTCAACATTTAACGGTTTAAGACTTGGGAGTCTTGGATTCAGTTATACAAAAATTGAGATTCTAGGGCGATACATTACTTCTGTGTCATTATTGACACCTTTTTTTTCTGATGAAGAACCAGATTCTTGAAGTTTAGTAAGTTTTATACTGGTTGGATCAATTTATATCCCTGAAAACGCACATCCATTATATCTCCACATTATTTCGAAATTAATCAGCTCAGTAATCAGTGTAATCACTATTCCTTGCCTATAACAGAATCTTGCTCACCCCTTGGATCTTTTGCCAAATATGGAGGCAACAGAGTTGAGGTGACATTCTAGTGTATTTTTGAAGAACGGTTCAGTATCCATATTTTCTATCAGAAGAAAAACAAATATTCAGGAATAATAACCCAAGATATTTTGAATAATTTTTGAATGGCGGGAAATTGAGATGTTACATTTGGATGCGAACTCTTCATTCCATTTATGACCATTTATCAGCACTTCCCAAGTTGGAAGTAGGTCATCTCAAATCTTGAATTTTACAATATAACCAATAGTATTTTAATGTTCCATCTGTCATAAGTGATAATCCTTGAATGTTAGGTGATAAATCTCAAGTCTTAAAGTTTTTTTATGAAGTGGCCCTCAAAATCTCACAACCACAAACACTGTTTCACCACTAACCAAACCCATTTTTTTTTTTTTTTTTTTTATCGATTGGAGCGCACGAAAAGGAATCCCTGTAATGTTCAAAGAACATCGTGCGTTCCTAGGGAGGATAGGGACAGGAGGTAGGAATTGGAATTTTTTTTGAATAAAACTACGACTTTAAATCATCTCCTGTAGATGCTTCAATAGGCCTGTTTCAGTGAAACATTTTATTCCATTATTTCGAAGTACTAAGCCTAACTAAGAAAGTAAGAAAAAAAACTACTTCCTGAATTATGATGATATTGATAATTTGACGAAGATGATCCGCATTCAATTGCGGATCCTTCATTTGTATTAAAACAATTATGAATATGTAAATTACATTTTGGTCTTTCATCTTGTGGAATATTTTCCCCAGAACAGTTGAGGATTATTTAACTTTCATCATCTGAATGCTTGTCTGGACGTAGCTTTTTGTCTTTCTTATTGTAGTACTTCCTGTAACAAATAATTTTTGCTGATAATGAAGCTTTGAAACTTCGAAACATGTCCCAATTCCAATGTTGAATGAAGTATAGTTTTGGTGGAGTCGACTATAAGATTTTCTTCCTGTCCTATTATATTCACTTCACTGCAAGATGGATCGACTCATCGGGCTAGATCTGAGCTCTCGCGGTATTAAACCTGAAAAAATCGTGCGGGAAATAGTAAAAATCGTGCGGAATAGTAAAATCATACGGGAAAGTACAACTTTTGGAACGAAAAAAACGTGCAAGAATGTTACTTTTTCGGAAGCTCACAGAAAAAGTATTTTTTCTAATAACAAACGAGTAACCTGATAAGCCTTGTATCTATATCATGGTGTTCCATTTGAAAAAAACTTTTTTCGGCAACCGTCCGGGAATTACCCACTTAACGGACGCTTTTTCTTCGAGAAAGAGCAAGTATCATCGTTGTTGAGATGTTTATATTATAAACATCTCAATCGTTGTTGTCACTGTAACTATGAACATTTTTGATAGATGAGGTTTTGATAATTGCAGATGATAATTACCATAGCAGCGGAATATCGGCTGATAGCTATTTGACATCAAATTAGTTGACACTTGAATTTTTGAAAGTTTGGTTGCAATGATCGCAATAAACTATCGAAAGCAGCTGCGAAAGTGAGTTTGAAAATGTCCATACGAAATTTTCAATGTAGCAGTTAGTAGGGTATTCTGTTCACATTTCAGTATTTGATACAATTTCAATCAAATAAGAATTAATGAAGAAGAAATTGTACTCCACAAAAAAATAGAATATGGAAATGTGTCTAATTGAATTGTTATTCTACATATGGTTGCCGAAAAAATTGTGTACGCAACACGTCCAAAAACGTTTTTTTTTGGACTAGCAGACTTCCAAGAATTTTGTCTACTCGTCCAAAAAAACAGTATTTTCCGGACTTCTTACGTAAATTACTATATTCTCATATCACGGTGTTTTCTTCTGCAAAATTATCATCTATAGCTTTTTCATCAAAAGAATAGAGAGTATTCAAATATGGTGAATCAACCTTCACATAACTGCCTACGTAGTTCCATGGTAGGATGAACCGACAATAAACAGACATATTATCGAAACACGTTTAGTAGGGTAAGTTTCATATTGTTATAATCGAGATCGAGATCAAAAGATGATATAAGATAATCGACAGTGCGTGAAACTTGGAAATTATTCGTCTCTCCATAATTCAATTGGGGTAAAATAACTGCCGATATTTTGGTTAGAAGATGTTGTGCACTTACATGTACTGTTCTGTAAAAGCCCTCAAAAGGGGCTATTACCTCTTTGATCGTTTTATTAATGGATGCTACATTATATAGGAAAAGGATTGATGAAATGAAACTCTGGTGTATGCACTTCAATCCTTTCCTGTTTCACAATTCCTTGATTTTTGCCTACTTCGATAAACATAACATGGCGTGGGTGAATCTCGCTAAGTTTAGTCTGGTGCCGTACCGATATACAGGGTGTTTTAGAAAAATCTGACCCCCTTGCTAGGGTAGGTAGAACACTATAGAATAAGTTGGATTTGCTCAGTGGAAAAATGTCGTAACGGCATCCGTTTTCAAGATACAAGGTGTTGGAAAAATGATTTTTTTACACATTTTTCACGATTATGTCGAAACTACTGGCAACATTATAATGGAATTTTGTATGGATGTTTTTTGGAATCTGACACATGGCATTGATTTGTTTTTCTATCTGACTCTCATAGATGGCGTTAGTTACACGGTTCGTACCTAGTAGTTTTAAACATAACTTTTTTGTGGTTAGATTTTTCAATCAGAATTTGATGTGAACTTGAATATCATTCAATTTCACATCAGAAAGGTACTCTTGGTGAAACTCGATACTTTCTTCCGTTGTCGAAATATTCCGATTTGAAAATTATGAAGTGATAACTGTTGCTGGTATAAAGCTATGTATTAGAGTGAGTATTATGAAAAATCATCACTTATTTATTGCAAACGGAAAAAAACAATACATTTCTAATGCTAAACTTATTGATTTAACAATGATTCACAAGAATAACATTGAAACAAATTTCACTAAAAACATGGATTACACAGTTTGGTTGTATCAAGCAAAAAGTGTATGCTACAGAGGTAAATTTACGTCTGGAGCTGCAAGTCAGTATCGAACATCACTTAGATGACCTTACAGCTTATCCTCAACCGCTTAGAAAAATATGGCTTTCATGAAAAAAATATAGAAATGTTTATTCGTGGAAACGGAGGACATTTTGAACACTTACTCTAACTGATTCAATATTTTATGTGTCTAGTTAAATATTTCTCAATTTTCTACTTGTGATTATAATACATATAATCAAAACTATAATGAACTGACATCTGAGAATTATGATTTGTTGACATACTCCTGTCATCTGGGCATTTGTTTTTGATTGTATAATGAATTGATATTCATCATACAGGACGTGGAAAGAAATTCTGAATTGAAAAAAAAAAAGGAATACATTTTGCGATTCAGCCGCATCAAGGTTGGTAGAACTGATGTTGATCATAAGTTCTAGGAATCACACCATCTAACATTCAATATATAAACCCCACGTCATCGTCTGAAATTCATTTGTTCATATCAAGAACCAGTCTGACGAAACAAATGAAGAGTGAGCGCACCAGAGGTGTATTTCATCAATGGAAAGGGCTTTTGTTATGTTTTTGTATAATTGACACTTGCAACCGCCAATTTTTTTCAGAAACTGTTCGATTTCTTTGACGCTCGAGTTGCATAAAATAGTAATCGAGTCAGATATTTCATTTGAATATGCAGGGTGTTTCATAATTGAATGTCAATATTTGGGGAGACAATTCTTGGGCCCATTCTAAGAAGAAAGTTTCATATGAACGTATGACCTAAAAGTCCCAACTTTTGAGATACATGGTGGTGAAGCTCTCGAAAATTGATAGTTTTTTATTATTATCTGTAATACCACTTCAAATATTTTGATGAAATCTGGCATACATGTACTATGTATCAAGATGCCTCAGTTAGTGTACCACATTTTTCTGTTGTTGCCACCAGTGGCGTTCGTATGAATTTCACATACCTATTTTGGCAGACATTGATGATACGCCACTGATCAATCTCGAGACTGAAATCGTTCCTGAATTTCACAATCATTTTTGATATCACAATGCAGAGAAATGGGTTCACTTTTTTTAGATCAAATGTCAGAAATACAAAAGTTAGGACGATTAGGTCATACGTTTATATAAAACTTTCTTCTCAGAGAATCGTTTTCTCGAATATTGACATTCAATTATGAAACACCCTGTACAGCAACGGAATACACTCACTGACAAGAACAACCGACCAGGAAAAAGCCGACTAGCAATAAAATTTAGCTAAATTGATCGCTCTTTGAGTAAGTAAAATTTCAACCAAATCGTAGATTTATGTTGTATTAGCCTGCGTTATTGTTCTTGAGAAAACTTGATGACTTGATTATTCTGAACACCCAGAAGTAAATGGTTGAACATAGCTTAAAAGTGTAACCCCTTCATAATACAAAGGTTTTTGATTCACATTAATAACTTTTGTTGTGACAAAAAATCGTTCAACGTCCATTTTGAGTAATTGTTGCGTTGAAAATAAATTGAATCTTAAAATTGCAATTTGCACCTATCAAACGTAATAAAAACTGGAATTCGATTCTTAGGTACGCTGGATTCCTCTTTCCACCAGCTTCCCAAAAAAGGGTTATAGGGCATAGAATTTCATTTTTAGAAAAAAATCGACCTTTCCGCTAGCGAATTTATCCATTTGAAGTCTAAGTATTGAAATAATACGATATCTGAATTCATAGTGAAAAGCGAAAATACAAAATATTCAGAGAAATTAGAGTTTGATAATTATGTTGGGAACATCTTGGTGTTCAATCAGAGTTCACATTCCTTTTCTCATTTTAATGAATGTTAGGACTCAGAGGGGTTGAATTAATTTCTATTGAGGGAATTTTCCCTCATCTCGTGTAACAAATATTGTGCGTGAATTGGATTCAAATCTTCTCCAACTTTGGCATGAGAAAAAAAATTAATCAACTACCAACCGTTGCTATTCTCTCATTCATTATTGACATATTGAAACAATTGGTAGAATACATATATCACATTTAATACTCCTTGCCTTCATCCCAAAGTTCACTACTTGATTCCCAATTCATTATGAAATCCAACTTATAATTTGAAGTTGTATTAGAATTCATCAATACAATAATTTGATTGATGAACATTATTTTGGGCAGTGCTGGATGAAGGGTTTCCATGAAACTACAATTTCTGCATGCAAATAAGCTTTGTTATTGACCCCATACGCCACTTTAGAAACATCATCCTCATTTGGAATGCAACAGAGAATCGTGCGGAATCAGCTCCGGCCTAGGCTATGGAAATTAGGATGCATTACTTGTTTTTTAAATGAAGATTTTGTGTTCTGTCAAAGATCTAACTAGCAATCTTTTCATTTCCCTGATTTTGCAAACACATTTTTCATCTACTTACCCATATCGGATCTTCACGGACATTCGAGAAATCTCATTATTATACAGTGTGTCCCAGCTAAAACTTGTCACCCCCCTAATCTCCGATGTCGTTGAAAAAAGTGAAAATCGCTTGGACAGGTCGATTTCAACTTGGCGGGGGACACATTTTTCAGCAATTATTATCATATTCCAAAGTTGAAATCATGAAGCATATAGGGCATCAACTCTCGATTTTCAAATGGAGCACCCTTTCATCAATGCATCACACTTGGTGTCTAGCGAGAATGATTACAGAGATATAGGGTGTTCAAAATCAAGATTTTTTAACTTTAGGATTTTTTTCTGTCGAATCTATTCATTTTCGGTTAAAACGGCTTCCATGTCTCAAACTCAACTTTTGATTCACTGTCTACTGACATTTAATTGAAACAAATACAGGGTGGTTCAATATTCAGAATTCTGATCACCCTGTATTTGTTCCAATTGAATGTCAGTAAATCAAAAGTTATGATAGGGACAAGAAAACCGTTTCCATCACCAATAAGGAATAGTTTCGACACGAGAAAATCCTAAAGTTGAAAAATCTCGATTTTGAACACCCTATATCTATGTCATAATTCCCGCTAGACACAAACTGTGATACATTACATACAGGGTGCTTCATTTAAAAATCGTAGATGCCCGATACGCTTCAGGATTGCAACTTTGGAATATGATAGTTTCCAAAAAATGTGTCCCCCGCCAAATTGAAATGGACCTGTCCGAGCGATTTCAAATTTTTTTAACGACATCGGAGATTAGGGGGGTGACAAATTTCAGCTGGGACACACTGTATCAGTAATAATGAGTATCGGTCTGTTCGTTTGTGCTGCTGTACTTGCTAAAGTTGATTTTGTTTCCATAGTTGTCTCTGTTCATTGCATAATGTAAACAAAGAAAGTCATAGAAAAATATCAAGTTCAGCAGGTAGAGCAAACACAAACGAACAGGGCCTATGATATGATTGCAGTGTGTCAAAATCCCACAAAAACGTGTCTTTTAGTAGAAACAAATGATAATTGTATCGACAGAAAACTTTCTTGTCAGTCTATTCGATTCGAAAAGAAAGACGATAAGAAGGAGAAATATAATAACCATTTTATATGAAGAAATCCCAGCAGGCATTCAATTTCGGCTATGAAGACCTTTTTGTCTTCCAGATTTTCGTCATGGGCGTAAAAGTTTTTGCTTCTGCAACAGCATCGGAAGACTGAAATATATTAAATTAGTCACCGAATGTTTTTCTGTGTATTTCCATGCTTTTCCAGTAAATACTTAGGGAAACTCTGAGATAGGCGGTTGCAGTATCAGGAGAATTTTTATAAACATATACAGGGTGTCCGCTAAAAGGAGGTCAATCCATTAACCATATATTCCTTGAACAAAAATAATATGAGTTTCTAAATACCATTTTACATTTTAGCCCTTCTTATTCGATATACAGGGTGTCAAAGTTGAAAATTAAAAACTGTTTTTTTCTAATTACTCGCGAAATTAATAAGATATTAATCTCGAAATAGGTACAATACTTCAGCACAAAGAGTTACATCGTGTGAGGAAAACAAAACAGAAAATAACTGTCAAATATTCAAAATACTGGGGGTCAAGTAGACACTTACCCCCATATTTTTTTTGTACGTGCGCTAATGACTTCCTATCTATTTTTCTTCATGTGTTCAATCATTTTTGAGTATTTTTTGATTTTTGTAAAATTCCGATAAAATTATTTGTTTTTAAGATAATTCGAAAAGTACTGGTTATTGTTTGATGCCTTGCGGCTTACGGTAATCTCATAATGTTCACATACTCCTATTTATTTCGTCGAAATTGGAAGAGGGCGTATCTTATTACGTACGGAAAGGTGAATATGGAAATACCGGGTGCTCAGAGCGAATGTATTATAATAATTTTTACACTTTTTAATTTTTTTTTTTGTAAAAATTATTTTAGTACATTTGCTCCGAGCACCCGGTATTTCCATATTTACCTTTTCGTACGTAAAAAGATACGCCCTCTTTCAATTTCGACGAAATAAATAGGAGTATGTGAACATTATGAGATTACCTAAGCCGCATAGGCATCAAACAATAACCAGTACTTTTCGAATTATCTTAAAAACAAATGATCCAATCGAAATTATACAGGAAACAAAAAATACTCAAAAATGATTGAACACTTGAAGGAAAATAGATAGGAAGTCATTAGCGCACGTACAAACAAAATATGGGGGTAAGTGTGAACTTGACCCCCAGTATCTTGAATATTTGACAGTTATTTTCTGTTTTGTTTTCCTCACACGATGTAACTCTTTGTGCTGAAGTAATGTACCAATTTTGAGATTAATATCTTATCAAATACGCGAGTGATTAGAAAAATACAGTTTTTAATTTCCAACTTTGACACCCTGTATACCGAATATGATCTTTAAAAACTCATATTGTTTTTGTTCAAGGAATATGTGGTTAATGGATTGACCTCCTTTTAGCGGACACCCTGTATTGTGTGACGAAAAATTTCACAGATCGCATGTGGTTTCATTCATTCGTCAGTATATTTTCGTACCCATCTAGACACCTCATTGTGTGAAACCAAATGGTTTCTGTATGTTTTAAATTGGCTCGATATGTATTCGTTTTGTTTGAGCAAGATTTCAATTTAGATTGAACAACCAATTAGCTATTGTTTTTCATCATTTTTTTATGTAGACATGAATAAATCGATAGGCATGAAATAGATATTTATTGAAATTGATCATCTTGATTCTCAGTAGGACAATCCATACCATTCCAATTCCAACATAATATTTTATCACTTATGATTATGAGAATTTTGTTGTCTGGAAATCATACGAAAAAAGTTAAATTCGAGGACATGAAATGTTTTCTGGCTGTTTTTGAGTCATATATTACAAGTTTCATGTTTACTTCGACCAAAAAAAAAAAAAGAGACAAAATTGATACGTAAATCACACTATTGTTGATGGTTTTCCACTTTCTCCACTCGCAGACTCTTCAAATCGCGATATTCCACAGATTAGATAATTTTCTGACAACGCAATATCGAAAAAAAAAAGTACATAAACGTCATCAAGATTCGTTCACAATTCTGGCTGTCTAGGTTTCAAATGTTATGTTCCGTTTTGTCGCTGGAAAACTTATAGTAGAAAAGCCGGCTGCAGATTTCTACAGTCATCTGATAATGAAATGATATATTATGTCCCAGAGGAGAGTTGAAACATCGAACGCCACCTGTGCCAATCACTATCCTGAGAAAAACGATTGAAAAATACTTGTGCGGAAATTGCTCTCGATTTAGCGATTTGATAACGAGATGAGAATTATGCTACCTGATACCAAATAAATGGTTTATTTTAAAAATCTACCTGTGACACCTCTCAGTCTGAGCAAAATCCACGGCATAGCGATTGTATTTGCTGCCATTATTCCGGACATACTTTCGTCATGTGATAACGAGTTGAAACACAAAGCAAATGAAAGGGAAAACGTGCCGCGATTCAAATTGATCTCTTTTAGTGGCAGAGCGTCAATTTTTCCATGAATATTTTGCCTTCGTCGAAAGATAATATCCGATGGACCAGTGTGATACTCATGTGTTGTTGCTCACACTACAAATATTTTGATCCGCATGTTGAGTTTTACACTGATCCATCGGATATTATCTTTAGAGAGAAATGTTCTCTGAAGTATTGACGCTCTGTCACTAACTTAGATCAGTTTGAATTGTGGCACGTTTGTTTTGTTGCTGTCATAATGAGTAACTCACAGCAGCTTATGAGTTTTTCATACATGAATCAAATTGTTTCAGAAATATTATGATATTATGCATCACTCATAATATACCGTACACATATAGTTATCTTTTGAACGGATGGGAGCAATTTTTTTCTCCAGTGGTATTTCACGTGCTACATTTTCATTCGGATAAACATTTTTCGTTTCATCGTACCTATATTTCCAGTAGTTTCAGGTTCAAGCTACCAATTATATTTTTTCATGCTTTCATCATAAGCGGTGTTGAACATTTGAACTTCAAAGACAAAAATTACCCCGGACAAACAAAGAAAGGAAAATAAATATCAAGTAAATTTTTCAAGGAGTCCCCACTAGTGTTTTTAATGTCAAATTTTCATTGAATTATATCAATTATCCAAGGAAACCGGATTTCCAGCAGCATCATTCAGGGGCCCATGTCTCCGCAAGGAGTGCCTTTTTTCATCGCTTTGAGCGCACCAAAGATAATTTCTATTATGTTCGAGAAACATCGTACGTACCTAGGGAGAATAGGGATTGGAGGTAGGTGTTGGAATTCATTTTGAACCTTTCGAGGTTATATATAAGTTCTTGAGAAAACATTTTTATAGGAACATATTGATATAATCAATGAATTTGTTCGAAATACTTTCAATTGCGACGTGTCGGAATTCTAGCGTTTTCAACATAGTTTATATGGAGATATTCTGATCACATGTAACATTCGAGGCAGAAAGATAAGAAGAAGATGACAGATGACGGGGTTTGTTTTCATCATTTGTGCCACTAGCCACTTTTGAATAATATTCTGTCATTTTTGACAGTATGATGCATTGGTCATTTCTGAACTGACTTATGCATCTATTGTCTGGTCTCCTATTCATCAGGTTCATAATATAGTCATGGAGAGAGTACAGAACAAATTTCTGAGGTATAGTGCCTTTAAATTGAACATTCGTTGGAAAAACCATCAATATATGCATATTATGTAGTAGAAGACTCAAGTTAGATTTATGTGTTATTTTGAAATTATTGAATGGTGCTGGGAACTGTCCGGAACTACTGGAATTAATTGCGTTTAATGTCTTTAGATTTCCACATTTATTTCAAATACCATTTCATGTCACGAATTATGGACAGCATAATCCAATAGAAGGTAATTTAGATGTATTAGGATATTCATTATTCAATAAGTTTGAGATGTCTTTGCGTGATAGCTTATAGCCTATTGTCTCGTTTCATGTTTTTGTTCTTCTCATTTGCTTATCGAAATTGTTAAGTGAGTACCTATGTGTTGAGACACGGTGTATATTTATTATATTCATTATACTCTTATATTCATACTGTATTCAAACTTGTAATGGGGGTTTCCCGTAAATAAATAGATAATAATAAAATAATAAATTTTGACTAAATCAGTACTGAAGTCGCAGATCTGCATGTTGTCGATCTAGAAATATGAATTGACATGATTTGACATGTTTATTAATGTGTGATTTGATCAAAGAAATACTTCAAATACGACCGAGACATTTATTGTGATTCACCAATGTATGTACCTACCTCATAATACCGATTGTAATTTTATGTAAAAATTTATATTCATTTTGTTTTTTTTAATGTGCTTTTCTTCTTCCGAACAGATTTTGAATGAAAATATTTATCAGAAAATGACAAAATATGATTGAACATGTCGTTTAATCACGGAAAAATGTCGCTAAATTTTCAGAAATTTCTGGCGTTTTTTTTAGCAGCTGGCAACGCTGACCCCGGCAGTAGCCGTCTGTCCGTTCATTGATGACGGCCTGCTTTATGGAGTTTTCTTTTTTGTTCTTTCAGTTTGAATGTTCTGATTGATTAAATAAGTATTAAGAATACCTTATAATATAAGATTGTGTGTACCGGCACCAGCACTATTTTTGTTTCCATATTCAGTGGTTGTTTTGTTCATTTTTATTTTTAATAATACGCATTATCAGGTTTACGTAAATTAGATTAGATTTGGAATGGGGCCTTCGAGCTATCTGCCTCCACACTGCGACGTTCCACCATTCTTGAGATTTGGTTTGCATTATTATTATTATTATTATTATTATTATTATCCATGATTTGATACTAGTCTTTTGTATAGCTTTCGCAATACCACAGAAGGGTTTTGGGCCATTACGAGCTTTGTTTGCTCCTGCTCGGGCAAGTGAGTCTGCCTCTTCATTGCCCTCGTACCCTGTATGTGCTGGTACCCATGCTAGAGTCAATCTGTTCTGACTGCCCAGTGCATTTAGGGTTTCTAAGCAGTCCCATACTAGTTTTGAGTTAACTTGCATAAAGTTGACTGCTTTGATTGCCGCCTGGCTATCTGAATAGATTGCAATGCTTTTGCCTTTAAACTCTTGCCTCATCAATTCTTTCACGCAATGATGTATTGCAATAATTTCTGCCTGAAACACCGTCGCGTATTTGCCTAAGCTCAGTGAGATTCTTGTCTTTGGCTTGGCCCCATAAATACCAGCTCCTGATCCTTCATCATTTTGGAGCCGTCCGTATAGACAGCAATGTCTGCATTGATAGGAGGTCCTTTCTTCCATGCCTCTCTGTCCGTTATACTTATTTTAAAAGTTTTTTCGAAGCTATATTTTGGAATTATGCCATCCGTTGGCATCCCCATGATGGGGTCGCTTTCCAACTCTTCATATAGCTTCCTATAGTCTTTACCGTGCGCGTTGCTTATGGGTGCTTGAACCCTTGACAATATACTCACGACTGCTCTGGCTTCGGCTATATTTGTAGTGGTGTTAGGTTCAAGAGGACCTCTGAAGCGGCTGTTGGAGTGGTTTTCATTGCACCAGTGGCACTCAGGCACCCTTGCCTTTGGATAGCACTGAGCCTTCGAATCACTCCAGCCTGTTGTGTCTTTGGCCATCAAACTACTGACCCATATGCTATCATAGGCCTGATGACGCTGGCATAGAGCCATGTGGTCATTTTTGGTTGCAGTCCCAAATTTTTTCCGCCCATTCTTCTGCACAGATTGAAGGCTACTGTACTTTTTTGAACAATTTTTTGTATGTGTTGATTCCATGTTAACTTATGGTCAAAGATGACTCCTAAGTAAGTAAGGTTTACGTATGTGAATACTGAATACCTAATCATCATTTTCATAATGTTATCTTTTTATTTTCATCTTTTTCTGTTGCAACTACACCTACCTACCTCTTTTCCTGAATTGGATTACCCCTCTCCCCCCAAAATGAATGGCCAGATACGCCACTGTGAATAGCAGTTATCAACTCAGAGACAACAAGAAAATTTGATGAGTATACTTTTCCTTCAGTGTAGGAATTTCCTTTCGTGCGCATTTTTTAACTTGTGATGCAAATATTAGTTAAAATAACATTTCAATATTCAGCTATAAATGGATATCACACACAGCATCAATCCCACCACAGGGGTTGAAAATTTGTTATTCATATTCATTCGGCGCTTCGGAAGAGTGAACACATTCAGGAAAATCGAGTAGGTACAATACGGACAAAATCTCCATCGGTGACATACTCGAAAACGATGATCGTAACTCCATTTCCCTGGGCGACTAACCATTAATCGGAATGCTTCAAAATGTCAAATCTGTGCCGCATGTATAACGCTGGATGCTAACGCTGTGGTTACTCCTTTCGGAAAATGTTCTCTCCAATTACCACACTGTGTGCATACGCATATTCGAAGGCATTGTGAAAAACAATTCAACAGTGTTAAATACGATCGACTGTCCCCGAACTTCAAGCATAAAGAGAAAACAAACTTTTTTGCTGCAACCGACACAAAAGTCGTCCTTTTCAATTCCAAAATTAGCGCTCGAATTGACGTTTCTATTACTGACACAAACATAGGTATGTTGCTAGGCAACATTAAAGCTGAACTTTAGCTCCTACGAACTTAAAAGGATGTACTAGAGTAGTGTATCAGGGGCGGTCCTGCGACAGTTTGGTAAGCTGTCCATCAAGTTCTCAAGCTGTCACAGCCAATAGGGGGGTCTAGTTGTGGTTTGTGCAGACATTCCGAGGTGCAGAAGTGTCGACAATGACCAGGAGGTGTTGTCACCGAAGATTTACCTTGTCACCTGTTTTTTCCTACCTGTCTTCCCTGTGTCACCTACTTAATTAATTGTTTTTTTGCTCAAATCACCTGTTTTGCCTAATTTACTGGTTTCACCTTCTCAACGTGTCCCCCTGTATTACCTCTTTCACCTGTATCACCTGTTTCTTTTATTTTACCTGTTTCACCTGTTTACCTGATCTTCCCCTCGGTTATGTATGTTCCATTTCTTGGAAAGTTCACCCTACAACCTGATATTGAAAATTCTAGATTGTCAGTCTGCAACCATGAGAATCATACTGATTATGTTGTTGATATAACAGAGATAAGTGTTTGAGATAATTCATCGAGTTTCTCGCTATTGGAATTGATTGCTTCAGTTATCATTGAACCGGCATGACGTGGACACAAGTCTTCATTGATAAAAATAGATTTAAAAAATTTGCTGTATCATCAACTTGCAGAAGAATTGACCTAACTGCTATCCCCAAACAACTATTGACCGAGAGAAGAGAACATATAAAAAGTTTTGAAGATATAAGCAGGATTGAAAGGGTTGAAGTTTTCAATAATAAATCACCAAAGACTCTTGAAGAGAGTGGATGATGAATTTTTCCTATACGTGCATGGGTTGTTGGCGAACAAAATGCATCTTCTTTGATCATTCACTCAATTGGCAGCAGCATATTAAGAAGAGGAGAATGGAATACTGTGATAATTGTAATCGTATAACACTTTGGGTGATAAACGAAGAGTGAAGAAACAAGTAGGTAGATTTCATTATACTATAAATTGATACCTTTGTTGAATAACCTCAATAAAATAAAAAACTTGAACAGATGGTTACATATATCTTTTATTCACTACTGAACACAGTTATTTCATTTCAATATTTCATATCGGGTGTAGATTCTCTTGATGGATTAGCCTGGCTCTCTCAGTTGTTGAGTTCTTGTTTGAGTTTCTTCAATCTAGGAGAAGGAGAAAAAAAATTAAAAAAATGAAATAATATCTGTCATAAATTTTGTTTAATTGAAAATAATGTTTTCTCATATACCTGTTTAGTTCTTGAAGACAACTAGAATAATTCCATTCTAGAATGAGATATGCCGAATTTTTCAATGTGTTGTTGTTGTTGTTGTGGTTTGTAGTTGGATGATTTTCTTTAGAAAATTTCAAATCTGCATACTTTGAAGCCCATAAATCTGCCTCTATTTTGAATCCTGAACTCACTGTCATACATGCTGCCAAATCTGATCTGATTTTGAGTAATTCAGTGTTACCATGATTTATGTGAACCTTCAATTCTTGCGTACAATTATGAATCTCAGAGTTGCACTTGAATAATTCTTCCTTTGTTCTATTTCATCCATTTTCACATTGATCACAATTATTTTTTACAGCAGTTCCAGACATTGCTATTGTTCTATTGTTGAGACCATATAATCCACTAGTATCCATATGCTCAGAATACAATTTAATTCCAGGATATTTTGTCAAGAGATTGTTGTAGGTTATCTGTAGAGATGACATATTGGGCATCTCATGGTGTATATATAAACTCCCATTTTGCGGTTGATATTCAGAGTACAACTTTCCAGTTGATATTTCAGTGAGAAGTAGAAGTTGCAGTAGTAACATTTGATTCATTGTTTGACAGCTTAATGTCCCAGTCTATTTTTTATTCTGATCTGTTCACGCTGTCGAACCCGATATCCGTCAATGTCCTGAGCTCTGTGACACGTGTAGCACTGGCTGTAGGTCGTGTAGCTTCTGAATTGGTTGTTACATCTCGTGCACTTGTATCTCGAAGGACCATTGATATCGGGTGCCCCCTCTCTATCGTCAGAGCTATTGATGTAGTTCTCTTGTATCAGATTTCTTTGACTCATCTTTGTTTCTTATCTATTTATCCTATAATTTGAAACGGAAGTAGAGTACATATATTTTATATGAACTAAATATACCCCCAAGGTAATGTATCCGTATGAAGACAGTTGATCACTCTCTTATCATCATACGGATTCAATGCTGTTTTTTTCTGTTCTATTGTGTGTACTTCATGCTTATTAGATCTTATCATATATTGACATATTTGGGTTGAGGTATTATTCAACAGACAATTGCGATAGTCATCGAAAGTGATTGTTCGCAAGGCTGACTTTCGAATTCCTTTCGCTTTTTTGATTACACTAGAGTCAATAAGTTTGTTTTGATTTCGTAAAATTTTGAATGTGTATAATTTCGAGCGTAATCCAATAAATTCAGTCATTATTTCCCCAGCGTTCTCGTCTTTCATTATTCCCAAGACCTTTTTGTTCTTCAGAGGAATACCATAAATGTTGTCTGGTGGATAATCAGACGTGTCATACCTATCTATATCCGCTTTTATATGTTCATAAATATCTTCAGTGAAAATTTGATAAAGTAGAGAGTCAGTATCGGTATAGAGTAGTTTTGCATCTGATCCAAATTTGTGTTTTATGTAAGAGTAGTGAAAATCATATAAGAAAGTTTTGGAAATATCTAAAATACTGAATCCGACATAGATAGGTTTATTGAATTTCACTCTCAATCTTTTCATTTCAATGATGACCATATCATCATCGAAAATACTGCAACTGTGGAAATTTGGTTGAGAAATATAGTATTTTGCCCCGTATCTACCACCCCATTTTGAAACTAGTTTTATATCTTTGTACTTTCTCACGTTCTCCATAGTTTTACCAAAGACAGAATTAACCATGAGTTTATAAAAATTTTTGTCAAATTCATTTTTGCTTTGTTTTCGTAACTCAGTGTTCAAAGATATATATTTTTGTAACCAACAGGACTGTTTGAAAGTCAAAATTTTATGAATTTTTTCTATTTTAATACCTAAACTCAAAGCTTGCTTCAAATTTTTATAGTGAATAATGTAATTTTTCTTATCGTAAAAAGTTGTGAGTAATTTATTAATTTTTGATTTAGCAGTAGGCGGTTTCATACTTTCGGGGCAAAGAGGCAAATCTTTATGGTATTCGAAAAGGTCTCGAGGGTAATGAAGATCCACCTCGAAAATGTAACCATTTTCACTATCATCTGGTATATTCATTATATTGTCCACCGAATAAATATTCTCAACCCATTCGAATCCACCCGTAGGCAGGGGGAGACTCATTGCAGCTCCATAAAGGTTGTTAACATCGAAATACATGAGGTATGATGTTGGATTTCCAGGATCATACTCATTCCCCATGTATTTATTGTTTGCTTTTGCATATCTATTAGAACACTGTGATACTCCTCCTCTAATGCCCTTTTCCACAAACATAATCATGTCAATATCAGAAAGAAGCTCCAATTCAATACCAGTAATTTTCAACATACTATCAAAGGCTAGTCCAGGCGCGGTGTAATAGTGGAGAGGATCTAGTTTATATGTAGACATACAAGTTATTCTAAAGTTCTCGAATATATCTGCAAGTAGTAAAATGTCTGTTTTGAGATATAATTCAACATATTGTTGTAACGTTTGTATGTTGAAAACTTGCCAGACCTTATGCGCATGTTCATAATCACCTCTTGATACTCCTTCTCCATTCAGTTTATTGAAAAAAGATTCAATCGATGGTAAATTAGTATCCCTCAATTTTTCCCAAGAATCTAAATAATCATAAGGGCAGACACCCTTCCGACACAGCAAACTGAATTGTTCCTCGTTGCGGTAACATTTCCGCGTGATTATTTTTCTATCATTATCTAAGTATGATGATAAGGTATCTAAACTGCTAGTCATAAACCTGTAGGAATCTAAAAATCTGAAACTCACTTTCGTCCCATCAACGTGTTTGGTAAATGAAATATATTTCTCTTTATTTATCGGTAGTAGAGATACCTTACCACTGATTTCGGTACTCAATTTTTTGATGAGGAAATGGCTGTCATAACCTGACATATTGTGGAAAATTACTGGTATAGCGTGATCATCTTTGTAGTTCAAATTACAGTGGTTATGAGAAGGACCACGATAGGCACCTGTAAGGTGTGAATGGTCTTTAATTTTCCGTTCTCCTTCAACGAATGGTTTCAAACAGATGTGACATGAAGAAGCCTTCTGAAAATCCTCATGTTGCTGTGCAGTAAGAGGTTCCATAGGTTTCACATGTGCAAATATATCATTGATTCGCATAGCTAACTGTTTCAATTCATTAACGAACCATGATATACAATCTTCACCAGTATAATATTTGAATTTGGAAAGAGAATTATCATAGGAACAAACCAGCATGTAGCCAATCGTAAATGGCACATGTTTTTGAAATTTTTTTGTTTTTCCACTGGGTTTTGGATCAACATACTTTTGCAATAAACACTCTAAATCAGCATATATAACGAAAGGTACTTTTTCGGTATTTTTGAAATTCTTGAACTTTAGAGTTGACTCATGTGGCTTAGGCAGCTGAATTTGCGATTGGTTCATTTGCCTGCATTGTGCATAATGTTTTTCCAAGTTCTCCTTGTATTTAAAGTGATTCAAACATCGATCACATAGCCACTTTTTATGTGACGAATTTCCTAATTGTCTGTTAAGTAACTTGTTCAAATCAGTGATATAAGCAAAGTGGAACGATTTATTATGCAACGTACGTTCAGAAGGCTCCTTCTCCCCCTCACCATCATCATCTTCATAATCATCATCCCCATCTCGATCATCAAGTTCATTACACGATGGTACCATAAGTAGATTAACCCTTTTATCATAATTTGTGCTACTCAAACATATTGGTAATACTTCAACTTTCCTTCTTTTTTCTTCACTTATAGTGAACACGTTAACAGAAATATCATTCAATATTTCAAATTTTCTAATGTCTTTCAATTTGATAGGGAATTTGATACCATCATATTTCAAAACTTGACTGAAATGTGGATAAGATGATGTTCTATTAACATTTTTCCCTGGGCCTGCTGGATGTAGAGCACACACAATAGACCACAAAAAGCAATAGGGGTCCTTATTTTTTATATTGATGACACCTTTGCTGTGTTTGATAGCAATAGGTAAATCTACGTAAGAAGAAGAAATACCAACGTTTATGGGAAGATAGTGATTAATGTTCACCTTTAATTGAATAATTTGATATAGTGCCCAACCACTATCTCTCTCCTGAAATTCTTCCAGTGCAGTTAAAATCTTATTTTTAATATTATCATTGAACCACGACTTCAAATTTGTATTATTATCGATAATCTGATTTTTTGTGTTGAAATGCTTAATATCAGTTTCGAGAGTTTTAGGTTTAACGAAATTTCCTAAAAATGTAGCATTCACTTTCAAAAGAGATTTCTGTAATTCAGACTTGATTTTGAGTGAGAAGCATCGAAAACATTTTTCCAGAAAAGTTTTTGGATCTTTGGTATTTTTATTAATAATAGCACCAGTTCGAATTCTTTTATTGAAACATGAATCAATATCTTTCCACACTAAATAACGTTTTTGATGTTTTGTTTTATCTTTGAGTGTTATCAATTTTTCTTTATGGTATTTCAAGATAGCTAAACCAGTTTCTAATTTTGAAAAATTCTTCACGCAACTTGATTTTTTTCTTATGCATTTATTCACTGAATGAATTGTTTTTTGAACGAATTTTATCCATTTACAATACTCTTCTTCCGTTTTAATTAGAGGATAAATTTGATCAATTTTCTTAATAAACTGACTGACTAAATGATCCATCGAGCTCATTTTCACTTACTCTGACAATAGACGATATGTGATGGTGGAATGCGTTGAACTGGAGATCGTCGACAGGAATCAGAGGTAATTCAACAGGAGCAACTTGAGCTGGATGCAATACAAAATAGACAACAGCGAATGTTGTAGAATTTATAACATCGGCCTGACGTCAATGAAGTATCATTACCCAGCTGACCTCTTTGAAAGACCTCTAGAGTTATCAACGATAAGAATTTTTGTTTCGATAGCAACTGAAAAAATGCGCACATGTGCACGAGGGGAATTTTATTCGACTTTGAGTGTTTACAAAAAACATGTTAACATTTTAAAATTTCTACAGTTATCGAGGATGATAAGAATTCCGTATAACAAGTCGATATCATACTTTTTGGGAAAAAATGCACACGTGGATGATAAGAATTCCGTCTCGATACCAACGATGAGAAAAACAAGTTGATATCATACTTTTTGGAAAAAATGCACACATGTGTAGTGATTAAAATTTGATACTTTGAATCAACTTGGAGATTATAAAATGTTTCATATCAATTTAGGGAGCTCAAAACGAGTATAAATACTACCATGTTTTCTGATTTCACTACCACAACCAAGAAGCAGTTCTGAAGTGAAACAACATGGCAGGCATCCCAACAACATTAATAGTCAACATTGAAAACAAACAGTTGTTGCCAATCGACATGGCAATGGTTGTGATGAAACAATTGTTCAAGTAAGTTTATTATTATTATTATCATTGTCATATCATTTTCTTCATATCATATTTCCATATTCGATCACAAGTTTTATCAATATGAGGATGAAAAAATGCATTTCTTTTTCCAGATACGGTGTGAAGGACATCGTGAAAAAATCGGAGGACTGTATTTTGATATATCTGAAATACAGTCCGAAGATGATAACTTTACAAAAAAAATTTGGGAACCTGCCTATAAAGTGGACGAGGGCGCTTGCGGAGTCGGAGCAAGAGCTTATGCTTTTGCAGAAGGCCGTCAAGAGGTTCAACTTCGCGGCGGCCATCGAAGACGATGCAGCGCCGTCACCATCACCACCACAACCGCAGAAAAAGATCAGGCAGGCATCAACTTCCAGCCCAACACCACCACCACCACCACCACCACTACCCGAGGAGGAAGATTCGCAAGTATATGAATTCCCTGATGCTGCCTATGGAGGTGAAACGCAACATCAGGCTGAATAACGATTTCTTGCAGGGTAGTGGTCGACAACAAGAACAACAAAAACAACAACAGGAAGAAGGAATTGGGACCATCAGCATGGAGAGGAATGATAATGGACACATGACAGTGGTGTATACTACTAGTAGTGGAGAGGAAAGATGTAGGAACTTGAATGAAATTCTTGATTTTGGAACATTCTCATGCCCCAGGTGTGATGAAATGTTTTGTTTTTGCCCAATTTCGTTAAAACTACATCAGATATTAGACAACTATGAGTTGAAACAAAATTTATTCTGTAGTGAGGTCATTCATTAAGTTTTTGTTTCTACTCATTGTTTTTTAAATACATGATATAGTTAATCGAAATTATAGATACTTTTTCATTGTTGTTGTTGTTGTTTTTATTGTTGTTGTTGTTGTCGGTGTGTTGTATAATAGTTTTATAAATAATAATTAATATATGAGTTGTCGTTGTTTGATAGTTTTGTGAATAATAAGTAATATATGAATTAAAATAATAAAAAAATCTTGAATATAATCATTTATTAGATTCTAAATAAACACATCATTGTTTACAATGAAGGTACCAGTACCATAATAAATATACATTCTCTAAAGCACAATTAGAATTATTATATAAATGTTGGTTGCAATGATTCGATCTTAAAAATAACTTCAAGTCCTCAATTGCAGGACATCCTTGTTCATGTAAATCGATGATATTGTTCATTCTTAGCAGTCTCTCCAACCATATCTTCTTTTCCAACCCCTTGACCAGAATTTCATCTCCTTCGTAACAGCCAGTGCATTTCTTGATGAATTCAGTTATTTGTTCATACTGTATTGTGGTTGTAGATGATTCCTTATGGCTCCATTCCAATCCATGCAAGTGTTTAGTGGACCATTCCATATGTTTGAGAACAGTTGAATTGTAATGTGACATGTCGATGGGTAAAGTGATGAATCTATGTTGCCACACACCATTGTCCACATTCAGAATCGCAATTTCTCTACACAAAAACTTGTCTTTTCCATACTGGAAACCTTGTACATCAATTATGAACATTTTTTTTTTTCGAAGTGAGCACCTACTACATTTGTTAGAGGGCAGTCAACGAGAAAATGATGAAAATCATCAGCGTGATGAACCCTTTATATAGTCTTCCTTGCGCAACATTACGCAACATTATTTTCGTCTATCCAGCTGTTATGTTTGTTATCAAATCCAAGCCATTTGACGAACACCTGTCCATTCTTCCTCTTCAATACCCTTTCGACGAGATACACGTCTGGATATCTTACTTTTTGCAATTGCTCGTTATAGAACCCCCCTAGAATATCCTTGTTAGAATCATCTTTCAATAAGTAGGTAACTGGGTTTGTCAATTGAACTTTTCTTATACGGAAAATCTCAGTAGACCAATTTGGGTTATATTTTTTATCGAAAACTCCACGAATCTTGGATATACGTACATAATCACCAATTTTGAATTTACGTTTCGAACCCACTATTTTGAGTCGGTTATATGCGGTTTGTAGTAGCATTTTTTCATTCCTCCTTGACACGTCAGAGGGTTTCATTTTTATAGTCCTGTGTGTTGTGTTGTTATATTTTCCAACGATTTTCTTCAGTAATTCTACCCATTTGTAGTTCCCCTGTAAACTGAATCCTTTCCACATCATATTTTTCAATGTCCGGTTGACTCGTTCTACAATAGATGCCTTTTTCTCGCTGAACGTGTTGTAATGATGCACACCATATTTCTTCATGAGATTTTTGAATTCCTTATTGAAAAATTCAGTGCCTTTATCTGTTTGTAGATTGTGAGGACACTGCTCTTTGAGAATGATTTCCATGGCATTACTCACTTCTATACTCGATTTATTCCTCAAAGGAATTGCCCAAACGAATTTCGAGAAGCAATTTATCACAACCAATATATATTTGTAACCCTGGTTCTCACGGGCATATGGTATCATTTCCACCAAATCGGCTTGAAAAAGATCATCGAGGCCTTTGATGATGACTTTACGTCTTTTGAAATTGATTCTTGCTGGTTTGTGGATCTCTTCAACCACTTGTTTTTTAGCGATTGTTGCCATTCTCTCTTCATGCAATGATATGAGCTTCACGCAACTCCTCAACGATAGAGTTTATTTCATTGGTATGACCATTGTGCCCTACTGACTTCGAAGCCAACAGTAATCGTAATCTGTCACAAAGCTCATTTGGATCATCCCATCGAATGTAATCTATCTTATTGTTAGTCACCTCCATTAACATTCCTTTACCAACGGAGGAAGAACTCGTGATTGGAGCAATAATTTTTCTATACTTTTGTAGCTTACTACCATCCACTTGCTTATTTGCCTTGTAATATCTCCGATGGGCATTAGTTTTCGTCACTATCTGCTTATAATTTTGCTCATCCTCCCTGGTGAAATCATGAGGGTCTTTCTTGAACAATAGTTCATATAAACCTTGAGTACCTTTGTACCTCTTATTCTTGAGAATTACATCGGATCCTTCGATGAATATTCTAGAATCACCAATCATGAGTTTTTCAGTATTCCTGTCTAATCTCACTCCATACTTATGATCAAACTCTTTGTTATCCTCATCTTGATACATACTATTGATATATTTTCTAGGTAGAGGATCATATTGCTCTAAATAGTCAACATACGATTCTTGTGTAATATCCATGAGGCGTGAAACTTCGTCGGCAGATGGTTTTCCTAGCTGTTCATTTTCCTCATCAGATTTGATATCTTCTAAAATTGATTGTTTCAACTCACTAGGTCCATCATCATCATCATCATCATCATCATCACCCCCAAACTCATCCTCAATATTAGGTTCTTCATTTTTCAAATCTGCTGGTGTGAGGAGTTGCAAGGATAGTCGGCGGGGGATTTTAGGCTTACTCTTCTGCTCTACAATATTCTTAGGTGTCTCATAGTTTAGTAAATTCCTCTTCGGTTTCATCATGAATGGTGATTTGAAGGAATCGAGTTGTTCTGCAGCATTTTTCTGATATGGAATTTGTTGTTGTTGTTGTTGTTGTTGTTGTTGTTGTTGTTGTTGCTGACCAGTACTCTGTAATGTATTTTCGATACTTTTCAGGTGTTTTGTAATAGGATTGAACATATTCTCATGCACCATTTCTCCATGTTTCAAAATATCCAATTTATCTCTCACCGTTTTACGTTTAGCTATCAACCTCTTTTTGATTTCCTTCTCATTCGACTTCATTTCTTTGTTTGTTCACCAGGTGAGCATGAGGTATCTCATCTGCTTCTGATCAGCTCTGATCAGCTCCGATCGGGTATCTGATCAGCTCTGATCAGCTTCGATCAGGTATCTGATCAGCTTCGATCGGGTACCTGATCAGCTTCGATCGGGTATCTGATCAGCTCTGATCGGCATCGATCAGGTTGGAGGGTACAATATTGAGACTTCACCTTTATATGAGTATGAAATTATCAATTCCTTTCCGATAACGACCTTCATTGACCTTACAATCTTTGAATATTGATAGAAAACCATATGGATCCTTCCAGCATAACGAACACATACTTTTGAATTTATCGAATGTCATATCTGACCCCACATGGTCTGCATAAATGTGACGTAAATTCATATCATCCATTTTGAATAAAATCAAGGAGTTACAGTTGTCTCTGATCAGGTGTTTAGGGATTTTAGCGTAGCTCTGATTCAGGTAAAAAGGGTCTACTAATGCATGTCTAGACATACTAAAGTATTCACGAATTACTTCTTGGTTGTCACATGCAACATCATCGAATATGAATATCGAATTCGGTTTAGCCTCTGACGGATGCATAATACTATCACTGGCACTGAATGCATAATATCCCATACCCTTTATTGGTTTGATCAATTCCTCTAGATATTTATATTTCGGTTGATATAAAGATTTAGAGTACACATAAATATTCTCAAATTTCAATCCATTCTTATGTTCGAGAAGATTGATCATAACATTGGTTTTACCGCAGTTCGAAGGACCCACAATAATACACCTCATTGTATGTGGAAACAATATTCCATGTTTTTTGAATTTCTCATCCCCCTCGAATATATTATTTTCAATATTCAGAGTCGTTTTTTGTGGAACAACTTTCATTTCATGAATAAAAAATAGTTTATCTCCGATATTTAATGATCAGTTGCTTTCTGTATTTCACTGAATAAACACACACACACACACAAATGCCACGCTACTATTCAGGTGATGGGCTTTTGAATACTGCCATGAATAAACTACCTTTCGAGTTACATATACCTGGTGGATATAGATTCTGTGGTCCTGGAACAAAATTGGAAAAAAGACTCGCTCGAGGAGATAAAGGTATAAATGAATTAGATGAAGCTTGCAAGGAACATGATATAGCATATTCCAAAGAAAAAGATTTGAAACATCGTCATAAAGCAGATAGAATTCTGGCAGACAAGGCAATGGCTCAATTCAGATTGAAGAATAATTCCTATGGACAGAGATTAGCAGCTTTAGGCGTTGCTGGTGCTATGAAAGCTAAAGTGAAATTGGGAATGGGAATAGGAAATCAAAAACGAAATCAAAAACGAAAACAACAAGCTGTCAACAAATGTCTGGTAGTTCTAAGAAGAACGAAGGTTATTTTAGAAAAATCTCTAGGAAATATTGAAAGCAGTATGCGAATCCTGAAGGAAGGAATTTCAACAAATAGAATTGTTAAACAAACTAAACGGATAGCACAACATAAAAAGATGAATAAAAAGAAGAAATCACAGAATGATGATGACGATAATGAAGGAAAGAAGGACTTGATGGATATCGATATTGCTGACGATTATCCCATGAATAAAAGATGTGAAAACAAGAGGAAATTGGATAACGATGATATCTCAGACATTATTCCTGATAAGAAGCCTAAAAATGTGGTCGGTGATATGATCAACCGTAGACAAGGGGTAAAGGCGAAAAGGAGATTGAGAACATTAGATGATAAGGGGGACACTCATTCAAGTGATATGAGTGAACCATTAGATATCACAACAACAAATTCTAGAAAGAGAAGTTTGGATACAGAGATAGAAGAGGAAGATAGCAACGATCTCGGAAATAAGAAACTCAAATTCACCTAATTTTCATAAGGATTAAAAGAAAAAGTCAGTATACGAGAGAGTTTCCTACAGTTCAGATGGCTCGCAAGAGATCCAAAGGGAATACTAAACGTAGGAATAATAAAAAGAGGAATATCAAGAAGAAACTAATAAAAAAGGGGGTATGCTTCGCCAAAGCAATCGGACAAATTAAAAAGCATATCATCTCCCAAAAACCTAAGACTGTAGGTGATGCAGTCAAGGTTGCTTTGAGGTCAACGAAAAAACTCAACATAAAACCAACACGTATTGTTAAAATTCCAAAGAGGGGTGGCTTGTTACCCTTGATTCCAATTTTCGCGGGATTGAGTGCTCTCGGGGCAATCACAGGTGGCGCTGCAGGTGTAGCTAAGGCTGTCACTGATGCCAGATCAGCAAAAAATCAATTGGAAGAATCCCAACGACATAATAAAACAATGGAAGCTATTGCAATGGGAAAAGGAATGTATTTGAGACCATATAAAACTGGTTTGGGACTTTTTTTGAGATAACCATCCTAGTATTATCCTGATATCAACAAGATGAGGATGAATAAACATAGGGAATCTCGTAAGAGGATACCACTCAATTTCCCACTATCCAATTTGGATATTCTGAAGTACGTTAAAGAACTCAACATTCCCCATTTTAGGGGTGTATTTATGAGGAATGATCTTCCCAAGAGAATCAGAAGGAAAGAACGTGGCGTGATAAACTTGGATAACAAAGATGGACCGGGGACGCATTGGACCGCCTACAAAAAAATTGGATCACAAATCGTCTATTTTGATAGCTATGGTAATCTGCGACCACCACTGGAAACGTTAGATTACTTCAATTCCAATGGACCTTGTAATATTTTATATAATCACACTGTATATCAAACTTTCAATTCTGTGAATTGCGGTCAGTTATGTTTGAAATTTCTCTCTCAATAAAATATAAGCGTAATTTATCTCATTCTTTCAATGACTCTATCACTATCATGACGTGTTCATATACTTTCACCTTATCAGCCAGAGATTCTGTATTATCAGCTAAAATCCATCCACCTATCATTTTAGATGATGATAAAACCTATGTCTTAGGTCTGATTGACTTCGTGACCTACAACACTATCCCCAATATTGATGGGAGAAATAACAGATTCTATGTTGGCAAACACACATTGGTTATTCCTGAAGGTTCCTATGAAATTGAAGACATTGAACGGAATATTATGATGCAATTGGATGAATTGCATGAAAAAGATAGAGAGAAGGAGGGAAAAAAAGCTCAAATTTCGAATACTATTATGAAAGAAGAGGAGAAAACTACCGAGATTCAGCTCAAATTGAATGCTAATCGTAATACTCTAAGGTATGAGATAACATGCAACAAACTCATACACTTTGATAAACCTAACTCGATAGCAACTCTGTTAGGTTTCAGCAAGAGGAAATTGGAAGCTAATAAAAAACATATATCAGATTTTCCAATAAATATTTCCAAGGTGAATTCAGTGTGTGTTGAATGTAATTTAACAACAAATTCATATAATAATAACTCTTCCGTTCACACATTGCACATGTTCTATCCATCAGTGCCTAGTGGATTTCGAATAGTGGAGAAAGTGTCAAATGTCATTTATCTACCAATCAATTCCAAATACATTGATGAAATAATTCTCAGAGTAGTAGATCAAACTGGAACCTTAATTAATTTCCAAAAAGAAGTCATAACAGTCAGGTTGCACTTGAAAGAGCTCTAGTGGATATGGTGTTTCGCTATAATATTCCAATGTCATCATCAACAATGGGTCAGGAAACGCGTTCTCCATCAATCAAAAGTATCAGTCCGAAAGGTGACATCAAACAGTTAACACCTGAGAATCAACAGTTCCTCATTTCACTCGATTTCAAATTATTATAAAAGACAAAACGAAGACTTTTTACGAATTTTGGTATAACCTAAAATTGGACATCCACTCTGGTCTTAGAAGATTTCTCATTCTCCTAAGGTGTTCCTGTGGAAGAAAAAGTGAAACACAACAAACATGAGTTTCAATATTTTGAATATTGGTGAACATGTGATGATGGACAATGCGATAACGAATTGCGAAATGCACTCTCATCCACCATATGCCAATACAAGCCTAAATAAGTCATTCGAGATACGTGTTCCGATTCAAACGCAGGATATTTACACATTACCATCACAAAGTTACATTTATCTAGAAGGTAGAATTACTGACAGTGAAGATAAAGTGAGTGCTACACTGAACTTCATCAACAATGGTATTGCTTTTCTATTTGATGAAATCCGATATGAAATTGGTGGGTCCGTTGTGGATCGAGTTCGTAATCCTGGAATCACATCAGCTATGAAGGGCTACATTTCTTATACAAATAATGAATGCAATAGATATATAAATGCTGGTTGGAATCATCTTGGTCATCCTGAAATTGTTGATCTTCAAGGGAACTTTAGCGTTTGTCTACCACTCAAACATCTATTGGGATTTTGCGAAGATTTCAAGAGAATTCTGGTGAATATTCGGCAAGAACTTGTTCTCATCAGAAGTAGCAATGACATCAATCCTACGATAACCTCCAAGGCTGGAGAAAAACCAAAAATTGAATTGACGAAAATTCTATGGCGCATTCCACACGTTCAAACGGCAGATGTGGAGAAATTGCGGTTAATCAAGTATATTGAAAAGGGGAGAGATTTAGAGATAGCCTTCCGTTCCTGGGAACTCCACGAATTTCCCATGTTACAATCAACTATGCGTCACTCATGGAATGTCAAAGCATCTAGTCAAATGGAAAAACCGAGATTTGTTATTGTTGGTTTCCAAACAAACAGAAAAAATGACAGTCAAAAAAATATGAGTCAATTCGATCACTGTAATCTCGCCAATATGAAACTTTACCTGAACTCTGAAGTGTATCCCTATGACAATTTGAATCTAAATTTCAATAAATATCAATTTTCTGTTATATATGAGATGTATGCACGATTTCAAGAGTCATATTACTACAAAAACTCTGGTGAACCTTGTCTAACACTATCTAAATTCCATGACATAGCACCATTAATTGTAATAGATTGTAGTCGACAAAACGAAACTTTAAAGGCAGGTAGTGTGGATATTCGCCTTGAGTTTGAAACAAATCAAAATATTCCTGCAAACACTTCTGCCTATTGTCTAATATTACATGATCGTTTAGTAAGGTACAACCCTCTCACTAATGTAATAAAAATATTGTAGTGTAGTTGTATGTTCTCCCAACAAAAATCATATACCGTGTTGTATTATAGTTAATAAATAAATATTGACCTATCCCACTGTTTCGGATTCATTTCATGATCATAAACCCAAACAAATAATAGCTATTCTGATGATAAATCACATAGCCTATACCAATAAACAAATCACAATCTTTATGAGTTATCATTAGTCTCACTTACCAATCAATTTTCATTTTTCCACTGCACAATTCACCTGATGTTGAAGCATAATAAAATCACAGTTTTTATACTATCCTAGGATGATGGATCAACAAATATTTTGTAAAAATATCTGCACATGACTACTTTGTCAGCATGACATTGAAAAAAATATAATATGAAGCTGGATAAACATAATATTAATGATTGCACTCATATCAAACAAAACATGATAAATGTGTTGACCTCTAGGTCAGCTAGCAAGATATTGGAACTTTAATTATACAGGGATATTCAGTAGGACTAACTTGGAAAATATAACCGAGGGGAAGATCAGGTAAACAGGTGATACAGGTGAAAGAGGTAATACAGGGGGACACGTTGAGAAGGTGAAACCAGTAAATTAGGCAAAACAGGTGATTTGAGCAAAAAAACAATTAATTAAGTAGGTGACACAGGGAAGACAGGTAGGAAAAAACAGGTGACAAGGTAAATCTTCGGTGACAACACCTCCTGGTCATTGTCGACACTTCTGCACCTCGGAATGTCTGCACAAACCACAACTAGACCCCCCTATTGGCTGTGACAGCTTGAGAACTTGATGGACAGCTTACCAAACTGTCGCAGGACCGCCCCTGATACACTACTTACTAGGTCATCAAGAATGATAGTAGATTGTTTTATTAGGATCAAAAGTGACACTTTGTTTGACAAGCGAATTTTGCATTTGCGAGGCGGAGCGTTTAGCGAAGCCGAGCGAAAGCAAAATTTGCTATTCGAAGGCATTGTGAAAAACAATTCAAGAGTGTTAAATACGATCGACTGTCCCCGAACTTCAAGCATAGAGAAAACAAACTTTTTTGCTGCAACCGACACAAAAGTCGTCCTTTTCAATTCCAAAATTAGCGCTTGAATTGACGTTTCTATTACTGACAGAAACATAGGTCTGTTGCTAGGCAACATTAAAGCTGAACTTTAGCTCCTACGAACTTAAAAGGATGTACTAGGTCATCAAGAATAATAGTAGATTGTTTCATTAGGATCAAAAGTGACACTTTATTTGACAAGCGAATTTTGCATTTGCGAGGCGGAGCGTTTAGCGAAGCCGAGCGAAAGCAAAATTTGCGAGAAAAAAAAATCAATTCAATTTATTCAGAACAGATAATATTGATAACATAATACAAATTTTGGTGTTCCTTTTGGATCATAAGACTGCACCTAAGCGTGCTCATGCTTGTGTTGTACTAGTCTTTAATCCGTAAGGAGCATTCTAATTGTACAACTTTCATATTTGGCGATTGTAGTATAATTAGCGAATATATTAGGTTATTTGCTTAGAATTTTGATGAATGAAATACATATTTGTTAGATTTGGTGAGGATTACATTAACGATTCCTCAAACTTTTTTGTTTGCACATTTTTTGACAATTTTTGAAAATGATACATCTTATCGATACCAAACAAGAGCAACTTTTTTCTGTAAAGAGGTCTGAATTTTTATAATCAGAGATAGAATTGGTGAAAAATTGGCATGCAGAAAAGTTAGAGCAATATTTAATGTAGTCCCACCCTGTAGTATACACTCCTGAATGAAAGTTGTGAATTATTTTATTTTCACTGCGTTGGGCATGGGAGGTTTAGTTCTTGTAACAAATTGCATCATTTTATCATATGCATTTCGGAAATATCCAAGAAATATTATCTTCAGGAGTCCGTTTTCAGGGGTCGTAGCTCCCTTATGAGAAATTCATCGACTCATGTTCATTAGAACTTTTCTCCCTATTTTTGGTGGTAGAAGCCACTGGTGAAGCTTAGCAGGCTGATTTCGAGACACCTTGTATACATTAGATCTTCTGTAGCATATTATGAAGAGATACTCATTTTGCAAATCCCAATTTCTTCTCTCAATCATAAAAATAATCTGAAGAAGACAAATATCATTTAAACAAAACATTTTTTTCTTCTGAAATCGCCTGATTCATCTTGTTCCTCCCACATGGAGTGCCAGTGGCTGTAATCAACGGAATTTCAACGTTGACAATTTAAGCTAATTAACCACAAGAGTTTTCACTGGGGGATTATCTTAATAACCAAATCCTCTTTTCTCACTGCGTTCCGATAATGAAGAAGGCTGATGATAGGGCTGAATTTTTATGCGTCATTAGACTCGTCAAGTGACGGACACATTTTTGTGTTTTGTGCCGCTGAACCTATTCATTGTTCCTTGAAAGAATGTGATCTCGAGATGATCATTAATTATGTTTCATAAATCGTTCCATCGTCTTCAAACTCTCAATGGAGCTTCAAAAATACGTTTCAATATAATTGGCATACCTATAAACATGAAGTTTTAGTCCTTTTATGTCTGAAAAGAATGAGCACTTGAACATCGAGAATATAGTCCGGGAGATATTTTCACATCCAAAAGTCAGTTACTGAAATTATGTTCTTACTATGAAGGAATTCTCGTTGAATTTAATAATTACCGATTAATGATAGAATGAAGTAATATTATTGACACTAGAAAGGATACCTTGAATTGGAGAAAAAAAAGCATTATTGATGCAGTCATGAATGGAAAGGTCTTCTTCGCTTAGATAGGTCGCGTGCACGATGACCGACCCTGGAGGCAAAATATTGAAACACAACCTCATTCTTCTGTGAATTATTGAAACACAACCTCACTTTTTTACTTGGTTACAGAGGAATCAAAGGATTGAACTAGTTTTTCACAATATTTTGGCATACGAATCGTGTTTTTTGCGCTATTCATTAATTCGAGCATGCCTTCGCATTGTGATGTTGTACAATGCACAAAAGATGCAGCAAGAGACTAAAGAATATGATTTTTCAGGTAAATAGTAATCTCACATAGTTATCATTATGAAATGTTGTCATTCCTTATTAAAATTCCTTCTGCCTTCTGCCACTTCTGCAATACAAGCTAATACTGCTAATAGATTGAAAATGTCTACAACACACACGATCGTCAGCATGTCAGACCAGTCGTCAGTCCTCCCGATTGAGCATGAATCCAATCTTCTTGCATTATTCTAGAAATTTCAGGTATATTTCTATTAGCTCTTATTGCAGAAGAAATTCCGATGAGAAATCAGAGAAATTACCAAATTTCAAAAATGAAAACTATATGTGAGTGACTATAGTAGGTACTTACTTTTAAATCATATTGTACCAACCGGATTACTTCGTCTTCCGCTGCAGTTTTTGTGCATTTCACAACAGCATATATTGTGATGGCATGAGCGAATTGATGAATAGCGGAAAAATACGATTCGTATGCCAAAATAATTGTGAAAAACTATTTCAATCACTTGTAAACAAATAAGTAAAGTGACGTTTGTGTTTCAATATTTTGCCTCCAGTGTCGGTCATCTGACAGTTATTGCACGCAACCCATAAAGTAGAACGCTTTTTATATAGGTCGCGTGCACGATGACGGACCCTGGAGGCTAAATATTGAAACACAACCTCACTCTTCTGTGAATTATTGAAACACAACCTCACTTTTTTATTTGTTTACAGAGGAATCAAAAGGTTGAAATAGTTTTCCACAATATTTTGGCATACGAATCGTGTTTCTTGCGTTATTCATTAATTCAAGCATGCCTTCGCATTGTGCTGTTGTACAATGCACAAAAAATGCAGCAAGAGACTAGGGAATATGATTTTCCAGGTGAATAGTAATCTCACATAGTTATCATTATGAAATGTTGTCATTCCTTATTAAAATTCCTTCTGCCTTCTGCCACTTCTTGCATTTCCGGTATATTTCTATTAGCTCCTATTGCAGAAGAAATTCCGATGAGAAATCAGAGAAATTACCAAATTTCAATGATGAAAACTATATGTGAGTGACTATAGTAGGTACTTACTTATAAATCATAATGTACCATCCGGATTGCTTCATCTTCCGCTGCAGTTTTTGTGCATTTCACAACAGCATAATGTGATGGCATGAGCGAATTGATGAATAGCGGAAAAATACGATTCGTATGCCAAAATAATTGTGAAAACTATTTCAATCACTTGTAAACAAATAAGTAAAGTGACGTTTGTGTTTCAATATTTTGCCTCCAGTGTCGGTCATCTGACAGTTATTGCACGCAACCCATACAGTTGAACACTTAACCTTTTCGCTTTTTATATAGGGCCAGTCAGGGTATATTTTTGGGTTGAAGTGAACGGAGTTTGATGTACCGTCGCTCATACAAGATGACATTTTGAAAACTTTCCACAATATCTTCCTTCCAGTAAATAATATGAAAAATCAAAAGGCATATCAATTTTATTTTCAAGAAAGACACTCAAAATGAATAGTTTCAGCTCTATTAGTTCACCCCCCTAGAAAGGGTAGTTGTAACCCTTAGAATCTCAAATGAGAAGGAGGGTTTAATGGCGTTTCATTCTCTTTCCAACGGTGCCCTAATCAACATTTTTTGTTGAGCAGTTTCCAAAAAATCCATTGTCAATTAGAAAACTTCCCACCCTTAATATCTTCCTTTCAATAAATGATATGAAAAATCTGAGAGACAGGACAATTTAATTATCAAGAGGGACACTTTGAATGCATATATTTGACCTTCTTGGTTCAACCTCCTAGAACATCATATGAAAAGGTGTCCCAAGTAGCACACATGGGTTATAAATGGGTTGAACAAGACCATGTTCCGTAAAAGGCGCACTTTTGCGACGTCACATCGACGTTATAATGTAGTCGTAATGACTTGCTAATATTATAGTTTATCGAATATTTATTTCCACAAACTGTGCTAATATCTACTTATACAGGGTGTTCCGTTATTGTATTTTTCCTAATATCTATACCAAGTTCATAAGATCCATCAGTTTTCAATAGATGAGCGAATTATAACATCAGAACAATAGAAATATTGAAATACATGAATACACATACACAGGGTGTATGGAAATATGTCTCAAACAAATAAATAGGTACATGAATAAAGTGAGAACTTGTGAATATACACTGGCCCGGAACGGAATGGAATAAAATCAGTTATACAATTTTTTTTTAATCAGTTTGATTTAGGAATTCGGGATTTTTCAACTGATGGTTGGATTTCGAGTTGGATTTGTTGCAATTGTTCCCACGAATAGGTACGTGGAATTATCACATTAAAACAATAAAGATTTTGAAATTAGTGAATCCACATACAGGGTGCATGAACATATGTCTCAAATAAATACAGTTCTCAACACAACAAATGGACCACTCATAATTTCACTCTATTTCGAAGACCTGTATTTTTTCAAAAAATTGTCCGATCTTCATGCGGTTTTCGATATCAGATGTGATGTTTCATCGGCTTCGAAGAGAGCTAGAACACTCTGAAAAAGTCCGCAAACCAAAACTTACACAGGGTGTAAAGTGGAACCATTACACTATGGTCTACATTTCCAATGCTGCCAGAACTCGAGAAATTTTTTTCTGATCAAAAGTCAGTCATATTATGATACACTGGGACCTCATCTCGGGACGTTTTCGTGATTTCTCCTTAATTGGCCATTGGAACAAAAATTCGATTTTTTTTCGAAAGTCTTGCATTTCTTGACTTTTTTCTCTAGAACTCTACTTGAGCTGACTATTGGGAAGAACTATTCTCATGTTTTATGGAGGATAATGAAAGACGAAAAAAGCACTTTTTTAGAATATACAGGATGATAAGAAAATAGGACAAAATCTCATTTCAGTAAAAAAACTCAAAAATGGTGACTAAAACTATGGCCCATTCGATCCAGTATATTCAGAAACGGCCTTCTCGATATCCATTATTTATATTAGACTATTGACTCGAGATGTTTTCGAAAATTCGCCTCTAATTGAAACACAGGATGAAAATTTTTAATTCAAACTTGTTTCCTGATATTGATGATTTCCAATATTTATTGCCCAAGTATGAGACACAGAGTATTGTTGTTCAATGTACTGAGTGTTCTACAACTCATCTGACAAATTTATATCCACTTTTTATCCACTAAAACTATTCGAAAAAGGATCTATTGGCGAAATATGACATTAGTGAATTCTTCAGCATTATGAAGATCCAACAAGAAAGTCCTATATCCTAAATTTCAGTACTTGGTAGGCCTCCCCGATTCAACAAAACCTCATGAAATCGGTTTGGCATAGATTCTATGAGGTTGTTGATGAAGTCTATTGATATTGCCGCCCATTCTGGATAAGGTTGTCATTATTTTGGGGTGCCTCGCCTTCTCGATAGGTTCAGTTTCATTAGGCTCCACACATGTTCAATCAAATTCAGATCTGGAGATAATGCTGGTCACCACATTCTCCTAACATTATTGTTTTCTAGAGTTCGTAATTTGTCAGATAAGTTGTGGAACACTCAGTATATTGAACAACAATGCTCTGTGTCTTATACTTGGGCAATTAATATTGGAAATCCGTTGATAAAAAGATAAGAATCATCGATATCAGGAAACAAGTTTGATTTGAAAATTTTCATCCTGTATTGTCCTATTTTCTTATCATCCTTTTCGAATAGTTTTAGTTGATATAAAGTGTTACAAATTTCATTTTCCATCTCGTTTCACTTCTATGAAATATTTTTGTGATAGACTTCTTATATAATATCGTAGTTGTGGTTGAAATTTGTCAGATAAGTTGTGAAACACTCAGTATATTGAACAACAATTCTCCGTTTCTCATACTTGGGCAATAAATATTGAAAATCATCGATATCAGGAAACAAGTTTGAATTGAAAAATTTCATCCTGTATTTCATTTAGAGGCGAATTTTCGAACACATCTCGATTTAATAGTCTAATATAAATAATGGATATCGAGAAGGCCGTTTCTGAATATACTGGATCGAATGGGCCATAGTTCTAGTCACCATTTTTGATTTTTTCACTGAAATGAGATTTTGTCCTATTTTCTTATCATCCTGTATATTCCAAGAAAGTGCTTTTTTCGTCTTCCATTATCCTCCTTAAAACATGAGAATAGTTCTTCCCAATAGTCAGCTCAAGTAGAGTTCTAGAGAAAAAAATCAAGAAATGCAAGACTTTCGAAAAAAAATCGAATTTTTGTTCCAATGGCCAATTGAGGAGAAATCACGAAAACGTCCCGAGATGAGGTCCCAGTGTATCATAATATGACTGACTTTTGATCAGAAAAAAATTTCTCGAGTTCTGGCAGCATTGGAAATGTAGACCATAGTGTAATGGTTCCACTTGACACCCTGTGTAAGTTTTGGTTTGCGGACTTTTTCAGAGTGTTCTAGCTCTCTACGAAGCCGATGAAACATCGCATCTGATATCGAAAACCGCATGAAGATCGGACAATTTTTAAAAAAAATACAGGTCTTCGAAATAGAAAAAATTATGAGTGGTCCATTTGGTGTGTTGAGAACTGTAGATAGGTATACCTACATGAATAAAGTAAGGACCTGTGAATATACACTGGCATGAAAATGCAGACAACGACTATTAAATAAGATAAAATGAGATGTTAAATTGCAAAATTTTCATAATGCGATATGAGGAACTGAAAATATTTCGTTTTCAGCTATTGAAATTCAGAAATCCCTCATTGCAGCTTCAGAAATTCAGTAGTAAAATAGCATGCGGAAACATAAAAAGTACACAAATCTATTTAACATTTCGTGCTCTCTCCAGATATGTAAGCAAATTTTGTAAATTCAAACATACAGGGTGTTTTCTTGAGGACCCAATAATATGTTGAATTTTTGTTAATCCGGACCTGGAATTTTCTTCTGACGGATATACAAGTCGCTGAGGTCACGTCACACGTCTACCAAATATCAAAAAAATATACCAGGTGGTTCGTATGCTATGAGCCTTCAAAGAAATGACCAGAATTGATAAAACACCCTATATCTCGATAATGGAACATGTGAGACCCAACATAAATGGTATATTCAGAACCACCTTCGTCACCTCTATCCACCGTTGAAGTATTTCCGTTTCCCAACGGAACACCCAGTATATATAGGTCAGTCGCAGAAGAGTTGTATTGGAATAATATTAGTACGTCGTTGTGTAGTCATTTGTTTTCATTATACCATCATCCATGAAGACCATGAGACGAAATTCTAAATGTATTACAATCCGTTTATCATATCAAAAGTTGTAAGAAATAATTTTTATAATATATAATTCAGTTTGCTTTCCATAATCTACTTTCTACAAATGACTGCCATATAATGATATTTTTGACTGACAATTTCTAACATGGGACCATAGATGAGTGACTGAACAATCCCATTTTGACGAACGAAATTCAATTCTACTCACTCAGATGTCATGGGCCTCGGATGCAGAATAAGGATAATTTTTCATTTCTGGAAAAATATATGTTATGAACTTTTCTTATGAATCGTCAAAATAATGTAATGTGACAATCATACGTAATCTATTTCATTTGTACATCTTCATTGTATTTCAAGAAGATACAACGCCCATAGTAGTGTATTTTTTGTTTGAAATATTTTTGTTGCAATATGGCTGCTAAAATTCAATAATCATTCTAACAAAGAACATGGATGCCAACCTTTGTGAATCGAAAAGTTGTAATTACTCCGCTATGTACTATCATCGAATAATTTGCGAATGACTTGAAGACATTCCAATAACTGAGATAAAGGAGTCGTAATGTAGTTGCTCTGACCACTGTAATAGTTCATGTTAAACAAAGTTATGCTAACTATGTAACGACACCATAACAACTTCGAACTTCGTGTGATTGTAAATAGAGCTTATGTTCTTCGAACTTACTTTTATTCATTAATAATTGTCTCACAGTATAATGGCTTACATCGTTCTAAAAACCTCATTGTGAACTATAATACCCAATTCCTCAATTTTTCTTTGAAGTTAAAACATATTTCCAAGTAGGTAGGTATTCTTCAACAGCTTTGCCATCACTCTGGATTTCTTCCTTCTTCAGAATCACTCCACTTGAACTCCCATGGCGATGATGTATGTATAATTTGGAAACGTGTTTCTTGTACATTTTCCATCAAGTTTTGGACGGATTTCTCAATTTGTTCTGCATCCTCACAGGAGTTGGTTGATTTTTCATTCTTACTGTTAATTTTTATGCATATTCTTTCAGAATTCTTTGAAATGCACCTGTTCGCTTGCAATGCGAATTATATTTTTGCTCTGGCATATTTATTTTTGTTATAAAATCGAATACATAACCAACAAAAATGGTCACATCGCAGATACATATTATATTGTAGTCATTACGACCAAGTTGAACTCTTCGATAAAACTACATTATATGAGGACAGTACGTGATCTTTGAATCGTTTTGAATATCTATAGCTCAAATAATCAATTCAACCGACTCTATTTCTCTCATAGTCACCGAATTTAGAGCACACTGTATAGCATGTAACCCATTTTAGGCTTCATTTATGCTAATGGCCATGATTCTACCATTACTATTATTTCAAATCACCCTTCATAGATTCCAACATATTTTTACCATTCGAAGAAATCACTTGTCCCTTGTACAAAAAAATATTGTGGCACCCGAATAAACGGAACAAGGATGACGATTGGAAAGTGAGTATTCAGTTGGAAAACCCACACAACACCACTAGTGACATCTTTCCGATAGTTACTTCAAAACGTTATTTTCACAATTTGTGTGACACATGTGAAAAATTCGATAAGTGAGTTTGGTCTTCAGGGAGAAAGCTAGAATGTTTTCATGGTAGATTCTTATTCAACAGAGATCTTACTTTTCTTTTTTACATTACATTACGTACAGTTACGATTGAGCTCTTGATTTAATTCATTTCAATAGGAAATATACTCCATTCATATAGAATTCTTGAGCATCATTCGATTCATCATTTTAATTTTTGCACGAAAGGAAATCCCTATTATGGTCGAGGAACATCGTTCTTCAGAAATCTATGCTATCATTCTATCAATAGCAATAACAGTCAGACGAACTCGACAAGGAGAGTCAGCACATCCTTTCGTTGTCAACCTTGAAATATGTCGAACAACACTTTTCCATAATTCATTTGTCTAAAGAACGGCAGAGCTTTGGAAATCATTGCCAATGGAAGTATTCCCAAAAATTTATAATCTCCAATAGTTAAAAAAAACTCCAATACTCTTCGTACCTTATAGGGGTTTCCTCAGGGATTCCCTTCCGTGCGCTCTAAGAGATGGACAAATGATAATTTGATATACAACATAATTTTTTTCCCGTGTATACTACACTACTTTTATCTGGGGCAGGAAAAAGTACGAATCAATATTGAGAAGACATTACCTTATATTAAAATCAGAAAATTATATCCACATGAAATTTGAAGTTTTTAACAAGAATTACGTTGCAGGCATCTTCATCATTCTTTTGAAGTAATCAAATATCTGTCAGTCTGATTATGTGATTTGATTTTGAAAAATTGCGAAATTAGTGGTTGTTTAGTAATTTACGTAACCGCAAATTGGAATAGAAGATAAGAGAAAATTTCTTTCTCGGAGACGGTGATATTGGCTTATTTTTTCCGTGGGAGAAAGGTAATTAATGCAAAGTGACATTTTATAACCTCTCAACAGAGATGAAATGTCAAACGTCACAGAAAAAAATATATCATCTCAAGATCATCTAATCATGACTTTTGAAAATGACAAATTCCCAATCTTTCTAGAATATATATGGCGAGTTTCTCCTACCTCATTTTCCATGGTTCCCACGATGTTCTCTGAACATTACAGGATATCCCTTTTCGTGGGATAATATATACAGAATTATTGAAAACCATGTGAACATTACTCAAAACGAAACCAATTTGTAGTAGTCTTGTGAAATTTGACTGACTTATTGATTTGGAAGGGAAATGTTCTATAAAAAAGTAGTTTCAATTCTGGATGGAATATCATGAGAATTTATGTTCCCTCTAATGCAGACAAACATATTGACTTTCATTGCTTTCATTCCTATTGAATCTATTTTAATGCGATAATGACGAAGTAGTGATGTATTTGATTTTCTTTCAAGGCATTCTTGAAATTACTCTCATAATATCCATAGAGAGTTTGCTCTAAAAAATTGAATCACCCTATAGGTATCTGAACTTGAATTTAGTGGTGTCATGATTTTGTAGAAACAAACTATTGTACGTACAGTCAAATGCAATGAATATGTCGCACATTATCCAACCGCCTTCAGAGAACATATCGCACATGGACGGTGTCAGCTATCTTAATCCCGCTGCAATAAGAGTGCTCATACCGTCCAACCGCGACATGTTCACTGAAGACGAGTGTACAGTCTGATGCAAATGCTATCACCGCCCATGTGCGACATTTCAATTGCATCTGACTATACTTCGTGAAGGTAGATATAGGCATAATATGACGTCCATCTTGGAACGAAATTCCTTGTTCTGACTTTCTATAGTCTATATCGATGTTTGATGTATTATCATACGCTCGACTACCGTTTATCATCAAGGAAACCGTAGTTTGTAGTTTGATGGAAGGTGGTCACGAATTCTCAGAGGGTCTACATGACTAATAGTGACAAGAATTCGATACAAGGTTTCCATCATCGCAATATTATGCATATTTATGATGAGTCTCATTCCATATCCATTCTAATGAATCCAGTAAGCACCCTTTCGATCCTACATATAGAGCTGTGCTTTGTCTGATGAATCACTACCTCAGTAAACACGAGAAATTCACGAAACTTGGATGCACGAAAAGATATCGATATCTATGTCGATACTATTTCGATTGAATGTATGGCTAGAACTCGCACATTAATTTGTAAGAAAGACATTGGTTAGATACAGGGTGATTCCGATCGAATCGCAAGTTTTAAAAAATGACATATCGTTTTATTTCATTTAGCTTCCCATGTATTGAGTGGTGTACCACAAGGAAGTATATTAGGACCCCTACTGTTTACATTGTTTACCTCAACGTTTCCTGAATGCTTACAATATTGTAATCATCACATGTATGCTGATGATACTCAATTATACTTAACTTTTAATTCGAAAAATAGTATATTATCTAACAATGCGATTAATACAGATTTGAATTCTTTGTTGTACACATGCGAGACACACCTACTTAAAATAAATCATCAAAAATCGTGTGCTATTTTATTTTGTAAGACCACTGTCAGAAATACTTTACTTGAATCGAAAGTTTTACGCATAGGTGAGGACATCATTCCATTCAAAAATAACACAAAAAATCTTGGGCTAGTGCTAGATTACAAATTACGTTTCAAAGAACATGTCAATCACATGCTGAAGAAATGTTACTTCAATATAAAAATGATATATCCTCATAGACACTCTCTTGGAAAAGATGTGAAGAAAATGTTATGCGACTCTATAGTACTTTCTCAACTTAATTATTGTGATACGGTCTATGGACCCTGTTTAGATTCTGTCGATATTAAACGCATACAGAAAGTACAAAATTCTTGTTTGAGGCTTATTTTTGGCATTAGAAAATACCAGAGAATCTCACATAAATTGAAGGATGTCAACTGGCTGAACATGCAAAACAGGCGAAAACTGCATTTGGTGTGCAGCTTCTATAAAGTAATGAAAACAAAAAAACCGGATTACCTTTATAAAAAAATTACATTCAGGAGTGACATGCATAATTTGAATATTCAGCAGACCAGTCTCATTACTATACCGAGACATAGGAAAGAAATCTTCAAAAAATGCTTTTCGTGTAATATTTCCTATCATATCAATGCTCTATACAGGGTGTTTCATAATTGAATGTCAATATTTGGGGACGCAATTCTTGGGCCCATTCTAAGAAGAAAGTTTCATATGAACGTATGACCTAAACATCCTAACTTTTGAGATACAGGGTGGTGAAGTTCTCAAAAATTAATAGTTTTTTATTAATATCTGTAATACCACTTCAGATATTCTGATGAAATTTGGCATACATGTACTATGTATCAAGAGGCATCAGTTAGCGTACCACATTTTTTGTTGTTGCCACCAGTGGCGTTCGTATGGAATTTCACATACCTATTTTGGCAGACATTGATGGTACGCCACTGATTAATCTCCAAATTGAAATCATTCCTGAAATTCCCGATCATTTCTAAGCAAATTTGATCACTACAATTTTTTCAATCTGATGCACGGTTTTCGCTTAAAAATAAAAAGCTTTTCACTACATGATTATAGTAATATTGTTAATATGATAATATCACAATGCAGAGAAATAGTTTTTATTTTTAAGATCAAATTTCAGAAATACAATTCATAGTTCATGAACTTTGTATTCGTATTTGGTATTTTCGAATTATAACTTCTCATTGTAGTAGGCTATATTAATTTTCGAGAATTTTACCACCCTGTATCTCCAAAGTTGGGACGTTTAGGTCATACGTTCATATGAAACTTTCTTCTTAGAATGAGCCCAAGAATCGCCTCCTCGAATATTGACATTCAATTATGAAACACCCTGTATATAACAGACTTCACGCTTTCGCAGAAATCTTTCAAAAATATGTTATTCAAACAATTGGTTCAAATTCAAAATCAAACCTAAAAATTTTATCATTTTTGTGTTCATAAATATTATGTGTATATATTTCTCTCCCTATTGCTATCTTTCTTACTTTCTTTCTTTTTTCCTCTTTCTTATTCACTCATCTCCTCCTATATTGATTGATTTTTTTTTGTTGCTGTTGTTTTCGAGTATATTGTAGAGTTAGATGTAGATTTAGGCACGGCCAGATTGGAAGAACAGTTTCGTTTTACCTAGTAGAATGAAAACTGAACTCTGGCCCTCTACTCACCAGATGAATACTTATTTTGTATTATGCCTATCTAATGTAATTTCATTTTGGTGAATAATAAACGTATTATTATTATTATTATTAAAATGTGCTACAGTGCCCTAACGAATACTGGACTAAATGATTTAACAATAATGAAAATAATACAGAATGAAATGAATATATGAATATAACATTATAATATTCATATAACCTTGCCAATCACATGCATTCGTATACGATGATGGTGTGAAATCTTGCGTTTGTTACTCTCAATGTGGAACTTCACGCTGAATTTTTGTTATTGATAGTTATCCCGTAGAAAGAGGCCAAATGAAACGAAAAGATGAAGTAAACCTATCAGTTTTACCAACTATGACCTCACGTCAGTTACGCGATCTGATGGACAATCAAAATATGTTAGCCTTCATTGATCACCTAACCAATCAGTTATACAGTTATTCAATGAAACCATCGTAACCAGAAAATGTTCGGTATTAATATCAACTATACTGAAAACCTCTCTGATATTCCACTCAAGCATTAAGGAATTATTTCTTGGATCTTGATTCCAGTACCAGAATTCAACATTTTTGCACCAATTATGTATTACAGAAACATGAAGAGGCACGTTTTTATTTTCACCATAGATACACGATTGGTGGACGTCATTCTTCGCTGCATCGACATGTTGGAGTTATTATCAGAGGTACATAAAACACGCAGTTCTTCCATCATCACATCTAAAATTTTTTATTTAATATTTTTTTTTAATTTCGATCGAATATCCCATTTCTTCGATTATTACAATATTTTTCTTTTGTTAGAGTTGAGCTGTTACCCATTTCGTAATCCTATCTCCACCTACTCTCAACTAGAGTGCCTCGGACATCTCATTACACACCATTTAATGAGTGTGGACACACTTGTCACCACTAACATTTCCAAATTATCTTCATTCTCAGAGTGAAACATCAGTTCCGAAAATTAAATAGGCCTATCGCGAAAATGTTATCGGTAAGTATGTCCTGTTCGGTATTGAATTGCAAAAATTCTAAAAATGAAGGTTGCCATTTATATTTGAGACATTTCAAGTGTTCGTTAGAGCTTTATGTACCTTTAGGGTGCAGAAAAATTACATTCAATCTCTTATTCACAAATTGGTGTAATAAAAACTCTTTAGTGGTGAATGTTGAGAAAACTGTTCTGATGCAGTTTTATTCCAGAACTAATAGAAAAATTGACAATCTCATGTTAGAGTGGGTGATGCAATAATTAAACAATCAGACAACACCAAATTTAAAGGTACTTTTATCGATGGTAACATGACATGGTAGTCGGGTATAAATCATGTCAGTAAGAAAGTGAACAGTGGGTACTATGCTATCAGACAATTGATGTCCACTTCAAATAAGGCTCAACTTCTAAATGTTTACTTTGCTGTTGTATATTCCCATATTTCTTATAATATTGCCATTTGGGGATGTTCGTCAAAACTCGGCAAAATATTCGTCTCACAGAAAAGGGTCATACGGCTAATATATGGAATAGACTACAGAGAATCTTGTAGGCAACACTTCATTGAGAATAAGATCTTGTGTGTACCTTGCATTTATATTTACAAATGTATTTTATTATTCAGGAAACAAATGCAGAATTATGATCGAAACTGTGACTTTCATACGTATCCTACCAGGCACGGTGAATTGATAAGACTTCAGAAACATTCAACTCGTCTGTATGAAAATTGTCCATCTTATAAGGGAGCAAAATTCTATAATCACTTATCTGACGAAATAAAAAATTTACACAGAAGAGAAAATCATTTCAAAATTAAACTCAAAGAATTTCTGATTAACGGTTGTTTTTATAGTATCGACGAATATTTCAATCGATGAAATGCATTTCATATATCTTCATATACTTTGTGGTACTAGGAAAGGTTACAGACTGAATATTCTGTGTACTATGTGGTTCTGTTATATTTTCATGTATCTGTATATAAATTGTGTGTGAACTTCTTGTTGTCTGACGTATCCTATGTCATTTTTCATGATCGTGAAGGATTCAATAAATTTTTATTTATTATTATTTATTAAACATATTTGTGTCTCATGTTCTTTGTTCAGCTGTTTAACCACATGACAAGTATGTCCCACTCTTTAAGGGGCGATAAATGAAATGTTCGCGGCAGTATAATCTCAACCACCTCAAAACATCGGTTGAATGCAATGTTTTGCATGGGCCACCCGGTATAAATGCATGACGATATATAGTAATTTTCGGTTTCGCCCCGTAGTAAGTCGCCTAACTTTGCTTGTGCAAATATGAACAGTAGTTAGTTTAATTTGTCTCGCCGCTTCTAAGCCCCGTTTTGCTACTCAAATATCAAGTCGCTCTCTGTCTTATGATGATGGGTTCAACTTTATACGGAGAGGATTAAAAATTAACCAAACAAAAGAATTTATCGTTCGCTGACTATAAACAAAACTTTTCTAATTTGCAAATTCTTTGCAGCTCGCTGATGACACTAATTTTCTAGATTACCATCAGGGAAATTATCCATTTTTCATTAAGATGCTGAATCAATTCAGTTAGATACCTACTCTTTTGAACATATCTTACCAAGTTCATTGGTAATATTCAGATATGGAACTAGCTATATTCTTAACGACAAATGAACAAAACATTTGCAGTTGCAGGTTAAGAATAGTTATTTTTTATTTATTTCGCGTACTAGTTGCAAAGACAGTTTTTTCTTCTAACGTCAAAAAATATAGTTCTGAAGTAGTAATATGCTTAGATTAATATATAAAATAGTGTTGAATTGGCTTGAAAGGCTTCACCCTATCCTCCCTTAGGTACGCACGATGTTCTACGAACATTATAGGAATTTCCTTTCGTGCGGTGCAAAAGATGAAAAATAATATTGTTGAACATTCAGAAATGAATGATTTCTTGGATACCCTGTATAGTATACATAGTGTGACTGCATATACTGCAAATCTGATGAATAATATTCAATATTTCTTGGGCTTATCGGTTTGAAAATTAGATTCGAGATCAAGAGATCGACGCTGACATGACATACTTCAAGAGATTAAAATCATGAATCCTTTCTTTCACATGAGGGGCTTCTGAAACTATGCAAGATTGAAAGATTTTCAAAATTTTTGAGAAATCAGTAGGTATACCTTTAGAGGTTTTTGTTCAAGGTTTTCTAGATAATAGACGGAAAAACTTTAATCGACCTGTGTGATGCCGTTATACAGAATGTTTGAATATGGATGACTAGGCAAATTTTGATCAATCTACTTCTGAATATTGAATAGGAATATCCTCAGATATATTATGGACATGGAAAAATGAATATATGTAAGTATATACATTGAGTATTCGCATTCTCTATGTGTTGGAAATATTGATTCTTTCTACTTTCCTATATTCCACGACGAAAATTGAATTATATCTATTGAACACACACGATGAGAATTATTCGAAAATAAAATCTTCTGTAGTTGAGGATAATTCGTATTCTCCTTCAGATAAATATATATATATGAGTACATATTATTATTCTGAATATTCAGCAGGAAACAACTACTCTCCTGGATGTTTGCCACGTCGAACATTGCATTATAGCTGTTGAACATCCAGAAGGAGATATGTGAAGTAACCACCAATGTGACTTACTTGACAGATAATACCTCCATTATTATAATATAGGTAAGTAGATAGAAGCAACACTTCGTCAGACTACTTAACATTAGAATATTGGTGGGTGCTGACTTTACTTTGCCAAAATTTGTGTTGACATGCATCATCAGATACTAGAGGCACAAATTCAATACTATACCCGAAACGTGGATGCCGTGCCATATGTCTGCAATGCAACAAATAATCCATTGGTGTATTCAATTGAATCGATGAATCGATGAATTCATTTGGTCCAGGTGTCTGTCTTGATAGCAAATACCGCGCCAGTGCCAGGTATAGGGCAAAGAGTGTAAAATGTTAGGTTAGTGAGCATATCAACAATAATCATAGCGATTATTTATTTACCTCCATATTCCACTGTGTTTGGCACGGTATTCGAATGGAGCTAAACAGTATCGTTGTGTGAGGCAAAAAAATATTGTTGGCCGTGATAATTCAAAAACAAGTTATCCAATCAATCAGATATCGAGGATGTATGATATACAGATCAAGCAAGCATGTGAATCTTGAAGCCTTCCCTGATCGAAACAAGAATACTGAACTATCATATGGTGTATTTATATCTCCAACATGGGTATGAAATGCCAAATCTGCCGAAATCGGGAACAAATCTAAAAGTATTGCCTAGCGGCATACCTATGTTTTTGTCAGTAATAGAAAAGTCAATATAAGAGCCGATTTTGGTATTAAAATGGAGGACTTTTGTGTCGGTTGCAGAAAAAATAATTATTGAAGTTTGAAATGTTACTTATGTGGTATCAATGGATTCAGAAAATTATGCAGAATTTAAAAGTTATTACCACTTCCGGTGAAACTTAAAGTGGAAAATATAATCTAGTCATGTCAGAACATGAAGTTTATCAAGTTGACGGGTCATTTCAAATTTGTATCCCTCATCTCTCAAACTGAAGGAGAAAGAGAGGGTGTACCATGATCTTGGTACACACGGTATAGAAGTATTGTAGATAGCTATAAGTTGAACCGGACCCATGTTATGATGAGAAATAATCAGTAGGAATGACAGTAATAATTATTGTCGGTGAATACTTGATGCTATGAAGAGGATATGAATTCTCTATAGGACCATCTATAAAAATAAGAGTGGATCAAATTCCTTTTCGCTTAATTTCGAAGAGTTTCTACAAGGTGCCCAAGAAAACACGGACAATCAACTTCTCTCAACAGGATTAAATTATATATGCAAATACTTGCCGGATGGTTCAAACATATCACTAACTCAAACAGATAATCCAAGTGAGGTTGGATAAAGAGACCCTTCTTAATCCTATATATAGTCATAACAATCAGCTTCAATCCTATTAGAGATATGTTTCACTGGAGGTGACTTATTTATTGTCTCACATCGTAATCACAAACTCATGCTGTTTGAAAAATTCGTGGATGCACAACATTCACCATTAGTCAAACAGGTCTCTCCATGTAGTGGTCGACGGAGTTTCATCTGACTCTCTTATCATAAATGCTGGTGTTCCGCAAGGATCAATTCTAGCACCAACACTATTTCTACTCATGTCCAGTACACACCTTCGCGGATGATGATAGTACCCTCCATACCGCCTTCTCTTCCAGGTCTCCAATACCAGCCAGGCAAATCAGAAACGAACGAGGGAGACAATGTTGACAACATAAACATGGACTTCGCAACAATTCTCGAATAGGAATCCAATATCTTGGTAGATTTCAATGCAAACAAAACACAAGCATGTCTTTTCTCTAGAAAAGTCGATCTCACTGTGCCCAACATAAGCTAAGGAGTAACCATACCTTTGAAGACATCCGTTTCGGTTCTTGATATTACTATCAACAATAAGCTTCCTTGGGAAAATGATATGAGATCAATTGCTAAAAGTGCATCCCATAAACTTGGTTTTCTGTTTCGGGCTAGGAGTTATCTCACTTCCAGTCAGCTGCTCATGATCTATAAGGCACAGATCCGACCTGTCCTGGAATACTGTTCCCTTATTTGGAATGCAGCACCCAAACATACCCTGAAACTGTTGGATTCTGTTCAAAAAATGGCAGTTCGTCTCGTGGGTGATGCCTCGCTCACAAACTCACTCACTTCTCTGGAACACCGTAGAAAAGTTGGCGATCTGGCTCTATTTTATAGATATTTTCATGGACCATCTCTTCTAAACTATCAACGATTGTTCCTCCCTTGGCAGTCCCCGCGAGATAAACCCGTCGAGTTGAGGCTTCGCACCCCTTTGTGGTCACTTTGGAGACCTGCAGAACATCTCTTTCCAATGACTCGTTCATACAACGAACAGCGAGGCTCTGGAACACATTGTCAAAAGAGGTGTTCCCCGAGGCATATACCTCCAGAAATTCAAGAAGAACACCAATTCCTACCTTATTTCCCTTGGTTCTCACGATGTTCTCTGAACATTACAGGTTATCCTTTTTCGTGGAAACCAGAACATAAAAAACATTGTGTATCGATTGCCAGCTGACCTGATGCAAGCTTGGATGATGGAACTTGGCAAGCCGGAACAGCCTGCCTTACAACAGCTGACAATCTTTTAGTCTTGAGATTCTAGGTTCATCAACACTTGCCATCGAACCAATTTGAGCTTTCCAGCTATTGTGTGATAGTTTGATGCGATCGAGAGGTTCGCAAGCTAAACAGGGTGTTTCCGAAATTGTGGTGATAAATGAAATGGATGATAAAAGACGAGAAAACAAAACGAAATGAAAGGATACATTTTGATGAAAAAGAAATATTTTGGAAGATATTGATCTTCAAAGTTTGCCTGAGACATTTGTAAACCATTGATCAGAGGTTAATACAGCCCCAACCTAAGCGTCTGCTTTTGGCTGAATCACAAGCACAGGAACACCGAAAAAACAGGACGTTCAATAATTGTTAAAAGATGTAGCGTGGTGAGAATGCAAATTTTTTGAAAACAATTTTTTTGTGATTTATCGTGTTTTTATGTCTCATAGACACCTCATGTTATTTAATGCCCCAATTTCGGTGAAAGAAGGCTCCTGAAGATGAAATTTCTTGAATATTTCCGAACCACCATGTGATAAAATGATGAACTAGCCTTTCCATGCCCGATGCAGCTATAGGGTCCCTTCTTTGTCCCTTCATGTAAATTGACGTATTTGTCAGATGGCAAATACGTCAGTTTGCATCAAGAGACCCTAGATGCAGCCAAAATAAAAATTGCATTCAGGAGTGTATAATACAGGGTGGGACTACTTTAAATATTACTCAAACTCCCAAACCTTTTTGAATGCACAATTTTATCTCGGATTTTAAAAACTCGCAACTCTTTACCAGAAAAAATGCATTTAATGTGAGATGTAACAATATTTTCATGAATAGGTGTGGTTTTTCATAATCCAAGATTGAATTGTCGAAAAATATGCATACGAAAAAGTGTGAGCAATATTTAATGTAGTCCCATGCACCCTGTATTATACTCATTTTCACTGCATAGAAAATAACCCAAGCCAGTACCTAAGTAATGAGTTCCCATGATAAATTTATTGGCATGTTTCGTCGAAAATTCTTCTACTGACATACATTTCTGGATAAAATTGGAAACAAACAGGGAAACCCTAAAAATGAAGACATTATATTTGATATACCTATACATATCGTAGTCAACCAGTTGGAAAATTCAATTTCCACGTAGCTATATCAATAATATAATTATGCCCTCTTAATTGCTTTCGTACCTATATTGCGTAATTTTTTGCATTCATTAAACGTTCTATTAGCAAAGCAAGATATATAAATATCGCCAGTATATGTGTTTACCTACATTGGCCTCGTAGTAATTATTAATTGGTTGGAGCCAATAAATGAGGATATGGATGAAATATTGTTTGATATTTTGATCGTGCAACAGCTTATTATAGATATTTTGTAGGCGTACCTACCTCAATATCGAGTAACCCAATGTTAGAATTGTATCAGAAATAGAATCACATTTTTGACTGTATTTTTCAAGACATACTGCTAGAAAATTGTTAGTCATAATAGTATATTATGTAACAAGTGTTATAAACGTCCTTTTAGTAACGAGTATTTCAAGCACGAGTGGAGCAGAGCGGAAAAAATCAATTTACATGATACCAGTTATGAGTTGAGAGTTATCAGCCAGGTCGAAATTGAAAATTCATTCGAACGTTTTTGTTCCATATTTTTTTATTGAACCGGTCAAAGTGTGCCGTGTGAATTGAAGAGCAGTTCTCATAGCATTTTGTCTGATCGTTCTGAATCTGATTGAATTTTTCGAGAAAAGTGGTCACAAAGTGAACTTTTTTGACAAAACAATGAAACATGAAATTTTCCCAAGTACGGATCTGTATTTTTTTTTCACAATATGTTATCTTGAAAAGTTTCAGTAGAGATACGTCGCTGCCAAATTTCAGAAGATTACGACGGATAATTTCTGTAATATCGACCATCAAAGTTATATAGCAATTTCACATAATACCCTGTATCTTCGTTATGGAGGGTCAAAAAATGTCAACTCGTCTCGATTTCCCCTATCAACCATTTGGCTATGTGAGTCTTCTTATCTGAGAATATTCCTTTTTAAGCGTATAACCGTTAACTAATACGTAGTTGAAAGAGAATTACCTACTGAAATACATCGGAAACAGTTTCTAGACACAAATGACAGTTGGTTAATTTGGCAGGCCCCCCAAGTACTATTAGCCCAGGGCCCCACAAACTCACTGATGATGGTATAATTATTATACTGCTCTGTATATATTGCAACGTATAATATAAATTCGACATTTGACAGGAAATATGAGTCTCATCCACACATGAACTATAAGACGCGAGAAATAGGAATGACTTTGAAAAAAATAAAACTAGTCTATGAGGAATAAAATCATACCAAAAAAATCCTGCAACACTAAGACAGCGATTTTAAAGTGTTATGTGTAACTACTGTCTATCTACCTGTGCTGTAGAAAAACGAATATCTAACACACAAATTGAGAATTTGAATTCTCCTACCATTTTCTTCTTGAATGAAATTGAAAATCATGTCAAAAAAGTCCTAATTTTCTTGAGCCTACCATTAGGTACTTTTGTAATTTCCAATGTTTTGTTTAAATCTACATATGAATTCACGTGTTTCTGGTTCGACAATTTGCATGATACAACGAGATTCGATTGGTACCTAATCCTCTTCATCTATATACAATAATTGATAGGAAGTGAATTTCCACAGAGCCTAAGCGCGGTTGAAATGGCACATCATCATCTAAATTCCAGCTCTAATGGAATTCTGTTTTTCATTTGATCGTGATTAATGTTTGATAAATATAGCGCTCAGATCATTTTTAATTCATTGTTATCATTGGAAATTTGTGATTCTTTCTCGATTATATTGCTATCGCTTCATTTCATATTCAGATAAGCGCTTGCTGGGAAGGAAATTTGGATATACTTCAGAGATCGAAATAAATTCCAATTTGCAGCTCCTATATTATGGTTTAGAAGAACATTATCATTTTGAACTTGACCTGTCATATTGCTGACGAAATTAAATAACTTTTAAACATGTTCTAATCACTTTGGAGGAGTTGAAAAATAAACGGGCTGTCCCTGGATTTTTTAAATCCATATGCGTAGGAAAATGTGAATGTAATCCATACATTTCCACCATTCTCATATATGAAAGATGGAATTTGATCGTTTATTAGAATCACATTCAGATGATCATGATAATATACACAAGGTCCATGAAGTGCTTTTTTTATTTTCTGTTTGCTCCAATGGTTGTTGAAGTGCTACATTCTGATTCCAATAGAAAATGGAGGCCATTTCAAAAGATTTGAGTCCAGTCGTTCAAAAGTCAACTAGGAGAGGGTTACTTTATGAACAGTGTATAACTCGGAAACAAAGAGTTGTATGAACCATGTTCACCTATAAGAATAAGAAACTTTCGTTCAAAAACATTTGTCTTCTGCCCAGTTGTCAGTGAGGTCATGCTGTATAGAAACAAACCTCTCACTCACCTTGTCCTATTACCTTGTTATCCGCTTGTATATGGTTCTTCCTAACCCTGAAACAGAGTAATCTTGTTTAGTTCAGGAAAATTATGTAAATCATAGGAGAATAATCAAGATAATTATAATCAATGTGCAAGATCTGAAGACCTCAGAATAAGTTGTTCAAACACAGCAGGTTGACTCTGGGAGCAAAGTTATTGGGTTAGGAGAGCAAGCATACCGGAAGATTCAATACCCAGCGAGCACAAAAACATCTCAGAGATGTTAAAAGTACAAAATTTCGAGACATTGAACCTCCACTGCGATGTTCTGTTCACACATGAATAGAACTATTATAGAACAGCCAATGTCCGCCGCAGGCGGCAATTATCGAGATGTCCTTGATATGTCACAAAACTACCTTCTCCCTAGTTTTTTTAAAGGCTTTTCATGAACAAAACGAAACATTTTCAACGCGTCTTCCGCGCATTTCCGAGGTACTTTTCTGAAGCCTTTTGTCAAAATGAACTTTTGCATTAGGATTCCTCCCTTGAATGAAAAAATGCATTAAAAATAGATTGAACATAAAAATATTTTCTTGATATGAAATTACCTTCTTAATCGGTTTCTGAGTAGTGCTTACTACACACAGACATATAATTGGAAATAGGTTTCCCAATTTTTGAAATGTTCTCCACAATGCATAATTTTGCAACTGCGGAAAAGCTGTGTATTGATGAATTCGTACTTTTATATATTGATTACACTGAGGCACCGAACAACACATCTTGCATCTGATGGTCATTATTACAAATTAAATAAGTCTTCTTACACAATAAACTTCACCAAATTCCTTTCTGTTCGTTAGCAGCGTGATGTAAGCGTGACACGCTGCAAACGTGAATGCCAATTGCGAACAAGAAGAACAAAATCGAAAACAAATCAGAATTCATCGTATTGTGACGTAAGCATGAGACGTTGTGGTGGGGCAAACAAAGAAAGGGCATAAAAGAACAAAAACAATACTTTCAATATCCTTCTAAGACCTCTTTGGGAAGTGCATATTACGCCTCAAAAAAACATCCTCATGCCTACATTTCTAAAACATCCCAAAACATCCCAGGAATACCTCTCAGTAGGCAAACAAAGAAATGCCACAGAAGAACAAAAACAATACTTCAATATCCTTCAAAGACCTCTTTGGTCAGTGCATATTACGTCTCAAAATAACATCTTCATGCCAACATTTTCAAAACACCCCAAAACATCCCAGGGATGTTCGTGCTCGCTGGGTACATACTATACATACTTAGGATAACGATCTACAGAAGCAGCAGTTTGTTTTGAAATTGATAATTTTCTATACACATCAGTAAAGTTTTATGAATATCTGTACTAATTTCAAATTTTTTTTTCAGGATGGCGTTTCATCAAATAATTTTATTATTCACAATAATCTTCCTGTGGCATATCCTAGCAAATGCACAAGACTCAATGGAAAATAGGGAAGGCTACTTTTCACCTGGAAAACCGAGACATCTCTTCCTGCACCAACCCCAGAGGTATATTCATCAATCTTTCTTGATAATATGTACGAGATAGGCGAAACATTCATATGTTAATTGGTTAATTGAGTGATTTAAAACTTCGCCATCTTTTAATTGATGGGAATTTATTCGAAGATATTTTCACGAAATGATATTGAACATTTCTGTCAACAATATCGGGATTTCTTGAGAAGAAACTAAATATAAAGAGAAAGTTCCCTTCCACAACTTTAGATATATAACTCCATTCGCCACAAAGGTGCGAAAAATGATGACATGAATGAGAAAAAGGCGGAAATGGAATATTCGAGAGAGGACAGCTTGCAGTCTTTGTTTTATCACATTTATCACGTTTTCCTGATTCGATTTATAAACGTAGCTTACTGGCACTGCCTTACACACTTCTCCGATTGAATTTATAGAAACTCCCAACTATGCAAAAGATCATGATTCTATTCGTTTGATCAGACAATTATATGCATCGATATTAGAAATACCAAAGATAATGAATCTGATGTTAATAAAATAGAATGCAAAATACCTTTATGTTTTCGAGAACCACAGTTCTGAAATTTCAAAAATACAGACAGCATGCACTTCATAATATAATAAGTAATACTGTATGTAGGTATAATATATAATGCAAAGCTATTTTCAGGATCCTATATATCCAAGTTCAGCCTCACAATAATTGACATTTTTCTTCAAACTGTTGATGTGACTTTTTCAATTACTGCATATTATATCTTTGTTCCGCATTCCAAAATCCATGTGAAGCGTAGGAATATAAAATATTATTATGCACACGACAAAATTACCCAGATGCAATACCGCTGTTATTTCATCCAGGTGATTTAAAACATAAGATATTCTTTACCAAGATGTTCCATTGGCATCACAATATTTCCACATATTTTGAAATATTCATTTCGATATCAAAAGTAGCGAAGGATTCATATTAAATTCTTCTTCATTACTATTTGTGCTATTTAGATTTAGATTAAATTGACATACTTCATAGTACCAGTATTGAAATCTACTTGTCTTACAGGAATATTCTGTTTGTTTATTCGAACTTCGACTGATTTTCGAAAGAACTATTATTTTGTGGCACCCTTTATAGTCCAAGAACCGGCTGCAAATTTCGACAGTCATCTGATAACGAAATTATATAGTGTGACCCATTTTTAATGGAAACACCTCTGTATCTTATGTAATCGTTGGCACAGATTAACAATAAGGTTTGTTAATCCGTGTCGTTGGGTAAGGATCCTGAAATTTGCTGGAGCGAGAGATGTACCAAAAATGCACTCTATGACCAAGTGGGGTCATCTTCAGTGCTATATACTGCTCGCCAACAGCCATGGAATCACCCCAATTTCCGGAAAATGATATTAGGAGAAAATCACTTCGGATTCGGAATTAGGACGTCCAATTCACTAACTATATTCATATTTTTCCTGGAAAATGTTCAGTTCTGAAAAATTGAATTTTGTCGCACTTTTTACGTACACGGAAAAAAAGGATTTGTTGCATCAACAAATTATTTATGCTTGAGTTATTTTTGTTGGTCTGAGCAATTTTTTTTTTAATCAACCAGATACATGATTATTCCATGGAAGCAGCTTGTTCAAATCAAGAATGTAGGCTAATTGAATCAACAGTATAATATCAATGCCATCAACAAAATATATGGTTTCTTCAAAAACAAATTATGTCGATCCAAAATAATGTCGATAATGATTCAACTATAAACATTTCGTTAATTTGATCAAACAATGATCATTTTGATGAGATTATATCTTTGAAACAACATACAAGTTTTCTTATTCCGATGTAGCAATAAACTCGTTTCGAACGGATCCTTTGCTTGAATAGAGCAACGAAATATGTAAAATCAATTAAATATTTTGTTCATTCTACATCAACTTAAATTTTCGCCTCTAGATGGCGATCATTTCGCCTCGTCTATATGACTGCCTCGAATTCATTATATACGTGAAGCCTGATTCTTCGTGTTTGGAATATCAGCTGGATAAATCGAACTTAGGATGATTAGCAATCCGAAATAGTTTTCCATCAGCTAAGGAGATGTAAAGACTCGAGATTTATTCTGGGAGTCGACTAGTTTCATAGTTTTGTTTATTCTATTGATGTGAAATTTCAGACAATTTCCGAATATTGGATCTGGTTCAACAAAACAATTTGTCGAATGGATATATAGTTTCTCTTGAATCAACAAAATATTTCATTGAATTAACCAAATATTCAATTGAATCAACCAAATATTTTATTGAATCAACCAAATTTTTTTTAATCAACCAAATATTTCGTTGAATCAACTAAATATTTGATTGAATCAATATCTTGTTATTTTGAATCAAACAAAATGATTGTTTGAGCCAATTCAGTATCTCTTCATAAACAATTCATAGATGTGCTTGATCGAAGAAGATCCAGAGTTCATGCAAGACATATTTACTTGATTCAAACCTCAAATTCGCTCTGAAACAAGATATAGATTTACACATTTCAAGATTATATTTTGTCGTGCATATATGACACTTTTATTCGCTCCATTCAATTAAATTTTGCTTGATTCAACAATTCCTTTTTTTCCGTGTAAGCACCCCCTTATCTTTTCCTTGAAATATCTCGATAAATAATCATTTGTTCACATTTTCATCATCACATTTGTATTTTTCAGTCAAATATACGTGAGTAACAGAAAAACTTTTCGGAGAAAAACCCATTGAATGATAAGAGCAAAATCACCGCAAAATTACCTCAATTTTGTCTCTTTCGAAGGTCAACGAGGAAAATCTCGCAAAGGGCCTTCCAAGACATGGACCTCTTCACCGCCAGAGGCTATGGAAAGAGGGGTTCAGAATGCTTTGGAAACACGTGCGGAAAACGGATACCAGCATTTTCGGGGGCTAGGTTGTACGGCAAGAGGAACATCGATATGAATCAGCTGAAATGGTAAGATTTGCTCTGAGAAAAACAGGGTGTCCGGAAATTATGCACAAAAATCAAGGGGGTGATTCTACATGATATAATAAGAAATTCATTTGATATGCACGTGGGTCCGTAGATGTATAGTTTTCAACATACAGTGTGATTCTCTTGAAATTAGGCAATGCTATTTTTTGTCACGAGAGGCTGATATGGACATAATTCAATTGAAATTATGAAATTCAGTGGCTTTCCGGGAGCAACCTACCGAATATTATTTTCCACCGTTTTTCAAATGTGCGCCACTGATTTTTTTGAATTCTCTATCTATTGGCCAACTGAAAATACAACATTTTGGTGTCTAGTATTGTTTTAACTATGTGCTTCATTTCCATGGAAAAAATGAATACTAATTTATTGCATGAATTTGTGCCAAAAAATTCCTTCAAAAACTGGGATGAACATAAATGCGTAATCCATGTCCATAGACATAGAATGAGAATGAAGATGTATTTTCTTCGGCCCAAGAAGGCGTAGTTATCAATAATACAAGTGTGTCAAACATGTATTATGAAATACTTGAAGGAAATTAATGTATGTATTCGAACCATCTTGTATAACACATGGTTCAATACTGACTAAAACACTTCCAGAATATGTGGAAAATATATCAGGGCCATATTTAAAAAACAAAAGTTGATCATGGGTCCACGAATACTTAACGTCGCGTAGAGAAATCAATATCAACACGTTGAATTTTGTCAGAAGCTGCTATATATGGAAAAATATTCTCAGTTTTCTGTATCTCTAATGATCACGTAGGAAAAAAAAGATTGTCTAAAAATTCATTTTTTTCGATATAACTGAAAAACTATAAACTATTTTGAAAATCTTCTAAGGCTGTTGGTATGAACCTCCGAATGCGCAATTTCTTTCTCATTCAACCGAATTCGTATCACTTTCAAAAGTTTCCGAGATCCTCTCCCCAATTCCAGTTATTATCCCTAGGTACATACGTACGATATTCCACGAACATTATAGGAATTTTCATTCGTGCGCTCCATAAGATGAAAAAATACTATAATCGAATACTGTTGCAATAATTCATTCTTACCTAGATGCCGAATTGTGATTGAATTGTATTAGATAATGTATAACTATACTTGCAGACCGATAGTGTTTGTCATTATCAGGTGATATCAAATCTTATTTATACACCTCCATTTGAAGTTAACTTTCATATAAGTACTTATAATATGAGGCACAAGCTCAAGAATGTTCACTGAAAATTCCAATACCTACGTTCATTCATGTCTGCGCTTTTATTTTGTGAAAGGGATTTTATAATACCTATAGAGTGAATGGATCAAGAATCAATCAATTGAAATTGATGACACGGGTAAAGTACAAAAACATGTTGCCATAGAGTCCGGCAAAGGTTTCGAGAAAGTAGGCGTAGGTTGAACTACCATTTTTTCGTCAATCGTTAATATGATCTATAGTGTTCCCGACTTGGAGAATAAAGGGTAGCTGGATGGTGAATATATTTCCTGTTTTACCTCAGCGTGGAATACATGTAATCCTGTGAAGAGGTGACTGGAAAAACTATTCAGCTTACTATTGTTGGGAAATCTATTCATGTATAAAGTTCGAAACAGCAACTCTTATAGCTACTATACTATCTAATCCATGTTAACAAGTTACTTTAACAAAAACTCTTTCCACAAGGTTTTCCGTTATCCATGCATAATCAAAGTGGTCAGAAGTCTTGTAGTGAAATCCAATAAGTCGCTAGTAGTGATTGTTTTTTTGTTTTTTTTTATGTTCTGGTTCCCACGTAAAAAGATATCCTATAATGTTCAGAGAACAACGCGAGTACCAACGGAAATAATGCGTCCTTCTTAAATTTCTGGAGGGTATATGCCTCGAGGAACACTTCCCTTGGCAATGTGTTCCAGAGCCTCGCTGTTCGTTGGATGAACGAGTCTTTGGAAAGATATGTTCTGCAGCGTAGCCTCGTGGTTAGAGCGTCAATGTTTTATCCACGTTGGATTACCGGTAGTGGGTTCGAGTCCCACCACGACCGCCGAAATTTTTCTGATGGCCTAAGAAAGTATTTGGGATCACAAGTTAGAAGGTAAGACCCCCGTCATTCCCTGCTCGCACAAGTCTCTTGAATACTTTTGAGAGTTGCTTGTAAGGGGGCAACCGAATGATGGATAAGAACAATTTTAGAACAATTTAAGGTCGCCAAAGTGACCATGAAGGGGTGCGAAACCTCAACTCGACGGGTTAATCTCGCGGAGACTGCCGAGGGAGGAACAATTGTTGATATTTTGGAAGAGCATCTTCCATCATGAAAATATCTATAAAATAGAGCCAGATCGCCAACTTTACGGTGTTTCAGAGAAGTGAGTGAGTTTGTGAGCGAGGCATCACCCACGAGACAAATCGCCCTTTTTAAAACAGAATCCAACAGTTTCAGGGTATGAGAACAGTATTCCAGGACAGGTCGGATCTGTGCCTTATAGATCATAAGCAGCTGACTGAAAGTGAAATAGCTGCTGGCCCGAAACAGAAAACCAAGTTTTTGGGATGCACTTTTAGCAATTCTCTCTCACGTGATTTTACCAAGGAAGGTTATTGCTCATAGTAATACCAAGCATCGAAATAAATGTTTTCAGAGGTATGGTTACTCCTGACAAGCTCATGTTGGGCTCAGTGAGATCGTTTTTTTCTTAGAGAAGTGGCATGCTTGTGTTTTGTTTGCATTTAAATCTACCAAGTTATTGGATCCCCATTCGAGAATTGTTGCCAAGTCCATATTTATGTTGTCAACATTGCTTCCTCGTTCGTTTCTGATTCGCCTGGCTGGTATTGGAGCCCTGGAAGAGAAGACGGTATGGAGGGTATTATCATCCGCGATGCTATGTACTGGACATAAAGTTGCTTCCAACAAATCGTTGATATGGAGTAGAAACAGTGCTGGTGCTAGAATTGACCCTTGCGGGACACCATCATTCATGACGAGAGTCAGATGAAAGTCCGTCGACCACTACATGGAGAGACCTGTTTGAGAGAAAACTAGCTAGCAGATAACACAGCTGTGGAGGCAATACATAAGATGGAAGCTTGGTGTTAATAATAATTTCTCCTTTATAGTATATTCATATATTCACGATGTGTGTGAATCAGAACATTCCTGAATCTTTGTTTTATCATCTTATTATCATCATAGAGTTCATAGTAATTAATTGTATTTCAATTCTTCATATACATCACTAAAATGTCACCTAAGCTATCCAATGAAGTAAGCCAATTTCTGTTGATCAACGAATATTGAATACTTCCAAAATGATATGGGGATATAAGGGATGAAGGTATCACTTTCGAGAAATAAATTGATAGAATAATAATAGAACCTGCAATTTTGATTTTAAATCACAGTTTCTGAATCGATAATCAGATGTGAGTAATGACATAGGTAAGGCATTTATCCCCCTATAGAATCTCCGTTTTTTTATGACCGAATTAATGTATCATGTCTTTATTAACCCTTTTTGTACTAGTGGTTGCGCTATGGAGACAAAACTCTAATAATTTTTACTCAGTCGCCTAGTGTATTTATATTGTAGCCAAATTCTGAAGAGCATGCGCAAATGTCCCTTCTCTTGATAGGAACCCGTACTATTCAGCTTATTCGCAAGAGAAGACATTTGTTTTAGACTAATGAACATGGTTCCATACTGCCTTTGCTAATCAACTGTTTCATTCTATTTTTTCGTCTATTTCAATATGGCAGGTGAGGTTTCTTTTGCAAATTAGTGAAAAACTCATTGAAAAATGTCATAGTAGTGGAAAAAAAGAAACTCAATCGAAGATTAATTTTATTCCTCGCCAGAAAGTTGGTGGTCTCGCGTTGTGCACACAAGGGAATTAGTACATCTCCTGTTTTTTTGTTCAGATGAAAAATTGTTCTCATTTCGCTCTACTTGTGATGTCAAATTGAATCTCAGCGACCAGAAAATTGTTTCTTTCAATATCATTCCAATAAACATTTGTGATTATGTTGATAGCTGAAATAGTATAGTAGTATATGCACTTCGATGGTATATATGTACACACCAACTGGTCAACCATCACCATTGAGGTCCATTAGCCGAAAGTGTTCTGCATTGTGTGTTCTGTGCAGGCTTTGTTACTAACTAGAAAAGCAATAGTGTCTTCAAACCGAGGACACGTCCTGAAGCCTTCAGCCAAGGTCTGAAAATAAATTGACATGCATATACACCTTCTAGAATCACATGTGAATGAATTTGTGCATTTTTCTATTAAAATATATCAAGTAAATGATTACCGGCATCAAAATGAGCCTTGAATGTTGAAATATTGAATCTAAGATGGTAACAAAGTTTCAAGTAAGCATTGGTAAATTATTGTCACTTCATGACCTACAATATTGAAAAGTCATCAATATCATACGTCACACGTCACATTCGTCAATTTTCTCTCTCTGGAATATCACCTATAACTAATTATCTAATATTTGAATGAACGTTGACATAGTAAATGATAACGAATGATTCTCTCTGAAAACTCGTAAATTCTCATTTGATCTTGATCACAGGCATATACTCAATACTCATATAGATATTCAAATCAATATATCACACATTCATATCTCAACCAATCACAAATTGTATTAACGAATTCCGTGATGTTTGTAATGATCGTTATTAACTCAATCACGATAATGATATTATTTACCAATTACGAGCGAGCAACAAACGCGAACGATAAATGGTTGTTTGTACTACCTATATAGTGTTGTTCAATTTAGCGTGGAATATTAATTAATCCATTTTTCGGCAGATCTGCAGTGGATTGAATTACATCATGGTTATTATAGCAGGAGAGCCAGCTCCAAATTTCGACCATCATCTGATAACAAAATATTATAAAAATAAATACAAAAATCTCAAAGTCATTTCCACACAATGTTCATAAAATGAACAAAAATGGTAGACGGGAGAAAAACAACTACTTTCCTGGCTAATGCCACGCAGAACATTGAATTATATCCTCCCGAAATCTATGCATCGACTCGTATAAACGAATACTGATACAAGTGATTCTTTTCTGAATGCCTATTGATTTCGATTTAGCCAGGCCACGCTAGACACCTACAGACCGGTTTAGAGCTCTTTGACTCTCATCAGTGCAAGGTAGTCTCCAGCCAGCAGTCCTAAGACCGCTGACTCAGCGTAGCCTAGCCAGACTAAAATCAAGTCGGCATTATATTCCCCCAGAGTCGTCTTTCATCGACAATATGAAAGTAATAAAAAAATTAGTCTACTCGTCTATCCCTTACGTAATTCGTGATAATTATTAGTGCTCGAACTTTTTATCCATTTTTTGTCGGAGTTTTTTTTTAAAGTCGCACTGTGTACTTGAGTATATCATCATTCATAGTTTTTTTTTCTTATAATGAATGGAAACATCTTTAGATGCTCCGGGCATCTCGATAAAAAAGATAATGTTTCGTCTACTTTTTCATCCCCTTGGGTATGTTTTGTTGACGTTTGTGGGTAGGTATATGTGATGGAATAATTGCAATACTGAGGTTACAAAAGAGTTCGTTATTTTCTTGAAGTCTCTCACAGAAATGCTTTATCAGAAAACGCAAGGAACCGCCGAAATGAAAAATTGAGAAGGGAACAAACGGACAAGAATCTTTTTGCGATTTCGAAGGATCTAACTAACGCAGAAATAAGACACAGGATTTCCGAGGAGATCTTTGTTATATTAGAATTCACCATATAGAAGGCTATAAACTAACTTTCTGACTGAATGAAGTTTAAAAGGAATTTAGGAAGAGCTATTCAATATGAGCAGAATTGAATTTTCATATATCAACGAAAAAAATTCTGAAAACTGTTCACGGAATGATCGATGATGGAATTTTAAAACTGCGAAGTTTGTTATTTTTATGAAACAGAAATATAAATTGAGGTCACCGCGTGTGACAAGAGAAATGTACCTTATTTTCTTCAAAATGAACTTATTAAGTCAACATGCATCACTCTTAGAGTCGTAGAAACACAACAGAGATAATATAAAGTTCTCAACACACTAAATGGACCACTCATAATTTGACTCTATTTCGAAGACCTGTATTTTTTTTAAAAATTGACCGATTTTCATGCAGTTTTCGATATCAGTTGAGATGTTTTATCGGCTTCAAAGAGAGCTAGATCACTCTGGAAAAGCCGGCAGAACAAAACTTGCACAGGGTGTAAAGTGGAACCATTACACTATGGTCTACATTTCCAATGCTGCCAGAACTCGAGAATTTTTTTTCTGATCAAGAGTCAGTCATATTATGATACACTGGGACCTCATCTCTGGACGTTTTCGTGATTTCTCCTCAATTGGCCATTGGAACAAAAATTCGATTATTTTGGTAAGTCTTGCATTTCTTGAAGTTTTTCTATAGAACTCCACTTGAGCTGACTATTGGGAAGAACTGTTCTCATGTGTCGTGAAGGACAATGAATGACAAAAAGAGCACTTTTGTGGAATATACAAGATGATAAGAAAATAATACAAAATCTCATTTCAGTAAAAAAAATCAAACATGGTGACTAAAACCATGGCCCATTCGATTCAGTATATTCAGAAACGGCCTTCTCCATATCTATTATTTATATTAGACTATAACTCGAGACGTTTTCGAAAATTCGTCTCTGATTGAGAAACAGGATGAAAATTTTCAATTCAAACTCGTTTCCTGATATCGATGATTCTTATCAACTGATTTCCAATACTTATTGCCCTGGTATGAGACACAAAGTATTGTTGTTCAATATACTGAGAGTTTCACAACTTATCTGACAAATTTCAACCACAACTACAATATAACATAAGAAGTCGATCACATAATAATTTTATAGAAGTAAAACGACATGGAAAATAAAATTTATAACACTATTGGCAAAATATGACATTAGTGAATTCTTCAGCATTATGAAGATCCAGCTAGAAAGTTTTATATCCTAAATTTCAGTACTGAGTAGGGCCTCCCCAATTTAACAAAACCTCATGAAATCGGTTTGGCATACACGGAAAAAAAGGAATTGTTGAATCGAGTAAAATGTGATTGAATGAAGCAAATATAAGTGTCATATTTGCACGACAAAATATAATCTTGAAATGAGTAAATCTATGTCTTGTTTCAGAGAGAATTCGAAGTTAAAATCAAGTAAATATGTCTTGCATGAACTCTGGATCTTCTTCAATCAAGCACATCCATATATTGTTCATGAAGAGATATTGAATTGACTCAAACAAACATTTTGTTTGATTCAAAATAACAAGATATTGATTCAATCAAATATTTAGTAGATTCAACGAAATATTTGGTTGATTCAAAGAAATATTTGGTTGATTCAATGAAATATTTGGTTGATTCAATGAAATATTTGGTTAATTCAATGAAATATTTTGTTGATTCAAGAGAAATTATATATCCATTCGACAAATTGTTTTGTTGAACCAAATTCAATATTCGGGAATTTTCTGAAATTTCACATCAATAGAATAAACAAAACTAGGAAACTAGTCGACTCCTAGCATAGATCTTTAGTCTTTACTTCTCTTTAGCTGATGGAAAACTATTTCGGATTGCTATAATCATCCTGAGTTCGACTTATCTAGCTGATATAACAAACACGAAGAATCAAGCTTCACGTATATAATGAACTCGAGGCAGGCATAGACGAGGCGAAATGATCGCCATCTAGAGGCGAAAATTTAAGTTGATGTAGAATGAACAAAATATTTCATTGATATTACATATTTCGTTGCTCTTTTCAAGCAAATAATCCGTTCGAAACGAGTTCATTGATACATCGGAATAAGACAACTTGTATGTTGTTTCAAAGATATATTCTCATCAAAATGATCATTGTTCGATCGAATCAACAAAATGTTTAAAGTTGAATCAACATCGACATTATTTTGGATCGACATAATTTGTTTTTGAAGAAACCATATATTTTGTTGATGGAATTAATATTATACTGTTGATTCAATCAGACTACATTCTTGATTTGAACAAGCTGCTTCCATGGAATAATCATGTATCTGATTGATTCAACAATAAATTGCTCAGTCCAACAAAAATAACTTAAGCATGAATAATTTGTTGATGCAACAAATCCTTTTTTTCCGTGTAGGTTCTATGAGATTGTTGATGAAGTCTATTGATATTACCTCCCATCTTCTGATATAGCTTAGATGAGGTTGTCATTATTTTGGGGTGCCTCTCGCCTTCTCGATAGGTTAAGTTTCATTCGGCTCCACACATGTTCAATCAAATTCAGATCTGGAGATAATGCTGGTCACCTCATTCTTCTAACATTATTGTTTTCTATAGTTCGTAATTTGTCAGATAAGTTGTGAAACACTCAGTATATTGAACAACAATACTCTGTGTCTCATACTTGGGCAATAAATATTGGAAATCAGTTGATAAGAATCATCGATATCAGGAAACAAGTTTGAATTGAAAATTTTCATCCGGTATTTCAATTAGAGGCGAATTTTCGGAAACGTCTCGAGTTGATAGTCTAATATAAATAATGGATATCGAGAAGGCCGTTTCTGAATATACTGAATCGAATGAGCCATGGTTTTAGTCACAATTTTTGATTTTTTTCACTGAAATTAGATTTTGTCCTATTATCTTATCATCCTATACATTCAACAATAGTGTTCTTTTCGCCATTCATTGTCCTCCACGAAACATGAGAACAGTCCTTCCCAATAGTCAGCTCAAGTGGAGTTCTAGAGAAAAACTTCAAGAAATGCAAGACTTTCGAAAAAAATCGAATTTTTGTTCCAATGACCAATTAAGGAGAAATCACGAAAATGTTTCGAGATGAGGTCCCGGTGTATCATACATAAATATAACTGACTTTTATGAGAAAAAAATTCTCGAGTTCTGGCAGCATTGAAAATGTAGACCATAGTGTGATGGTTCCACTTCACACCCTGTGTAAGTTTTGTTCTGCGGAGTTTTCCAGAGTGATCTAGCTCTCTTTGAAGTCGATGAAACATCACATCTGATATCGAAAACCGCATGAAGATCGGTCAATTTTTTAAAAAAATACAGGTCTTCAAAATAGAGTCAAATTATGAGTGGTCCATTCAGTGTGTTGAGAACTGTATATTACAACTTATTTCAAAAAGTGTAATCAGGGAGTTCGTGTATATATACACATATCATATACAAGAATATTTTGAAATATGTATATATAGTGAGGACCAAAAGTCCATCGCCTCCTCTCCTGTAACTTCTTTATTTTATATTACGAAATATGTTAAAAGCTTCAAATGAAGGTTGGGATAGGAAAGTGAAATTCCAAAACCTTAGTGATATAAAACTGTCCATCAAACTTGTGAAAAAGTCAATGTAGAATCTAAAAATGCAATGATATTTGAAAAAATAAACTTCGCGTGTAGAATTTCGTACAACACTTAAAAAATAAAGGAATGAAACTCAATCATTTTGAATCATTAGAAATCAACAAACTCAAAAATTCTAAGATTATACTTAACGATCAACTAGACCTCAATAGTTCACCACTGTTGAATTTGTTTTTTTAATAGGTAATAATATGTATTTGCTATCAACCCGTTCAAGTTAATCGGGTACACTGTATATTAATGTAGATTTTGTGCTTATTTTCCTAATATGAAGGTTCATCGAACAGGTAATAATTGTAATCCTTCAGGTGGAGTAAACACAACTGAAATTTGAAATCATTTTTTTCACTTTACGTAGGTACTAGTGCTGTAAAGTAACCGCATTGTTAACGCATAAGCGATAGGTGTTAGCGGTATACCTAATAATTTATTTATTTTGATTTGTTGCAGTTTATTTGTGGATTGTGGGGATTTGGACAAACACTTGAGGATCACTGATGAGATCACCAACAGAAAGTTCAGAAGCGATGAGGACGTTTTCACGGATTGAGCGATTGTATAATTCATAAGGAATTTATTTGTGATTCTGAATGTAAATGTTGTACCCATAATAATGTAAATTATTGTCGAATCGATCTAAGGCTTTCACTTCTCATTTCACATAGTAAAACTACTTGAAATAAATCGAATTTCTTTTAATCAATGGTTCCTTATTTCTTATTTTGCTTGATATATACCTCTACTCTAATACAGTTTGTGGGTTTTTTCAATCTCACAAAACTGAGTTTCATGTCAAATCATTGTTAATTCAATGATCTTTCAACAATTGAAATAAACAATTACAGTTAGGTACCTATCTATCTATATCATACCTAAGTATATACCTATGCTTCCTATAAAATCTGAATATGAAAATGGGAAATTCAAGATCAGAAGTAATAAATACATCCTGGACGTATATACTTCACTTCTTTGTTATCAATACTTCTGTCACTGAGAAGTGGTATTACTCAATACAGAAAACCAAAGACATATGTTGTATTTATATTTAACCCTTCGTATTTATATATCCAAATAAAAAGCACTATAATATTTAATAGAAACGAGTTTATCGAAGACTGAAACCTATTTGGCACGATAATACACTACACTGTTTTACCACTAACCAAACCGACTTTTTAGTTTTAATCTTCTCCTGAAGATGCTTACATAGTTAGCGAAACACGTGTCGAGGCGTAAAACAGTGTAGTGTAATAGAAACGAGGAGGGAAAATGTCAAAGAATCCAGAGAAATTCATATAAATATACCTATACAGCGTTGCCTTCAGCGTGTCTCACTTTATATCTCATCAGCTATTAGTCGTGCGATTCGATCAGGCCAAAATATATGGTAGGAGAGTCGGCTGCAACTTCCGTCATATGTCATAACGAGTTGAAACAAAGAGCAAATGAAAGGGGAAAATGTTCCCTTGGCGAATATCCAAACGTTCCGCGATAACACATCATAAACAAGTATGAAAAAGCACCAAAATTAATTATGTTATATCTCGAAAGTAAAAAAAGATCATATAAAAACTGTAGTTATGAAAAAGTTAGATCATTGATTTTGTCATTCATTGGAATAACAAAATATCGTTAGTGGCGTACTCCAGAAAAGTTAGATCAATTTTCATCAAAGAGAATAAATGAATTATATTTCAGTGCCCTCTCACGCAGGTCAACGGTGCATTTTCGTATAGATGTTAGTTGATTTCGATCGGCCTGTAGTTCACCCTGTAGAATTTATGATACGTTTTGTTATTCTGGGACACTTTTTTTCACATCATTAGATATCTATGGCAGGGGTACATTGTTATAAGTTAGACAGGTGGCAGGAGGTGATTTTTATTCTAACTGATATGTCATATTGAACGATTGGTAAAGTTTCAGCTTTTATCAGGTTTGTCATTCACTCGTTTTTCTTAGGGCCTCTTGATGCAAACTGACGTATTTGTCATCTAACAGGGTACGGACAGATCATAGCTCCTTCCTCTTTTAATCATCTAGTGACTGGTTTCGTGTATTGGCTTCCCTGACATGACATTGTTGTCACGTCACATTCATAGGCGTTGAAAAAGATCTTACAAAATTTGTATTTCATACTTGATCTCAATACGACAACATTCAATTCTGTTTTGGAAGGATGGTAAAATGTGCTGCGTTAGGCTGTATCAATCAGTTGGATGGCAAATTTGAATTTGTCAGCTTTCCATCAAATGCAAATAATCTTAGAACATGGAAAGTAGTAAAGTGCCGAATGGGGAAAATTGGTAAATACATCAGCGAAATATTCGTGGTAAAACTTATACGAAATCACATATTGTACTTTCTCAGTGTGCCTATAATTATCCACTCCACAAGTTTTTGAAAGCATTTTACTTGAACAGTTTTGATTAAAACGGAGGATTCAAAGAAGAGGCATAATGCCCTACCATTTGAAAAATTATACCTACATTCAGGAAATATTGAGTGTTCGTGAAAAACTGCAAAATGATTCCCAACATGAATATATACAGCACACATGACATATGATGAGCACATACAATTTTTCACCATTTCTCAACCAAAAGGCTCAGTCTGAAATGAAAATTCGTTCAGTCCCATTTGGTAAAACGTATTAAACATTCAGAACCATTTGCTCACTGCGTCACAAAGATTATGCTGGAGTTGAAAAATCAAAAACTCGAAAATTATCATCATCATTATTTGGATATAATATGTAGAGTTGAATGAGAAATTACATATGGAAATCACTTATGATACGCCAATGTCCTTAATATAACCTAAAAAACAACAAATGTCAGAGATCTATAGTGTTTATCATCCCCAAAAATGAATGAAGATGGAACTATATGACTGTTTCACAAACACTTAGAGTAAGAGGAGACGAGGATATGTCCGTACCCTGTTAAGATGACAAATACGCCAATTTACATCAAAATGGACCCTATATAGTTTTTCTTTCAACAACATTGATAAGCTGCTGATAAGCGCTGTCCCGCGATTGAGGTGGCAGGAGTGGGTTTTGGTGACTATATCATTCATCACATAATCTGACCACTCACAAGCCAGAGACAACGTGTGTGCCTATCACGAGAACATAAGCTGACTTTCAATTATTATATATTGTTTTATCAGTGTTGATGTTTTCATCGATGTAACCATGGATAACAATAAAGCAAAGTCTGGATGTGGTCTGGATGTAGCCATGGATAGCGAAGCAAAGTCTGTCAGTTTTTGGCATAAAATAATCATGGCTGCACTTGTCATAATAATGATAATTACTCATTTATAGTAAATGCTCATTCTTATGCTTCGTGAACGTGAAATAGTCCAGCGAAATACCACTCTGTTCAGAATATCTTCACATAATTCTGTCTTTAATTTTTGTTAACTCAATTGTGTTGCACGACTCGTCCTCTGACGTTCGTGAACAATGTAGAATGAAGCGACATAATTATCTCGAATATTCAGAACATCATGATATTACTTATGAAAAGCTATATTATTACAACATCAATATAACTACAGATAATAAAATAAACCAAGCTTTTCCAAATAAGACATTAAATAATGTCGTTGGCTCCCGGTCTATAATAATATTATTAGATCTCTTTGACACCTATGTGTGCCTATGTTCACATCGCTGATTCGCTAATCGCTGTTGACAGTGTTGACATTGTAACCTCACTTAACCTGCAGTACGACCGACTGGTACGAGTTTTGGGGTTGTTGAGAGTTGAAATTTGAGAAATGAATACTTTATTATTGTTATTTTGAAAAATAACATCGTTTTTAATTGAAATGGTAACCCAAATCATTGCAGGGTTGAAAAATTTTTTCGTTTTCAATTCCTCCTTGAGTACTAGCGAAGGAGATGTGAGTGGTTTTCAAGAATTTTCAACCTGTACTTCATAAATATTATTTCAGGAGCTGGAAAAAATATTGTACTACTATCCAATAAGCGATAATACAGACGTTCAAATTAAAAATGTGGGACTTGTTGAAGGAATTATCCATTTCACTGAGTGAGTAGGAAATGTGAAAGATTTTTCACTGAATTAGATGGGATTATGCAATATTGTTGTCCACAGGACTTTCCGACCAAGTTCTTCAGTTAGTTCAGTGCATACAGAGAAATCGAGGCAGCTTTATTATCAACCAGAAAAGGGGTACTGGATGGTTATGGTATTATAAAACTCCATGTCTAAGTAGACTCTAGAACAAAGTTATTGATTTCAGTCAAGGAGTTTTACTGAACAAGCTTTTGATGTATCAAATAAGATAAAAAGTGAGCCACACCTGACTATAAAATACTAGTCATATATGTAATAACTTTTGCTGTTGATCATTGTTTAGTTACCAGTTGTTCCTGGTTGTTCACCTCTGTTAAGTTCGCAGCAGAACCACTTTGGATTTTGAAATTTGAAATTGAAGGTTAATTCAAGGTTGATTCAGTACAAAGTTGAAGAATTTATTGCTCTTCCATTTATGCAAAAATATCTAGGTCCTGCTAGCTCAACATTTAGCTAGCATGCAAAACCATTTGGTAAATAAAAGTTCAATCACAAAACTGATTATACTCAAATTTAAGGCTAATTTTGGCTACAATTCTAGTCTATTGGATATTTCTTCACACATTGTTTTTGTTTACTCATGTGTTTTGCTCGAGGTTTTGCTAGCTCCCTTAACCATTGAGCTAGCAGATGAATTTCAGGACATCTCAAATATCTCTCATTAAATCAAACATTGAATATAAACAGTCATCACCTTATTTTATTTTTCATGAAGAATATCATTCTCCTACAAAAATTGACTACTGAGCTCACCATATATCATTTACTTATTATCCTCATCTAAATTTTTTGATTATGTGCTGCAGAAAGATAAATTAGTTCAGAAAACTCCCATTGAGATGGTTTATATTGCAGTTCAAAAATCGTTGAAATATAGAATTTTGATTGTACAAATACTTGGGATAATGTAAATCACCTGTTCACATACATAAATATAAGTATTGAGTGATCCTTCATGAAGGGTACCTATAAAGAGAACTATGATAATGTGCTTCCATAGGGGTGTAGTCTTTATATTCTGTCCAATGGCTAGTATATTACAGTGGTTGTGAGTTGACTTTCCAGGACAAAGTCATTTTATTACTTTCACATTATTCCAGACTATTCAGCTGAATCATATTACCAAAGAGAAACTTGAAGGAGATTCAGGGGAACTTGGAGATGATGTACAAGACAATGTTTATGAAGCTGTCCTAAAACAAGCTTACCATATGTATAGACTATTTTGGGGCACATTTCAGGGTACTAAAGACACAGATACTCTCAAAATGACCTTAGAAATATTTTATAGAGCAGTGCGTATTTTAAAGGTATTCTAAATAACTTCTGTATCTATAAACCATTGATAATTTTCAGTATTTGCAATCTCTAAAGTTGGTTAATGCAGATATTTTGAATATATTTTCTGGAATTCAGTACTTGCCATTAGATAAGCAAACGTTTCTGAAAGTGCAATGCTTTATCAATTCATTGGAATCTAATTATATGATGATATCACATTCTGCATTCCTGTATAATGATTATTTAATATGGTAAGTAAAACTCATCATGAGATGGATTTATTTTAAGTGGTACATTATTCCTTAATCATCACTTGGATGGGGTGGTAATTATTATCACCCTCATTCTCATTATTTCTTCATCCATCTTGTGAAAATATGAGAAAAAAGAAAGAACAAATAACTGATGAGTCATTATCTGAAAGAGACATTTCAAGTCCTTCAGCTATGTAATGATGATTTATTTCATAAAAAAAAATACATATTTTGGTCACATCAGAATTTCTATTGTAGGAGTGGAATAGAACCTAGTGACATGCAACTTGTTTATCATTATTTGATAGATACTCTTTTGCCTGCCAATATAGAAACAGAATTACAAGGTGGTTCAATGCCTAGAAATTCACCATCTCCTTTTGCAGCTCTCAGGCATGGCCGGTTCATTACAGGTCCATCAAATTTAAGGTTGGCCAAAACAGTGGGGAAGGTTCCTAAAGTTTTCTTTTATGGTGAACAAAAACCAGAGGAATATTATCTTGTGGTTTACAGGGCATTGAGTGCAACTGTTTGCTTATTTGTAAAAGGTATTTTTCAACCAAAACATGGTAAATTTCAGAATAGATGAGAAATAAAATGACCTAATTAATTGGACAATGTTTATTAAGTCTAAATAGATTATTAGTACGGTGAGAGGAAGTGCAAAGGATAGGCAGGACTTGGTAGAAAACGAAACAACAAATAAACAGCTGGCTTCTGTTCGTTGACTCCGTTCATTTGTTGTTTCGTTTTCTACCAAGTGCTGCCTATCCTTTGCACTTCCTTTCACCGTACTGATGAGGGCCGAAAGCCCGAAACACGTGTATACGGTTATCTCTTTGTGAGGGCTATGTCCAATAATTTCTTTCTAGTCACTAAGTAGATTATTTACTTGATTAATTTCCCAATATAATTCCGCTTTGTGTATTTGTGGTTATTTTTTGTAGTTGAAACAGAACTCACTCTGAATATATTCAAAGATCTTGACGATTTTATCAGCCCAAAATTGATATCATTGGTCTCAGACATAGCTGAATACTGTTCAAAGCAGGTCATAACTCCGAATATGGCCGATAATTCCCCCAGATTTATATATTTTAACAAGATGAACTTGGCTTACAAGAGTACCGTTCATTTGGATAACAAGCAAAGTGGAAATGTGGCCTGTATGAAAGATTCTGTCAGAATTATGGCAGACATGAAGCTTAACAATTCCTATCTGGGATCCTCTGGAGAGACCATAGTGAAAACAATGAGCGATTATTGGGTGGTAGGCAAAACTTCCAATGCCAGAGAATTCTATATTGCTCTTCAACAGAAAAATGCTAGTCTAATAGATATAAGTGGTAAGTTTTTTTGAATCTTGTCGGAGTTTCCCCATCTTTGCATTTCTGTTGTATTTAATTTCTGTAGTCTAGTATTCTTTCATGAATCATCCATAAATTGATTCCTAAAATCATTGCATCAGTCATCAGATAATTTGATCTTGAACTCAGTTTCATTTTTTTGTCAGAAATATTTGTAGTCCTGGGGCTCGTCCTGGGGTAAACTTTCATATTATTTATTGAAAAGTGTATATTGTGTCTGATATACTTTTTATTTTCTCATTATTCCAGAGGAAGTAAGAAAACTGTGTGAGACTGAACTAAAAGGCATCTTTTTCCATTCTACTTAAGATATACTGTGAACTGTGATTATATGATTATTTGAGGTTGGGCACTAAACATTGGCATTTTTAGTTTCACTACCTACTAAATATTGAAATTCAATGAATGGAATTCTCTTTCAAGTCCATTAAAGTTAAGCCGCCACTTTCATCATCCATTTGAAAGAGCTTCTATCCTGACATATAATATTTTTATATTATTCAAATATATAGCCCTGAGAGAAAATTTCTCCCTCGATTTCTCCTGAACCGTTCATTTTGATAATATTATTTTCATCAGTCATGATACCCTGATGAATATTTTCATCCAGATATTAATCTCAGCACATACAGAGGGTGCAAGAATATAACAGTTTTTTTCAATAGCCAGTTTTGTGCAGGGTAGTTTATCAGATCAAAAATCTACATTCCTAATTCTAAAATACTCCAGAGGAATTATTCATTTAACCAACTAGTGTATTGATAAGAGCGATTAATGAGCGAGATATTTCAACGTGCGAGCAAAGTGTTGAAGAAAGAAAAAAAGTTTTAGTGCCCAACCAGGTCAAGGAAAATATCAGTATTGCTGCAATAATGACTATTTCAATGTCAGATTTCCTTGTTTTCTGATATTTTATATCTGGTGGTAAAGATAATTATCTAATGATTTTGTAAATAGATATATTATTATTGATATATTGTATATTTGTAAAATATGTTCGGTGATCTAGTGAATAAAATAGTGTCATTGATACACATTTTATTATAAAAAAATCTATAACAAAAAATAAAGAGGAGTAAGAATAAATCGCATTATTGTCTTCACATACTTGATTGTATAACAATTATCATACATCCTAATGATTGGACGATAACAGATCAGTATTTTCGAAGCAGAAATGCATGAAAAACAAACGGCCTAACACTAAATAAGTCTTTTCAAATTAAGGATAGTAGCTACATTATCAATACTTATCAGCTTGGCGGTTGCATATAGGTACAGGTGGTCTAGATTTTTGCACATTAGTTATGTGAGATGTTTGAAACTCTCAAGAAAAAAGAACTTTGATTGAAGGATATCTGCAATGATGCACAGGGCGTTATCATTCGATGAAAATAGGCGAGTGGGCAATTTTTTTATTTCTTTAGATTTTTTCGGTCGACAGCTAGAAATTTACCGCAAAAAAACTGACGTCACAATTTCATAAGTAGGGGTAGACCATAGCATAGTGAAGTAATCGAATGCGAATTATTATTCACTACCAGTCCACTCGCCCATGGATTTCTGACGTATTATTGTATGAATGTTCTTCAGACGAAAATCTGTACCACCGTGTAGATAGATGAAACACGTCCATATTTAAATCAGTTTCGGGATGAGAGTCAATTCGGTGTGAGTCTGAGCGAAAAGCAGAAGCAGCTGAGAATCCAGACCGACGTTTTCCACCCTGATCACCCGAGCTGTGGACGTTTTGGGCTCTTTTCTAACGACAGCCAATCCGGAGACTCTCATCAGATGTTCTTCGTTTTCGGTTGTTGCACCTCCTGTTCGTGCGAGGCGGATATGGCACATGACGTCTACGTGGATGTATTTTTGGATAGCGAATCCTTTGGCTGTTTTTATCTGAAACAATAAACACTTCGTTTAACCCATGTGGTTCAAAGTTGGCATCCTCATCAGCTTTTTCATCAGCGGCAAATAGTTCATATCTTTGTCTAATTTGATGCTATGCCATTTCAAAAAATATCTGAGGGAATGTCTGTCAAAGTCATTAAAACTGTGATAGTAATATTTGTATAAATAATACATATAATGGAAAAAGTTCAATTTCGTTAATGGTCGACTTGCGACATTTTCGACAGATGTTGATACCAAAAGTGTGTTAAGGGATGTTATGTTATGAATTAATGTGGAAAATATGAAACATCTAATGTGTGAGTGAGTCGCATATCTTGAAATAAGTTTTGATGGTCTCCATACAGAAACCTTGCATGAACAGTATTAATGGGATGAACTCAAAATCGACTCCTGCTAGGTCTATCTTTCAAAGAAGTCCCATAATATAGGAGTACTAGGCATCTGTGTTGCAATATTCTGCTTGCTGCTATTTCATGTAATATGAATCCATGACGAACACCATCTCCATTCATCACAATTACACGAATATTTGTCTACAACATATCTTTAATGTCACAATCAAATCAGGATTCGAATGTAGATCTATGATCTAACATTGATCTACTACATCTATGATCTAATATTATATTCTCCTGACAGATAATGCGATTAAACCGTCTGACATTTCATCAATCATCAGACATACAAAACGCAGCGTTTTTTCCGCTCTTATGGCAATGGTTAAATTGTAATTTTCCTAACAAGTGCGGAAATTTCCCGCTTGAGTTAGGAACAATATTTTTTCTACAAGTGTAGGAAATTGATTGAATTGTTCAATCAATTATTCCTGCAGATAGGAACAGCTAACAATAGTGATATATTCACTATCTTCTAATAATTAGTAATATATCAATTGTGTGTACCGTTTGAAGCATTATGTAGGTAAGCTTATTGCGGAAGCGAGCATGCCTATTGTGTTTGGCCTCTAGGTTTCAGACATTTCTAGGAAATGAGCCAAACATGCGTCTTCTTCATTTGGTGTTTTCACTTTTTTACTATTGCACCATTCAATAAATCCCGTGTAGTGCTTCTTATATCTTTCTTAAGACTTCGTTGGCAATATCTCTTCTGTATCGCATCTGTAGCTGGAAGTTTTTTATCGCAATGCCACTGAATTGAAAATGACAGTAACGCTCTGTCTGTCACTCTGAGAATAACACTAACTAATTTGTTTTGATTGACATGACAACAATTGTTTTCCACATAGGGGGATTTATATAACAATCAATTATTATTTTTCAATATTCCTTCATTTTCACAATAAATAGTGTAATTTGATGAAATTACTAAATACTGCAACAAAAAACCTAACATTTTCAGATGGTGTCACCCACCACTCATATTTTGGGAGAAAATTGTATAAATGTTTTTCCCTCACTAGTGTGGGAAAATGACACTTCCCAAACCAAATTGCGTGCGGGTATAGGGTGAATCACGCACGCTTGTAGAAGAAATATATAGCAGCACCTCTTCTTTAAAAAGTTACTGCAAGAAGCTGGTATGGAAGGCACTCTCAACTCTTTCTATCACAGTGTGCCCAAATGAGGACAGTACTATTTTTAAACGGCATGTAAAATGATGGAAAATGACAATTACATAAAGCGACGGGGGTGAAACCGCGTAATGTTCACTACTTTATAATAGTGGGATTTAGTTGAATTATTATTTGTTAATCATTGTGCTTAAGTTGAAGTTTCTGTGTATATTATACTTGTCTTTAAGGTATACCCAGCAAGTGAATGAGTTGTTATCGATTTGTTGTTTTCTATCCAACTCATCACAGCAAGAATAAGACATATATATAGCTGTCGTGGGCCGTAGTTTGAAGACCTCTGGCGTCAGAAAACAACCCACCTTTTCCATCCTCACTTCCAACTGCGGATGATCGTCCCTGAAGACCTGCGCCTCTCCTAGCACCATCTCTCCCGCTTCCAGCCAGAACTTCATCCCCTTGTGGACTGCCCGCGGCTCCAACCCCAACCCGTCCGGGTGGTTGTCTGACCAGAGGTAATTGTCGGGCTCCAGCAGAGAGTCCGGCTGGAAAGTCAGTCTCTTGGCGTAGCCCATGCCGATGCTGAGCAGCTGCAGGGCTCTGCCTGCGAACAGGTGGTCTTTTCTGTCGTTGGGGCGCACTTTGTAGCAGAAGCCGGGGATCACTCTGGGGTCCACGAAGGTTCCTGGAAGGGAAAAGATCAGAGTTATGAAGAATGTTAGGCATGATATTCAGAAGTTGTAAAGTTTTGCAGAATCAAGAAAGTTAAATAAATCTCTTCAACTCATATGTGCGATCGCGGTTAGAGTATGGTTGCCTTATATGGTCCCCTATATATTCAACACATAGTCAGAGTATAGAGTCAGTACAGATATTATTCATGAAATTTGTTGCATTCAAAATTGATGGGATATACCCTGATCAAGGTATAGACAACACTTCACTGCTGAATAGATTTTCGTTACTCTCTCTCGAAGACCGAAGAAAGTATTACTAATGTTTATTTATTTATAAGCTTACACATAGGTAAATCTTGTGGATTGCCCAGATCTACTATCACAACTCAACTTCCATGTGCCTCGCTAACAACACCAAGAATAAATATAATAGCCAAGTCTCCCGTATACCGAATCTGTAGGCATTTTAATATCTGCGATCAAATAGATCTATTTTCAACATCAATAGGATGTTTCAAAAATTGTTTAAGAAATACTCTCTTCAGAATCGAGATGTAAATTTATATTCAATTGTAACTTATTATTTATCATTCTTGTAGTAAGTTTGCTGTGTTCATTATGTTGCTTGTCCTGTAATTGGGTGTAATACCTGTTTGGACAATAAACATTTTGTTTTAAATTATTTTTTATTGTTTGTGCTCGGTGACGATATGAAATGGACGGGAATAGAAACGGGCCAGAGACACCTGCAAGTTTATTTCGATTTTGAACGGATCTAGGCTTCGTATTTTATTGGATGAATGAATGAATGAATCGATTTTTTCTGAGGCCCGAATTACGATATTTTGCCGCCCCTTCAATACAAATGTTTGGACAAAACGTAGTTATAATATGAATGAAATATTAAATGGAAGGTTAGATAGTCCCTTGACTGAACTAGTTGAAAAACTGTTATTTAGAAAAATAGGTTAAACAGATATTTTCCTTGAGGTTTCAGTCAATGGGAATGGCCAATGTAATGAAACCTTTGTTAAATGGAGCTCAATAAGATTACTGGGTTATAGTTTATGTCTTCGATAAAATAAAAAGCTCAGGACAAAAATCAAATGTGGGTCTGCGTGGTTATCTAGGTATCGATTTGATTATCATCGATCTTATACCAGCATGGCGGCGTAAACACAACACAAATTAAAAAAATAGCATCAAATAACTTCTTAAGATGGAATATAACTACTCTGTCAGTATAAAGCAGTTGAAGAATGATGAAATATTCAATTTGTTCATATCCATGCGGTAAAGTAGGTATGTCTAAGCTGATGAGCTAGGAAAGTTGATTCTATTTATAGAACTTTCACTTTTTTAGCGTTTCAAATATATTGCACCCTGAACAGTGTGAGTGATCCCATCACGGGGTATATTGAGATTCGTGTTGTTTGATGGATTATACTTTAGAGACCGAGTTAGATCAGGAATGAAAGTAATATTCCCTGTCTAAATCGTGGTTTTGTTTAAAATAATGTGTTGCCTCAATCATGAATTTTATCTGATCACCTAAAACAAATTTCTGATCTATTTTGATTACTCATAACGATATCTAATGATTAATTAGGTATTACGACGATGCACATACATCAAAAATCAAGTGTTGATAACATAATTAATATATGCAGTAAAATACTTTATACACTCCATCAAGTCGTCTGATAAAAAATCATTTGGAATTGATGAATTCCTCAGGAAATTGTTATGACCAACATCAGTTTTAGGTTGTTTTGAAAGAATAAACATGCGAGATATTTGCTAACAGATATACCGATAATTTTTATATTCTTCACTGGTGATATAAGTTCGTTGTCAAAATTGAAAACTTTACTCAATCATTGACCAATCCATCATAACAAATTCAAGGGTCTCACAAGTGTTATCTTGCTTTGATGAATCGCAATGGAAACAGTTGCTGATAGATTTCAATAACTTGTTGATGTTCTTTCAATTCTCCATTTCATTGCCTATGTGATTGCCAGGGTGATTCGCCATAAATGTCCCCCCCCTCTAGCTCAGTTATTTTTGAACCGATTGCGAAATTTTGAATATGATCTAAAATGATTTTCGATAGAGTTTTTTTCCGCTATATCAGAAATTACAAGGTGCTCGGAACGAACGATCTTCAGGGTACTATTTGATTTTTTAAATGGAACATCCTATTCTTGACTGTATTTTTAGATTGTTCCTGAAGAGCTGATTTCATCAATGCATCATACTTGGGGTCTAGCGAAAATGATTACAGAGATATAGGGTGTTCAAAATCGAGATTTTTCAACTTTAGGATTTTTCTGCGACGAAACTATTCATTATCGGTCAAAACGGCTTCCACGTCCGTATCTTAACTTTTGATTTACTATCTACTGACAATTCATAATTGGAACAAATACAGGGTGATCAGAATTCTGATCTTGAACCACACTGTAATATGTTCCAATTAAATGTCAGTAGATAGTAAATCAAAAGTTGAGATAGGGACATCAAAGCCGCTTTGACCAATAATGGATAGTTTCGACACAAAAAAATCCTTAAGTTGAAAAATCTCGATTTTGAACACCTTATATCTCTGTAATCATTCCCGCTAGACCCCAAGTGTGATGTATTGATGAAATCAGCTCTTCAGGGAGAATCTAAAAATACAATGAAAAACAGGCTGTTCCATTTGAAAAAAATCAAGTAGTACTCTGTAGATCGTTTGTTCCGAGCACCGTGTATTTTCTGATGCAACGGGAAAAAATTCTGAAAAATCATTTTAGATCGTTTTTTAAATTTTTAAATCGGTTCAAAAATAAGTGAGCTAGAGGGGGGGGACATTTATGGTGAATCACCCTGTACCTATATATCATCAATTCTGATGATGGTCATCTCATATTCAGAGCAGAATGAAGAACATTAGATGTTTGTCATTCAACATTCTGCAAATCTATACTGAATTTGACGATCTGTTTATTATTATACTAACCTACAACAGGTATTTCATAGGGTTCCAATCCATTCATTGTATATTTGGTCGGTACATCATTGATCTCTTCTCCTCTAACAGTCACTCTCCTATGGATTTTTTGCATTCCTGGCAAGAGATAACACCTCTGCCGCTTGATAGTTACATTTATAACTTTCACAATCTGCGCTGTGGAATTTCCTTTGGCTTTCATAGACACGACAGTGCCACTTAGATTCATCGGCTTAGCCACACCAGTCTCATACGACTCTACTTTACCTGTAAACGTGACAGTGGCTCTTTTCTCTAAACCACTTTTCGTTAGGGAACTAGCTATTTCAATTTGGGGTTCCTGAAAGAGTGAGCATCATAAGAAAATGCAATCGGGAATCGAACAAATTCTTGTATGAAAGACTTACAACGCCCCACTCTGCAGAGCTTGCTGGTTTTTGGGGTTTAGGTTAAGTATAGATGGACAGATATGTAGCAGGTCCATTCGATCCAGGTGAGATGAGTCTGACAAAAATAGTTGGTCGGCCAAATGCGCAATAGGTATGTGAGTTAAATATTTAAAAAAAACGGGTAAAGAAAATGCATTCTCACCTCTATTGTCAGTACTTCGACGGTTCCTTGTGGCTCCCTGTTCAAATTGAAAAACGTGAACTTATCTCCGTCAGACAGTAATTCCAGCTCAAAAGCGTAACCCTCGGGATGATTGTCACTCCAGAAATAGTTGTCGTTGTCATTGAGTTTATTTTCGTCGGCTTTGAAGGTCAACCTTCTGGAATAACCTCTTCCGATAGATTGAAGAACTAGTGCTCTATTATCGAAAAGGCATTGGTTGATAGTGGATGGTGTTCCCACTTTAGACAATGGTCTCACGCGGTATTTGAAACCGGGCACTACCCTTTTGTCGATGTAAACCCCAACAACTGGCAGTTGATAGGGTTCCAGGGCACATATAGTGTATTGACCTGGAATGTCTCCTATAGTTGAGGCATCCAGTTGGAGCGGTTCTTTTTTTATGAGGGAATCTTCTCTCTCCTCAGATACTATCACATGTTCCTGGAAATATTCATATATTCATTCTTTGAAGGTTGAATAATTAACTAACATAAAAATTATGATTGAGTATCTAATAAAATTTGGTTTACTCTTTGGTTTTGTCAATAATAGAGAAATGCAATAACCTGTTTCCGGTTCTTCAATTGGTGATGAAAATTGTTGGATAATCAAATGCAACACTGATACAGAAACAACAATTTGACCTAGCTATATACATACTTGAATTTTATCTACATGAAAAGTATTGCACAATAGATAGTCTTTGCTTATCAAGAATCGTTTACTGTCTGCTATAGCCATCAATAATATTTTTAACAATAACTATCATTGCATTCTCAGAATCACAGTAATAGGTAATTAATTACAGGTAAATACTGATTGCAATTGCCATTGGTTTGAGACTAACTAAAAGTGATTTTAACTTGCTAAAAATATATTCTGGCATTCTGGTGTCTAATGTGAATAAATATATTCGAACAGTTGGCAGTTTTCCATGAATCTTGCTGACTAGAGTTGTTTTTTTGACTCCAAACTGTGTTTGACGTCATCGCAATCTATTTCTGAAGCGATTATACGTTTATAAACAGTCTTTGAACTATTTGACAGGCATATGGCACTTGCATTTTCTTTTGGCGAAGCTTGCTAAATAACTTCATAACTGAATAATTTTTTTGTTGTTTAGGTACATTAGTTTTTCAGATTTCATGAAAATATTCGCCTTGCCATCGACTTTCACATTTTTGTAGCCTATCGTATATTGTTACTTTCATTCCCAATAACAATCAACAAAATAGTTCAGTGCCTTATTCGTGATATTGAGTTACATTGGAGTGAATATGTCTCGATAACAACTGTTTGAATGAATTTTCATGGAAGGAAAATGCACAAATTTGAGAAATTCGTCTGGAAGTCTATGGAAAGTGCAATGAGTATGCCAAACTTTTTTGGTTGTTATTTTTATTTCAATCCTAAGAGTATACAATTTGTGTACAAACCTGCAGGTCCAAAAACTCAACATCGCTATCTCCATCACAGCTCAGTACTTTGGTAAGTGGGTTTCTCTGGATATCAGTACAAGTATTCTGGAACAAAATTATCTTTCATTGTAATTTTGCGTTAAGAACTGAACTAACGGAATCTCATATTGGGGATATGAACCAAATAGCTAACTTTTCTGAAGGAACACAAAGCAATTTTCAATTCAATTGCATTTCATTTAATTTACTAGGTGAGTGCCATATACTATTGTTGTATCCGCCTACAGAGAAAGTTCGAGTCATATACAATACCTTCTCAACAGATATAGGATTGTTTATAGTGTATGATGAATTGATATCCATCGTATAAGTTGTGGAAAGAAATCCCTAATTGAGAAAACCCAATCACGATTCTGTGATAAGAGGTGAGTAAAAAAAATTCAATCGTTCAAGTTTGATCCTTGATTGGATATAAAACTATTGAAAAGAGATATTCTCAGATATATTATGAACATGAAAGAAATGGATAGATATATACATAATTATCAAGAAATACACTGAGAATTCGCATTCTCTATCTGATAATAATATTAATTTTGTCTCGGTATATTCAACAGAGACGAACATCGACCTATCGAACAGAAACAATAATATGAATTTGAAATAAAATCTTCTGAAATTCGACGAGGCAAATAGACATGAACGCAGTTGTTTTCTGTTGAATATTCCGAATTATATTATATACCCACATACCTATATATTTATTTCATCTGAAAGAGAATGCAAATTCTCAACTCCAGAAGATTTCATTTCAAATTCTCATTGTGTGTGTTCGAAACATATAATTGAATGTTCGTCGTGGCATATATCCAGGAATGTAGTTGTTTTTTGTTGAATATGCCGAGAAAAAATTCATATTCTCATCAGATAGAGAATGCAAATTCTCAATGTATTTCTCAATATGTACCTGTCCATTTTTTTCATGTTCATAATATATCTGAGAATATTCCTTTTCGATAGATATGGAATTCTCAATTCTCATATTATTCAAAATATTAAAGTTTTCTATATCACATGTTTTCTCGAATATTTGCTTCCTAGTGTGTAGTTATGGATTTGCATTAGTTTGATTCTGTTATTAATATCCTGGCAATAATATACCTAAAAAATGGTTTCAGTATCTGCTGAAATCTATCGTCGCCTAAAATATGTATTAATACGATAACAAGAATTATCTCGTGTTGAGAATTGTTTTTTCATTTCATAATAGAAAAATTCACAATACCTATAAGCGCTGATAATTTTATCATTAACCGACCATAATATTATGATTGATCAGAGATAATAATAGTAGGAATAACGAATTCGGATGAATTAGCATACTAAAATAAATAAACAAACAAATTGAATTTTACTCGATTATTTGGGATTTTTTCTTCTCGTTTCTACAAAATGAAAATACGAGTATTATTTCCATATATGTGTAGTAGGACAAATCAGATGTTTTGCCCCAGAATGTCACTGTGTTTAACACATTTTTTTATCAGGAAGCCTAAAAAAAAATCCAATAGCTTGTCAGTAACATTTTGTTGGAAAAAATGATTGAAGAGAAGAAATATAGATATATTGAGAAAATATCGAATCTTTACTTAGCTTTGGACGTTTTGGGAACGAATCTGCTCCCGTTTTCAATATAAAAAACAACAAAAAAACAGTATTTGAATAAATTGAATTTTAATGAACGTACTTGCAGGGGTATATCTAGTAAATCTTCAGTCTCGTTTACTTCCTTGAAGAAAGCTGTTGTCGAGGATGATGCTCCTCTACGGAATTGCCAGTGTCGTTGCATTGCATCGAGCTTGGCCTCTTCTAGTACGTTTTGGGAAAGCATTATCTGAAAATGAATAGAACATAATATAAGGGTTGACACATGAATTGTTTAGACTTAACATCTCCAATAAAACCAGATTCGTGATCAAAAACTTCAAGCCTCAAGTACATCTACCTATAACTAACTATACAGGGCTTTCATTTGAAAATTTTGAAATGAAAGCCCTGTATAGCCGGATCATGAATCTCAAATTGATATTCAAATCACAAATTGAATTAATTTCTAATGATAACGATTAGATTTCATACGATGACTGAGCTAATATTGATGTGCTTTCGGGAAAACTCCTATAATGATATGTTTCATCGATTGAAAATTGATATCCGGATAAGTACCTTCCTACCTACCTACTGAATCACGATTCATCACTTGCTCGATCACTCGTAAAATATTCACAATATAATCTAGTAGAAGTACCTGAATACGATATTACTACACTGTAAACAGTAATTTAGAAATTTGCATACAAACTCATATCAGATTTTGAATTGATGATAAAAATAGAAAGGACGACAAATAAGTATAGCTATAAACAAACACGTAAAATAATTATAGAAATATGTTGGATTTGGGATTCGTTTTATATTCGTTATATTCGTGAAATTAGCTAGGGAGTTCATAGTACGAAACGAATATGATTGCTGATGAATGAACTTGCAACGGATGTTTCTATTATTCTATTATATCGACACCGAAAAAAGATAAATGAGGGCTAAAACACTGAGTGGTACGATATATAGACGAATAGAGGGGAAATTATACCAATTTCTTGCAAGATTGCATCTGCCTACTTTCTAATGATGTATCTTGAAACGTTTCAAAGTTTGAGAAATGTTCGTTGCTTTAGGATTTGTCGAAAGTCTCATTTCCGGAAGTATTTCTGGCTCTAGTTGAGCGAACAAAATAACTTCATTTGCTGGAATAGTTTTTCAGTACAATACAAATTTTGATACTGCTTCATAACATCTTGAGAGGGGCTTGAAATGTACATTTCCATCCCAACTATATCGTAGATTATGAGGCATACAAGTAATAGATATTAAGAATAAATTTGTGAAAGCATAGATCACCTGTGAAGCCACTTCTAAACTCTATCAAAGATGATATAACACGACTAAAAGAAGTGATTCGAACATAATGGAACTTCGACAATGGAGGCATCAGAGGACAATAAGGGCCTTGTGACTTCCATATTTGAAGATCTGAATGTCGATTTGACAATGGTCGAATGGGAATGGTTGGAACTGTGAGAAACTAAAAGCTACAGGTAGAAAGAAAGCGAATAGAAAAAGTTGACAACCAAACACATACTTGGAACTGAAAGAATATATATTATAAGATTCTGTATTCATGGTTGATTGGTTTGTGACCTTCTATTTTACACCTTTTTATTACTTCGACCTTTTGATACTTTAGATAAAAAAGAATCAATGGGAATTTGAAATGCATACACTATATACTTATAGATTAGGTTGCTGAAAGAACCTACCTTCAGTTTATTAGCAGGAAGATTACCTGAGAAACTGAGTATACAGGAAGAAAATAGCATTTATCATTAGCATAATAATCTATTTTGGAAATTAAAAACCAACTTTCTTCGCATTATATCTTCGATATTAATCCACCTCCCTACCTGTATTTCCAAGAGGTGCTTATCTAGAAATTGAAAGAATGTAGGAGAGGCAAAAGTTATCTGTCTCATGAGTTATATAAACCTTCATGATATCCCAGACACAGATCAAAGGTTTGTTAATCTGTGTCCCAGATGCTAGAAGCTTTCTCTACCTAACCTACACAAAAGGACTATTTGTTCTGTTTGCCCAATGCAGTGTCATCTAAATTCAGAGGAGATCGATATATTCTCTCTCACGTTCTCATTCGTTAAATATATATAGATATAACTGTGTCCCTGACTATGGGCGTGTTAAGAGGTCACTAGCACCAAGCAGGATATTAGCATCATACTTCAAGACATGATTTGGAATGATTATGATGAATATTGAATCTTTATGAACATGGTCGCAATCCTAAATATGTTTGAGCGTGCATCTGTCAAATTCCAAATAATTTAAAATGCGAGCTTGGATCCTAAGGATGGAAATCCCTCGTACCTAATACCTAAAGTTCTTTCAAGAAATAATAAATTCAAGCCTTGCAGAAACGGTTGCTTCTCTACTTACCGTTCACTGGCGACAAATTGGTTGAGATAAGAACAGATATCTGGGTAACTCACGGTCAGACTTGGAAACGGTTCAGATAGTGGAAAACACGTCTTTACTGCACGAAGTACGGTACAGAAATGCAACTCGGGCTGACTTCTGGAGCTAGACGGGTCTGTTTGAACGGTTGTAATCGCCGTGGTGCGGTGCAGGGTATCTACTTGGGGCCCTCTGATTGGTCTACCGGCTTGGTCATGCATCCATCACGTGAAGGTGTTTGTAAATATTCCGATTTTCTACGTTTCGGTTTATAGGAAGTCTGCAGTTTGTTGATATACCTCGGCAATTGTTGGCAATTACTAAATTAGCGGACGTGCGAGAGCTACCTATGTATAGATGGTATATGGAAATTTTATACAGGGTGTCCGGAAATTATGCGCAAAAAATCAAGGAGTGATTCTACATGATGAAATAAGAAATTCATCATATATGTACGTTGGTCCGGAAATGCATAGTTTTCAACAAACAGTGTCTTAAAAGTTTTAAAAAAGATCGTTTTTTTATGAATATCTCAAATGTCCTTTCACCGATTTTTTTGAAATATGGAAATGAAAATACAACATTTTGGTCTCTTGAATTATTTTGATAATTTGCATCATTTCCATGGAAAAAAATGATTACCAATTTATCGCATAAATTTGTGCTGAAAAATAAATGCGTCATCAATGTCCATAGACATAGAATGAGTATGAGGATCAATTTTCTCCAAATATTTCTCGATACATGTTTGACACACTCTACACTCTGTAAATTGAGAATTATGTATTCTCGGTCCAGGAAGGCGTAGTTTTCGATAATACAAAGTGTGTCAAACGTATTATAAAATATTCGGAGGAAATGAATTTTCATTCTTATTCTACGTCTATGGTCATGGACCACACGTTTAATTTCACCTGTGGGTGTATCATATGAAGAAGATTTGTTTATAGAAGAATGAAATGCCAAATACCAATTCGAAAACAGCAACTTTGTCTATTGATTTTTGTTCCATTCATCTTTATTTTCCATACGTACATTTGGAGGTCAATATCGAAAAACTGTCAATTTTTTGAAGTTAGGTCAATTGAATTTTTCCATCAGTTAATTCCGATCTACAACATACCAGAAATTCAGCCATTTTCAGAGATTTTTTTTCTTGAAAAAATTACATTTGGAGGTCAATATTGAGGAAACTGTCAATTTTTGGAGGTTATGTCAATTAGATTTTTTCATCAGTTCATTCCTATCTACAACATGTCAAAAATTCAACCGTTTTCAGATACTTTTTTTTCTCGAAAAAATGACATTTGGAGGTCAATATCAGAAAAACTGTCCATTTTTTGAGGTTAGTTCAATGGAATATCTGATCAGTACATCAAAGTCTGCAACATACCAAAAATTCAGCGATTTTCATCGAGAGCCATTTTCCCTATAGTTTAGTGCGGGGTCCTTATTTAAACAATGAATTGGTATTTACTTTTTTCCACAGAAACGCAGCAAAATAGTAAAAGGATTCTAAAAGAATTCAAGAGACCAAAATATTGTATTTTCAGTTAATCATCAGGATATGAAGATACAGAAATAAAAAAAACAGTGGCGCAGATTTTATTGACAATAATAAAAATCAAATCAAAATCATCAAATCACTTTATTTCTTTTAGACAACATACAATTGTATAAGAAAGAGTCAGGATGGAACCGCATGGTAGTACGGTAGGTATTCATAAAATGAATCAACAATAAAAAAATAACATAGCACGTTGAATAAAACTACGTAACATGTTTACACAATCTAAGTACATAATATAAAAAAATCGACAAAATATTGACTCAGCTTTATGATACCCGGGACGCCACTGGATTTCACAATTTCAATTCAAAAAAGACTCAATCAGCCCCTCATGATAAAGAATCTAATTGCCAAATTTCAAGAGAATCTGTGGAAGGATATTTGCGATATTCATAAAAAACCGTTTTTTTCTAAAAAATTCAACACACTGTATCTTGAAGACTATGCATTTCCGGACCCAAGTATGTATGAAATAAATTTCATGTTTTCTCATGCAGAATCACCCCTTCGATTTTTTGCGAATAATTTCCGGACCCTGTATAGACGCTACGTCGTGGTCATGGTTTCAAGTTTCATGTAACATTGTCAGGTCACTGCGACATAAATGCATGGCGTTTATAAGTTCTATTGCATTCCTGCACTTCAGACTGTAGAGTGATAACTTTTATAGGTAACTAATCTGACACTGAAGCTTCTCTTCTTGAGCAAATAAGTACTTTGAATTTTATACAATCTATGCCCAACCTAAGCGAATAATTCCATGATGAAATTTAACATGTTCAAAACCTAAAGAAAAAATAGTTTGCCATGAAAAATTGGTTTGTTATATTTGTTATCCAATTAACCAAAGTCGAATACTTATATATAAAAATGGATGCATTACTTGTGAAATACCTGTCAATTTTATATGTTCAACAAAGTACGAAACATTCACATTTCACAAAATGGACAGATCGAAATGTCTTTGATATCTTCAGGGGGCATCTCAGCAATTTAAATACAGCTAACACTTCTCCAGGTGTGACCTAGTTTTAGGTGCTGTAGCTCATGTGCATATATTGCTAACTCCGCATGGTGAGCATATTGCTGCACATAAAGTTAGGTTATGTTTTTGTCTTGAGTGTCACTACAAATCAATGGCTTTTCTTCACAATCTGAAGCTTGAACACAAGATATTGCAGTATTATTGACACTGTTTTCACAACTTTATGTAATAAAGAAAACTTAACGATTAAATATTATATCGGCGTCTTAAAAACATGATTTTTAGCGACTGACTGTATTACCAACTGAAAATCTCTTAGTAAGTAGATTAACAGAAAACTGTGCGTATGATGTGTGCTGCCATCATTAATAAAACAACCAAACTAAGGCTCGTGCGCATATTGTATTCACCTACCTTAATACTGTAGGTAGGTATAATATATTATGCAAAGCTACTTTCAGGATCCTATATACAGTGTGTCCCACTTACCATGCTCACCATGGGTATCTTTTTAACGGTGAGAGATACGAGGTCGGTTAAATGACACCAAATGTGGAGTTTGTCAAGGCCAACTATAATGTGAAAAAATATTTTGATAAAATCTATTCGTTTTTGTTTTATACGCAAAAAACAGATTTTGATCATTTCCATGTCTCCTTTGTAACTTCTTTATTTATGAAAATATTCAAATAGGAATTTCACATTCTCATGGCAGTTTTTCAAAGTGATTTCGAAAGGGTCCATATACATCATCAGAACGTATCGACACAGACCGTCGATTAGTAGGAATTTATTTGACTAGAATAGCAAGAAATCAGAATAGCAAATCATCAGAACCATATTTCAGCGACTGCAATATGTACAACCCGTAATTTGTCGAACCGTACTTTGACAGACTGCATTATGCAAGATGGCATAAATCACAATAGTATATCGAAAGACTGCCATATATTCAGAAGTGTACTTTGCCAAACCAGTAAATGAAATACTCTTCATGTCGTCAGAATCATAAAAATATATAATCGTAAAGTCATAGAACCGTAAAAGCACAGACTGTAATTCAGCGACCCGTACTCTGTAGACCACCATTTCATCAGAATGAACATTCCCGACCAGCAAACTGGCAGAATTGTGATGTACAGAATCTGAAAATGGCAGAATGCGAAAAGTTCATACCCGTGAAAAGACAGACTGTAATTTTTGATACCCGTAAAATGAAAGATCCGTACAATGACAGACTCGTAAAAGCACAGACTGCCAATACTCTAGATCCGTAAAATGCAAGAACCGTACATCGACAGACTCATAATCCATCGGACTACCGGAATTTCCGATCCATAATTCATCAGAACCGTAAAACGACAGACCCGTAAAACAGCAGAATCGTAAAATGACAGACTCGTACAATGGCAGAATCGTGCAGCTACCAAACCCGTAAATTTTCAGAATTTTTTGGATTCAGACCCGTGAAATAGTAGAACCGTAAAATGGCAGAACCGTACATTGACAGACCCGTAAAACATCAGAACCGTACATCGACAGACCGTCAATATACCAGAATGTGTGAGACGCGTGGAGACTCGGAACAAGCGGTAGCGCATTGTTGCCAAGTTGAATCGATAGAAATTCCTTGCTATACCTACTCAAATCTGATTCAAACTGTTTTATGAAGAATTCTAGAGGGCTGAGAAAGGTTCGTACATTGTAGTATTTGTGTTTGATAATCTGTTTTATCCGAATCAGGAAGATATTGACATGATAATTTGATTGTATCAAGATAAAGAAGTATATATCATTCTTTTTGTTGAAAAATTATATAACAAAACATCAGACATGTGAATATAACGATGTTTTCTATGCATAATAGGTGAATCTTGTTAGCAGGGATTGATTCTGCAGTGGAACTTACGCACTGATACACACAATGTTGAATATATTTATATTCGTAAAACAATTACAACATACATAAACAACGTTACTATCCTAGCAACATAATACAGAATGAATTCACATGATTACAATAAGTGTAGATCTATATTAAACGAACTTATTCTAACACCCCCGCTTCATGTGATATTCCTGGTGATCGGCATTAATCCTATCTTCCTTGTATTCTGTATCAACTTTTCTCCACATAGCCCTTTTGTTAAAGAGTCAGCTAACATATCGTGAGTACTTATAGGATGTATAACGATATCACCATCAATCTGTTTCTCTCTCACAAAATGATATCGTATATCGATATGTTTGGTCCTTGGTCTGAAACCTCCAGTCTTGCTTATATCGATTGCCCCTTTATTGTCACAATAAATAATCATTTCGTGACAACTTTCTGGAATGATATTTCTCAAGAGTTCCTTCAGAAAAATTGCTTCTTGGGTCGCTGCACTCAACGCCATGTATTCGGCTTCGGTCGTCGAAAGTGCTACTGTTGACTGTTTCCGTGATGACCAGCTCACTGCTCCACTGCATAAGATGAAAACATATCCAGCAGTAGATTTTCGATCATCGATATCTCCAGCCCAATCTGAATCGGAGTACCCTACAAGCTCATCTTCAGATTTCTGGTAGCATAATTTCCAGTGGGAAGTTTTTCTTAGATAACGAAAAACTCTTTTGACTGCCTGCCAGTGAAGCATTCCGGGATTTTGACTGAATCGAGCTAGTTTGCAAACAGCATAAGCTATATCTGGACGAGTACCTTGTGCTGCATACATCAAGCTGCCTATTGCCTCCTGGTAAGGAATTTCAGTCATTTCTTTTCTCTCTGCTTCAGTTTTTGATGTCATTTCTTTCGTCAATTTCTGATTAGCATCCAAAGGACTGCTAACTCCATGGCATTCTGACATACCAAATCTTGAAAGTACCTCTTCAATATATTTCTCTTGGTCCAACGTAACTATTCCTTTTTCGGTATCTCTTTCGATTCTGATTCCTAAACAATAATGTGCTTCTCCCAAATCCTTCATTTTGAATCTGTTTGATAAGTTCCTTTTCAATTCTAACTTATCATGTTTCCTTTCAGAGAATATGAGTAGGTCATCCACGAAAATAGCTATGACTAACCTTTTCCCATTTGTGTTCTTCATGTATACACATGGATCTTTGGACGACTGACTGAATCCCAAATCTTTTATGGCCGAATCTAGTAGTTGATTCCATGCTCTACTAGATTGTTTGAGACCATACAGAGTTTTGTTCAATTTACAGGTTCGTCCATCTGGAAGTTGCATGTAAAGTTCTTCAGTCAATTCAGGATGGAGAAATGCTGTCACAACATCCATTTGATCGATTTCCCAATCATACTTGGCAGCTAGTGCCAAAAGAAGGCGAATCGAACAATATCTGACAACTGGGGAGTAGGTTTCTTCATAGTCAATACCCTGTGTCTGAGAAAAACCTTTAGCTACAAGTCTAGCTTTGTAGCGTTCTATCTCTCCTGTTGCAGTCAGCTTAGTTTTGAAAATCCATTTACTTTTTATTGATTTTCTGCCTGGTGGAAGTTCACAGAGTGTCCATGTATTATTCATCTGATGGGCTCGTAGTTCTTCCTCCATAGCTCCTCTCCATTCTGATGAATTTTCTCCCGACAAAGCTTCCTGAACTGTCTTAGGATCACTAGATATCTCAGTCATGGCATAATAAACATAATCGGAATTGAAAATACTTGTATTTGGATGACGCAATCGTGTCGATCTTCTCAGATCTTCATCTTTGGGATCTTCTAGATGAATTCCTGGTACTTCATCGTTGATCGTTTCATTCGAATTTATTTCTCTTACTTGGTCTTCGGATCTGCTTCCTCGTTCATTTTCTGAGACTTCATTAGTGGAAGATGAGGACGGGCATGATTCCTCCACTTCAACAGGAGATTCTTTCACTTCTACAATGTGAAACTGCTGTTGAGATTCTTCATCTTCCGTTACTTGAGGAAATAGATTGACAAGTTTACTTAACATTCCATTCGAGACAGTGACATTTTCAAAGAAAGTGGCATCTCGGGCAATGACAACTTTCTTGGATACAGGGTGTATAAATCGGAATCCTTTTGAATTTTCACTGTATCCTACAAATATCATTTCTTGAGCTCTCGGATCAAGTTTCTTACGTTTTTCTTGCGGAATGTGAACTAATGATTTGCAGCCAAAAACATGGAGATTGGATAAATCAGGTTTCCGTCCAGACCAAGCTTCTTCTGGTGTAGTCTTCTGAAGAGCTTTAGTGGGTGCTCGGTTCTTGAGATATGTAGCAGTGTTGATTGCTTCGGCCCAAAATTCATTTCCAAGTTTGGAGTGAATCAACATACTACGTGCATATTCCATTAAAGTGCGATTCAGTCTCTCTGCTACACCATTTTGCTCAGGGTTGTACGGGATTGTTGTCTCATGTCTGATGCCGTTGGTCTTCAAAAATTGCAAGAATTCATGGTTCACATATTCAGTGCCGTTGTCTGTTCTGAGGCATTTGATGTAACATCCTGATTCATTTTCTACAGCTGCTTTGTAGTCCATGAATTTCTGCCTTACTTCGGTTTTCGAATGTAGAAAATACGTTGTGGATTTTCGGCTGAAGTCGTCGGTGAAGGTTAAAAAATATCTTGCTCCTCCAATAGACTTTTCTTGAATCGGTCCACATAAATCTGAATGTACTATTTCAAGATGTTTCTCTGTTCTTCTCCTACCAGATTTGCTGAATGGAAGTCGATGAGATTTCGCTTTGACACAGACATCACATTGACTTCTAGAATTTTCTACTGAGTATTCTATACCTGTAGCTAGTTCATTTCTCAGAGTTTTCATATAATCTTGGTTCAAATGTCCTAATCGATGGTGCCACAGATTGAATGAGTCGGATAACTTAACAAAGTGAGCTGACAGAGGTTTGCAGTCGAGAGGATACATTCCGTTGACTTCAGAAGCTGTGCCTAGAATGTCCTCTGATTTCAAATCAACTTGTACTCCAGTTATTCGGCATCCATTTTTAGCATCGAAGATTATTGTTTTTCCTGCTTCGACCATCTTACTAACAGATAACAGATTCAGCATTATATTAGGAGAGTGAATGACATCTTGCAGAATAGCCTGCCGTTCATTCTTTAGAATAATGTCGATGTTGCCTTTTCCAGTGCATTCTAATTTCTGTCCATTAGCTATCCCTAATTGTCTTCCATCTTCTTTCTGGAAATCACGGATCCAGGAAAGATTAGGAGTGAAGTGGGCTGTAGCTCCAGAATCAATAAACCAATCTTCTGTGCATGAAAAGGACGAAAAATTATTGCATGACAGTGCAACTGGCCCTTGTTCTACTTTGTGGTTTCCCTTGGCATTTTTCCTGGGCTTCGGACATTTATCTGCTTTATGATTGTAGGCATTGCAGTTGAAACATCTGGGACCTCTCCTCGGATTCTGTGTATTCTGAATCTTGCTGTTCCTGTTGCTGTATAGTGCCAGTTCGGAATATTTAACACTGATATCCTTAACATTTTGTTGAAGAAGTAAACTCTTAACAAATTCAACAGAAGTCACCTGCTTGGAACCTTGAATGCCTAATATCAATGGTTTGTATCCTTCTGGTAAGCCTCCTAGGATTATCCCTCCAACAACGTTATCTTTGAAAGGTTCTCCTATGGTTTCTAGTTGTTCTGCGATTTGAAGAATTCTGTCGATGTACTCCTGCATGGAAGAACATGATTCAAATCTGGTCTTGAATAGGCTTGAATATAAACCAATCATTCGAACAATTCCTGTGTCCTCGTATGCTCTTTTCAAATTATCCCATGCTTCCTTAGCCGTAGTAGCTTTCTTGGTTTCGGCGGCTGCTGAGGGTTTCAGGGATAAATTGATCTTGGCAAGGGCTCTCTGATCAGTATCTGGATCAATAGAATCACCTGGCTTCGGTTCTACACAACACCAGAGTCCTGCATCCACTAGGAAGTTTTTCATCGAGAATTTCCAATCATTGTAGTTACTGCCATCCAGATGTTTGGATTCTGATAAACCTCCAACTGAAGTAGACACTACTGTAGACTTGTGGGTGGAATTATGTTTTTGTAATTCTCTTCGTAATTCAACCAGTTGTGCTTGAATTTCTTCTACTGAAGTCATCTTGAAATTGTCTTGTCAAAAAAATATATTTGACAATGAAAATATCTTCTGAGATGAATCGATTACTTCTTTATTCCTGCTAACAGGTTATGGACCCAACAGGTTATGGGCCCAGAAAGGAACTGAAAGCACGCAGGAATAAAAAAATATTCAACATTGTGTGTATCAGTGCGTAAGTTCCACTGCAGAATCAATCCCTGCTAACAAATCTATTCTCGGAGATTCTATAAGGCAGAAATGGAATCATTGTATGTCCATTTCGGAACATATAAATATTGGAGAAAAACATCAAACTTTCGAACTTTTCTATAGTCATGGTCTGAGATTCGGATCAGAGTGTATACCTTTCAATTTGATTCTCCAATTAAATAGTATAGATAATATAAATAAAGAACTTGTAGCATTTGTATATCGCTATTTCGTTTCGGGAAACCTACTCCCCAAGAGTTTTCGAATCTAGTGATTTCTTATTGTCAATTGTGCTTAAATCCCTCACATGACTTCAGTTATAGATTATATATAGGGTGTCCCAAAATTGCTCTACTTGAAGTAGAGGTCAAGATAAGTTGATTGGACCCAATTCGTTTATATACCAAAATGTTCCGTTCGTCAATGGGGTACTTCGTATGTGATCAATGAGGTACTTTGTATGTGATCAATTTCATTTGCGTTTCGGATATCATAATGACTTCATTCATCTTCCATGAAATGTCAAATCTCAAGCAATGGCGGCTCGAAATACCGCCTGTTGGTTGATCGAGGAGGTGTTACATACATTTTCCTTGATTATTTGGGATTTTCCCTCCTCGCTTCTACAAAATAATAATATGAGCATAATTTCAATATACAGTGTGGTCATTTAAGTTTGCAACATGGGAATCTTCTTAATGAATTGCACAACCAAAATACAGATAGTGCCAAGAGTTGGTGCATGTTCGATCATCATTTCAGGTGCACTCAGAATAGTTGCAAGTCAAACAGCATACAGGGTAGGTAAAAAGATATAAAAAGTGCTCAGGAGTAAAGTACCCGTATTTCACTCTTTGACATCTTTAGAACACCGTAGAAAGGTCGGCGACCTTTCACTTTTCTATCGATACTTCCACGGGAAATGTTCTTCGGAAATCTCTGCAATCATCCCTTCACTAGCAATACCAATCAGACGAACTAGACAAGCCCAGTCAGCACATCCTTTCGTTGTCAGCCTCGAAAGATGTCGAACAGCACTTTATCAAGACTCCTTCATCCATAGAACGGCTAGGCTCTGGAATTCATTGCCTGTGGAAGTATTTCCAACAACATATAATCTCCAAAAATTCAAAAAAAATTCCAATACCTACCTCCTGTCCCTATCCTCCCTAGGAACGCACGATGTTCTTTGAACATTATAGGGATTCCCTTTCGTGCGCTCCAATCGATAAAAAAAAAAAAAAAATTGAGAAAAGTTGTTCACAATTAAAATTCATACCTGAATACCAGAACATGTCTTCCTAAGACATTCTTCAGTTCTTCAATTCCTTTCGTTAATAAATTCCCATTTTTTCTTCAAATTCAAGCATATTTTTGCATTCAACTTGGATTTCAATTTTTTTAGGAAATCGCAAACTTCATGTTTGTTGCAACGATATTCAGCTCAACTTTGAAATTTTGCGAACCCTATTTTCAACGCGAGAATTGACAAGCCCCGGGGTTTATCGCGGGCTGGAGAAGGACATATAATGCCCTCTCACTCGCGAGAATGCATTATTTGGCACATAGCCGAAGCACAGTACTTCATCATACTTCGTCTCGTAAGCAACTGGTTGGCTCAGTAGGCAGAGCATCGGCGTGCCAAGCCGGCGGGCCGGGGTTCGAATCCGTGCGAGGCTCATCTTTTTTTTATTTTTTTCTTGTTCTCAAGTGATTTCTAAAAAATATTCTCTATGGGAAATAGGTTCATTTAGGGGTTTTCTATGTTTGTGGTTTAGGCCAGAGGTGAGGTTCGGTTAGGTTAGGTTAGGTTAGAATAGAATAGAATATTTTATTTGGTGTTAATAAACATTAAGTTTTACACAGGTCAACGAAACAAGTACAGATATACTCATAAAATAGATAGGTTAGGTTTTCTCATTTTTTATGCAGAAACAATATTTTCCTTCCTCAAGAAAAATTCTCCTTCTTCAAGAAAAAAGGTTCATCTGAGCGAGAGCGAGTTATGCGACCTTCTCTTTCCCGCGATGAACCCCGGGGCTGGTCAATTCTCGCATTTTCAACAAGGTAAAACATCATTAATGATAATATGCATATTCAAAAACCTTCATTTAATGTGAACATTTTGTATTTGAAATGTTTATGAAAAAGCTGAACAAATTGATCGACAACCATGATATCTTTTGAAAAATCACGGACACCCAAGGAACAGAACAAATGAGGGTTGACAGTAAATATTGAGGCAGTTTGGTGACATACTCCTTATCTAATGATGTTTTACCTTGTTGAAAATATGGTTTGCGAAATCTCAAAATTAAGCTGTATATCGTTGCAACAAACATCAAGTTTGTGATTCCCTATAAAAAAATAAAATCCAAGTTGATTGCACAAAAGTGCATTAATTCCAACAAAAGTATAATCAACTGATTTTTTTATGATCAAATTATGAAAGTGTTTAGGGTGAATATAAAAAAAAATACAAATTGGGAAGTTATTAATGGAACAAATCGAAACACTAAAATATGTCTCAGGAGGCCATGTTTTGGTATTCAGGAAAAACTTTCAATCGTAAAGAACTTTTTTCCATAACAGTTTGCTGAATTTTCTGAAATAAGGGTACTTTATTCCTGAGCATTCTTTATTTTTTTTGACCTACCCTGTATGCTGTTTGACTTGCAACGATTCTAAGTGCACCTTAAATGATTACCGAACATGCACCAACCTTTGACACTATCTGTATTTTGGTTGTGCAATTCATCAAAAAAATTTCCATATGTTGCACACTGTACAAGTACAGAGGATTTGCCCCAAAATTTTACTGAAATTCAAATGACACTCTGTATGAATAATTTCACGTAAGTCGATAGAGCGAAAAAATACCTTTCAAATGACATTTGTTTTCAAAATGGCGGATCATGCAGGAACCTTTTTGTCTGCAATCATCATGTACACATTGTGACGTCATCCGTCGAATTTTTGGCAAGCATCCTTATAAAATGAAGAATTTACGAAGCACTTGGATTAGTTATTGATGGAACATATTTTTCAACGCTTGAAGCGCACGAAAGGAAATCCCTATGATAATTTGTTTTTATTAAGTCATCATTTCAAACAATTTTCTTAGTCTCAAATTCCCCCCAGGAATGTGAAATAGGAATGGTACTTTATTCAAGGAAAGTTCAGTATAAAGAGGTCATTATGTTGTTTTTATAGGAATATTGAGGAATGTTAAATGAAAAAGTTGTTTGAAACCACCCAAACTTTTATTTTGTGTAGTTGTTTTATACACAGTGTCATTCGTTTTTTCGGGTAGGCTAATAGCTTTGTGTTTTTTTTTTTCAATGGAACACCCTGAATTCAGCTTTCCATGAAGATTTCGAGAATTCAATAGTTGATAGGATGTTCCATTCGAGAAATTGTCTATTATAAATGTGGAAATTGAGAATGAAAATCAACCTGTTTCAGGATATCCCTTGGAAATATTGAGTTTGGCTCGAAATTCTTTTTTATTCAATTTGACATGTGATGTGGAACTTCTCAAAACTACGGAAATATTGAAACTTCTCACTTTTCGTATAACCTGTGGTGTAAAGTGAAATATAACATAACTGGTTTAACTGGTGATGAAATATTATTCACTACAGCACCAGTTACGTTATTGAATATGTGGTTGGACGAAAAGAATAATGTATTTCAAGCTGCTTTCTCAATATCAGTTGGAAAAACTGAACTTGAATCAGCCATTTTTCACTGATGGAAGTATCGAACGAGTCTTTTTCGTGAATTTGGTCACTAATTATTTATGACGGATAGTCGGATACTTCGAAGTGACGGGCGGAGTCGACTTGCCTATACTCAATTTTTGTACATAATCGGTAGAATTCATGTAGAAATGATGGTCATTATATTATCTGTTCGAGCGAAATTTTCTAGCAAAATTAGAAAAAAAATTACACGTAATACGTTCGTTCGTCTCGCATAATCCCGTCGTCAAACAAAATGACGCGTTTCCTAACTGGTTACGTATAAAGCACTGTACATTTCACACTATGTCGACCATCTCCATATCAACGAAGTTCCTCAGTGATGAAAAATGCGATAATGACTAATTGAAATTTTATCTCATAGAGAATGTCACTCAGAAACTAGTGGCGCACTCATTTTTTTTTTTCGGGGTAAGTATATGATTTTGGAGATAAGTACGCATCAAACTTATGATTTTTTCAGTAGAACACCCTGTATTTCATCCGCTCATCAAATTCCTTGTTTTTCTTTCCTTTCGAATTATGTATAATGTTATGAATATAAAATTTTCAAAGATGCTCCAAAATCAATGAAGCATGGACTTTCATAGTGATATAGATTTTTTAAATAAAAAAGTTCCACTTGAACTTTTGATTTTACCATGAAGAGAAAAAAACAATTCCAACACTGAATAACTAACACAAAACAAAACGTAGGTACCAAATAGCAACAAATAAATAGTAGTAAGAAGTATATACATAATGTTGAATAAGCAGCTGTTTCAATATTTACTAAAACAATTGAATTTCGAAATCATTCAGTAACTTATTCATTGAATTATTCGAATTGATGTCCCTTTTCTCTATCACACAATTGACACAATTCCTCAACAGGTACAAGTACACTGGTATGCAGAAATCATGTCGCAGAAAAAGGAAACAATTTTAAATTTTCTTCTAAATCCTGAAGAAAATTTAAAATTCTTTTTTTGCCAAAATTAAATTCTGGTACAGATATGTAGATGATTGTTTGGTGCTTTATGATGGTGATCCAAATGAAGTTCATCTACTCCTAGATTTTCTGAATTCATTACATCCGGCCATTAAATTCACAATGGAAATTGCACAAAATAACACTCTACCATTTCTAGATTTATTAATCACTAAAAATGTTGACAAATTTAGTTTCGCTATATATAGGAAACCCACACACACTGACTCTGTAATTCCTTTCTCTTCTTGTCACCCTAATTCTCATAAATTTGCAGCTTTCAATAGTTTTTTCCATAGGCTTTTCAACATTCCACTCTCTCCTGAAAATTTCATTGGTGAATTGAACATTATTAAACAAATAGCACATAACAATGGGTTTCCCTTTCATTTAATTCATAAAATTTACAATCGCCATTTAAACAAGTTTGCTAACCGTAGTTTACTACCAACTACTAATCAAAGGAGATGGTTTGCTTCAATTCCATACTTAGGTAAAGTTTCTCAAGATATCAGCAATATTTTTCTTAGATTCTGTGATGATCTGAACATGTCTTTCTACACCACAAACTCGAAATCACGTATGTTTGTCAATAATAAGAATAAAATTCCCCCTCTCCATAAACCAGGTGTATATAAATTATCTTGTTCACATCCCAATTGCAATTCCCAGTACATAGGCCAGAGTGGTAGACGGATTCAAACCAGAGTAAATGAGCAGATTAAATACATAGAAAAAGCCACTTTTCCTCCCCCTCTGGGTGTATTTAAAACTGGTAGTTCCTTTTCTGACCACGTTCTCAACCCCAAACACAGTTTTAACGTTGACAATAGTTTAGAAATCCTACACATATGCCAAAAAGGCCGTTTATTAAATCTTTTGGAAACTTATGAGATAAATTTGTCATTAAATAATAATAATGTAACTTCTTTGAATGAACAAACTCAATATGATTGCAACAAATTTTTCAATTCATTGAATTTTGCTAAATAATTGTCATTTGCCATGTACACTTTTTTCTAGATTTTTGGATTGTGAGATTTCTGATTGTACCAATCTTGTTTTCAGTTTTGTTGCCAATCTGACGTAGTGCTGTGCTATGGTGTTGCCCCCCATCACCTATTCTGTCTATCTATGTAACTAGTTGTTCCATGATCTGGTTGACTTGACAGTTGACAGCAAAAAATTTTACTGTTCAGTGCTTCCGCACATGTGATTCTTTTCTTGGTTATTTCCGAAGCCACATCTTTCTTATTATAAAAGATTGATATTTTCAAGTTTAATTACCACTTATCGGTGATTTGAGGGTACCGTGGGCCCTTATTAAATATGTTCCCGACCCCCAACCTTCAACTTTATTAAAAAATTTAAAAAAAACATTTTTATCATATAAACAGTAAGTTTCGCTCATATTGATATTTTTTCAAAAATGTTCACTGTTCCTTTTCCAGATCATGGAGCAATGGCTTTTGCTTGCTCCGTTATTGCTTATTGTATACACATTGCAACATTTTTCACTTCCATGTAAGTAAAATATTATTGTATCATACCATAGGTCAAATCTGTCCTTTTTTAGAACATTACATTTTCTTGGCTGATGATGGGCTTATATTAGCCCGAAACATGTTCCCTTATATGATCTATGATCATTAAATAAAAGTTGTGGAGATGACTTTGGGTTTTCATCTATGAAATAATGGTAGGTTTTATAGCTAGTGGTGGAAAAAATAGTATATATACCACGGGACTGATATTAGGATAAAGGAATACGAACAAACTGAAAGAAGATCAAGAAGGAAATAAATTTGTTTCATCATTCGTAGACCGATGTCATTCGATATTCTCTGGTTCTTTCAATACGTGTATGAATGAAGGTATAGGTGTACCAGATTTGTACCTGTTCAGTTTCTAAAATCAATGAATATGTTTTCCATTTAAATTTTTTGACTCATGATTTTGGTGAAAATAATCACTTATTCGAAGGGTAGGAGAAAATCCAATTCTCATTTGACCTTGAATGAGGAAAAAAATCGCCTACGGCACTCTCCTTATTTATTATATCACTCAATACTGAATGTAATCTTTTTTTTTATTTTCGAAATCTATATAGCCGGCCAACTCTGGTCGAGCTACCAACTTTTCGCATCGGGATCAAAAGTACTACAATTTTGGTTTCATCCAATTTCTCGAAATCCTTGTTCAATTCTGTTGAAAAAACGAGTGACACCTTGTTTTGAAGAATGTTTGAGGAAGAATACCATAAAAATATTAGGTACATTTTCACATTGACGTTTCTGGAGCGAATTTGCTTCCGTATTCAACATAAAAATGGAACATGTTTTAGTACGGCAGACGGTGCGGTCTATCGTTCAATAACCCAATCACGGGTTATAACTTAATTGAACATCAAGGACATTTTTTGTCATCATCATCCACATATATAATGAGAAATTACGACATCGCCCCATGGTCGAGAGATTTTCTACAGGGAAAAATGTACGAAGATCGCGTTTTTCAATATGTCTGAAAAATAGCAGCCTAACAATAATGGGGATGAAGCTAAAAAAACATATGAGGGCTCATTTTGTAGCCTGAAGTATAACCAATCGAATGGTGTATTGACAATTCATATTTTATCATCCGAATATCTAAAAATTTCACCACTTTCAAAAACTATCCATTATAATTTTTCAAAATTTCATTAATCTTCAACAAGCAAGAACTCGATTATTTTCCAAATTAACTACATCATATTTTCCCATCAAAAACTGCGTAATTTCATGAGGAACATTTCATCTCGATCAATGGTATGGATATTCCTAACAGTTTTTGTTCTGCAATTAAATTTTTAGGACAGCGCACCACAGTCGAGGCGTTTCGTCGGAGCAAAAATGTAAAATCAATAAACCATTCTAAGCGTAACGATCGATGAAACTTTCACTCGTCGCGCGGTTAGACCGTATTCTTCATCAAAATATGCTCATTTTGTCGAAATGGAAGATATGGTGAGCAATTTATATTTAACTAGATATCTTCGAATGTATAGTTGATTGTCACAAATGCAAATTAGGCGGTTTTTACAAGAAACATCTTACAGAAAAGTAAACAATGTACATTTATTGATGGTCTTCGTCATCGGATTTTTCAATATTCTTACAATGAGCGTTACATTTACATTCAGTACAACAAAATACATCCTCTGTTTTGCAAATGCGCTTCTGTGTTGAACATGTTTTTTCTGTATGCAGTAAATTCATACACCCAAATGGTCTACTGGTTAGCGCTGTCGACTTTCAGTCTGAAGGTCCATGGTTCGAATCGCTGTGAACTTGAACTTTTTTTTGCAACTTTTTTGTTTTTTTACTTCATTCTGGTTTTCCTTTTTCATAAAATATTTGAAGTCAAATAGGTTAGTGCGTTTAGGATAAACAGTCTCATTTTATTCAATTTTGTTGAAGAACTCAACTTTTGAAATATATTATTAATCAATGTGTTTCTACACTCCATTCGGTTTTCCTTCCACAAAAATATTGCAATCAGGTATAGGTTAGTTCGTTAAGGATAAATAGTTTCTGAGTTTTGCCTAAGTACTTCGAAGATGAGATATTACGGTCGGCGTGGTTTGTGCTAGCGTACAGTATATTTAGTAAAATCGCAGCCAGGAAAGTAGTTGTTTTCTGTTGAATATACTGAGAAAGAATTGATAATTTCATCACATACCGAATGCGAATTCTCTATGTATTTCTTCATATCTAAATAAACAGGTGCGGAAAAGTATGACTTTCGGCATTTGTTAGGTAAACTACATTTTCGTCTAAACTCGACAATGCGAAGATCAATTATTGTTTTATTGATTGTTCTATCTCAGATTCACAGAGGCTGTTCAAAAAACTGCTTAGGAACTGGTGATGGGTTCAGTTTTGACGAGTGGATATGGTCAATATCATGGAAAATTAGTCTTCTAGTTCTGTATGGTTGGAGATGACATTTCGAGAATTACACAGATTGATATTAGCTTTGAATATTCACACTCAGTTTTCATTCGTAGGTTACCCGATTTCATCTTCGAATTTTGTCCGCCCTATATCCTATTTTTATCTGGTGGCGCCTATGGTCCAAGATCACCTGATATAGATCAGAATCAGAATCAGATAGACAAGAACGTTTATTTAATAGCTTCCATAGTGAGTTTTACAAGAACGTTTATTCAATGGCTTCCATGTGTATGTATGTATGTATGTATAAGCATTTTTTCATCAATCCCTATCTACAGCACCGCACTAATTATCGTTAATAAAGAATTCTCGAAACTAAATTCCGTAGCTGAACTTCGATTTCAATCTAGTTTCGTATCACCTTCTTCCTTTTTCTAGAAATATGAGTACAAAATACAAAATGAATGAATTTGGGTATGACATAGATTCATATAAAGAACATCCAATATCTTGTATCTATAATCAAACTTTGGAAACTCCAAAGTTTGTTGTAAAAAAAAATTGTAAAATTGTTTCATCCGTCATTTGGTTGCTCCCTTACGAGCAACCCTCAGAAGTCTTCGAAAGTCTTGTGCGAGCAAGGAATGACGGGGGCCTTACCTTTTAACGTGTGATCCCAAACACTTGTAACATGCCAAACACCTATTTCTCGAACCCTTCTCTCAACTGACTTCAAGGAATTGTAGTTTTTGAGAAAATACTTCAAATAAACACTTTCTTCTCCATATAGCAAAAAAGTTGGGTGACGTTCATATATTTCATATTGAAATGTGGTCATTCATCACTTCATATCATATGAACGATCTTATTCTCGAGTGTACAAGAGCAATAGGAACATAAAAGCAGGTCGAACTGAAAGTATACGTAGAATCCCCACATGACGTGAGAGCAGGCAACACTGTGACCGGCGTTCGCTCTGCGCGTGGCTGGTAGGCCTCTCTGCAGTCTGTCATTTTACGGTTCTGCTGCATTACATTCTGATGAATTACGATTCTGCCAATGTACGGTTTTGATTTTTTACGGTTCTGCTGACGTACAGTTCCTATATTTCACGATTCTGTCGATGTACGGTTCTGAATTTTTACGATTCTGTTATTTTACGGATCTAACATTTTACTATTCTGCTGAATTACGGTTCTGATAGTTTACGATTCTATCACAATACAGTATATGACATTACAGTCTGATGAAGTACATTCTGTCATTGTACGTTCTGATATAATATGATTCTGATGGAATACGGTCTGTTGTATTACGAGTCTGTCGATGTACGGTTTTAGCATTTTACGATTCTTTCAATTTACAGTTCTGATATTTTGAGATTCTGTGAATATGCTGTTCTGATTTTTTGCTATTCTGTCAATGTACGGTTCTGACATTTTACTATTCTGTCGATAAACGGTCTGTTGTATTTCGATTCTGATAAAGTACGGTCTGCTAATGTGTGGTCTGTCATTCTGCGATTCTGACGAATTACGGTCTGTGTTGTTATGATTCTGACGAAATATCATTCCGCTGTGATGTTGGTTTGTTAGTTTTCGATTCTGTATATTTGCGGATCTGCGATATTGCTATTATAGAAAAATACACATCTGCGCATTTGCAATCTGTTATTGTCTGGTATGCTCATGTACAGTATACAAAATACGGTTTGAGGGATTGCGGTTCTGTGCATCTACAGTAGAGATAAATACGATTCCTATAAAATATTGTTCTGTTAAGTTACTGGTTTGAAAATCTATATTCTGATGGATTACGGATCTGCGATTTTACATTCTGGTGATTTGTGTGTTCCCATTTCGAAAAAGATATGAAATTTATACCAACTCTTCTAGAATTTGAGATATCAGCACCAACTTTGGTTTTTCAAATGTAGGTCATAGCTCACTATGACTAAGTTACAAATAACTTTTTTTTCTCTTACAGATGATATGTCGCAGTAATAGTTTTGCGTTGATAACAACGGAGTTATCGTCATTTATACAAAAACAAAAAAATTATTCGGAAGCCGCCATCTTGAATTTATGAATTTTAACAAAAAAATCTTGATCTCCGACCTCAAAAACCCCCACTTACCAATTTTGAATGGAATCGGACCAAATCTTGTCCGCCATCTTGAAGCAGCCATTTTTTTTAATTTCAGCAAAAATTTCATAATGTATTGTCACCTTAATTATGAACACCTGCCAAATTTCAAGTTAATCGGAGTTATGGAATTTTTGTTGAAATTTTAAAAAATGGCTGCTCCAAGATGGCGGACAAAATTTGGTCCGATTCCATTCAAAATTGGTAAGTGGGGGTTTTTGAGGTCAAAGATCATGATTTCTTTATTAAAATTCATAAATTCAAGATGGCGGCTCCCGAATGATTTTTTTTTTGTATAAATGATGATAACTCCGTTGTTATTAACACAAAACTATCACTGCGCCATATCATCTGTGAGAGGAAAAAAAGTTATTTGTAACTAAGTCATAGTGAGCTATGACCTACATTTGAAAAACTAAAGTTGGTGCTGATATCTCAAATTCTAGAAGAGTTGGTATAAATTTCATATTTCTTTCGAAATCACTTTGAAAAACTGCCATGAGAATGTGAAATTCCTATTTGAATATTTTCATAAATAAAGAAATTACGGAGGAGACATGAAAATGATCAAAATCTGTTTTTTGCGTATAAAACAAGAACGAATAGATTTTATCAAAATATTTTTTCACATTATAGTTGGCCTTGACAAACTCCACATTTGGTGTCATTCAACCGACCTCGTATCTCTTACCGTTAAAAAGATACCCATGGTGAGCATGGTAAGTGGGGCACACTGTATATCCAAGTTCAGTCTCACAGTAATTGAGTGGGTATAGAATGTATAAAATGTAGATAATTTTGAATGTATGTACCTAATTCCATTTTTGATTGTAGAAATTTATATATTTTGTTATATACCTAGGTACTCAGAGAGTTAAAGTCACACTTTTGATCCCAGTTTACTTCTAGTTTGGTAGGTGGACTGTGCCAATCCAATATTCAATATTCGAGTTCGAGTCATTCTCAGTCTTACTGGTATATCAAAAAATGCGTTTCTGTTATCCTTATATTTCCTTGAATAACATTTATTTTCATTAAAGTTGACATTGAAGAAGTTCATGAAAATTTCACGTGATCTATTCATGTCGATTTGCGCACACGAAAATATTTAGTTTTTAAATTTTTTCAGTCTTCCAAAAATACCAGTTGAGTAATACAGATAAGTAAGCAATAAATAAAATAATTGACCTCAATCACATTACTCAAAAGTTAATGATAATAAGGAAAGAACCAAAGATCAACCAGTTGATTCGTTGAACATTCTCGAATGTGATCAAAAGATTTTAGGTTCTCACAGCGTACATACATTAGACCGCTGGTTCTCACGGAAACATGAGAAAAATGGTTATCCTAAACGTCTTGGTATCCTCCTTGTTTTCTACAATATTGATCAAATTTGACTTGTGTCGAAATAGAATTAGAAATATTTAAATCATCTGTTATCTACTGATGAAATAACAGCAAAATACGTGGCGTAGCTTTGAAAATTCGTTTTGTTGAGTTCATTATATTTTCCATTGGGTTTGTACTCAAATTCGCTATCTCACTCAAGTTTGTCATCTATAATCTACATCTACTAATACCTATAGCTGGAAATATGAGAATGGGCAAATTCTCTCTCAAGAAAAAAGGAGTAAATAATAACCGATTGAATCGTTACCAAAATTTGTATGTTAGGTACCATCAAACTACACTAGAAAATTCGGCCCTCTGTGGTAGTCCTGGCGAAATATATAAAGAGAGGGCCAGTAAAATGAATCTGCATGTGAGATTGAATGATTCGAGAAACGAGAAAATACTCAAATGATGAATATATCAACCCAATTCTTCTTCTTAACTCACACAAGTCTCTGACTTTCGAGGGTTGCTTTGCAACTAAGCTGGCGGTTAAAAACACTTTAAACACTTTAATTCGGTAGGACAATTAAATGATTTAAATCACATTATTATTGTTGATATATAGATTTTTCAGTATCTCTTCTTCAAATCGGGACATTTCCAAAGATTATAAACTATTCTGACAACGCAAGATTCAGGAAGAATTACATAAAATCCATCAAAGATTCGTTCACAATATTCTTTTTGGTTGTCATGGTTTCAAATATTAGGTTCCGTTTTGCCGCTGGAAAACTATAAGGCAAAGTTAGGGCAAACTAGAGTCACTGGATGGTATTAGTTTGATAAGAGTTCGGACACAGAGATGACAACAATTAGGGTTTTTGAATGTTTGGATTTATTGAGTTACACACCTTGCATTGTGACAAGAGCACGACCATAGTCGTCCCGCGCTTTTTCATTCAAAATTGTTCGAATTTGACAATTAATTTTATTAACGTCATAATTGGAATAAAATTTCATAATTATACATTCGAGATAAAAGCGGCTATGGAAATTACTTGCTGTGTAATAAATTGTGCCAATTCTGAAAAAAATGGATATCATTTATTCAATTTTCCTAAAGAAATATCAACCATTCGCTTATGGAAGGAAGATATGAAATGGCCTGGGTGCAAAATCAATTTGAAGACGAGCAAAATTTGTGAGGTACTCATTCAAATTCTCTTTTTATAACAGCATCTGATCAGAATGAAACTATATTTTAGGCCCATTCTCAAACAGACAGATTTCAAAATCTGTTTGTGAGAATCTGCTGTTCCATCAATTTACGAAGCAGGCGATTTCGAGAACAAAATTCCATTATTATCATCACAAAAATACAAAACAAAATAATCATGGAAGAGAGGAAATGATCGCAAAATTATATAATGAAATTGAGAATTTGAAAACGAAACTAAGAAAAGAAAGTAAACTGCAAAGTGATATATTATTGAATGGCGTTTTTGGTACCGACCAAATTTAAAATTTAACAGTGAAAAGTGAATAGTTATTTATGTATCAAGAGAATCATTATAAGGGCCTTATTACGCTGGACGTTTTCGTTTTGGAGATATTTTCTATATCGATCCATGTTACTTAGCTCCTAGGGCGCTAAGTGGAGTTGCTGAGAACTTTACAAAACCAAGTATTTGGTAGGTCTCGCCATAATAAACTACTTTTTTTCTATTAAATATGTATATCGAAAAATGATTTGTTCTCTGTATTTCAGCACCCTGTATCATCGAAATGAAGCATTTCCGGACACAAAAGCTCATATAGACTTTATTTTTTATAATTGTCTCAGGAATACTTCACTTGAAAGTACTTACGTTACTTCCTGTATATTGAGATTACCTTAATTCAATATAAATAACTTCACGTTTTATGTGAATATTTTCTAATATTAAAATGTTGTTACATGCATTCTTTTCATTTATATAACAGTTGTTCTGCTAGAAGTGTATCACTATAAATTGAAGTGGGTGTTTGTACCCTATACCCATTGTCCATCTACGGCTATGATTGATTTGACAGAAAATATAACCTCTAAAATCGTATCTGACAATCAGGCGCTACTAGGGAAATTGAAAAGACGAAGAGCAGAATATAATTATGTCTTATTCTTTTATTCACTCAAACCATTGTATTATAGAAAATAGAAAAGAACAAAAGTTCAGCTGTGTCCGAACTCTTATCAAACTAATACCATCCAGTGACTCTAGGGCAAACTTTTTTCCCTGTCATAATGACAAAATCACGCGACTTGTGGGATTTTTCATACATGAATTGAATCGTCGCAGTCATAATGACAAAATCACAGCTGTTTATGGGGTTTTTATATATGAGTTAAATTGTCTACGAAAAGAGATGAAGCACTTCAATATAGTGGTTTGGAGGGAATTCACCTACCAGTAAAATTGTATGGCAAATTTTATTTTGAGCTGCTTCTTGTTGGGACCAAACTTACCATCAACCAGAAAAATCAATTAATTTTATATTCTATTATTTCGATTTATTGCTGGCTGATTTTGGCGTTGGACTAGCGATGAAAAAAATCTCACAGGTACGTTATCTTCATGAATGAATTTATGTACAAATTCTGTCTGTACGTTATAGATTAAAATCATTAGAAAGAGACGATAACAACCACAAAAGAATCAAAGAATCTGCTTGATATATTCTTCTTAAATAACATTTTGCTTCCTGTTTGATTGATCATAGTCAATTATAATCACATTTCTCTGACAATTTAAGTTGTCAGAGGAATGTGATGTGTGATTTGACAGAATTCTGTCACTGAGGAGAGTCATAAACGAGAAAATCATCAGCTTCAAGAATGTTTTTCCAAAGTTGGAAACGGAATCAGAATCGTTCCCGAGATTTCCAATTATAAGCTGCTCTTCTGAAATATCGACAATTGTTCCTCCCTTGACAGTCCCCACGAGATTAACCCGTTGAGTTGAGGCTTCGCACTCCTTCGTGGTCATTTTGGAGACCTGCAAAACATCTCCTTCCAAAGATTCGTTCATCCAACGATTAGCGAGGCTCTGGAACACATTACCAAGGGAGGTGTTCCCCGAGGCATATAACCTCCAGAAATTTAAGAAGAACACCAACTCCTACCTTATTTCCCTTGGTCCTCACGATGTTCTCTGAACATTACAGGATATCCCTTTTCGTGGAAACCAGAACATAGAAAAAAAATTGTGAAAATTCAATATGTATTCGATATACTATGATATACTTATATTCCTCCTCAATTATTTTTCGAAAGAAAGTTGGTCTTGACTATCGATTGAATTTCTATTTTTCGGGATTTCTGATTGTGAGCATTTTTTAAAACAGTGACATTTTGGGCATTGATTTGTTTTTACGTGAAATAATATTATATTTGCAATTATAGAATCGAGGAGATGAAATATAAAAAAAAAACAGAGAAAAGAATATTATGAATTTTGGAAGTCCATGGTGAACACACTTAGACATTATTATAGCATTGTTCGACCTCAAGTTAAAAATATCAGATCAGTGTGTTGAGAATCATAAATATAACAAAAAATAGTTATTTGTTTAACTAGGCAGCAAAGTAGTAGATTGACTGCCGTGGCTGAATTCATAGCCGAGCGTAGCGAGGCTAGGAATCCAGCTAAGGCAGTCAATCTACTTTGCTGCCGAGTTGAACATATAATTATTTCTCCGATTGTTCATAATGATATGGGAGAATATTGTATTTGCGAATTAATACAATTCCCACAATCTCTTTATTCTTCCTGTATAGTGTTCAATTAAAATAAAATTTGATAGAAATCGCAGTTGTTGGTTTGACAATTCATGAAATTTCTGATAGTTGTGCGAAAAAATATCGGTATATTTAAATTATTATATAATGGACAGTGATAGCACGTGATAGCGACCTGGAAGTATACTTACACCTCCATTAATAAGGGAGGTGGCAAAAAATATAGAGTTGAATTTGTTGCCGGAGAAGTCTGGGATGAAATATGAAGGAAATTATAAACGATTTATGGATTTTTAATTTTGCTGATACATATCAATCAGCAAAGTACCCACTTTGCTGCCTAGGCAGGAAAAGTAATACTTTGCTGATTGATATGTGTCAGCAAAATTAATATTTGCTGCCAATCGGAGGAAAACTTATTTTCTGGGATCGGAATTTAAATAAGTAGTTCACAAAAATAAAATCACGTTCAAAGTATAATTATTTGAATTTCAACTGATTATAAACTTCGTTCCGGTGAAAATTATTGACATGATCCTCAATTTTTGTTATTATATTTCTTGAATAATTCATACATTGGTTTATTCACCAGTTCATTGATGCTTCTGCCTGTAATGAAGTCTATGTGTGAGAAATCTTCGCTAGGAACTTCGTAAGCTACTTCAACCCTTGGCAGCGCCTTGGCTAGTTGTTGGACACCCTATAAATAATATTTCCATCAACGATAAGTATTTTGTTACATTGAGGATGAGTTCAATATACTATCCTTCCCAAGTCATTTCTATATTATGAGAAATAGGCAGGCAAAAAACTATAATAAATTAACGGTGTTATTTCTTTTATGACTGAGAAGTCACGTTGGAAGGGAAATCGGAGAATATCTTCAACATAGTGCGATGAAGTGGAAAACATTTTTTTTCTATTTTGAATTGTATGTTTCATGATTGTGAAAGAAACAGGAACTTATTGATTATAGGTAATATATTATGGTCATAATATAATAAACACGAGCACAAATGACATGGACAAGGGTTACACTTGCTCACAACTCGGCTGCTATCAGCCGAATACTATATGACACACGACTGTCATAGGCTCTGATCTGAGCACATTCCAGTGAACAGTGGCGCATCTAGTTGCTAGATGCTAACAATAGGTAATATAATAACAATAACTTTGCTTGTTTTTTACTTTATCGCACTAGTTAAACATTTACCTTTATGGGTACAAGTGTGTCGGACGGTGCATAAAATAAACTAACAGGAGATAATACATTCGACAAATTATATAATGGAGCTTCTCTGGAACCATACATTCTCATATTTCCTTGTACACCGTAGTCATACTGTTTGAAATCACCTGAAAATCAGCATATTTTGGAAACTGTTCTAAAACTGTCAAATAAAACTTGCAGAACATATTAGTTACTAGTGCAATTATCTTTACACAAAAAGTTAACTTCATCTGAGTATACAGGTTGTCCCGTGAGCCATGCATCATGCTCTAGCTGGTGATAAACAAGTGCATAACCTACAGGGCCTATTTTTGATTCAGTTGGGTCCAAGGCCCGAGCTACATTTCGGGCCCCCAATTTCGTATACTGTGACTTTCCAAAAACGATTTTCCAGCTTATATTTGGCAACTTCAGTTTCTTGTTGTTGCATGATGAAAACAAAAATTTTGATGACAGTTTGATTTTAAATGCATTAAGTAATTGATAAATGAATGAATCTCGACAGAGCATAGACTTTCAACTCAAAACATGAGTATACAGTATTTTAATCTTCGAGATTCATTTTTGTTTCCTAATAAACAGTGCAGCGTCTAAGGTGGCGTATGGAGTCAGTACCTACAAACCTACAAATAACACACATGTACTGAAGGACCTGTCGTGAGGTAAGGAAAAAATCAATTCCCCATGCTAGAAGAACCACGAATTCATGAATAAGGGTAATTATTATTGTTGTATTTCCTTACTAACTCAAAAATTTCCCATCAGTAATTTCTCTCGGAAAACTGATTTTTTTTCGTATCAGTTTTCCTCGTTGAATTACTGATTGGCAAATGTATTTCGATAGGAAAAAAAAATTATCCGTTGAAAATTATGCTCTTGTGTTTACTGTTGACAAAACAGATCCTAACTTCCGAAACCATGACAACCATAATTTATTGTGAACGAATCTGTGATGGTGTTTGTCCATCTTTCTCAATGTTGCGCAATCTTGTGGTATGTAATTTGTAGAAACTTCGCGATTTGGAGTGGAGAAATGGAAAAATCCATCAACAATGATGTGATCACGAATTCATTAAATTGTCTTATCTAATTATACTCGAGCATATTTTGGGTCAAAATGAATTAAACATTAATAATTCGAGTTTTGTTGCCTTCAAGAAGGTTACCTCAAGAAACTGCCAGTCCTACGGACTCGTAATTTTTTCGAATGCCATTTTTTTCGTTTAATTTCCAGGCCATAAAATTCTCATTGAAATGTCAAGTTAACTTCGATATGATAATACGAAAGGGCAACCTTCTTTATCGATGTCAAAATGACTCATATCATCATCAAATTCGCGAGATTCACGAAGTGGGCGACATCTAGGTGACATAATACGAACTTCAAACTGGGGGAAAACAGACTGTTGTCTATGGATAAAGTGCATAGACTACATTGCATTCAGCTTGCTGTAGCTGTAGTCAAACTTGCCAATTACATAAAGTGTTGGCACTGTTGGTAGTGATGATGGTTGAGTTGGTTAATTTTTTCACATTATTACATTTTCATTAGTTCAAGTGAACAGTGAGCGGGTAAAGAATTGGAGATAGTTCAAACAATTCAAACTAATTATAATGAACAAATCAATTGACATATAAAAGAACAGCTACATGTTTACAATACCCAGATTGTCCTGCTTTGCATGAACAAATACAAATCCATTGTTCTAAAGGAGTTCTTCTGGAAACCAACTTCAATTTTACTTCATGTGGGGAAGATTTCATCGTCGAAGTTTGTAGACAAAGTGCAAAAACGTACCTTTTGTTGAAGTCATCTACCTCACACAAAATCACATGATTAGCACGGAGAACTGTTTCTCCTTTCACTACTGGTCGGCTTTTTCCGTCTGAATAGAGCAAGATATCTGCCAACAGTACATCTACAACAGGCATTATTAGCGTTTTCGATTGAATATTGACAATTAATGTCAAGAAATTTAAAAACTTACCACTCTTATCAGTACACAGTACACAAGCTAATGGCACTAATGGGATTGAGTGAGGATTGAGTTTGTTTTCTCCCAGTTTTGACGTGGCTTTGACATGAAACGATAAAATCCGAGCTCCACCTGGTGACATTGATTCCCGCGAATAGCGTTTTCTGTGGAGGAGTTGATTTATCGAAAATAAAAATAACATGAAAATAGGATTTTTAAATAAAAGTTCCAATTTCTCGAAAACCGTGAGGTTTTTACTGAGGTCCAGTTTTGGTTTATTCTTGATGTGTTAAGAACTTGTTTATCACCAGCTAGAGTATGATGGTATGATCCATGGTTTACTGGACATCCTGTACATACAGTGTGTAACACCCTCCTAATTTGGATCTTGTCGACCTATTTTCAAATACAAAAATTTCATCATATAGTACTACAACGAGCTCGAACCTATTCGGAAATGTGGACAAATCTGAAATATTCAGATTTTCAAGGCCTACGACTTTCAATTATGGAAGGGTCAAAATTTCGAAAACGACTATTAGGCAATTTTTTGTTCAAACAGTGACTAGCCTTTTCCATTCAGGCATATCTTGAATACCGCCATATGGAATTTGAACGCAAAATCTCATATTCGCGAGATCCAAGTGGACGACATCTAGGTTACATAATACGAACTTCAAACTGGGGGAAAACAAACTATTGTCTATGGATGAAGTGCATAGACTACATTGCATACATCTTGCTGTAGCTGTAGTTGTCAAACTTGTCAATGATATAAAGTGTTATCACTCTCATCAGTACACAGTACACAAGCTAATGGCACTAATGGGATTGAGTGAGGATTGAGTTTGTTTTTCCCCAGTTTAGACGTGGCTTGAACATGGAACGATGAAAACCGAGCACCATCTGGTGGCAAATTTGGATATTTTTGATTCTTCGATTCACCCCGTATCAAAATCTGAGGAGTTGATATAACTGGTGAAGTAGTCATTCAATGGATAAACACATCAAAAACTTGGATACGAAGTTTCATCGCTTTAGCTTCTTCAGGAAGATCTCTCCAGTTCAACCAAAAATCAATAAAACTAAAGTTGAGGTTCACCATTTTGAATCATCAAGCAAACCGTTTTTCACACACTCCACAACATAATAACTTTGAAAATGGTCTCGATTGATAAAGAACTGTCGAATATAATAAAAATAGAATGACAGAGGACAGACGAACACTCCAAAGACTGCAAGGAGACTTACTGAAACTTAAATTGATCATAATATTATACCAATGTTGGCGAAATGGAAGGGAAATTGAGATGACAATGGAAATTGTAATATATAGAGAATATTCCCTCGAATTAGTTACCATTATTTATTTTCCTAGCAAAAAAATATGGATCATAATAAAGAATTGTTCAACATCAATTTCATTGATTTTTGGCCCAGTGAGATCTTCCTGTAGAAGATACAACGATGATAGATAAAGTATTCGACGTGTTCCTCCATTGAATGACAACTTCACCGGTTAGATCAACTCCTCAGATTTTGATACTGGGTTAATCGAAAAATCAAAAGTATTAAAATTTGCCACTGAATAACTAACACCCTATATAAAATTTTGCGTTTGGATTTCGTATGGGAGTATTCCAACTATGCTTGAATCGAATATGCTAGTAAAATTTTCGATAAGAAATTGCCTAATGGTCGTTTTTGAAATTTTGACCCCTTCAACAAACAAAAGTAGGCTTTGGAAATCAGAATCTCTAAAATTTTTCCACATTCTCGAATAGAACTCGTTTAGTAATATATTATGAAATCTTTGCTTTCGTAAATCGATTGACGGGTTAAAATTAAGAAGGGTGTTGCGAGTTGAAATCGCACACACTGTATAGTCAATCTTTAAGTGCTTTCGTAAGGGCACGGGGAACCCCTTTTTGAAAAAACCCGTTAATTTATGATGTTGTCAAAACAAACCTTTTGGCAATACCCTCCATATACCATTTTGGTATATAAAATTTCAATGAAAATAATAGTTTTCGCTCTCATATATTGAGAACCCGTTTTTTCATTAAAAATTTGAATTCTTAAATATGGGAATCGACAACAATTCAAGAAACGGTTGCATCAAACATTTTTTCAAGTCCAAGTAAGTCAAGCACAAATTAGGTAATTCTTTCACTTCAACTTATATTTTGTTTTTGTATTGTAAAACTTTCAACTCACACTGGTCTAGCACGTTTCCATCGAAATATATTCTTAATCATTCTCATCTATTCAATCATGACTCTTATTGGTAGTTGTTGAGTTTGACATTCTTACCTGTGTGTACTATCTGAAAGTAATGTAATAGTTCTTTGATAGAACATCGCGCTGGAGATGACTCAAAAAGGTGTTGGAGAACGATCTGAAAAATAACGCAGTACAAATTACTTACCAAAGATTTCACATCATGTCAGTGTTACTTACTGGCTCAGTTTCTATATTTTTGGCTATGCTTGCGAAGTAAATGATGACATAACATAGGTCTATCAATATAGTCGTTTCGGCGCATATATTTTTCAACAGCAGATTCACAATATCATTGTAGCCATTGGGAAAGAGTTCGTAGATATTGAAAGACTCGAATATACTCTGGAAGTAAAGGGATATTAATACCGAAATTTATACGAATTGCCTGGTTTTGGGTTTTTCAACATAATTGGAAGGATATAATAACTTTCCGAATTTGAACAAGTTATCCATCATGATGACACGTTATAGTCCAAGAGCCGGCTGCAAATTTCGACCATCATCTGATGAAATACAGGGTGTCCCTGAAACGTATGTAAAAATTCTCACCACTTACACTCAGTTCCAAAAAAAAGTGACGCACTTGATATTTGACTTATCTTCTCAAAAACAAATAGTAGGCCGATTTTTATTTTTTTTATTTGTTGGTAGGTAATGCATTTGTCTTTAAAATAAACCCACCCTGTGTGTTGATTGAGTAATGGCATAGAAAGTGCTTGCACCCTATACGAAAGAGGCTTCTTTTGCGAGCATTATGTTCTTCCATTCATTGATTTATCTCTAAAATTTTCCGAATTACAGTTTTTTTTGCTGAATCCTTGCAGATTACCAACTTTTGGAATTTTCTAATGAAATAAACTGATACCAATAATTTTAGAAAACATTTTTATTGAACACAAAATTATAAATTGAGATGACTGCTTAATACCGTGTATTGCTTCCTCTAGCAACTCTGAGAACTTCTAATCTACGAGGCATACTGGAAATTAAGTTGCTTATCGTTTCCATTGGTATACGATCCCATTCTTCCACTAATGCATCTGCCATTTCTGCGAGACTTTCCGGGGACCTCTCACGAGAACGTACCCTTCTTCCTAATTCATCCCACAAATGTTCTATAGGATTTATATCGGGGCTTTTCGCAGGCCATTGTAATGTGGTAAAACCAGTAGCTTCTAAGAAGTTTCACACTATTGCTGCGGTGTGTGGTCGGGCATTATCCTGCATCAATATAAAATTATTGCCCACTAACTCTGCATAAGGTATGACATACTGCTCTAAAATGTCAATGTAAATTTGGGCATTCATCAACTGCCTCACCGGAAAAACATGAAGGGGTGTCTTTCCATTCATTGAAATCCCTCCCCACACCATAACGGATCCACCATTAAAACTTTCGCATTCTGTTATTAAATTTTGATTAAACCATTCACCAGTTCTTCTCCACACTCTTTTTCTTCCATCCACCATGTTAAGGCAAAACCTTGATTCATCCGTAAACAAGACATTAGACCATTCAGGAATATTCCAATGTCCATAATTTTCAACAGAATTTCTTTTAGCAGCACGATGTTCGGGCAATAATTTGGGACCTTTTGCAGGTCTCCTAGCTTTTAAATCAACTTATTTTAGACGTCTATTCACCGTCTGCTTACTTACTGCAACATCACGAATTTGGCGAAGAACTTGCTGAACATTTACCGCAGTATTTGATCGATTCCGTAAAATCCGCAATCTCAAGAAGCGATCATCTCTTGGAGAAGTTTTTCGGAGGCGACCAGAACCGACCCTCCGAGCGGTGCTTCCTGTTTGTTCGTACTTGCAGATTGCTCTACGAGCAGTTGCTACATGAACTCCCACTGCACGAGCGGCGTAACGTTCACTACGCCCATCGCTTACTAACGCCACTAATCTTGCTACTTGTTCAGGATTTATTTGAGGCATTTTATGTAATTTTTGTCAATAAAACAACACACTTGATTAATGACACATCGACAAATGGTCAAATATGGAGGCATACAACAAATTAGTTGCGATGACAACGGCAAGACAATGTGATCCTACCAGAGTACAACCCAATCAATTTTGAGTACTCTGATCCTTCAATAAATTTAATTTGTGGAATAAGCGTAAGGTATCAGCAAAAAAGCTGTAATTCGGGAAATTTTAGAGATAAATCAATGAATCAAAAAACAAAATGCTCGCAAAAGAAGCCTCTTTCGTATAGGGTGCAAGCACTTCGTATACCATTACTCAATTTACACACAGGGTGAGTCAAAAATTAAGAATAGATCATGGTTTGAGTTATTCCACCACCATCAAGGAGGCTTTGAAAAAATTGTCACCTTTTTATTTTTTTCAAAGACAAATGCATTACCTTCCAACAAATAAAAAAAAATTAAAATCGGCCTACTATTTTTTTCAAGAAGATTGGTCGAATATCAAGTGCGTCACTTTCTTTAGAACTGAGTGTATTCCTGAGGTCAAAATAAGCCGATTCGAAGTAACTTACCTCTGTCCTATATTGCGCCATTTCCGAGATACAGGGTGGTGAAGTGAAAAGATGAGAATTGAATTTTTCATACTGTATCAATATTTTTGAAATTATCACTTCAAAAATTGATAGCTAAGGGCTTTTTGGGATGCGAAACCCGAATACGATCACCCTTTCACTGTGGCCATTAGAGGGCGCTTACAAATTCACTTCTGACGGTTTGGAATGGCAATAACTTTCTTCTTAGCTCAGATTCTCACTGTTGTCTCAGAGAATATATTTTTCTGAATATTGTCAAGCATAATATGTGCTTTTGTACAAATTCACCAAATTGAGCCGTTTTCGAGATATTCCGTTTTTTTGCGTTCGACGCCGAACCGGAATATTTGAATAATTGTCAATAGAAGATGTTTGATTTTATTATCGTGAATATAATTTGGTCATTGAATGAGCAGTGCAAAAATGAATTTTTTCAAAATTGTGCTCGCTGATGGACCAGTGTAAGGCTAAACATATGGATTAGAATACTTGTTGGGTGAGCACCACATGAGTTTCACACTGGGCCATCGGATATTATCTTTCGACGAGGACGAAATATTCATGGAAATATTGAATCTCTGCCACTAACTCAGATCAGTGCGTATCGCGGTACGTTCGAATATTCGCAAAGGGGGTATGTTCTCCTTTCATTTGCTCTTTGTTTCATCTCGTTATCACATGACGGAAGTATGTCTAAAATAATAGCAGCAAATAAATCGCTGTACCGTGAATTTGGCTCAGAGTGAGCGGTGGCACAGATAGGTTTCTGAGATCTACCATTAAATTGGTATCGAATGGCGTAGTTCTCAACTTGTTATCAAATGCGAAATCTAGTGCGAATTTTCGCACAGGAAAGTGCAATTTTTCAATGATTTTGCTCAAGATAGTGATAGGCACAGGTGTCGTTCGATGAACTACAATGTTTTTGGTTCTCTTTGGGATATATACCATTTCGTATCAGATTACGGTAGAAATCTGCTGCCGGCTCTCCTAACTTCAATATTAAAGAAACAATTCGATGTTTCTAACCTTTGGAACGATATTTTAGTTTAAGTGAGCTCAACCAGATCAATGAATTATACGCTTCAAGCAACTGATGAAAACAGTGATGAGGATGATTGTCACTGAGAAGGATATAATCCATTTCATTATAGGTGAATATACTATTTTATGCACTTCAGGGATTCAAATGGTACGTTCATTCCCTATTTTCGGGAAAGAAAGTGGTACTTTAAATCCCTAGGGATTTGAAGTTATTCCTTTGCAGTAAAAGCTAAATTTAGAAATGTATTTTCAAAATTTCTGTTGCAATTGTGACTTTTGTCATCGCATATACGCTCCACAATGACGATGCTCTAAGCATTTCTGACTTTGCTAACATTTGCTAGCAGTACCTTCTGTACATTTTTCTACTTCCCGTTCTCTGAACCATTTGAAAAACTCAGATAACTGTTTTTTATATTGTTCTCCAGATTTTCTTGGTAATAATTGGCCTTCAGCTTCTTGAGCTGCTTTTTCCATTTGTTCCATCGCGATCAACGTCTTTCAGTCGGTGTGGCGTGTTTGATTAATATTTATTCATTTATGTTTCACTCAGTTACTTGTCAAAACACACCAAGATGTTCAGTTGCCGATGAAAATCATAATCTGGATCACCTTAGTTACTGAGGTCGTTGATATAGTAACAATCAGCCCCTTCGATGATGTTTTAGAAATTCGTTATTTTTTCTTTAACGTTTTGCCTATCCTGAAGTGCATAAAATAGTATATACACCTCGAGACTACTAGATTGTTATTAAATCCCTCGACAAATTATAGCCCGAACAACGGGAGGGTTATTAACTTTTTGCGTAAGGATTCAAAATACCACTTTATTCCCTAGGTATATAATGTACTACTCAAATGTATAACCTGTATCAATGAAGCATGTTTACCCAGAATTCTGACAACTGTTCGGGTATCTCCTAGCAATACGGATGGGGCCATCTGAACTGACATCCTGACTTTGTCGTTATATTCGGGTTTTTCTGCCAAGAAAGCCATGTAGGAGGTGGTTCCTTGGGAATGCCCAATGTAGTACACCTGAGAGGCTTTTGTGTGATCGAGGACGTAATCTATTAGAGCTGGGGTGTCATAAACTGCCACCTCGTGCCATCTACAGAAAACATTGATGAAAATGAAAGATATACACTATTAGTATAGTAATTTTCCTAACAAGCCATTGACCCGAACGACGCGAAGCAAAGTTCGGACAAGCAGTCGAGTGCGGGAAAGACACTTTCAGCATGAGTTAGGAACAATATTTCTTTCACAAGCGTAGGAAATTGTTTGATTTGTTCAATCAATTATTCCTGCAAGTAGGAACAACTAATAATAGTGATATATTGTCTATCTTCTAGTAATTAGTGATATATCTATTGTGTGTACCGTTTGAAGCATTATACAGGGTGAGTCATGAGGAACTGTACATGCTCCTACTACGAATAGAGGCATCTGAGGGGAATACCAAATGACCATCAGAAAGTGTCTCCGCCTCTTCTAAAATAATCTATAGGGTGATTAATGAGATATGGCAAAAACTTCTTTCAATCATAACTTTCCAACAGTTCTTTCGATTTCTTTCATTTTTCCATGGATTATCATGCTGTCACTCAGCAATCAACTGACATATTCAGAATCGTGAAAATCCAGGACCGGTCTTGAGAAATTCTGCCAATTTGGTCCATATAAAAAATTTCACCCTGTATGAGGTTTTAGTAAACTGTGATATGGAATTTCTGAAGTTGATGAACAGGCAACTAAAATGAAGTATTTCAAATTTTCCTCACAATTTCATTGAATTTCTTAAAAAATGATTAATTTAAACTACACACGAAACATGGGCAATAAATGTATTAATTTGAAAATTAATACTTCGCAACGCATGAATTTCACGAATGAAAGTAGGGATAATATCATTCTCAATTCTTCAGCTCAACAATAATCAACATTCTTCCATTTCCAGGGTTGGATTCAGTAATTTTTTAGTAGAGAGTAATAATCACCAAAATTACACCCTGTATATGGTTTTAGTAACCTGTGATATGGAATTGTCAGAGTTGATGAACTGGGAACCAAAATTAAGTATTTCAAATTTTCCTCAGAGTTTCACAGAATTTCTTAGAGTACGATCAATTTTCACTACACGTGAAACTTTCGCAACAAATGTATTAATTTGAAAATGAATACTTCGCACCGCTAGAATTTCACGAATAGAAGCAAGAATAACATCATTTCCTATTCTTCAGTTCACTGAAAATCAACATTCATCTATATCCAGGGATGGATTCAGTAAATTTTTGGTACATGGTAATAATCACCAAAAATTGCACCCTGTATATGATTTTAATAAACTGTGACATGAAATGTTCGGAGTTGACAAACAAGAATCAGGAATAATTTTACCCTTACTTTTATTCGTGAAATTCATGCATTGCGAAGTATTAATTTTGAAATTAATACATTTGTTGCCCAAGTTTCGTGTGTAGTTTAAATTAATCATTTTCTAAGGAATTCAATGAAATTGTGAGGAAAATTTGAAATACTTCATTTTGGTTGCCTGTTCATCAACTTTAGAAATTCCATATCACAGTTTACTAAAACCTCATACAGGGTGAAATTTTTTGTATGGACCAAATTGGCAGAATTTCTCAAGACCGGTCCTGGATTTTCACGATTCTGAATATGTCAGTTGATTGCTGAGTGACAGCATGATGATCCAAGAAAAAATGAAAGGAATCGAAAGAACTGTTGGAAAGTTATGATTGACAGAAGTTTTGGCCATATCCCATAAATCACCCTATAGATCATTTTAGAAGAGGCGGAGACACTTTCTGATGGTCATTTGGTATTCCCCTCAGCTGCCTCTATTCGTAGTAGGAGCATGTACAGTTCCTCATGACTCACCCTGTATAGGTAAGCTTATTGCGGAAGCCAGCATGCCCATGGTGTTTGGCCTCTAGGTTTCAGACAATTCTAGGAAATGAGCCGAAAATACTTCTTTATTTGGTGTTTTCACTTCTTCACTATCGCACCATTCAATGAATCCCGTTTATCGCATCTGTAGCTGGAAGTTTTTCATTGCAATTCCACTGAATCGAAAAGAATAGTAACGCTCTGTCTGTCACTCTGAGAATTACACTGATTTGTGTTTTGATTGACATGACAAGAATTGTTCCCCACATCAGATCAATTAAAGGCTATGAAGGGATTTGTATAACAACCAATTCTTCTTTTTCAATATTTCATTTTCACAATAAATAGTACAATTTGATAGATGATTTTGTACAAATTTATCAAATACTGCAAAAAAAAACCTAAAATTTTCATATAGTGTTACCTTATATGTAGGAAATCTTTCCCGCACTACTGCGGGAAAATTATACTTCCCAAACTAAATTGCGTTCGGCTATAGGGTGAATCATGCATGCTTGTAGGAAAAAACTATTAGGTACATTATATAGTAATGTTGGTAGATGTGAAAGCTTTTCAGTACTTCTTGTTCAATAAACGGTTCTTGCACCAACTGTATACAGCGTGTCTAACTTCAAACGGCCTCCCTCTATATCTCAGCTATTATTGGTACGAGTGGCTGTCAAATTTGTACTGGTATAAATAACCATCAATATGATAAATGTTTCAGAGACACACACCATTTTGGACGTTGCCGTTGAAATAAAAAGAGGTCGGTTCTTCATGCAATCATATAGGCATTTTTTTCATTCGTGAATTTGTATGTAATTTCTATAGAGGGTTTCAAAAAAATGCCAAAAATGAAAAAACAAAGCCTATCCTGGTAATTTCGAATGAGTCGAATAAGGATCCTACAAAAAATGGCTAATAAAATTTAGTAAAGAATCTCTTCATTCATATAAAAACGTACGGCATTGACTGACTGACTATTCCTATAGGTACTTTTTCAGAAAGTCAAAAGGAAAATAAAGATATTCATCTCCATATGTAAGCACTCTCATGCTCATTACTCTTCAAGACTGCACTAATCACTTACTAAATATAATATTAGGACATTGATGTAATTTTTGATGTTGAGGCTGATGATGGACATATATATGTCAGAAACATGTACCAAGTTAAATTGATGTTTTAATCATATTATATGTCGTGGATATGACTTTGTGTATCATTTAGTATTTGATACTTGACTCCACTTTAAGAAACCATGGACTTCTACCAGGGATTGTTGTAGTATCTTTCAACATTCGAACATCTCGGTTGGTGGTCGAGAGCACAGAGGCGCTGAGGAGAAAATGAAAGATATTTACCCAAAATCACAAAATATCTTGTCATTGTTAGGGTTCAAAGTGACATGTTCTCTTGCATGCATGTTCCCTCTAGTGTTAAACAGCCAAACGTCTGTTCAACGTGGGAATGCAATTGAAACAAATATTTACCCGAAATCCCAAAATCTCTTGTCATTGTTAGGGTTCAAAGTGACATGTCCTCTTGCATGCCTGTTCCCTCTAGTGTTAAATAGAGTCACTGGATGGTATTAGTTTGATAAGAGTTCGGACACAGCTGAACTTTTGTCCTTTTCTATTTTCTATAATACAATGGTTTAAGTGAATAAAAGAATAAGACATATATTCTGCTCTTTGTCTTTTCAATTTCCCTAGTAGCGCCTGATTGTCAGATACGATTTTAGAGGTTATATTTTCTGTCAAATCAATCATAGCCGTAGATGGACAATGGATATAGGGTACAATCACCCACTTCAATTTATAGTGATACACTTCTAGCAGAACAACTGTTATAAAAATGAAAAGAATGCATGTAACAACATTTTAATATTAGAAAATATACACATATGAATGAACTTATAGCTATAATTCCTTATTGTATGTGAAACTGTACTCCAGTGATGAGTATAAAACATGAAGTTATCAATATTAAATTAAAGGTAGGTATTCTCAATATACAGGAAGTAACATAAGTACGTTCAAGTGAAGTATTCCTGAGACAATTTTAAGAAATAAAGTCTATATAAGCTTGTGTCCGGAAATGCTTCATTTCGGAGATACAGGATGTTGAAATACAGGAAACAAATCATTTTTCGATAAACATCTCATAGGAAAAAAGTAGTTTATTCTGACGAGACCTACCAAATACTTGGTTTTATGGTTTTGTAAAGTTCTCAGCAACTTCACTTAGCGCCCTAGGAGCTAAGTAACATGGATCGATATAGAAAATATCTCCAAAACGATAACCTCCAGCGTAAATAACTATTCACTTTTCACTGTTAAATTTTGAATTTGGTCGGCACCAAATACGCCATTCAATAATATATCACGTTGTAGTTTACTTGCTTATCTTAGTTTCGTTTTCAAATTTTAAATTTCATTATGTAATTTTGCGATCCTTTCCTCTTTTCCCTTGATTATTTTGTTTTGTATTTTGTGTGATGATAATAACGGAATTTTGTTCTTGAAATCGTCTGCTTTGTAAATTGATGGAACAGCAGATTCTCTCAAACAGATTTTGAAATCTTCTGTTTGAAAATGGGCCTAAAATATAGTTTCATTCTAATCAGATGCTGTTATAAGAAGTGAATTTCAATGAGTACCTTACAAATTTCGCTCGTCTTCAAATTGGTTTTCCGCCCAGGCCGTTTCATATCTTCCTTCCACAAGCGAATGGTTGATATTTGTTGGGAAATTGAATAAATGATATCCATTTTTTTCAGAATTGGCACAATTTATTACACAGCAAGTGATTTCCATAGCTGCTTTTATCTCGAAAGTATAATAATTATGAAATTTTATTTCAATTCTGACGTTCATAAAACGAATTGTCAAATTCAAAAAATTTTGAATAAAAAAGCGCGGGACGACCATGGTGCTCTTGTCACAATGCAAGGTGTGTAACTTAATAAATCTAAACACTCAAAAACCCTAACCGTTGTCATTTCTGTGTCCGAACTCTTATCGTGTTAAACAGCCAAACGTCTGTTCAACGTGGAAATGCAGTTGAAACAAATATTTACCCGAAATCCCAAAATCTCTTGTCATTGTTAGGGTTCAAAGTGACATGTCTTCTTGCATGTCTGTTGCCTCTGGTGTTCAACAGCCAAACGTCGAAGCCTCTGTCTGCCAGAAAATACGGCGTTGCCTTGTTCGGTCCTGCCACGATGAAATTTTCTGAGCAGCCGCAGGTTCCGGGCACCATCAGCACCGGGTATTTCTGAGTCGCGTTTCTGTTCCTGCCGTGCGGTACCCGGTAGAAGGTGATGATGTATCCGTCTGAGGTGGTGACATGGTGAGTTTCGACTGGGTAGCCATGCTTCCTGATGATTTGAACCTGAAAAGGCAGGGTCAAAACTTGTGATGAAATATTAATACGACCTGTGAGTACAGGAATGGCGAATCCAAGGTAATCTAACCAGATATTCTAATCAATCTTGAACTTGTCTCGTATGGTATCCTCTTAGCTCTTCAATGTTTCCTCTCTGCCTCTCTTGGAAAATTCTTCTTCTTTCGTTGTTGCCAAAAGACCAACCTCACCATGATGCGGAAAAAACAAGCCTCGACAGAGGGATCATTTTGTGGACATCATTGATCTGATCACTCATATGGGACAGTTTAGTGAACATATATGTGTGCAAAGATGAGACAATTTGTGAACATCTGCTCATGTGGCCGTCGAGTTGTGTGAAGAATGGCACCGATGTTATATTATGGTGTCGATAACGGGACCTCTGAGAAATATGATAACATCTTCCCCTATTACTCGTAGTAGAAGTGACACTTTTGGCCTTCTTCATGAACGAGATATCAGGGCTGGGATATAAGAACCATTGGTCGTGTAGGGTAGATAGAATGGGCCAATAGGCCTAAGTGTTATCGCATATTTTGGTCAGACGAACCTTGGAAAGGACTCTCACATTACCAAGAAAGGAATGGTTTTTGGTGGTGTCCAAGAAGAATTTTGGCCACTTCTGAAAGAAAATGGCCGATTGTAGCCCAACATTCCATGCAACACTCACTATTTGGTGTTCTGGCGACAGCGAGAGGAAGGGTATGGAACATGTCCAGATAATGATATGTGATTGAATGATGGGTACCTACCTGTACCGAATGACCGCTTGTAGCTCTCATTTTCAACGTTTCATGATATGCTTTCTGGTTTCACGTTTTATGATCTCTTGAGGCTGAATGAAGTGGTCTAATTGACCCCTTGAAATAGTCAAAAAACTATACATCCCAATAGAATAATAGTTATTTATTATACAAGGGAAAAAGCTAAAATTTTTCCCGTGTATAATACACTATTTTTTTCTGTGACAGAAGAAAAGACGAATCAATATTGAGAAGATATTACATTATTTTGAAATCTGAAAATTTTCGAGGTGAAATTTTAAGTTTTTAACAGATGGGACACCTGCATTGTAGGCATCTTTATCATTCTTTTGAGGTAATCAAATATCTGATGTCACTTCTGTCAGTCTGATTCTGTGATTTGATTTCAAAAAATTGCGAATCTAGTGGTTGTTTAATAATATACGTAACCGCGATGTCGAATGGAAGATAAAAGGACTTGCAGTTCTTTCTCGGAGACGGAGACGGTATTATTGACTCATTTTTCGGAACTATAGCACAACCAGAGCCATCAACAGAGTATATATATGTGATATATATTCGGGAAAAAAGTACTCACTTTTTTCCCACTGGAAAAAAGTAATTTATGAAAGTGACATTTTATAACCTGCCAACAGAGTTGAAATGCCAAACTTTTGTCCCGTCACAGAAAAAAAAATTATTTATCATCTAGTTATTGAAAATGTGTTATCTCCTCTTGTGATCGATCAATCTTGGGCTGCGGGAATGGAATACATTAAAAAATGGTCCAAATAGTTTTTGCTTTTAGTTGAAAGCATGTTACTTTTTCAATTAGAGAAACATTTGATCAAAATATTATTTGAATGTGAGTTGGATTTGAACAGAAAAAAATTTGCCCAAATTATATCTGGAGAGAAAAAAGTAAAACGATGAGAACCATGGTCAGAAATGATCCAGATTTAGTTGAGATTTTGAGTTTCAATGTCCCTATGGCTCCGCCGTCACTACTGAATATTTGATCAATATGTGAAAAACTATACAAAAGATAAGAATTCCTCAAAGTTCTCAATAACATAGTAATTTCAACTAGTCAAATACTTAGATACAATCAATCAACTTATCCAATATTATTAGTTAACTCTTTATGCTGGAAATTATGCTCAACATCTACATTACAATTTGGTGTGACGGAAGGCGTGATGCAAATATCACCTACTTAGCAATTACATTCAAAGGTGGTAAATTATTAGGGGATCCCTATAATGTTCGAGAAACATCGTGCGTACCCACGGAGGATAGGGAGAGGGGGTAGGCATTAAATTTTTTTTCGAAATTTTGGAGATTTTCAGTTCTTGGGAATACTTCCTTATGCAACAAATTCCAGAGATTTGACGTTCTATAGACAAACTAGTGTTGATAAAGAGCAACATATTTTGAGGTTGACAACGAAAGAATGTGCTGACTGGGCTTGTTCGTCTGACTGGTATTGCTAGTGATGATGAATGATAGCAGAAACATTTCTCGTGGAAGTACCTATAGAAAAGTGAAAGGTCGCCGCCTTTTCTATGGTGTTTGTTTCCTTCTTCAAGGAACTTACATGATGTTCGTGAATGCAGTGGTTAAAAGTTCTGCCTGTCTGACCAATATATACCTTAGGACATGATTTTTCGAATTGAGCAGTTTTGTTTGTATCGTTTTTGGTAAATCTTCCTAACCTGTCATTATGTTGTATATAAGCAACCTCTCAAATACTGTTTATGTAGAATTTAAGCAAAGTTTTCGACTGAAGATCCACAAGCATCATTTGAGCATATACTTACGATACTTAAATCACGATCTGGATGAAATTTGAACTGTAGTGTGTCACCATAGAGTACACTCAAAGACAAAATTATGGCACAGATTCTTAGGCATTGCAACATCATCGGAGTTTTCATATTGAATGATACTAATGATCATCAACCACGACCATTTTTTATTTTAGTTATCGTATTCTACCAGTTTCATTAATAATTACGATAATTTATATTAGAATTGTACATAATTGAAAAAACATGTTTCTTTACTCAAGTAGTTAACCATCACAGTACATATAAATGATCCTTGACATTTTATTATTTCGTTATCGATATTGCATATCTTTGCTGATACAACTTACACCTTTTGGTGCAGATGACGACAAATGCAATTTTAGGAGGAACTTTGAACGAATTAATAACAAAAATATTACCATTGTTTTGATCTTCTAACAAAACATATTTAAATATTTGATGGTAGTTCATGCTCAAATTGGAGGTGATGAGATAATCTAGAGAAAAACTTGAAGCCTCCCTGCCAAGCCAAGTAAATTTCAATAAATTCCCTACGTTTTTCGACTCCTACAAGTCTACTTTAGGCTTGTTGGGTAGGAGGGAAACACATTTTTAAAGAGATTTTTGAAATTTGCAGCTGAATATGCCTTAAAGAACTATCTCTTCTTCTCTTCTCCAAGGTATATAACCTCCATAAATTGAAGAAAAACACCAATTCCTACCTTATTTCCTTTGGTTCTCACGATGTTCTCTGAACATTACAGGATATCCCTTTCCGTGGGAACCATGACATGAAAGAAGTTCTCAATTTCAGTTTTGCCTTCCCCTCTTCAACAAGCCTGATGATGAATTCTAGGAGTCGAAACATGTAGCATGACATAAGAACATGAGAACAAATTTTTGAAAAGATTTTTGGAATATGCAGCTGAATATGACTTAGTGAACTATGTTCTCAATTTCAGTTTTGTCTCCTCCTACCCAACAAGCCTGATGATGACTTCTGGGAGTCAAAACAAGTAGCAAATTCAATAAAATTCACTTGGAGTGAGATTTTGTGTTTTTCTCTTGATTAAAACATAGTTGTCAGGGAAAAATCGAAAATACAGTTTCAATCAGTTAAATCTAGTGGGATGGGAAATATATCAGTGGTATTTCTGATTCCTAGTATACAGGGCTTTCATTTCAAAACTTACTACCCTGCATATCTTTTGATCAGCATCGATAACAATTTTCAGGAAAAATATCTCGTCATCCTTATTGAATCACCTGGTACAATAAGAGATAGTGAATATGGCCTTGACCTCTTTTTACAACTATCCTTTACTAGGCATGGGCGCAAGATAATTTAATTGTTAATGAATCGGAAACGCCCAAAAAAATTCCAATACCTACCTCCTGTTCCTATCCTCCCTAGGAACGCACGATGTTCTTTGAACATTATAGGGATTCCCTTTCGTGCGCTCCAAGCGATAAAAAAAAATATCCAATGGGATATGCAACCTCTGTTTCGGAACTTATGGTTTCCTATATATAACTATTTCTGACTTTTATTGTATACGCGAGCTTACATTGAAGGGAAAAGTGTCGAATTTGATGGAAATGATTATTTTTGTATTTCTTTATATATAGATGGAATATTGAAACTTTTCCTATTCAAACTTCAACTCCCTATATTCAAGCTATCGGATATCTCTGTCATCTCTTAAAATCGATGAACAAAAATCAGGGCTACACTAATATTATAGGTACTGCCTTCTTATTCCAAATGCCAACGATCGAGAGTCAGCAGTGATATTTTTTTTGTCTCATCTGTAGATGGCATTATTTCAACTGAAAATGTCACCACATCTAAGTGATTGGAAAACAGTGAATGAGATTTAAGAGTCAAAATACACTATTGAAAGGGGTTTTTAAAAGTTTATCAATATGAATGATTTTACAAAAAAACATTACATCCTGTAGAATATCAGGTTAGAGTGTCCCACTGTAGCTATGACGCTCGAGCGTTTCGCTACTTCAAATAAACGAATTTTTCCCTCTGAGAGTGAAAAATGAAGAAGTTCACATAAACAGGAAAGATACTTTTGTTTGGACTTCCAGAGAGTAATGAGTTGATTTTTTTTTATGAAATTGAATTGTCCTACGGCCTCTTCTTGAATTGGTCATAATATATTATGTTGTTTTAAGTTACTGTTACTTTTATCTCGCCGACGTTCGATTCATAATATTATATACAAATATGACCAGCTGATAATAAATATGTCGTATTGTGCCTGTGACATTTTGACGTCATTATTATTATAGGGTCTTTCAGAAGTCGTTTTAGGATGTTCCCTTCCTTATTTTGTGACAAAAATGAAACCAATCAGACGTCACTCTGCTACCTGGGCAGTCAATAGAAAATAAAACAATAACAGTTCAGCAGTTTTTAATTTTGTTAGGGATATCCTGTTATCCATTATACAAATATATTCGCTTTCTGATATTGGATTCTTCACAAGTTTAGTCTTTCTCCTGACATTTTTCCGCTTGTGGGTTATAGGACGGCAATATTCCATTATCAAAATCTTTGAATAACTGTATTGTTTTCTGGTATACCAATTCGGATGCGTTCCATCCGAACAAGAAATCCAAGTGATTGAAATGCTCGTAATCTACCTTCTCAAACAAAACCACATTGGGGAGGCTTTTCATCGTTGCAATCGCACCCTGAAATCAATATATTAATCAATCAATCAATCAGTCCATTATTCCTTAGAAACAATGATATTTGATAATGACAGAGCATATTCGGTAAGTTTTTTAGCACACATACAGGGCTCGTCTAAAGTTCGTCCCCTCTACTAATTTTCAAACCACCTGGAAATTTGGAGGGCTGAAATAGGACATGAAAATCTACTTTTTATGGACAATCACTCATGTATGAAGAATCCCATAAGCCAATGTGAATTTCTCATTATGACAGCGAATAAACTTTGCACTAAGTTTTCCAGCCACCAAACGGAACCTAACTGTTGAAACCATGACAACCAGGATTGTGAACGGATCTTTGATGGCATTTATGTCAATCTTTCCCAAACTTCGCAATCACTCAATCAGAATAAAAACTAATCTGTAGAACTGTCGCGGTTTGGAGTAGAGAAATTGAAAAATCCATCAACAATTATGTGATTCACGCATTCATTAAATTGTCACTCAAGCATATTTTGGGTCGATATAAACATTAAATTCATAATCCGAGTGTTCTTGCCTTTAGGAAATTGAAGTCAAAAAACTGACAGAAAAAAAATACTCGTCTTACGGACTCGTGAATGTTTCGAAGGCATTTTTTTTTGTTCAATTTCCAGGCAACAATTTTTTTTTTGAAATGTCAAGTTTACTTCGACAAAGAAAGCTCTCGTGGAAGTGAAAAATGACAGCTTGAAGTATCAAAATGACATCTTCCATTTTTGAAATCTTTTCTTTATTCTCAACAGTTTTATCCCAAAACTTTACTCCTGAATTCGATAGTATTCAAAATCTTGACGTTCGAAAAATAACATCTTGATTATGCCAATCCCGACCAAAAACTCTAATGGTGCTTTCAATCAAATTGATTTGTATAGCAACCAACTTGTCACCGCGAAAACGATTTTTGTCCAAAGCAAACTTGGTTGGAATCAACATTCAGGTTTCTGGATGCGTTTGAAGTGACCAAGATGCCACTTTTCAAACGTTAATATTTCAAAAACTATAAAATTTGGAAGTGAATTATGTTTGTTGAAACAATTGAGAATTATCAGAAGATTTTGAAAATAGAATACGTCTTCTGAGACTCGTAACTCTCGGATTATTCAGATGATGAAATGAAAATGACAAATATCTAACCGAACATCAGGTGAGCACTTCGAAGGCGCAAAATACTTACTGCATAGGAGATACCCTTCAGATTTTTTGCTATTCTGTGACTTGACCACGAATTGACGTTTTAGTCTTCTGCGCAACCAAAATTCTCGTATGCAATACTACCTGAATTGATTCATCTAATGACAGGCCGCAACAAATAATCCATGGGAAAGCAATACAGGAATTCAATACTACACGAAACGGTCCACCGTGTCATAATGTTGCGATGCAGCAATATTGATCCACGTGGTGAGGATTATCCTCCCCCAAAAAATCTGTTTTGTACATGAACTCGCTTGCTTGATGAGCCAACGGTACCGGGTTCGAATCCCGTACTCCACCAATCTTTTTTTTTTCGAAATGATTCATTGAAAATAATACTGTTGGAGCCGATAGTGATTCGCTATTTCCTTGCTATTTCAATGGTTTTTTTTTCAGGATCTCTCTCAGAAGCTCTCGGCCTGATACTGTCTGTTATTTAGTTGTAGTAAATAAATCATGTTTTCAGTTCTTGAAATTTCATTGTATGTAGTAATTTTCAGATACTGAATCACATTGATTTATTTCTGTTGGAATGTAATATATCGGTAAAACCTCTGAGGAACAAAATTAATGAGACATTTCAACTAAGTTCTGAAAACTAATGTATCGAGGAAAGGTTTCATTCTTTGCAGTTATTGTTGTAAGTAGTAGAAATTTTTACATTACCTTTGGACTAACTAGATCATCTTTTGGACCGTAGTAGAGAGCTACCGGAGCTGTGGATTTTTTCAGATCGTACGCTGGTGGGGTTTCATTTCCATAAATTTTCAGATTGTTTCTCCAGCCATGGTCATATTGCTTGAATTGGCCTCAAATGAAAAAAATAAATAGTCTCTCGCTGTAAGTATGCAAATCACAGAAGCCAGAACTCTGGCGTGATATTTAATTATTGATCATCAACATTTTAGGAAAGAAACCAGCAGTTCAGACACAGATCATCAGTACCTACCAGCACCAATAATGTTTTTGACGACGAATAAATTATATTTCTGTATTTTCATTGATGTTCAAACAACAGAGAACTATTTGTCCAGGATTATCTTCAATTACCCTGCGAAACAGAGATAATCGAACATAAACCTAATATGGTTTTCGACAATGGGAAAGAATACCTAACATTGTAAGAGGTTAATGGATTTGAGAAAATAAAACAAATAATCCTTTTGTAGGGTTATTTCCTCTTCTTGAGGAACGAATATTGATATGAGGCATTTTTATTTGTATTGCTGAACTCGCTAAAGTTGATTTTTCCCATAGTTGTCTCTATTCATGGTATGATGTAAACAGAGAAAGTCATAGAAATAAATCAATTCCAGCAGGTACAGCAAGCACAAACGAACAGGCATTAGAAAAAAAAGTGATCTGAGAAGACACTTATCAAGAGACGTAGAAAACAGACACATCTAACTAGCTCAATAACGCTAAGAAAGAGATATATCTGTAGGGATATAATATTATATTTTTCTAGCGAAGTCCATGTGAAAAATTGATTTGGACAATCCGAACTAGGTAGGGTATTCCTTAAACTGTGGTAAGGTTAGGTTCAAAGTGAGTGGGTCTAGACACAAAGTAGATGCTCTGCTGTTTTATCATCCTCAAGATTATGATTCAGACGACAGTGACCTGTAATTGGGCCTGTTAGAGAGTGTAGGTCAATCCCTGCTGTAGTCTAACATTTCTTAGGTGACATTGTTCGAAGAATGGTAGGAATACCTTGGAATAAGCCAGATTGGCCAGCGTGGTCACCTGATCTCTCTCCGCTGGATTATTATTTATTGGAAACTATGCAAGATTTGCTTTTCAAAACTGTACCGATCGATATTGATGAGCTGAGAAGAACCATAATCACCACTTTCAGGACTATGATGAGAAGACGGGACATCTCGCGAGCGATTCAGAATCTGAGCAAACGCGTAGAATCGTGTTTAGAAGTGGAAGGTGGAGTATTCGAACATCTTTTATAACTTTGTTGTTTTGTTTTGTTTTGCGAAGAATAAACTTCTAGCTCATCACGTCATTCCTAATCCGAAACCATAGTTTTTAAGTAGACGAGCTTGACGAAAATGTGAACGTTCTAGATCCAAATTCAGATAAACTGTCGAAATTCAGCTTGTTAAACAAAACTGTTCTTTCCAAAGCAAATGTTTTTTTCCAATTTCGATCAACAGAAAATATTTGATCATATCATGTGATACATCATTGTAATCAGAAATTTCAAAAATGCAAAAATTCAATATGGCACCTATAAGAAAAAACAAAGTTGTGTATTGTAACTTTGCATTCAAGAACGTCATGAAGAATACAATGACAGATTCAGATTCCTCGTAAAAGAGTGCCCTGAGAGTGTTCTAGTCAGAAACGTCTATGTCTTTTGGTTTCTGCTTGAAAACATAACATCGAAAATTATTAATTTTCGTGTTCTTCCAATAATTCGAAAACTAAAAATGGCACATCAAAATGTTCAGCATAAAAATGCGCAACTTTGCCTTTTTAAACGACCTCGTACCTGTCTCTTATAATAACTGAGATCGCCATGGTGGAGCTTGAATAACGGACACCCTGTATATTGGGTAGTGTCAATTTTGGCTAATCAATACCAATTGAGAGATTTCAATTGTTTCATGTGAGAGGTTGATATTCTCCGAACTATCTTCATTTCTCTTCATGGAAAACAAATATGACTAACTTTGGGAAATAAACAAGGTAGGTATATCTACATATTGCCCCAGTATGTAAACTTTGGCAATATATGGTTTATAACATCTATGCTGAAGAAGGATCAGCTATACTATGGATTTCGAATCAATTACCTGTTTTCGTAATTTGCATGTAGTGAAACAATTGTCTGGCAGATGCCCTTCCTATATTACTACTGGTTAATACTGGTGCCATATCCTAAAAATGAAAATATTCAAATATTTCAATCCAAACCATGTTTGTTCCAACATGCAATTCATAAAGAAATATTGAAAACTCTTAAAAAACCCAATAAAAAGGTTATGAAAATCAAAGATTCAGATAGGTGATTCGATTTATTCGGATACCCTTATAATATTCCTGATATATTTCCCACCTTATCCATGATTTTGGATTCATGAGATCCAATGACGTATATGACTTTGTTGCAGAACTCCAAGAAGTATGTCTGTTCTCTACATAATCTTTTACTAATATCCAGACCAATCTTGGAAAATGGGATTATTTCACGTAAGTCTAGTAACCTATAGATAGCCTGAAAAAAATTAATACTATCTCAAATTCACATTGATACGGTTTGTATAGGATGATAAATTAGTGTTGATTTTCAGCAGTGATATCACGATGTTCTGAATATTCGAGATAATTCTGTCGCTATGTTGTTCACGAAAATTGCTGTGTTGTTCACGAAAATTGCTGTACGGAAACACAATTGAGTTGAAAATGAAATACAGAATAATGAGAAGATATTCAGGAAATAGATTCACGGAATTTTGCTAGAATCAGCTATAGTCTCGATATTGTAGCTTTTTCATAGCTCGGATAATGTTAATCACGCCCTTTTTCGACTAGGTCTCAGAAACTCACATTTAGGTAATTTGAATTTCAGCAATATCTTAAAATTTCCGATATCAAGATGGATATCTGGTTATGAACGGATTTCATGAGCTGAAGCAGGGATTCTCAAGGTAAGAAAATTCAGGTACAAAATCACAGATTTCATTTCAGATGATATTGCATAAACCATGTGAAGAAGAATCACTTCGGGTACCAGTATGTTGAAATATGGTAAGGCTACGTATGTGACGTCACTGCCAAGTTGATTTCATAACTTGACTATCACGTCATCAACACGACTTCAATTATACCTCATTTATTGGAATATTGGAAACGGTTCCTCTAAGACGTTCTAGTTACGTATTGATGACGTCTAAATATTACGTCGGTGTGAGGTACTAATTTGGTGGTGTTCGTTATTCAGATGATTTGTCAATAATGTTCTATTTGATATCCTGTTCAGTGACTAACAAAACCTGAATATACGTTTCTTAACAAAATAAAATTACATAAGCCAATATTCATTGGAATTCTAACAGTTTTCGTTTGATAGGTTCGCGGAGAATCTATCTATTTACATCATTAAAATGTAACTTATTCACGTCATTCCACATTCCATATAACGTGTGAACTCATAACATCACTTTAGTCATCTACTGACATGAGAAAAACCTCAATAAAACCACATCTTAGTTGCCTGGGATATGATTTGGAACTAAGAATAATACAAATCCTATTAGATTTACTGGTATTTACCTCTAAAACTTCGACAAGATGGACAAATAAATTCGCAAATGGTATGTCCATGTGGTGTAACCGAAGAGATGGAGCGTAGGAAACACCTATTTTGATTTTCTCGTTGTACTCTGGCCTTTCGCTTGTAGTGATGAAGTAACAAGTGTTTCCTTGGGAATGACCGATAGTAAACACCTTTTGTCCGGTCTTTTTCATGATGAAATCTATATTAGTTGGTATATCGTATATTGCTATTTCGTGGAAGCTAAAATAATAATCAACCAATTGACAATTTCATAATACGAAATATAATAATAGTATAAAGGTGAACTTCCAATGATCCTGTATAGTTCAATAAACGAACGCCAAAAAAGGTCGAATTGATGAAAAAATCGTGTAGACGCAAATTTCCCGACAGTGGCAAAGAGAAGTGCTATGAAGTATGAACAACATACTAGAAGTTCTGATCCGTGGGATATGAGCGAGGTGGTAGGGAAGCGTTTTTAGGTCATTTTTTGAAGTTATTCTTGAATAACCAATGAAAATCAGTATAGTATTTCGTGCAAAATAATTTATTCAAATTTATTACTCGTAGCAGAGCGCTTTCGACTGTTAAGTCATCATCAGTGTATACCTGTAAGTAAGTAATCTGCTTTGAGCTATTGAAGAACTTTGGAGGACATTGGAAAAATTGGAATTTTTTTTTTTAATTTTTATAAAGAATTTTTGAAAAAAATTAAATTCAAATTTGAGACTAGTTACTTGTTAATCAACTCTTGATACGAAAAAAGACATTATCATGAAATCGAAAATTGGAAATAGTTGAATACGAATTTGGAAATCAATAAAAGTTAGTTTACTTACTCGTCAGATTAACAAGGAAGTATATCCATATGAAAATATCTCTGGTCCAGTTTAAAAATAACGACATTATGGTTAAATATGGTACAAACAGATTAAAATTTGTATCCCAAAAAGGGATAAAATACCGATTGAATTTTCTCAAGCAGAAACCAACTTCTGTCACTCATCAAGTTCACTTTAAAACGACATGTCGCAGCGACAATGGCTGCTTAAGCATCACCTACGGATCAGGACTTTCAGTATGTTGCTTATGGTACTTCCTCCTATCGCTCTAGGAAAATTGCGACAACCCGATGTTTTCTCCTATTTTTTGTTCTTTTACTGAACTATTAGTATAGTAGTATAACATTACATTTGCTTGATTGATAAATATCGTGACATTTCAAGGGCTACCCAACAATATTTGCATTTGCAGTTTTTTCCCACAAATAGACGTTGGTCACAAAGAGAGAAACTCAAAGTCATTAGTCATTATCACAATTGTTCATAAAATGAACGAAAATGGTAGATGACGAGAGAAAAAGAACTGACCCAACAAGAACGCATCTCAGCATTTGAGGAGCAACTGAGCAAAATGCATTAATTCCAATTTTAACATTTTTCAAGTGAATATTACTGAAGTAATACATTTTGGTCAATACACAATCCATAATGTTCACTTCGAGCAAAACGCTTCAGATCCATTTAAACTTGCCATATCGAAAATGGAGATTCGAGCAAAATGCGTTAAATCCTATGAATGATTGAAATTGAACAAACTGGCATAAATTCATCGGCTGGTTGTCACTGAAATGAATCCACAGGAAAGTTTTCTGTGAATGATTTCGTTCTCAAGGAATTTATCTGTGAATGTTTTCGTTTAGTTGAGTAAATTATCTAGAGATGGCCATCTTGATTGAAGAAATATTGAGAATTTTTTTTTGTCTGAGCAGAGTGCGATAAATCCAAAAACTAATCGAGCAAAACGAAATAAATCCATTGATATTTGAGCAAAATGCTATAAATCCACACATTGATTGAGCAAACTGGCATAAATCCAACAAAAAAAGTTGAATAAATGCATATATACTGATGTTGAGTTTGGAGAATATCACCATCCAACCTTTCCGAGATTGTTATTCATTTCGATTTGTAACCGAATTGAAATCTGTTTTTGATTATATCTGATTCAAGCAGTTCTTCATCTTTTACTCGAAATCATATATTATGGATTTAAACCGTTTTGATCAGTTGCTCCTCATTTATACCCCACGAGGCGTTCAACGTCCGCGAAATGAACACGAACACCGAACGCCACCTGGCAAGTATTTGACTTTTCCCTAGTTGGAAATAGACATTGATTTGATTGATTCTCATTCCACTTACTCGAAATTCCAATAATCTAAATCCTTATCGATATCATAATACTTATGTCTCTGAGACAGCTCCGTTCCCCTAGAGCTCAAGAACCACACATCGAACCCGCTATCGGCCAGATTGTAGGCCAAGGCCCTGCCTTTCCCCAACATGACGAACATTTCGGGGGTTCCCCCCATGCCGTGGAGGAGCAAAACGGGACTCCTTCCTGTCTTGTTTTTCGATTGCACTCCGTGGGGGATCCTGACAGTCGTCAGGATGTAATTGTCTTCGGTGGTCAACTCGTACATCTCCAGAGGATATCCGTCATGCCTGATTTTTTCAATCTGGAAGTTACGAAGGTCTCACCGATTTCCTGTACTGGTATATCATAATGATAGAAGGTACAGTTGTGCGCATATAAGTAGTACAAGGTTTGTATGGTGTATACCTGCCTATCATGTTCCATATATTTCATTAAAAAGTAGTAGGTACATGCATACATTCGCGTGTTACTGACAAAAATAGCTTGAATTTTGACACTACTTGTCAAAGTCGATAAGAAGATTAATCAAGATTGACAAGCCTGACTCACAATAGAGTTTATCCCTAACAACACAGGGATGCCCTAGGTCGTCCCTTTTTTGTCCCGCGGTACAAGGACATGATTGGGGCATCCAGGGGATGTCCCGCAGTGGTTGTCCAGTGGACATCCCGCCCGGTACATCCCTAGGATATCCTATTCGTGTCCCTGGAATATCTGATATCCATTCACATCAGAGTCATTGAATTTCATCAAACTAGTGAGTTGAATTTATTTGAAAATGTTTGTTTTTCTTCCGGAAAATAATTGTAATGAAAATAAAGAATAAAGTCTCAGAACTACTAAAGAAATGACCATTTTTCGCAAACAGAAATCGTACATGCATATTGCCCCTCATTTTTAAACACCCAAGAATGATAATAATTATATCCAAATCCTAACAAAGTTGTATTTATTCAGGTTTCTATAGTTAAGTTCTGTTTATAAATCTGTTCAGTACATAAATCTTCAGGAGGCATAATAGCCAATGGAGTAAGGTGCGAGCCTGATAAGCTAAAGGTCCCGGGGTCAATCCCTACTCGACCTTTTTTTTTTTTTTTGTCGAAGGGATATCCCTGGGATGTCCTTGGGACGTCCTACGGATATCTATTTGTTTTATCTAAGTTTTAGATGCCAGAAGAAGGAAGTATCTTCACTATGATCATGTTTCTCTTTTCAAATGAGTTATATGTATATAACTGTGAAAAGTCGTGAAAATGCGCTGATATATGAGAATGAAAGAATTTTCATAAAGTGGTTGAATGATTAGCATTATTTCAATACTATATACGATGATATTGAAAAATAAAAAGATACTCATGTCAAGATCATCTTCATCAATTCAAAAGTTGAATGATTGGCATTATAATATCACATGATGATATCATAAACATGAAAGGATACTAACTAATATCAATATTACTTGCATTCAATGAGGAGGCTGATTCACTGAAAGAGAAGAAGCGAGAAAGATCCTTATGAACAGAACCGTTTTGCGGTGTAGGAAAAACTATATTGAGGAATATTTTTTCAAAAAAGAGTTTCCAGTTTTGTTGAGGATTATCTCCAGAATTATCCAATTGAGTTGATGTTTTCAGCAGGAGAAAATGAAAATAGTACCTACTTCTACTACTTTCAGTTTGGTTTGATCATTTAGATTTCATCAAAAATTGACAGAAAACAGCTCATCTTTCCTAAGATAAGGTTCACAATTATATCAAAATGGTTAATAACTGTGCTAATAGAATTCACTATTGACCTTGAGCTGAAATAAGTTGACAGAACGTGAAATCTTCAATGCTGGAAATGATGGATTGCAATCCACAAATATCTTGGAGTGAAACCTCTTAAATCACGACAGACTTGAAATATATCAAGTTAATGAACTATAGGTGTATGTTATAGGAGTCTTTTGAGATAAATATGTTCTCTCATTCGTCCGAAAGAATACTTTCAATCGATGTTCGATTGACTGTTGATGCTGTTTCAAATCTCAAAAATTATTCCTACCAAATAATCAATATAGAATACTTGAAAAAATCTCCGTTTGAAAATGCATGCGAATAAATAGGAACTTCAAAACAACCAAGTTTGTTTGTTAGACGTTTTCAAGCTTCGGCTCGGTGGTCGAGAGCGTGATGGCGCTTAGTTCGTATGGGGACTCCCACCGAGACATAGGTTCGAATCCTAGTTAGGCCATAGATGTTTGTGTTTGATTGTTTACCTAACCCCGCACAAGTTTCGACTTATGGGGCGTTTGGTCCCAGTGCTGGGACCAACGAGGTATGCAATTGCAAAAAAAATACCCTCGAATTTACTTGAATTCGTTAAATTCCGAGAATTTCCTTTCTTAGTGAGACAAAAACAGGCATCAAAATATGGATGCAAAATAATGCTCAGAGATTGTGGAACAACTTTTCCGAAATGAGCATGAATGGAAAAACATCATATAATATCTACTATGCCAAAAAAACAGAAAAACTATGATAGAAATAGGTAGTGAAATCTATCGTAGATAAGTACCTAGTATTAGTGTGCAAGTTTAACTACCAATGCAGAGATGTATAGAAATTTAACTGGTGCGCTTGCTCCCTATTGAAGGTCGTTTGCAAGTTTCTCGATGGCTCCTACTCTGATAAACCTTTGATGAACATACTTGACGTGGGTAAATCTCGCTAAGCTCATACTGGTTACAATCCATATTTACAGGAAACATATTACCGACCGATGAATATTTGGATATGTAGGTATATGATTTGGATCAGAGCAGTGAACTGATTCCTGATCAAAGGATTGAAACGTCAATATGTCGAAAATATTCTTGAGCTGAAAAAATGGTTATTTCTGAGATTGGGGTCTAGTGTTCCTTAGAGACGTTTTCCGTAGTTTCTAAATTTTGTGTATAATACCTAATCCACCATAGAAAATAGAAAATATCTGTTCTACAACAGTATTATTTCAGTGATTTGAAATATTAGCGTGAACTGGTGTGAATAATTTCTAAGGTGAGTACCAGTTACCATATCTGCCTAATGATTGCTTCAATTTCAAATTGAAATTTGAATGGAGATGTTGAGCACAGTATTTATTCGACCACAGAACAATGATGGAAATAGATTCATCCCTCACAGAACCAAGGTTTTGAACGATTTTCCGATTATGGCGCCTCTATCGCAAATACCTGAACCCCACGTCCAAAACTCGCTTACAATTGTTCCATATCGAGAGTTAGTCTGACGAAACAATTGAAGAGTGAGCCCACCAGCTAAATTTCTATACATCTCTATCAATGTCATATTATGTCATTCTACTTACGAAGCTCAAATCGGCATAAGGATAATCTTTGAATATCCACGATGTTACTAGCTGAGAGCATGTTGAAAGCAATATCAAACATTCCAATCTGGTCATCACCTCTCTGATAAAAAATAAAAGGTTGAATTTGTTTTCAAAAATTCTCTTCTGGTCGGTGAACTATGAATGGAAGTGAAAACTGATTTTCAGGTGTAGGCAAAAACGTTATCAGTTCAGGTCCAGGCTGTGTTTTAAGTGCAAGGTTCAAATGTGATTTATCAATAATTAACATCATTATAAACACAAACATAAAAGGTTTCACTTGTAGGTGAATGTAATCATGAAAAGCATGTTCTAATGATTCGAACAAAAACTGTTGAATTGAATGCACTAATTCAGAAAAGTAATATGTGAATCATTCATTTCCGAAAGAAATGCAAAACTTGATAAAACATTTCTTGAAAAACAACAAAGTAGGTACCAAATTCAAGAGTACTCTGTATTTTTCACTATTATTATACCACACATTGTTTTTCTATAAATTATCGGTACAATGCCCATTTGACTTCGAGCATTGACATTTTGATTGTCCTGTCCTGGCAAAAATTTAATATCAGCAAATATTTTGGGACTGAATCAGTTTTCGAGATACCCTCCTATATATGAATATCATATCAACCTGAATCTGGTGGGAAACAAAAAGTCACTAGTCGAAATTGTGACCAATTTATTGAAACCGAATTTGTTGTGGAATGCATATATTTGTCAAAAAAATACATCGGATGTCTTATTGCCGAATGAATCCGTTTAGTGTTCTCAACAGATTGTGATGAACGTAAATATTGAGATCTCTACCCCAAAGAAAATCCACATGGGTCCATGTCTCGTAGGGTACTCTGTATACTTCCGAAATGTTGGGTAGAGTGTCCTCTAGAAACTGCACAGTCTGAAAAATATTCAAAACCATTCTATTTAGGAATAAAATCAAGGTATGTTGGAGTAAGAAAATATCACATAAATAAATTATGTATCGCACATCATGATATCGCCTGATGCTTCCTGATACAATACATATAATATACTATACTACTGAGTATGGATAGGTATATCAAAAATAATGAAATTGTTGAGAATTTACAAAAATAAACTGAAAACGCGGCAAGATTGGCAATAACATTCGCAAATCCACCATAGTTCAAAATCACCCTGAACAAATATTTGAAAAAATCCAACAAACGAATACCGATAAATTTACTTTTGGTTGCATACTTTTGCCCATTACTATAGGGCGTGCAAGATGACCGACCCTGGAGGTAAAATATTGGCAACCTCACTCTTCTGTGAATTATTGAAACACAACCTCACTTTTTTATTTGGTTACAAAGGAATTAAAGGATTGAAATAGTTTTTCACATTATTATGGAAAACGAATCGTGTTTTTGTACTATTCATTAATTCAAGCATGCCTTCGCATTGTGCTGTTGTACAATGCACAAAAAATGCAGCAATAAGAAACGAAGGAATATGATTTTTCAGGTAAATAGTAATAGTTATCATTATATGAAATGTTGTCATTGCTTATTAAAATTCCTTCTGCCACTCTGCAATACAAGCTAATACTGCTAATAGATTGAAAATGTCTACAACACACACGATCATATTTCGTCAGCATGTCAGACCAGTCCTCCCGTTTAATTGCATGAATCCAATCTTCTTGCATTATTTCAGAAATTTCATGTGTATTTCTATTAGCTCCTATTGCAGAAGGAATTCTGATGAGAAATCAGAGAAATTACCAAATTTCAAAAATGAAAACTATATGTGAGGTGCTTACTTTTAAATCATAATGTACCAACAGGATTCCTTCGTCTTCTGCTGCAGTTTTTGTGCATTGTACAACAGCACAATGTGATGGCATGAGCGAATTAATGAATAGCCGAAAAATACGATTCCTATGAAAAAATAATTGTGAAAAACTATTTCAATCACTTATAAACAAGTAAGAAAAGTGAGGTTGTGTTTCAATGTTGTTCCTCCAGGGTCGGTCATCTGACAGTTCTTGCACGCAACCCATTACTATACCTAACCTAACCTGATATGACATGTGAGTATGTATATGAAATCCTTACCTGATTAGATACGAATACATCATTTGGTGCTACATATAAAGCAACTTTGAAACTGATATTCGTCACATTATATTCAACGGGTTTTTCTGAACCATATCGTCGTAGATTCTCCTTGGCGTTTCCCCAGTCAAATGTTGTGAATTTTTCTTGAATTAAAATTCGTAAGTTAATAAATACAAAAGTTAGTGCCACAAAAGTCGAATTCAGAATTGTCTGAATTAATGAGCTCATTGTTGACTACTCATTGATTGCGAATGTTTGGATTGAGGAATGATGGAAATAAGTAGATGATGGTGTATCTACTGATGCGCTTTTGTTTCAGAAAGTCTTCTCGACTTCCTGAGATCAATGTTTTCGAAGGTTTTCGGATAGATGGCGATATTGCACAATTATGATGAATTTCAATTTGCCGCAGATGTTTCGAATTTAGAGTGAAATAAACCCACTGTTACATATGTTCCGCGTACCTAAAATGCCATTTGCCATTTTATTTTTACTCGTCACAGCAGCAATAGCAGCATCACAATCTAGTGGAAAGATGTAGATCCAACGTCTCGCTCGATATGACGTACAGAAATCACAGTAGGTGATACGCAAAAATGCCCAGGTACGCTCATCTTCTACTTATTTCCATCATTGGTTGAGGCAATGTGAGCTATGTAGACTTCAATAGTGACAGACATGGCGAAATATCACAGAACTAAAACACAGGGGAGAAGGGAATAACAAATCCTAGTCGTGTTCCCAATAGTAAGTCAAATATGGCGGAGATATCCCCTTGACACGTCAGCGCACTGACTCGTGGTCATAGACGGCGTCATTTAAATTGTTGCCCACAGCAATTGTTGAAATCTGAATTTGCTCCAACTCAAATTATGGTAATAGAAACACAATCACAGTTTTTTTCTGGATAAAGAAAATTAAATCGAAATTATAACACAACACAGCACAACATTCCTACATTTCTTTTTCAACCTTTTTGAATTTTTTTCAACTGAAAGAGAGTAGGTACCAACTCAAATAGTCAAATATAAACTTGATGTACATTTTATTCGAATAATTAACATTGACACAAAGTTCCATGATTCATCATCATCTATGGACTTTTTTTTGGTTCCATATCTTTCTTCAAGTGTAGAAAAATTGTTTTTTCATGAATCCAACACCAAGTTAGTACATATTTAGAAAGTAATGAACAAATCTGTATATTTGAAATCTGTTAATCAGCTTCATATTTTTCTCAGGGGTATGTTTTCAATCCAGCACTATCTGAGCTATGCTATCCACTTCTTCATTATTTTGGTAGGAATCAATGGTTCGAAGACACATCCACTCTTCATTGTTGGAGGATGATTAGTACCAGTATTTTTACTTATGAATTGGACAGGTTGTTTCTATTCCAATGCATGATATGTGACCGATAAAAAAGACTCCAGCAGAATGTTTAGTTTGTTTTTGTTTTCATGGTACTTCAGTAAACAGGAGTACCAAGTACCTATCATTATTTCGAAAACTTGGTGCCATTCTATAAAACAAATAATCTGAAGATTCCATAGATATTGCTGAAACTTACAATAACAAATCTGTCAACTTTTTTATTTTGGAGTCGAAGAGGAGGACTCTCTGTTGATTTTCTTTTGCTTATAGAATATTAGGGAACAGCATTCTGCCACTTTGCGCTCAGGAAACACAACTCTGATGCCTCGAAATGCTTGGAAAAACAATATTTCTAGGAGTTATGTACGTGTCAGGTATCCCCAAGGCTGCACAATCGATCAAGTCATAGTTTTTTCCTGAAACAAAAACTAAAATGGTGAAAAATAAATTCAAGCATGTTCTGAATTGATCTAAAAATTTTCAAGACTGGCCTGTTCACTAACCTAAAAAAAACATTACTTACCGAAAATAGTAAATATTTGTAAATATGCCACTACTGCCGAAGAATCGAATGAGTCATATTGAAGGCATAACGAAAACTCATCGAAAACTTAGAAAAAATGCAGAAAACGGGAAATTGTGAATAAACATCGAATAGACACAAGAGCTGAAAGATGACATTCAGTAATGCGCAGACTCGCCAAGGGACAACCGGCGCCATATTGGTTCTCCTTGCTGGAACAAAATCATAACACAGTTGTTCCCTTCTCCTCTGTGTTTTAGTTCTGTGGGAAATATGGCTATATAATTCATCAAAATTGTCTTACTATCCATCATGTTTTGTCCATAATGTATCAGCTGATGGAAGGAACTCGATGAAGGTGTTAAAGGTGCTGTTATCGGGAAAATTCGCTGAAACAGATTACCTAAATTAACTGTGTCATTCAGATTTGAAGAACTTCACTTAATATACATTGTCTCGAAGAATAAAGTTCGTCAATGATACAACATTCTGTTCAACAAATAATTGGAAATTCAAGTACACTTACTGAAAAAACAAACATTTTTCATTTTTTTCCTTATTCTAATGGAAAAGTTCCCATTCATAAATCCACCGTTAAAATGAAAAATGATAAAGAATTCATTGAGTTGGTATCGAAATATCGCCCTTTTAGGATTTCAGTAGATAATTGCATAATCACCACTACAACTATGATTTCAACCTCAAAAGTAGCATTTGATTGATTTCCAATACTCAATATAAATATGGACCGTGGAGTTTCACACCGAGAGAAATATCTATTAGCTGTTATACGAAACTGTATAACCTTCTGAAGATTTCTGAATTGAATAGACACCAGCAAAGCTGTAATCAAGTCCATCATTTCAAAAAAATCATATAACTCTGTGAAACAACACTTATATTAGAATGAAATGACGCTCATATAGGGGTGAAATGATGAGCGTTTCAATATTAAATAGTGATATTATAAAAATGAAATATTACTTATATCAATATAATTTGTTTTCAATTTAATATTCTAATGATTGGCATTCAAGTATTGGGGTGATTAATTTTTTTTTTCAGAAAAATTAAGTGGATTGCAGATCGCTGAGAAATATTGAAGACATATCTACTTATAGTATAAATATACATTTTTTTCCGATAGGCAGCAAATATTAATTTTGCTGACACATATCAATCAGCAAAGTATTACTTTTCCTGCCTAGGCAGCAAAGTGGGTACTTTGCTGCCTAGGCAGCAAAGGGGTTACTTTGCTGATTGATATGTATCAGCAAAATTAATATGCCATAAATCGTTTATGATTTCCTTCAGATTTTATCCGAGACTTCTCCGGCAACAAATTCAACTCTATATTTTTTGCCACCTCCCTTATTTCTGGAGGTTTAAGTCCTTCCAGGTCGCTTTTACTGTCCATTATATAATAATTTAAATATACCGATATTTTTTCGCCCAACTGTCAGAAATTTCATGAATTGTCAAACTATTATTATTATGGACATTTCCATAGCAACCAACCATTCCAACAACTGCGCTTTCCATCAAATTTTATTTTAATTGAACACTACAGGAAAAATAAAGAGATATATATCATTATGAAAAATCGGAGAAAAAATTATATATTCAGCCTCGGCAGTCAATCTACTACTTTGCTGCCTAGTTAAACAAATAACTATACCCCCAAGTGGAGTTTTTTATTGATACTACAGGGCATTGAAGTGCATCACAAGGGCGAGATACTCAGTACACAATATCTCAATTTGCCTACGATAAAAATGCTTCCAATTTGCAGTATTATATCTTCTGATGAGTTGTTGGCTAGAATCCTTGTGAATTTTGAAACAGCAAATGAAATTATATGAATCAAATAAATACATATACACCGTGTCCAAGATAAGGATACGAAGACATCGTTATCTTGGAAATACTCTGTATACACAATACAATCTATCACCGATATAATTCTGTGAATCTAAGATTCACCACTTCAGTGAATAGTGAGGTAGTTTAAAAATACAAAATTTTATCCAAATCGGAAAAATTTCCGATACATTACCGATTTATCGTGAAAACATTATAACGCCCTGATGCAGTTCAACTTCCTGTAGTTCCTCAAAACATCCCATACTAAGGGGTCATATGAACAAATATGCCCCTAAAACTTTTAGAAGAACTTTCAACCACTTCACTTTTTCGAAAAAAAAATTATTACTCTGTAAGAAGGGTGCACGAGCTGCTGCGGGCTAATATGTCCTTACATATCAGTTTTCCGTGGACGACTAACGATTCTGATGGAACACGTGTTCATAAGTGAGTGGGATGACTCATTGTGGTAAACTAGTATGACAAAGATGGTTGATGATGAAGAAGAGATGGAACTTAAAAGATACTTGTATAACTGTGAAATGGCATCTTTTAGGATTTGAATGATTATCTTTCAATTTCCATCTTTCAACTATAATCTTGTTCTATTTCAAATATACAAGGTGATCTTTTCGAAACAAAAAAAGTTATCTGAAAAGGTGCGATCTGTTTTATTGTTGACTTTTCACGTTCATTAGATGACATTTCATGGTTAAAATGTTTCATTTAGCAGTTATAGGATGTCTTTGAATAAAGACTTGTATAACTAGATTTTTCTTGGTGCATGATGATGTTTGCATCTTACCGGATCAAATTGGTCATCGTTTGGTCCAACCAATATGGATACCAAAAATGTACAAAGCCATCTAGGGCTGAACTTTAACCCGCAGAGGAATCGATTCATGGCATGCATTTGCCGATTGCTAAGGAATGGCGGAAACTTCTGGATATCTAGGACTTTTCCAATAGCCTAGAAAAAAAACCCTGACAAAATCACCACTCCCTATGAACAGAAAGTGTGTGCGATTTCAACCCGCAACACGCTCCCAATTCGGATCCCGTCGACCGATTTTCAGAAACAAAAATTCCATAATATGCTACTCAACGAGCTCTACTCAACTAATATTCAGATTTTCAAGGCCTCCTTTGTTTGTTGAGGGGGTCAAAATGTTTTTTCGAAACAGTGAGTTTTTTATTCGATTCAAGCATAGCTGAAATACCTCTATGCGAAATTTGAACGCAAAATCTAATATAGGGTGTTAGTTATTCAATGGCGAATTTTGATATTTTTGATTTTTCGATTCACCCTGTATCAAAATTCAAGGAGTTGATATAACCAGTGAAGTGGTTATTCAATACAGGAACACATGAGTTTCATCGTTGTAACTTCTACAGGAAGATCTCTCTAGATCAACCAAAAATTAATAAAACTTAAGTTGGGATTCACTTTTTTTTTTTTTTTTTTTTTTTTTTTTTCGAATTGACTCGGCCGCCGTTGAACTGTGGAGTTCATTGTACCAGTATATCCCCTGACGAAGCTACTGTGTTAGCGAAACATGTCGTGTATTTGAGAATTTTGTGAAAATCTTATCGTTTGTGAAGTTTTTACATTTGGAATTCACTATTCTGAAAACTCAAGTAAACCGTATTTCACACACTACACCACACAGTCACTTTGAAATTCGTCTTGTTTGATAAAGAGCTGTCGAACATGACACAAATATAATGACAGACAAATACTCTTTGAAGATTGCTAGGAGATATACTGATGTTCGATGTGATTTATAATAATATACCAATTTTGGCGAAATGGAATGAAAATTTGAGATGACAATGAAAATTTTCATGTATAGAGAATATTGTCCCAGATAGGTCACCATCATCTATCTCCTACAAAGAAGGTTATGGATCCAAAAAAAAAATTCGATTTCAATTTCATTAATTATTGGTTGACCTAGAGAGATCTTCCTGTAGAAGTTACAGCGACGAAACTTCGTACCTATGTATTCGATACATATCAAAAATATCAAAATTCGCCATTGAATAACTAACACACTATATGAGATTTTGCGTTCAAATTTTGTATAGGGGTATTTCAGCTATGCCGGAATCGAATAGGCAAGTCACTATTCCCAAAGAAATGCTTAATAGTCGTTTTTGAAATTTTGACCCTTTCAACAAACAAGTAGGCCTTGAAAATCTGAATATTTCAAATTTGTCCATATTTTCGAATAGAGCTCGTTGAGTGCCATATTATGGAATTTTTGTTTTTGAAAATCGGTCGAAGGGTTCCAAATTAGGAGGGTGTTGCGGGTTGAAATCGCACACACTGTATAATAGAATAGAAATGCATTGAACTATGCTACACATATCCTATTATGTTTGTAGCAGGTCTGTTTTCAAGTATTAAAAGGCTTACATGTGAAACATCAAGAGCAAAGATTACAAACTCAAAAATCTCAAAATAAAAACCTATTTTACGGCTTAGTGAATCAAGGAGATGTGCGAAAAAATGTGTTCTTATAAGTAATCGACACAGGTAGACGCACTCAATAAGTACTTTTTGAATATTTTTTTGAAAGAATTCACACTGAGGATTTTGCGATCACCTGGCAGTCCTGGCAAGAATAATCTAGGGATTTTTTCAGAGATAATTGAAGACGATATCGGTTTAGTCTGATCTGATGACCCCTAACAAACTGAAAACTAAATCCAGTTTGTTTGATCCCTATGCACCCACCAATCCACATCCTACCTTTTCCAATCAGCATGCCGTTGGCATTACGAATTGTTGAAAATGGGGTTTTTCACTTTCATTTTCCACATGAACAAAATGAGAAATTTGAGAATGCAGTCTGTGAACATTTGAATTCCCGCCCGTCAGGAGCAGCTCATCTGAAATTCATTATGAAAAGGACTTGGGGTGGATTCATGCAACATCAACTAAATTATAATGAATTCAAGATTTGAAGGAATTTGAAATTAAAAATATATGGGTATACGGCTTACATGTCCCTATCTTACCTTTCGATTCATCATCTACTGACACTTAATTGGAACAAATACAGGGTGGTTGAAAATTCAAGATTCAAAAGTTCATTTAGGCCGAGTTACGCATATTTGGTCTATTTTCATGTTGCTCTAGCTGCTCGCCCGTTAGTCCTACATTCATGAGCAGCAATTAAACATGAAAAAATTCATGTCCGTCCACCTTAGCAATTTGATCTTCCTGTTGAAGCGTATCAGTACCAGAGATTTCGAATTATAGCCTTCCATCACGCCATACACTGGCCCAGGTGGTGGTATGACATTCTATTATAATAGATGCAGTTAATGCATCAATGGATTCTTTTAGCCTATTAATTGGTGATTTCTACCCAATTGAAGTGACACAAAATCACTTTTAGGTCGTCAATATATTATTCTGTCATTAAAACGTTATAAAACAATTGCGCGAATTAATGAATAGTCGAAAAATACGACTCGTTGGCCAAAATAATCGTGAAAAACTATTTCAATCACTTGTAAACAAATAAGAAAAGTGAGGTTGTGTTTCAATGTTGTGCCTCCAGGGTGGGTCATCTGACAGTTCTTGCAAGCAACCCATTCCAAATTCCAACCATAACCAATAGATGGACACTTGATACCTTCAATCAGAACCAGTTGAATCTCTTCCTCACCTTGAACAGTTTGTAATGTGGTGCTACTAGCCTAATGAATATTTCTTCGGGATTGAGTATGACAGACATGGGGCCCATAGCGACCAATCCATTTATTTTTTCGTTATATTCTGGTCTAACAGCGCCCATGACGAATATAGTGGTTGTTCCTTGCGAATGTCCGATGAAGGATATATTTTGGGCACCTGTGTTTTTCAGAATATAATCTATAGTAGCGGGTATGTCATAGATCCCCATTTCATGCCAACTGAAATCATAATGTACAGGTTGTAATAATCTTTTGAAAATGATGAAACGGAACCATAATCCAATTTTTATTTAGTTATTCATCCTCTATTGATTACACATTGTGGAGATTATGTTGAGCATGTAGGTACTTCCTTAATCGTTACTATTTCTATTAGATAAACGATAATGGACGATTTTTTTAAATACAAACAGGGGTCATGTGACACCTCGTTTGAAAGGTCCACTGATCGTCTATTCAACAGTCATGTTGTCAAATGTTGCATGGGAAGATTGAAATCAAAATCATGTGATTAACTGAATCTTGCAGAGGTCTGCTTCTGAGAATTGAACATCGAAGGGTCGTCTAGTTAACAAAATACGTCGAAAAACTCTAGTTTTTGGTTTTTTTTTCGAAAGTCGTCTCGTTTTGAAATGAATTTATTCCATACATTTGCATCATACTGAATACAAAATTTTATGCACTAGTGGTTCATTTTCTGACTCAAAAGTATTGACTATATAGAATTCGATAAACTTATATTCCCCCGAATTGAATTTGTTACGTATAAATTCAGTAATCAAGAGGAGCATAATGTTCATGGATGATTTACATATGAAAATTATTTTACGAATATTGCAATTATTGTAATAGTGAAACTCTTTGATCTCTAGAAGAGATTCATTCTTCAGAATTTTACAATATGCATACCCAGTATACATACCTAACTAATTTTGACGTTGTCAATCAAGCTGATGGTTGTTGTCTATATCAATACATCCAATGAACGAGGTGAATTGTCATTCTTTGAATGAAATGTAAAAGATAGTGATAATAATAATAGCGATAGATATGGAATCGGATAAAGAAGAAGTTTATGATATATTAGAATCTAGGAAAATGATCATAGGTTTTTCATTAATTGATATATGTATGTAAGGTAATTGAGAACAGCGGGCGGTAAAGTGCACTTTACGGCCCGGTAGTATATATATAAATATATATATAAATATATTTTTCGAACTTATCATAAGATTGAGAATTATAATACTTCAAGTAATACTATTTCTCTTTCTGGGGTACAGATCTTTGATGCTGCCTTAGATGCTCGATGACTGATAATTCGTTACATTGAATAACACCACTGCATACACATACATAACATACACAGAAAAAAATGTATCATCATTTGAACGCCTCACCCTTCGACCTACACTAACATATGATGCATGCACCATTCTGAGAGAGGGAAATAGTATTTCTGTGGCGTATTCAAAATAATGAAAATACACAGGTTAGTATCAAATTAGGTTCAATAATAAAACTGAAAAGAATAAGAATGTTTCTGATCATTCAAATTTGACCAAGTGGAGTGGACTGGCTGAAGCAGATTAACCCAGCCCAACTTCCACATAATTATAAAAACAATAATGATAACAATCATAGATGTCTTCATTACCAGTGAGTTAAAGATATAATTGAATTTTGTTAGTGTATAGTTAGGACGAGAATCAGTTTGAATGTATTGAAAAAAAAGGAGAAAGGGTGAAATAGTTTAGCCAGAGATTGTACACTCCCCCCTCCTGGTTTAGCACTTTAATAATTAACGTTTCAATCTGAAAATCTTAATTGTTGGTCAGATGAATTGTAGTCAAAAGTAGTGGTGAGGCAAGTGAAGTCTAAACCGAAGTTATTGAGGCTGTTAGCAATACAGTAAGAAAACGATCGTTCGAATTACTCAGTTTGGTGACGAGGTATAGTAAGACTATTTCTATGCCTCAAATTAACGGAATGTACATCGGTTCTGAATGTAATTTTATGATACAGATATGGTGGAGGGTGTTCCTTTACTAACTCAATATAAACCATGGTAGAATAAAATTCTCGACGACTTTTCATTCGAACCATTCAGTAATTCTGAATGTATGACTGATATGTTCAAATTTGCAAATACCAAAACTTAGTCTTTGGCATGAGTTTTGTAATTTTTGTATTCTATTTACATCTGATGAATTCAAACAGGAATTATAAATAATGTCACAGGAATTTAATCTAGATGATACAAGTGACTCACACAGTAGGATTTTAACTGATCTATCAAACACATGGCGAGATGGAAATATGAGTTTCAGAGCTCCATAGGCTTTTTGTAAGCAGTTACTAATTCATCTCATCAAACCAAACTGTGCAGTTTTGTGTCTAGGATAGATCATACTTACGTGAATCTCCAGTAGGCATCATCTTTGTCGGGATCCAGAGTTTTGTGCTTGACCGAATGCCAAGACCCGCGTACGTTCATTACCCATACGTCATAACCATGGTCGGCTAACATATACCCAATCGACTGATTCAGCCAGATGAAATTCTCTCCACATCCGAACAGCCCATGCTGCATCAAAACTGGATATCGGTTTGGGGTCCCATTGCCAACCGAATTTTTGCCGTATGGGATTCGGTATACGTTCAGGAGGTATCCATCTTCGGTTTCTACTTCGTGTGTTTCGATGGGATATCCTCTACTCTCCACCAATTCGATCTGGAGAAAAGATCTTCAATTGTTATTCATTTTTACGTAAGGAGGCTACATCAGGAGGTTTTTGTGGGGGTGATTCATAGTGCCTAAAGATGGCGTTACCAGATCTACATACTCAGGGACAACTGGTCGAACGCAAAGAACACTGTTTTTGGATACATACCCCATGCAACTTTGGGAAAATTAAAGTTCCCATTTCTGTGGTATATGATTTCTGTCATCGAATTTCGAAAGATTCCTGTCTAAATTCAGGAAGCCAACTTATTCATATAACCTACCTTTTTATATTCTTATCGCTTGGAGCGCACGAAAGGAAATCCCTATAATGTTCAAAGAGTATCGTGCGTTCCTACTGAGGATAGGGACAGGAGGTAGGTATTGGAATTTTTTTTTAACTTCTGGAGATTGTATGTTGTTGGGAATACTTCCTCAGGCGATGAATCCCAGAGCCTAGCCGTTCTATGGATGAAGCAGTTTTGATAAAGTGCTGTTCGACATCTTTAGAGGTTGACAACGAAAGGATGTGCTGACTGTGCTTGTCTAGTTCGTCTGACTGGCATTGCTAGTGAAGGGATGATAAGTAATCAAATAAACAAAACAAACAAAGTTTTGCAATATTGTCACAATAAAAGGAGTTGGTTTCCACCATGTCACGATATAATAGATGGTTGGTCCATCCATATCGATTTATAAGGGGTAATGCTTTTACATATGGGAATGCTTTGAAACACTCATGCAACTGGGAAAGGGTAACAAAGTCACACTTATGTGGGTTGCAAAAAAAGGTGCAGCATCTGCACTTTTTGGTCCTGAGCCTTTTTGTGGGATAAGCAAATGTCACCTAAAGGGAGAACTCGGGAAATGGGAAGAAATTGAAAAGTCCAACCCCAGGTCAACGACAAGCGAAAAGGTTCATCAACCATTCGCAGAACCTAGCTACTCAGCTTCAGCAAACCAGAGCTAAAGCTTATCACAGGCTTTCTCACAGGACACGGCCCTCTGAGGTACCACCTCAAAAAGATGGGTCTGGCGGAGACTGACATTTGCCGCTTTTGTAACAATGCGACCGAAACCGCGGAACACATACTTTGCTCATGTGAAGTATTAGTCCGCCAAAGGCTGAACCACCTAGAACAGGTCTATCTCACCCCTGCTGAAGTGGAAAAGTCAACCGTCAGGAAAATCGTAGGCTTCATCAGAAGTCTAGGGTTAGAGGACCAAAACTAGATAGGGGTAATCACAATAGATCTAGGTCGCAGTGATCGAGAGGCCTCTCAGCCTATACGACCCATCTACAATCTACAATCTACAATGGGTAATGCTTGGCTTAATATTTTGCGAGAGGTAATATTTATATAGGCACTAATAGTTTAGGGGTAGCTGAAAGTTCGATACTATATTCAAACATAACAATATTTATTGCAGCATGAAACATTATGGGTAGTGATGATAGATATGAATAAACAACAATGAATATAAAGACCTAATAACAACTTACATTATAATGACCATAACGACGAGCTCTTGTCAAGTCAAGAGTAGCCCCAGACCAGACTAACTTCGGAACCCTCACATCCAATATTTATGAACAAAATTTTATTAGATATGCACGTTTCTCATGAGAGTTCCTTGGTCAGTTTTTATAGTTCAATGTCAATGGATGATTTGATTAATTTTATGTTTATAAAACCCTCATGGTTCCAAATTAATAATATACTGTATGTTCTACTCGTGACAATATTTTCGTGCTCTTCAAGAGATAAAAAAATACTCACATATATTTCAGAATTTTCGATTCCTCCTATAAGTAATATGGTACTGAATGAAAATATCAATGGAACAAATAACCAACTGTATGCGACCATTGTTTCAACTCATTTACTGAGTGTTGCTGTTGAATTATCTACTCCGTATTCGTTATGTCGATTTGCGCGATAAAGATAATAATTTTAATAAGCCACTACAAAGTAAATTTGGTGAGATATTTGGTTGTCAGTTTATACAAAATACGAGATAATTTAAATGAAATTTAAGTTTTCACAAGTTAGACAAAGTAATTGGCATTATGTTTATGAATTCATGAAAATAACATAATGATATTCAAAAAATATACCTATTCGTGTTTCAGTAATCCTACTAATTGCTCAAATAGAGGACATAGTTCAATTAGAGTTTTTTTAATTGTCCAGTTTCTCATTCCATGACATCTGCTGGAATTTCTGGAAATCAAAACTTCATAAATATTTCAATATCGTCAAATTCCAAAAAAACCAACAAGTATTTTTGCTGATGGATACCTACATGAAAAATAATAAATCAGACTCCATATCAGTTTGGAGCTATTATCTCCTTTTTCAAGCTGACGATTCCAGTTATCCCTTTATTGTATGTATCTCCAAATATCCATTATTCTGATATGACTGATTCTTCAAATTTCGATTAAAAAATTCTATTAATTGGGTGATTATACATTAAAATTTCAAAAACAGCCTGAATAACTTATGCAGGTGTCTGCTTGTATCCCTAAATATTCTAAATCATGGCATAATATCCATTTTACCTACAACTAGGTACTATCCATAAATTTGAATTTTCCAACATCGTTCATGATAAGACAAAAAGAATTGGCTATCACCAGTCATGACATCCAAGTTAATGGGCAATAGACATATTCATTATCTGTTATAGGAGTCCATATTAGTAACTACAGTTCTCAACACACTAAATAGACCACTCATAATTTGACTCTATTTCGAAGACATGTATTTTTTGAAAAAATTGACCGATCTTCATGCGGTTTTCGATATCAGATGTGATGTTCCATCGGCTACAAAAAGAGCTAGAACACTCTGAAATAGTCCGCAGCACAAAACTTACACAGTTTGTAAAGTGGATCCACTACACTATGGTCTACATTTACAATGCTGCCAGAAGTTTTTTCTGATCAAAAGTCAGTCATATTATGATACACTGGGACCTCAACTCGGGACGTTTTCGTGATTTCCCCTTGATTGGCCATTGGAACAAAAATTCGATTTCTTTTCGAAAGACTTGCATTTCTTGAATTTTTTCTCTAGAACTCCACTTGAGCTGACTATTGGGAAGAACTTTCTCATGTTTTGTGGAGGACAATGGAAGACGAAAAAAGCACTATTGTGGAATACACAGGATGATGAAAAAATTTCATTTTAGTGAAAAAAAATCAAAACTGCTGACTAAAACCATATGGCCCATTCGATTCAGCATAATATTCAGAAACGGCCTTCTCGATATCCATTATTCATATTTGACTATTAACTCGCGACGTTTTCGAAAATTCGCTTCTAATTGAAATACAGGATGAAAATTTTCAATTGATATCGATGATTCTTATCAGCTGATATCCAATATTCATTGCCAAGTATGAGATACAGAGTATTGTTGTTCAATAAACTGAGTGTTTCACAACTTATCTAACAAATTACGAACTCTAGAAAACAATAATGTCAGAAGAATGTGGTGACCAGCATCATCTCCAGATCTGAATTTCATTGAACATGTGTGGAGCCGAATGAACCTCAACCTATCGAGAAGGCGAGAGGCACCCCAAAATAATGACAACCTTATCCAAGCTGTATCAGAAGAATGGGAGGTGTACACACTCAGTATTTGGTTATAATCCTGTGAGTGTATGTTTCTATATCGCACTTGCTTTTGCAGTCACGAGGTCTACAATACAAATGGAGATGGGTACAAATTGAATAATAATTGAAGTTCTAAACATTTTCTATTTGTAATCAGGCTTAACCTATTAACCTATTTTTATGCCTAGGCCGTGGAATTACGGCCAGGACAAGATAATTTTGAGGTCGCGGCCATGGTATACACACTATTTTTCGTACTATTGTCAAAATTATTGAAATAGATATCAACAATAGTTCAGGATGATGAAGAGAAAAGCGGCTTACGTGGATGTTCCATCGAAACATTTCACATCTTGGTCGTTTTGTTGATTTTCTTTTATTAATATTGTTAAATGTTTTGATATTATTTCATTTTGAATATACCAGGTGCTTTCAGAAATAGAAGAAAGAAAAATTTCAAAGTCACAGCTCTGGTATAGAAATTGAATGTTTGAATGTATACAAAATATATACAAAATATGTATACAGAATATTTTGACAGATCTTCACGTAACGAAAATATGATCTGACCATGATCTAACAATGATAATAACCTTGCTATTGTTATATTCAATGAATATATGGATATAATCAGAATACACTGTAATCCTTTTGAGTGACTGCAAATTTGGTAGTGAGTTAATCTACTGAGTGAAATTTTGTCAGAATAACTGAAATAAGACCACTATCGGACTAGAATTAGGGCAATTCCACCTAATTGTTTCTAAGGTGTTGGGGTATATATATTCTGATACTGTTTGGCTGATGAGTTATAATGGTTTTCATGAGGAATAACAAAACAACTTAAAATTCACTAGATGTTTATTGCTATTTGAACTTTCCCATCACTCTCAATACATCGTTGTTCAGTAGTGTTTTGATGTCTCTTGCCCAGATATAATCATTGTCCGTCCAATCTTCGTAAGGTACCATGTAGGATTGCACGATGTTTGGTAGAACTTGCTTGTAGGATTCTATATCCTACGAAACAAAATCATCCGTCAACAAAGATTGACATTGAAACAATGTTTCGATATCGCGCTATAATATATTCGCGTCAAAGCGATGGCTTTCTACTATGAGAAAAATATGTTATAATTAGATGTTTCATGAGTGAAGAGCCAATTGAAAAATTATTTCAATCGCCACTTCCGTTTCAATTCCATTCATTCAATAAAAACATATTGACCAAACAAGGTGTATAAATAAAAATCTTCTAAAGGGGATGGTGGGCATGGTGAAAATGTATGACATACAATGTAGAACACTTAGGTTATGTTAGGTTATTGTGGCTGACCCCTAGAGATTACAGTTCACTGTACAATCAATTTCTTTCTCCGAAGTCCATGGTTGAATGAGGTGAGAATTGTCTAACATCGATAAGTTCCAAATTGGTAAAGCCAAATATGTCGAACCTCAGAATGGTGACAGGATCTCCTTGGTATATTCGGAATAAACAGATCGCCAGGGATCTGAAACTCCCTTCAATTGTGTCAGTCATTAGAGAACGAAACATCAAGACTTTCGAAAAAGCTGAGGTTCATGAGAATCAGCTTCTTCGAAATGCACTTGATTATGACCCAGGTGATCAATCAAAGTTCAAAAGACCGATATTGTCCATATACTAAAGAAAATATCAACATTTTGACCAAATTCACTATTCTCAAGTTTTTGATATTTATTTGCTCCCTTCGATCTTTTTCAATTCTCAGAATGTATTTCTGAAACTTATTTGGGGCAGAAGGGCTGTTCGCATCAAACTTCAATACCGTTTTTTTTTGTTTTTTTTTGTTTCATGATAGATATCAGGATAAGAGGGACTCTTCCCTGGTCGAAATCGAATAAAAGATAGATCCAAAAAAAAAGTTTACCTACCTCAAATCATGAACTTATCACCTCCAAAAGTTCAAAAAAAATTGCAACACCTACCTCCTCTCCCTATCCTGCCTAGGTACGCACGATGTTTCACGAACATTACAGGAATTTCCTTTCGTGCGCCCCAAGAGATAAAAAAAGGACGGTAGGTACAACTTTGCCTGGGATCATATATGAGCTAGTGATAATTGATATCAAAAATTATTATTCTTCTTTAGGATAAATAACTGATATCTAGGGTGACGTTCAAAAATATTGCACCTTATATACGAGAGAGATTTATTGAAATGGAGCCTTTTTCGGTTTTTTCAGTGCAAGGCTAATAATATCTTAAAAACATAATGTGCAATTGACCAATTCTGATCGGATACATCACAGAATGTGGAAATCGAAATATTGTCACTTCATATTATAATGATTCCACTCGGGTTTATCATGTTCAGAACTTTCACACCCACAAGGTTTAGAACTTTGAGATGATTTTATGACTGTGTATTTGGGTCCAGACAATGCACCAACTTTCACGAATGATATATGTACTTTTCTGAGAACTGCATATTCACAATTTTTTTTCCACTCGATGTAATGATTTCGAACCTCATAAAATTACTTCACCTTCAAGGAAATGAACAAATCCTTTTCTCCATAGTAGAGGGCCACAGGAAAAGTGGCCTTCTCGATTTGATATCTCCCTGGTATTTTTGAACCATACTTCTCCAGATTTAAGGCTTCTCCCCAATCGTATCTGCCAAATTCATCTATAAAAAATCCCAATAGCGAAAAAAATATATCTCGATTGACTCTTATAAAATATCTTAAAATAAAATGGTGGCTATAAAAATGCGATAAAAAAATAACTTTTCACACGCAGAATGATTGCCATATTTGGATTCTGCGAAAGAGTAGAAACTAACAACAGTAAAAACACAAGAGCTTTTCTTTATCTGATAAATTTCTCTTCATAACGAATGAAATAAAATTGTTGAGTTAGTAAGGAATTTCATTCGATCAAGAAAAACAGTTCGAGTGTTCCTTGGCAAGATGAATCAACTTCAATATTGTTGTAAAATTTTTGTTATTACTACTATACTCGATGGAAGGAACAGGCAGTTTTACAGCGATAAAAAAGGTGCATCCTTTTTTATCGATGTCATAATAATTATTCACGTCATCGTCAACAATCATCGTCAAATCAACAATAAATCTACTTACGTGATTTTACAACCTGTGCATAATGATACAATTGGTGTACTGACAATCCTGCTGGAAAAGCAGAGGTGAAAATTCCAGATAATTCCTGCAACAACCACACATGTTTCAAATAATACTGTGACCAATGGAAAAAAATCGAAGCAGTTCGATATAAATCATACGCCTTTGACTCAGTCTACTCAAGCACAGCACATGCCAAGAACATGTCGAGGTTGGATGTTGTTAGCGCTCTTATTGCAGAATGACTAAAAATGTGACATGTTTTTTGCATGTGACGTACTATATGTGACCCTCAGGGGTCAGTTACAGGTCCAATTCACTTCTTGATTTATATCAACGATATGGTTAGTCTAGATATTCCTGGGCACCAAACTTCATTTGAGATGATACCACGATTCTCTGGCATAACGAAGATCGAGCTAGTTTGGCTCAGTCTATTTCAGTGGACGTTGAAAAAATTAAAAGTTGGTAAGAAGCTAATATGCTAACTCTAAACGTTTCTAAAACGAATTTGGTAACATTCAAGTTTGAGGTTGAACAACTTACGCTAGCTGATCAACTCTCTCACGAAATTCCTTGGTGTTCACATAGCATAGCATAGCAATTTGAAGTTTGACCATCATATATCAGCTTTAAAAAAAAATATCCTCCGGTTGCTTCGCAATCAATATGATATACCGTGGACTCGGATTGCAAGCTTCAATATCGGCATACTACTCACTTATTGAATCGCATCTGAGGTATGGAATTTCATTCTGGAGATGTAGCTGTCATGGTCTCTTCAATAGTGTTTTCGTCCTTCAAAAACGAGCTCTGAGATTTGTATTAAAACTCAAGAAACGTGACTTATGCAGGCCAATATTTCGCAATAATCAGATACTGACGATCTTTGAAACTTTTGTTTCAGAAACAGTCTGTTTGCTTCACAAATATAAAGGAAATTTCATGAACACAAACATAGATAAGAATACGCGCAATAAAAGAAACCTTGCTCTTCCTCTGCCTAATTCATTTTTCACGAGACAATCCTTAATTTATAGGAGTGGAAAGATTCACAATCATTTACCAGACTATATAGCTATAATCAATGATCTGAAACACTTCCGGAAATCTGTCGAAGATATATTAGTGGGAAAATGCTTGTATAGTTTAGAGTGTTTAGACAAATACTCAACCTACAAATTCTGCTAGACCTTTTATGATATGTGAGAATTATTAGAGATTTGATGAGAAATCTTCTTTGTAGTAATCGAGATACTTGTTCTATGTTATTTTATATATATTTCTGTTCTATGTTATTTTTATATATAGGTATATTCCCCTTCTATTCTATTTTATTTATTTATATCTTGCAATCAATGTATCAAAAGATATTGACTTTGTCGACAAAATGTGTTCATTTTAGACAATAATTCTGATTTATCTATCTATCTATCTATCTGTCTTGCATCCTGCTTACTCATTTGTTCGTTCATGATAAATGACTAATTCAATATGCACAGTGTTTATAGGTAGGTTTTGTTGAATGTAGCACCTTTTTTCCATGATATTTCTTTTCATTGATCCCACAGAGGTGATCCTATAGTTATTAATGTGCCAAGTGCGTTATATGGATCCTAACGCGCGGAGGGTTAAATTCAACATTCACCCAACCTTTGGCCCGAGGGATGAATGCTGCCCAATGGGCTTTAGGATCTAGTAACGCTCGTGGTGCTTACCAGACTTTATTTTTCACGAAAAAAATATCTTATCATAATGAAAAATCGATTTTGAAAAAGCGGTTCATTGTTCCTAGCAATTTCTTTCCACTTTTCTTCTCATGGTAGGCATGGCATTTGATGATATTTTGAAGTTTGTTGAATATTGCTGTCGTTATTTAATTAGGTGAATGTCATTGCTGCTTTCTTTGTTTAGTGTTATAGAAATAATGGAAATTGATAGGAATTACCCAAGAATATCATAAAAGATGCAGACAAGGCTTCGATTAAATCATTGCCGGCGGAGAAATCCAGACTCGTGTATATACGACAAGGATTATGAAGTATTTAATCATTGGAAGTTGAAAAATGAAATTATTGGCGTATATACTATCAAGAATTGGTATGTAATTTTATAATCTACCGGAAAGAAAAGCATCTAGCGGGCGTTATCATTAATGCCCTCCATAATACCCCGGGCGTTATGGGTCTGTTAATAGAAACCGTTTCCAAGGTATTATAAAGCAGTAATGGACAAGTGAAAATTAATGATACATTATACATCAAGGGACAGAAATGCAAAATAGTTTCCAAGGTGCGATTTGAAGCTCGAGGGCGAAGCCCGAAATATCGGAGCACCGAGGGAAAAATAGCATTATGTCCTGAGGTGTATATACTATATTTCACGCTTGCGAAAACACAAAAATTGAGAGAGAATAAAAATGTGGTCAAAGTGTTTTGTGATAATTAGTAGTAGTATATTCATTTTACTTGATTTTTTGGGATTTTTTCTCCTCGTTTCAATAAAATGAAAATATTCGAATTATTTCATTATATTTGTAGTGGGACAAATGAGATGATTTGCCCCTGTCACTGCGTTTAACAAATTTTTCTATCAGGGAGCCTGAAAGAAAAATCCAGTAGCTTGTCAGGGACATTTTGTTTGAAAAAATGTTTGAAGGAAAGAAAAATAGAAAAATAGATATATTTGAAAAATATCGAATTTTTACTTATCTTTGGACGTTTCGGGAACGAATCTGCTCCCGTTCTCAACAAGAAAGCGCAGAGCTATGCGGAAAATGTAAAGTTGGTAGAAACTCCCTAGGGAGTAAATATGTCACTTTATCTCCCTAGGGAATAATACGAGACTTCTGCCCCTCTTCTGTTACCAGAGAAACTAACTTCTACTCCCGCCGGCGAAAAAAGTAAATTTCGATTTCAATTTGTTGATATTCACATTTTATTCACATTTTCTGCATACCTACGTTGACTGATCATCATTCGGTACTCACTGTTATTAGTGAATAGCAAAGGAATAATCAACAATGTCTTGCCGTTACCATCGAGTGTATTCACGTGGGTAACGGTCTTGCACACATTGGTGGAGTCTGTGTTAGTTATCTGATTGATATTTTTCTTCTTTATCATGATTTGAGTTCTCAATTTTTCATCACAAAAACATTTATGAGAACAGTAGTGGCCCTTCAATTCACATCCAATAACAGTGTTATATTTCATTGTGGTTGGTATTTGATGAATCACTAGTTACCGATCGATATCGAGAGTAAATGTGATCCGGAATGAAATGTAACGAATTTCAAGTTGAAGTTCTGATATTAGTGAGATATCATGACAAAAATAGGCTTCGTCTTTTCCCCGCCCCTATTTTAATAGTATCTGTATACATACCTCTATGAATTGTTCTTGTTCAATTCCAGCTACGCTGAACAGGATATATTTGCAGATGAAATTCGGGGTGAACCTACAAAATTCCCGAAATACTGCAATGAAAGTGGAAGTGGATATGTAAGGTGGAATTTTGTAGATCAATAAAGCGTTGGTAAGTGCCTGAAAAAAATACAAGATAACAACTTCACAGCAATATTAGATTTTGGTGTCACTATAATAGTTGAGAATCATGTATAGGTATTCATCTATATATATCAAACCAATCAAGAGAAACAAAAGTACCATTTTTTCTTCTTAATGTACTCATGGTGGCTATGAATCTGATGCATTTTTCAAACTATCACTTCGCCTTTGAAACATATCATATGAGTAAATAATGGAGAGGTGTCAGATTGAATGACCTAAACTGGACAACTGGACCATAATTTCCAATCAGAGTAATACAAAAATGATACGATTGATATGTGATTGTTTACTGCTAGAATCGTTGCTGATTTAAGAAAAACTAATGAAAATGAGTGCTGTATATCTTGGAATTTAAAACATCAAGTAGGTGAATTAGGTATATATCTTACGATGTGAAATTAGTTCTCCAGTTCAGGTCGGACAACAAATTTTAAATCGTGCAGTGTTTTAAAGTCCAACTATGATGTGCATTAGCTGTTTTCCATGTAACCACTCAAGTTAGTAAGTTTTTTCAATTTTCATACAAGATACCATACTTATAATGAGTCTTTGTATTTTCAGATGTCTTGATAATGAAAATAAAATTTTTCGAAAGCTCGACAATTTAACAAAGAGTCTTTTCTCTACATTGGCCATTCCCTTTGACTGCAACCTCAAGGAAAATATAGATTTTAGCTGTTTTCCTAACACATAGTTTTCTTCAACTAGTCCATGAGACTACCCTTTCACTATATATATATATATATATATATATATATCCATTTTTTCGGTTCATAAATATATCTGAGAATATTCCTTTCCAATACACCAAATTTCAGTTCATATTTTCAACATGAAATGTTACAGAGAGGAAAATATGAGCCTATACTATTCAAGTATAGAAGAATGTTTTCTTTGCCGGGATCTATTATAATCTGGAAATCGATTTAACACATGTCACGTGATAACTGGTATCGCGGTTAATTGAAAAAAGAAATGACTGAAGAAACAAAAATTAGGGTTAAATGGCACGTCATGGGAAAAAGTTATTTGAAGAAGTTGCATAGAATTTCAGGTTAGCTTCAGGTAGTTTTGGGCTATTGAACATGTGTAATAGATACCTACCCAAGGATAGTAGTTTTTACACTATAAATAACTAACTAACTTCAGACAATGGGTCCCGTGGAATAATGTGTATATTAAATTTATTTCACCACTAGCAATATGATACTTAGTTCTGTGAAACTGAAATATGGACTGATTGTCACATTGAAAGCACTACTTTCCAATTTTAATTGAAATCTAGTAGCCATGACCATGACAGCACAATATGACAAGTCGTTATTGATAAATACCTATACTAGATTTGACTGCCATGTCGGCGAATCTTGCATCAGAACAGTGAATTCGGGTTTATTTCAACAGTGGTGGCTAGGTCTTCATTAACTAGTAGTTCATAAAATGACGAAAACTACCTCGATAGTAAAAACACACTTTACGCCTTGAAAAGGAGTGAGTAATGGTAGGTTCTATAGCTAGTGGTGGAATAACGATATCACCTTGCTGTAGTATAGATGATTTCACTGAATTTTGAATTCTACAAGAGGATTATTGGTTGTCAGCATGATATCGCTCAATGGTATTTCAATTTTCAAATTAACTTCACAACAGCATGAACTGTTGAAAACTGATTCAATAATGGTTGAAGAACAAACAACAACAAACCCACCCGAAGAATTTCGTAGATTGGTATCACTAGACGTATAGGATGCTTTATTTCATGAAGGAGAGCAGACGGTGCTAAAGCTACCATGACCTTGATTTTGTCGTTATATTCGGGACGATCTGAGGCCATGGCAAACATACTGGTAGTGCCTTGAGAATGTCCAACGTAGTGCAAATTTTTCTCACCTGTTCTCTGCAGGATATAATCTATTGAGGCAGGTGTGTCGTATACCCCTATTTCATGCCATCTGAAAAAAAAAACATAATTTCAGAATATAAATATTGACTTGGCAACAACTCTCGAATGGGGATCCAATAACTTGATAGTTTCCAATGCAAACAAACCAGAAGCATGCCTTTTTCTCTAGAAAAGCCGATCTCACTGTGCCCAATATAAGCATGTCAGGAATAACCATACCTTTGAAGACATCCTTTTCGATGCTTGGTATTTTTTTTATCAGCAATAACCTTTCTTGAGAAAATGACGTGACATCAATTATTGCTTAAAGTGCATCCCAAAAACTTGGTTTCCTGTTTCGGGCAAGGAGCTATTTCTCTTCCAGTCAGCTACTTATGATCTATACGGCACAGATCCGACCTGTCCTGGAATACTATTCCCATATTTGGGGTGCAGCACCCAAACATACCCTGAAACTCTTGGATTCTGACCAAAAAAGGGCAATTCGTCCCGTGGGTGATGCCTCGCTCACAAACTCACTGGAACACTGTAGAAAAGTTGGCGATCTGGCTCAATTTTATAGATATTTCCATGGACGATGCTCTTCTGAAATATCAACAATTGTTCCTCCCTTGACTGTCCCCGCGAGATTAACCCGTCAAGTTGAGGCTTCGCACCCCTTCGTGCTCACTTTGGAGACCTGATGCAGAACATCTGTTTTCAAAGACTCGTTCATCCAACGGATAGCGAGGCTCTGGAACAATTTACCAAGGAAAGTGTTCCCCGATGCACATAACCTCCAGAAATTTAAGAAGAACATCAATTCCTACCTGATTTCTTTTGGTTCTCACGATGTTGTCTAAACATCACAGGATATCCCTTTTCGTGAGAACCGGAATATAGAAAAAAGAGTGTGTCAAATAGATTTGAACTTACGTGAACTGCCAATAAGCTAGGTCCTTATCTGGCTTGAGCGTCTTATGTTTCGTTGAGTGCCAAGTACCTCGGGAGCACAGCATCCATACGTCATAACCGTCGTCTGCTAAGAGGAGAGCTATCGACCTAGAGGAACCTATCCAAACGAAATTCTCAGCAGAACCTCCCAAACCATGGTTAAGCAGGACAGGAGAGCGATTCGCTGTACGATTCTGTGAGGGATATCTGCCGTGTGGTATGCGATATAAGTTCAGGAGGTAACCGTCTTCTGTTTCAATTTCGTGAACTTCTAAAGGATATCCATTACCTCTGATGAGTTTAGTCTGAAATGAGATTGAAGGTAAATTACCCCGAAATGTAGAGATTAGGGCAGAAGAATGAGGAAGGAAAATAATAGGAGAATCTAGACTGATATAGTGAATCTACCATTGCACGAAATTTCTTTTTTCCATTCTGGAGATTCATAATTCGTTTTGCCATGAAGACATTTTGTAATTTCTTCCGTTTTTTCATTCTGACTTAACTGCTCAGTCTCTTGAACAGATTTAGTATCCTCTTCATGATGGGAGTGTTTCTCCCAAGAGAACAACATAAATATGGACATGGCAACAATTCTCGAATGGGGATCCAATAACTTGGTAGATTTCAATGCAAACAAAACACTAGCATGCCTTTTCTCTGGAAAAGCCGATCTCACTGTGCCCAATATAAGCTTGTCAGAGGTAACCATACCTTTTAAGATATCAAACAGTGGTCGAATTTGCGTTTAGCATGTGCGGGCAACTCGACGAACGAATTCACATTTAGCTGAAACGGTCAAAGTCAAATTCTGTCTTCATACAATAGTTCTCAAGTAAGCTGGTGGCACAGTGGGCTGTGTGTCCAAATGCTACGTGTCGATTCATACGATGGTCGGCGTTTTTTATTTTGTTTTCTCAACTGATTTTCCGAAAAATATCCTTTCTGGGTAGAAGGCTACTCTAGGCCGAGTATGGTTAGATCGTTTGAGAAAAGGAGTTTCTTTTTCTTCCTCTTGTGCAGAAAGTAATCTTTCCTTCCTTATAGCATCTGTATATAAGGCTGAGTTAGGTTAGATTGTATGGAAAAAGTAGTCTCCTTTCTTTTGCAAATCAAAAAATGTTCTTCATCATATTAGAGAACATTCAACATACAGAATCTGCTGTAGACTTGTCTCGTTCGGATGTTCGGGTATTCCCGTTCCTGAAGATCTCATGACCGGGAGACCCTTGTGTGTTTTCCTGGTAACCAAATAATGGATATTTCCGACCCTTTCTTGCTCATCTGCCTTTTCACACTCTATTCCTCCATGTGAGAGAATGCCAGAAAGGAAGTCCTTTCTTTACAAATTTCGAGTGTAGCTGCTCCGCAAGATATGGATGGAGTTCATATGAAAATGAGTTTGAAAATTCATCGTTTCACAGGTATGAGGCATTAAATTAGGTGAACTGGACTAACAGAAATCATTTGACATTTCAATCACAATGCTTATATGTCTCCTGGTAGTAAATTGCATTTGAAAGTTCAGATTGAATACGAATGTGATTTACAGTGCTTTTCTCTAATGCCCCTTCCTCTCTTTTATTTTTGAACGGGTCGACTGGAAAAATTGAAACTTGGGACAATGAAATTGATGCATGAATACTATATTTTGGAGTAAAATTGACACATGAAAATTTCAAGATGGCGAGTGGGTGCCATCTGGGAAAAAATGGAATGGATGGTCTTGCGATACATCCTTTTGAAGCTCCTGACAAATACTTCGTAACCCTAGAACGACCGGAAAACGTATTATCCAAATGTTTCTTGTCTGTAGTAAGGTGGTGGTTCCCCATCTTGTTGGGATACAATATTGAATCTTCCGTCATTTTGTAGTAGGTGAAGATTGACCTTATATTCTAGGGTTGTTGAATATTCGTCAGGAGCTTCACACAGATCCACAGATGTATCATGAGCCTCATCTTTTTCAGTTGACCCATTAATAAACCAAAGGGGGAAGGCATCAAAGAAAAGCTCTGTAGATGAAACAACAAATAGGTAAATTGTTACCAACAAAGCATGTTTGAGCAAATTCATTTCATCTAATACAGGAGGCAATAATAATTATTTTCCTAGTGCTGACAGTTTTTTACCTGAATGATAATCGCATACTTCCGTTTCAGTGAGTAGATAATATTTTGTCAATACTCACTAATAAATCATCACTCTCTTTCACCCCAAATGAATAAGAATAAGTTGTGAAAAGCAACACTAACAAACTAATACGCATTTTTTTGAACATGTAAATTTTGTTCCACTCTTTTCAAACAGCTGAAACTTATATAGTTATATATAACATAATTTGTAATCTAGATATGTCATTCACTCAATATGATAACTAGTTTGTTCATTGCCATTATGATTATTAAGAAACTAGTCAATTATTGAATACAGGGAGATGATGAAAAGCAGCTCGTGTCCAATGTTATTTTTTCACAGGCGAAACGAAAATTATTAACACGTGTACGTGGACTTCATCATCATTATGAATGACATGGTAGCTAATAACCGGATATGTTTTTCTCCATCAAATTAACGTATATATTCACTTTTTATTGAATATGTTATCGACTGTATCATATTATGATATAATATATGGTATATTAAACATTTAGTTACACTTCGATATAACAAAAACAAGAACTTACTTGCAATGTGAGTTAAATGGTATAATTTGGAAAAATAATGAGTATGAAAAATATAGATGATGTATACATAAAATTGATAGGACAGTGTCAAAAATCATTTTATTTATATACAGGAGGTATTGCAATTATAAAATTAGATTGTTGTTGAATATATTATAAGGTAGAGTCATTTTGGATAGCATCATAAACAAAAGCTAATAATTAAGATTAGATCTGACTGAGATTATCAATATATGTTTTCTTATTCATAGTATATTTCTCATTATTCATTTCAACCATCTCTAAAAACAGTCATTTTGTTAATTTTTTTTTCAATGCAAAATTTTGGTTTCCTCGAATTTCATATGATGATCATTAGTGATGACGTGTTCAGCGAGTCCACAATTACTTTTGAGAAGTCTGCAATCACTTTTTTGGCCAGATATCCTAGATTTGAGATTCTGAAAAACATATTTTGAGAAAGGTGTAGTTGGTAGAATGGAGTAAGTTCGATTTCTAACCAAGTGATAGCGAAGGACCTCGGTTCGAATCTCGTGGCGGTCGTCTGTTTTTTTATTTGAATGTAGCGGCAGAGATGTACTGGCCCTGATGAAGGGCAGAGTCTCCTATTGATACTGGTCCATCAATTCTTGCCTGTATATTTGGTGCCAGAATATGGCCGACCAAAATTGTTGGCTGGGGTTTAATATGAAATGATCTACCTTATTTGAGCTATACCCTCAATATGTTCCGATAGTTTCATGCCAAAAGGACGATTACGATCGTAATAGTATTTTCAACATATATATGATAACTTGAGGTAACAAGGTTGGATGATTAATTACCGTTCACCAATATTTTTCTTCGAATTTTATCAACTGTAGCAACCTAATAGTTATGTTAAATTCCGACATGATAACGATAACGATATCTGAGTTGATTTCGCGTATTTGACAAGTAGATAACTCTATTTATCAGGCTAGTAATAATTGCCTATTTTTTCATGTATAATTAGATCCTTTCCTTTTCTTATGACTTGCTATGATATGAAGTATATGCACCATTTCATTTGAAAAGCTATTAACAAAATATGAATAACACACCTGCAGGTCTTCATATACAGGGTGAGTCATAATAAGACGGGCAAACTTCGTTTACAGATTCCTTATATCTCATTTTGAAGGGAAAGTTCCTATATCATGATTTCAATTATTGTTCCTTGAAGGTATCGAACATTGGTTCACTATTCTAGGTTTTTGAGATACGTATATCCCTATTTATAATTTTTCAGGAAAATATTTCAAAGATTCTTTCAACCTTCGAGCATATCATTATTATTATTGTCATTATTTATTGAGTTTAAAGGAAAAGTAAGATAATTTTCACTAAATTTCAAAAATCTACGAAAATAGTCCAGATGCTTTTGGTTCCATTTCTCTTGAATGTATTCTTATACGTCCCAATGAATATCAATTATGGACGAAATCAACAAATCGAATTACTTTCCATGGTCTACATACTCCGTTGACTTGATTCTCAACATCTTGCAACGTTGACTTAGACAGCAACTGCAGGTTCTAACATTGAAAGTTTGACAAAAAAAAAACATCTCTGTCAGTATGATTTTATAGAGATGGCTAATTGTAACATGGCTCTGAATATACATTGAGGTGTTATATCTCGGATTATAACATTTTTGGGTCAAGTCATTCCCTGATATGTACGGCTATATTTATTATATTAGCGAAAAACTGAATGAAATGAACAATAAATTCACTTGAGATCTTTGATTTGTGGAATTTTTCTGAACCATCTGAAACATTTTGGATATTCCGAGAATTGAGAGGATCACCCTGTAGGTATCTCTGGCATTTCGAAATTCAGGAACTTCTGTTTTCAATTGTCGATTTCAACAGATTATCACTACTTCAAATGAAACAACATTTCAGAAGTATTTACAGATTTAATGTTTTTTTGGCACAAGACAATGTTCCTTCACTCAAAGAAATTTACCAGGATATACAACAGGAATTCGCCTATTTCTACAGGAAATTCCCCCTATATAAGCGACAGCAGGAATATTTGTTAATTGTACGTGACAATTCCGGTCTATCAATTCCTTTAGAAATAACAAGTTTTAGATCCGTTAGTGCAACCAAACTGCAGTTTGTTATTTTAACAGGAAAATAATAATGTAACGAGAACCGGAATTGGCTTTGTTATTTACAGAATCGCTACATTGATTCAACTGGAACTTTCCAGTTATTTTGAAGAGCTACCTCAGTTTCACCGGAGCTGTAATTTCGATTTAACAGGAATTTCCTGTTTGATAATCAAACTAGATAGTTGTATTCGGAGCTTCAAACTTCAATTTTCACAAGAATTTCCAGTAATCAACACTAAACTTAAACAGGAATTACTTTGCTTATACCGGAACTTTGGTTTCGATTTAACAGGAATTTTCTGTTCAATTAAAGGACTTTTGTTCACACATCACAGTACTAGTTAGTTGTATTTGAAGTTTATCACCTGAGATTTTACAGGAATTTCCTGTAGTTACCTAGTATTCAACTGGAATTTCTTGTATTTCCTATTCAATTATCTGCATAGTTCTGACAGTAATTTCCATCTGAAGTCGACATTTTTTTCCATGGAATTTTACTGGAAGTTTCCTGTTAGTACTATCGTGGAGTATTGTTGTAATTTAGGGTACTTCCTGTCAGTATTCAAGTGCTATTTCGTCCTGTCTGTAGGTTAATCGAGGAGGTGGTACATTCATTATTCCAGATTTTTTCAGGATTTCCTCTCCTCGTTTCTATAAAATAAAAATATGAATATTATTCCAATATACGTGTAGTAAGGACAAATCAGATGATTTGCCCCAAAATGTGACTGTGTTTAAAACATTTTCCTATCAGAGAGCCTAAAAGAAAAATTCACTAGCTTGTCAGTGACAATTTGTATTGAAGAAAAATTTTAGAAGAGAAATAGAGGTATAAATCAAATTTTCACTTAGCTTTGGACGTTTCGGGAACGAATCTGCTGCCGTTTTCAACATAAAATATGACTAATATTTGTGTAGAAAATTCGTATTTGTCTTGACACTTCTCAGTTCTCAGTGACAATTGGTGACGTTGGCAATTAAATGATAGTTACAGGAATTAATCTTGAATTTTCCATTTTCATTTTCAGATTTCAGAAGTGAATACCATGTTCTATCTACATCAATTGAGTGGAATAATATAAAAAATCATTAGAAAAGGAGATAACCGTAAGAGAAGAATCAAGGAATCCGCTTGCATTCTTCTGAACGGAGACAATAGCATTGCTTCATGTTCAGTTGATATAGATAGAACATGGTATTCACTACTGAAATCTGAAAATGAAAGTGGTGAATTCAAGATTAATTAATGAAAACATCCTGTAACTCATTTGATTTCCAACGTCACCAATTGTCACTGAGAACTGAGAAGTGTCAAGACAAATACGAATTTGCTAGACGAATATTATCAATTTTTGATGGTGAAAACGGAAGCAGATTCGTTCCCGAAACGTCCAAAGCTAAGTGAAAATTTGATATATTTTCTTCATACCTTTATTGCTCTTCTCCAAACTTTTTTCAATACAAATTGTCAGTGACGAGCTAGTGAATTCTTTCTTTTAGGCTCTCTGATAGGAAAATTCTTCAAACGCAGTGATATTTTGGGGCAAATCATCTGATTTGTCCTTACTATTCATATATTGGAATAAAATTCATATTTCTATTTCATAGAAACGAGGAGAGAAAATCCCAAAAAAATCTGGAATAACGAATGCAGTTTTGTTATTTTTATAACGCATTTCTGTCTGTGACTTCGCGAATATGTGTCTAAAATCGGGGGAGAATCATCATTTGTAATACCACTAGAGTTCAAATTATTTTGGGAAATATTCATGACCATGAAAAATTCCCGGAAAGTAATTTGACCTCGTGTGGTATTCGGTAAGAATATTTCACACCAGATTTAAGCCTATGAATTGTTGATACTGACTTGTTAAAGTTGCATGGAAATATAATTTTAAGACTGATCATAGTTCATTTTTCAATTTCACCTACGTTTTAAGTAACTTCAAGTGGTAGAAAATTGATTTTCTGCGTTTCAATTGAAAACCAGTATTGTCAAGAAATATAATATCATGGTTATTAGAAACGTGAAAAAAAAAATTACGATTTTATATACGCTGGAGAAAAAAATGTCCACCAAAATACATACGTTGCTATGGTAATTTGTAATAAAAAACCCAATTTGAGTGTATGAAAATCACTGGTGTGGAATTTTCCATATAATATAAATCATAGAATATCTCAACATTATTCGAACGAGTTAGATACATTCGTTGAGAGACTAAATAATAAATATATATTTCCATAGTTCAATACACATTGAACAGAGTATTCACTCCTAATATAGGTTGGGTATAAAAATATGATATTCGAGATGTCCCAAGATAAAATTTGTTTATTGAAAAAACATTGAATAATTTGTTTAGAATGAATGTGATGAAAGAAAAACATAAAATAATGATTTCTGGCGTACACCGTAATTCCACTATTTTAACCACGATAGGTATTTGTGGCCAGAAGTCTGTCCCCGATATTCTTTCCGTTGGGTTACCTTGCAGTTCTCTTCTTATAATAAGCTTGCACAAAGTGGATCGCCCCTTTGAGGAGAGACAGCCCCTAGTCTTTTCCTCGGCCAGCAATGCTTCACCATCATTTGTTTCGTTCAATAATTTGAGGAGAACCTATACAAAAAAAAATGGTTAATAGGCCAATTTTATTGGTGTGAGCTTGTGGCGTTCTTCTACGACTGTGCGTTTTTGCCTACTTTTCCGCACGCATTTTGGTTTGGGAAGTCTTTTCCGCACTAGTGCGGGTAAGAGTGCGGGAAAGTTCCTAAAATTCTGCCTATAAAATTTGAGCTCATTTTGCATTATTTTGATTGTATTTCATGAACTATCTCTCATATGTGGATGCTGAATATCATATTCATAGATATAAAGTGAAAATTCATGAAGCGGTATTTTGGTCAAATTCGATCATCAACAGCTCAACTATTTTCCATCCATATATGCGACTCATATATATTTTTGAAATCATAAGAAAAGGCTCTATCGACATCTCGGAAGATATATAGGGTGTTCCATTGAAAAAATCAAAATTAATGTCCTTTCCGGAAAAACGAATGACCCTGTATATGGAACAATAGCAACACAAAATAGGAGTTTGAGTCATTTCAAACAACTTTTTATTAAAAATTTTTTCACATCTCTGAAAACAAATGAGTTAAGTGGGTTCCATTTTAACACATTGATTGCCAAGCCCATATCTGGAGTTTATCCCACGGGGCCAAAGGTACATTTTAGTTCCATTCATGAATTTTCACTTCCAAAAATCAAGTTTGACCCTTAAAAGTCATTATTGATTTTTTTTTCATCCATTTTGTTTGTTTTTCGATGTCATTCATATATGAATGACGTGGCCTCGAGGGGTAAGTACATGGGGCAATCCGGTGTACAAGTTAGGGGCATTGCAGGGTAATGCGAGGCAGTGTGGGGCATTGCGGGGCAATGCGAGGCATTGTCGGGCACTGCAGGGTATTAATGGGCATTGCAAGGTATTGTGAGGCATTGTTAGGCAATGCGGGGTATTGAAAGAGCACTAAAAGGGCAATGTGGTGCAATGTTTTGGCTGAATTTGTTGCGCGCGCATCCATTTTTAATCGAGGTCACTATATTCAGTTCTATGGTTCGAGGTGATGCCCTGATGCCGCCGCCTCCATTTTGATTGCGCCATTCAAGTGTTTCGCATCGCGTCATCATGCTGTCATCAACTCTGGCTACAGCCAGCTTTGGATTGGATTGGAATTGGATTTAACCGAGTATAAAAACTACGATATAGATGAGAAATGTCCATATGTGAAAGTCACTTTGGAAAATGATAAAACGATTATAATGAAAAATCATCATTATGCTCGCTTCTGAATGAGGGGAAGGGACGGATCAGTAACGATCGCTTACAGGGTTTCAATTCTAGATCTGTCCAAAAAAGAAAGTCGAAAATACCTGCTGACATTGCTGACAATTCAAAAACAAAGAAAAAGAAACAAACTGAATGTATCGGAGATTCTTCAGAAGAAGAAAATTAACCCTATATCGTTATAGCCGATTCCACAGATGTGTAGTCACTCTCCTCTTTGAAAGAAGATCGAGAAGAAGATAGGATGATGGAAAAACTTAGAATTAGGGTTTTTTAAAAACATTCCACAAAAACCAGATAATGAAAATTATATACCAAAAGAATGTAATTTTTACGAACCACTTGTACTTGGGGAAATTTCCAAGCTTTATTTGGAATCGAAAAAAATTTTGAATTTTAAAAGTTGACTAATGTGATATCCATTGTGATGTGCTTCGTTGTTTTTGGTTCAAGAAAACCATGCATAACTTCACTATGTTTCAGTTTAAAGAAAAAATTCGCAGTTTGCGTTTTTTTCTCATGACTATAAACTTAAAAAAATGTTCAATTTTGGTCAAGATTTTAGTACTCACTATTACTTATGATATTTGGACATATATATGCTCAGTGTTCATGTTACCAAACTATGATCTCTGAATTAATGTGATACGGTCTAAACAAGTACCTCCAGGAATAACTTCATACTTATTCGTTCATTGTTTATGTTCCTATGTTTGTTTTATGTGTGATTGTGATACCACGATACGGTCTAAACAAGTACCTCCAGGAATAACTACTCAGTTATTGAGTTTAGGAAAGAACTGTTCGTCTTATTGTTTTTGCGAATAGGCGTTTATTGTTTATGTTCTTATGTTTGTTTTATGTTCAACTTCTTCTTATATGTGGTATCTTGTTGAAATATATACAATTATTGATTGTTTATCGTCCCATTAGATAATTCATTATGACAATAGAATGAAATTGAACTATATAGAAGACATATAAGGAAGTTTCCATATTTTAATATAATCTGTCTCTCTCCAACACATGGAATGAAAAGAGATAGCTATATAGTGCATTAGGGGCATTGTTGGGCATTGGAGGGCATTGTTGGGCATTGGAGGGCATTGTTGGGCATTGGAGGGCAATTTTGGGCATTGGGGGGCAATGTTGGGCACTGCGGGGTATTGTTGAGTGAAAAATGGGCATTGCAGGGCAATTTCGGTGAATTGAGGCATTCATTACCCCCTGGTGTACAAAAAATGACCAAGTACTTACCCCTCGCGTGGCCTCCCATGTTAGCCTAAAGAGTTATTTCACCACGCTGGGCCACGTCATTCAAATATGTATGACGTATATGATGATTGTTTTTTTTCTACTAGCGTGCGGAAAAAAAAAACACTTTTCCGCACCCATTTCAGTGTTGAAAGAGTCATTTTTCCGCACTAGTGCGGAAAAAACTCTCCACAGTGAAATGAGTGCGGAAAAGAGGAATTTATTTTTCCGCACGCTAGTAGAAAAAATAGTGTACCTAATACATGCGGAATAGTATCACTTTCCGCACTTGTTAGGTAAACTACTATTTTTCATTATTATGTAATATTAGTTTTACTGTTTTTACGATGAATGAACCTTTTCATATATGATTTTTGTATTTTATTGTCTTGCATCACGATCTATCAAAATTTGCTCTGGCCAAATATGCCTGTGACTTCCTTGGAGGCCACACATTCATATCCCCATCTGAATTGCATTGGCTATCATTCATATTCGTATGACACGGCCTCACAACAAAAATATGTCGTCATACATATATGTATGACGCGGCCTAAACGGAAGTGGTAGTGTCATTCACATATGTATGACGTGGCAATCAATGTGTTAAGAGGCGCACCTTGTACATACATATAAGTACATTTTCAAAAGATTATTATTTTCTTTTATGGTGGAGAAAAATATGTTCCTAACTCATACGGAAAGTTTTTTCCCGCACTCGGCTGCTTGCCACTTTTTATACTTGTAGGGAAATTACTATTTTCAATTAAAAATAATTATCATGGACCCACTTACATTTCTCGTGTCTTGATGAGAAGAGTCGTGGTGCATGAGTTCCGAGGTGCGTTCATCAGTGTTTTCCATACTTTTGGATGGTTCCATGTTCGGTGATGGTAAATATGTAGGAGCACTATGCATTGACGCCTTCCATTTCGCCCAGTGGAACAGAAACTGAGCTCTGTGCCATATAGAGGAAATAAGCTCTTTCACCACATCATCTTTGAGAAATGGAAGGCTGTGCAGGGTAACATCGTTTGCTATAACAAGCAATAGAAACAGGTTTGAATGATACATTTATGAAAATGTTGCTATCTCTTAAACAGAGTTAGATATATAGGGTAGGTTAAATGTAGGAAAACTTACTTCTGAATGTTTCGATGTAATTGGCCAAACCCCATCCTCTTAAATAGCCGGCGACATCATCGTCGCTGGCGGCTACTGCCATCGAATCAGTCGGTTCACCAATCAATGTATATATTCTATCTTCCCCATCTTGGCTTTGATCTAAGGCGGCTGAATCATATATATAGTCAGAATTAGCGGCACTTGAGGTCGACATAATTATTTTTTAAGTAACGCAGTAATTCACAATCACAACCACAGCACTCGCACAGAAAAATGGCGTATTCCACATATTATCCGTATTCAACAACCAACGCGAATGACCGCGTTGGCGCGTGCTTCCCAGAGTAGCGGATTGAATTGTGGGATTCACAGGAATTCTGTCGGAATCAACGTTTTGAGCTGTTAGAACGGTGGCGTGGATGGTAGAGATGACAGGAATATATTATATGGATTGAAATACTGTCAGCCTAACAATATTTATTCCTGTAGAATCATCTGAATTCCTGTGAGAAATACCATACATTCCTGATGGATTTGATGTGTCCATGCTGTGATATTTACAAAATCATTAGGTATATTTCACTAGATATTCCTGTAACATTCACGGAATTTTATTCCGGTTAGAATTATGGTTCCGACCTACGTATGTTTTACAGTCGTGACTCGTAAATATAGCTAAATATCATTTTGTATACACAGGAAATATTCCTTATAAATTAAAAGTACCTTAGAACTGCTATACTCACCGGTTTTCCTGTTCATACGACCCAAGTCACTTCAACCGGAATCGGCATGTTTTATTGCAAGTACAGATTGTTCTCAGAACGGTTTTTTTTCGTTATAATAACAATAGTTTCGTTCAGACAACAGGAATTCATTCAACCGGAAATTCCCGAGATTCGTTTTTTTCAGTGTTATCAAATTTCAATCATTGTAGTCCTTCATCACTCTCATAACTTCTTTATTCAATACAATATCGATGTTATTGGCAATAATGAAATTATTGTGACCAAATTTTTTGTATGGCACTTTGAAAAAATCCACCACGTTGGGTAAAAATCCTCTCAGTAACTTCACATCCTAAAACAAAAAAAAAAGGGGGTCAGAAACAAGTCAGTACCTGTCGCCACAAACTAAAGCATCAAATTCTGTAGATTGGTTCCAATTACACAACTATAGTTACCAAAAAGGATCTCTACATGTGTTTTTATGTGACATATTATTCTTGTTACTAAAGAACAATTTTACAAAAATTTTATTCTTGTTGTCTTACAAATTTCTCGTTCACATTGCCACCGACGGTGACATTGCCCAAAAGTATTCATTGGTAAAGTGATATTTCTCATTCGTTCAAAGAGAAAGCTTCTTGCCAATTAACCAAAAATAATTCAAATCGACGAAATCTTACCTTTTCGTTGACAAGTTCATCAGTTGCTGAATAAATTAAGGCTGTGGGTGAAGTTATTTTACTAAAATCATAAAGCGGAGGTTTCCTAGAATTGTATATTTGTAGATTTTGATCCCATCCAAAATCGTACTTCTCGAAATCCCCTTAAAATACATAAGACAGTTTCACCAAAGGATGATCAGAAAATAATGGGACTTCTGAACTGTGCAATGAATATTTAGATTTTTGTACATGCAGATTAGAAGAAAGGAGAAAATCATTAAATGAAATATATTGAAATGAAGCAAAGGAAAAAAAATTGAATGTGTGTCAATTTTATTCTTCCAGATTCTTGCATCCTGTTTTTTCTTTAGTAAACTCACCTGATTTCAATAGTTGAATATAATGAAGAAGCTGTTTGGTGGAAAATCCAGCAATCGCTATTGATACAAGGTTGCCTATCGCTTCCTGAAATTAAACATAAGACGCATTAAGAAGGTGCGTGATTTGTAAATTTACTATACAGTGTGAGTCAGTTTCATCTCGTTTTCCTCATGGTGTTTTCATCAATGAAACCTTTTTACTTCACACTTCAAATGTGCGTATTGTTATTGAAGGTTAGATATAGATATTACCTCTTTACTTTCGGTTTCATAGGAAGTGACGTAACGTTGTTTCTTTAAATGGAATATATTTTTACATCAGGCATTATCATAAGAAGTTCAACAATGAATACCTGATTCGAGAAAATTGAATAAACGGGGTTATTTTCATATGAGTCTGTATTATTGAGGAAAAATATAAGTCGATGGAAATCATCTGTTGTGGTCATTCTCTCATCTCTGATCGAATTAGACCTAGATTGATTTGCATAGTGTTGGAGAGCATCCTCAACATTGAGTTCATCGAACTTCAAAATTCCAATTGAAATTCCAATGCCTACTACCTCTCTCAGTCCTCTCTATTATTTTTAATGTTCTGGATCCCAAGAAAAAGGAACAGAGAACCAAGGGCAATGAGGTAGGAATTGGTGTTCTTTTGAAATTTCTTGAGATTATATGCCTCGGGGAACACCTCCATTGGCAATGTGTTCCAGAGCCTTGCTGTTCGTTGGATGAACGTATTTTGGAAAGAGATGTTCTGCAGGTCTCCAAAGTGACCACGAAGGGGTACGAAGCCTCAACTCGACGGGTAAATCTCGCGGGGACTGCCAAGGGAAGAACAATTGTTGATATTTCAGAAGAGCATCGTCCATGAAAATATCTATAAAATAGAGCCAGATCGCCAATTTTTCTACGGTGTTCCAGAGAAGTGAGTGAGTTTGTGAGCGAGGCATCACTCATGAGACGAATTGTCATTTTGGGTCAGAATCCAACAGTTTCAGGGTATGTTTGGGTGCTGTACTCCAAATATATGAACAGTATTTCAGGACAAGTCAAATCTGTGCCTCAAAGATCATATAAGCAGCTAACTGGAAGTGAAATAGCTCCTGGCCCGAAACAGGAAAACCAACATATCAGATATTCTCTTTCATGCGCTTCAATAGATAAAATCTGAAATTATCTCTGGAATTACTTACTGAATCTATCAGGCTGATGTCACTACTGATTACGACACTTATTAATCTCTTGCATAGTTTCATAGGGCTGTTCGATTGTGCACAAAGATCCACTGCCCAAAATCTCACCTGTTCTGCCGAAATCAGGCTGGGAGGTGGAAACTCGTCGAGTTTCAAGTATTCTACCAAAGCCTGAAATATACCAATATTATTGTCGCACATCAGGTATTTACTCAAATTTTCTAGATTGTCAACTGTTAGAACCACCAGTCCTATTCAGAGAACTAGATCTCGTAACTAGCAGACCAGAGTCACTGGATTGTATTACTTAGATGAGAGTTCGGACACAGCTGAACTTCTGTCCATTTCTATTTTCTATATTACAATGGTTTGAGTGGAATAGAAGGGGAGGCAAAAAGGCTAAATAGGGATTCACTCGAGCGTCGTATCAGATTGTGAAGATTAGATGCGTAAATGAGAAGAAGTTCATATGATATTGATATATGACCTTTCACTTGGTACCAACGGACCTGTAAGATGGCCGCCTCGATCTCCGGATCTTTCAATTTTGGATTTTTTTTATGGGGTTTCCTGCAAGGCAAAGTTTATAAAACAAGATATCATTATGTAGCAGCGCTTCGTGCAGCGATTGATTTGAGTTTCCAAAATTTGCAAAGAAGTCCTATAATTCTTTACAACGCTATCAGAAGGATAACAAAAATGTGCCAATTTTGTATACGGGAAAATGGTCGTCATTTTGAAAACCACCTATGGAACCTTTTTGCATTTTCAAAATTCTGCTTTCATTTGCTTTTTTCTATGTTGAATCTTAAGTAAAATAGGTTTGGTGTTTGTTGTTATTCATCATAATAATTATGTTTGAATGATGTAATAAATAATTAAGGAAGGAGAAATCAAAAAATATTATTTGAATTGAGTTTGAAAGTATAAGAAGTATAATAATCACTCACATAAATTTTGTTTTCAATTAATTTTAGCCATATCCTTCTACCTAAAAATTTTTTTTTGAAAATCTGAAATTCTGAGCTTGTTTTTGAAAATAATTGTATACAATTATATATTTTTGGAAAGCCCACTTCATGCTCAATGTATATATGAAATAAAATACAGGGTGTTTCATTTAAAAAAACATATGTTTGCTCCATAACTAAAAAACAAAAGATGCTAGCAAAAAAATAACTACGCCACTGGATTCTACGAGAAAAACTCTATGAAAACAAGTTTTAACTTCTTCGATAAGTTCAAAGATAACTGAGACACGGAGGGTGCCTGGAAAGTGATATTTTTCAATTCCACCCTGTATCTCGACAACCGGAAGAGCTATCACAATTCGGCTTGCGCCATTATTAATTTCATAAAAAAGTAGCACACTGTCGCGAAAACCGCAATGCTCTATCTTTACTGATAAGGGAAATACCCCGCAAAAGTGACCAAATTGGGATACCCTGTACAGGTGTTCGAAAATGTAAAAAAAAAAACAGTCAAATAAAAATACTCGAGTGCATCAACCTGACGGTTGGATTTTTTGTTAGCTGAATGTTATAACTAAAATATAAAATATACAGTCAGTTTTTTGTAGCACGACTTCGACAGCTTGAAGAATGCACAATTTTGAGATGGTAGGCTCATGTAGACCAACAGTGTGGCAAAGTGAGTTAACGGCTTTGATGTTTGAGAGAGATGAACAAAAATTCATGAGATGGTTTAGTCTCATGAAAAGTACATTTCTGAGATATTTTGCATTATTCAGGTTCACTCAAAACTGAGTGGCGTATCAAAGTAACTTTCTGTACTAGCACACCTTGTATTTTATTGCATTTTCAGATTCCTCCTTATGAGCTGATTGATAATAATATTCGAAGTGATACTTTTTTTTCAGTTTCCTCTACGTTACCACAATTACATACATAAGTCCTAGTGCCGGCAAGCACCACACTAATTGATGATTTCATCTCTATGAAGAAAAAATGCACTCAATAAAACCCAGGAGACCTGTGAAAACATATCAATGATGCTGATTACTATGGTTCGAAAAAATTCTATTTTGTTCTAACCTTCAATAAATCCACAAGAGGAGCAACAAGGAAGAGCAACGGATTTTTCTTATTCTTGAACAATGCTGACGGTGCTAGAGCTACTGCAACTTTGACCTTGGCGTTGTATTCCGGTCTCTCAGACCCCATCACGAACATTGCTGTCGCACCTTGGGAATGTCCGATATAATGTAAACTGCGTTTCTGGGTAACTCCCAAGATATAATCTATGATGGCTGGAATATCGTAGACGCCGATTTCATGCCAACTGGAATCAGTATAGGATCAGTTATTACTTTATTATTCTTTTTTCCGTTATTATACAATGTAGAGAGAAAAATATGACCATTTACTAGTAGAGTTTAAACGCGAGTGTATGAGGAATAGCAAAGAAAAGGCAAACTGATAGAGGAATCAATCAACGCTCTATCAATCTATCAATATCAATTGTCGAGTATCAAGTTGAAATTCTGAGACATTCAAGGTAAGTATTGTTACTATTGTTAGGGCTTTCCTGCAAAATTTTCGGTAATTTTTATGCACTCTTGCAATTACAGCCGATAAGTGCCAGATAATAACTGTTGAAGAATCGAGTCATCATGGTAATGACATAGTTTTACTTGCCCCAATCAAATTTTTCAAATGTCAGTACCTTCTAGTGGATATAAAAATATCTAAAATGAGTCGATTCCAATTCTATGAAGAAAATTTACTCACTGAATATTCCTCGACTATTGAAAAATTCTCATGATTTATCCTAACTTTCCCCAAGCGAGTTGCTTTCAGAATCAATAGCCTTGGGATATTATAAGTGAATCAATCCCTCTGGTTTCATATATGATGTTTATGCCAAAGGAATATCATATTCTGCCACTGAAATGATGAATATTCAGAAAATTCAAGCAAGGTTCAGAAGCATTTCTAGATATTCGATACGTATAAAACATTATATCAGCATTCTTCATCCTTCTATCATCAGAATGTCTCTGACAATAGTTATTCTCTGGCTCTAGTTTTTTTTTGAAGAGTGCATTGAATTTGATCACCTGTTGATACAGACACATTTATTTGGAAAATTTATCTACCAGACATATCAACAATTTGCCCTCAATCTCACGAAAAATCATCCCCAGATGAAAAGTGCATTGATCGAAATTGAAAAAAATTAAGTTTTAGGCACCTACCTGAATTGCCAGTAAGCCCTGTCTTTATCTGGATCTAACGTCTTGTGCTTTCTTGAGTGCCATGAACCTCTTGCATTCTCTAACCACACATCATATCCGTTATCAGCTAGAACGAATCCCAAAGATTTCTCTGGCCCTAATATAACGAAGCATTCAGACGATCCCATCATGCCATGGTTGATTAGAACCGGATATTCATTTGTTCGATTACTGGTGGATCCTCGACCATGGCGGATCCTGTGCAAACCCAGGATATATCCGTCTTCTGTCAAGACTTCGTGTGTTTCCACTGGATATCCGAAATTTTCTATCGATTCTATCTGAAACCATAATGGCAATCAATCAAAATCGAATAATCAATGAACACCAGAAGAGTTTCTCTGATAATAGGGTTTCGCGAGACCAAGACCAATACCAAGACTGGTCAGTCAGTTTCTATGCATATAATAGGTATCGGAATCCCAAGGATTGTCCTCAAGAAATGTACTCCCGAACTAACACCTGGTCTCTGCAAGTTGTTCAACCAACTACTCTTACAAATTGGGGATAATCCCGTCCAACTGGGAAATTGCAAGTTTACAACCAGTTCTTAAAGAAGGCAAAACGACGAAGGCAACTACAGACCGATCGCACTGCTATCTATTATTTTAAAGATCATGGAGAAAGCTATCAACATCGAGCGCATGAAATACCTGGAACATTCAGGTATCATCAACGATAGGCAATATGGCTTCCGTCATCAGAGATCAACTGGTGACATATATGGCAGCAATCTATTGAAAAATATGGTGAAACCTTAGTCGTGGCACTTGATATCTCCAAGGCATTGACACCACGGACTCCTCGCTAAGCATCCATCTTATGGCTTGCTCCAGCTATGCTCTCCCTCCATACTGCCTTCTCTTCCAGGGCTCCAATAGCAGCCAGGCAAATCAGAAACGATCGAGGGAGAAATGTTGACAACATAAATATGGGCTTGGTAGATATCAATGCGAATGAAACATAAGCATGCCTTTTCTCTGAAAAAGCCGATCTCACTGTGCCCAACATAAGCTGGTCAGAAGTAACCATACCTTCAAAGATATCCATTGCGATGCTTGGTATCACTATCAGTAATAACCTTTATTGGGAAAATCACGTGAGATCAATTGCTAAAAGTGCATCCCAAAAACTTGGTTTTCTGTTTCGGGCCAGGAGCTATCTCACTTCCAGTCAGCTACTTATGATCTATAACACAGATCAGATCTGTCCTGGAATACTGTTCCCATATTTGGAGTGCAGCACCCGAACATACCCTGAAACTGTTGGATTCTGTCCAAAAAAGGGCAATTCGTCTCGTGGGTGATGCCTCGCTCACAAACTCACTCACTTCTCTGGAACACCGTCGAAAAGTTGGCAATCTGGCTCTATTTTATAGATATTTTCATGGACGATGCTCTTCTGAAATATCAAAAATTGTTTCTCCCTTGGCAGTCCCCGCGAGATTAACCCGTCGAGTTGTCGAGTTGAGGCTTTGCCCCCTTTCGTGGTCACTTTGGAGACCTTCAGATCATCTCTTTCCAAAGACTCGTTCATCCAACAGCGAGGCTCTGGAACACATTGCCGAGAAAGGTGTTCCCCGTGGCATATTACCTCCAGAAATTTAAGAAGAACACCAATTCCTACCTCATTTTCCTTGGTTCCCAAGATGGTCTCTGAACATCACAGGATATTCTTTTTTGTGAGAACCAGAACAAAAAACATTTCGTATTTCTCAGTCTTAAAAATTGACAATTTTTGCGTATGAAGTGAGCAAAATGAATTTCTCCTTTCATTATAAGAATATAATTTTTAAAAATCCTTGAATAAACATCAAATGAGTCCCAAACAGCAAACAGGTCGACTCCCGACAGACCAAAAAAATGGTTCGAAAGGGTCGAAACTGACAACAACGCATTATCAAAATATTTCACAAAAAATTTCAAATTCAAACCAAATAACTTTTGTACCAAATTTGTTTCTATCTTCAATGGGAGGAGATATGGACCACTGTGACCTTGCAACATATGCCTATTTGTTGTAAACTTCAAAACTGCAATACTGAATTTGAAAAGTGTATTTCGGATTTTGAGTGAACAAAAATTGAAAACCTCTCATATGACAAATGAATAACTGAAATAAAATGCCATTACATTTTCCATCAGATTCATTTCGAGATTGAGTAGATTTGAGTTCATTATTCATCTTTCGAGACCAAGACTCTTTGGAGAGATTCTTGGTCTCGAAAGTCAAGTCTTGGTCCTGGTCTTGGGAAGATTCATTAAGTCTTGGTATTGGTCTTGTATCAAGACCAAGACAAGACCAAGACTGGACTCTTGGTCTTCTGAAACCCTACATACACGGATCCTTGTTACTGCCATATCAATTCAGATTATCTTGAGGCTTGCTATCTTTCAGCCTCTTGAACCGCGACCTCAATATATCTATTATTTTCACCCTCGAAATCGTTCGGAAATATGCGTCTTTTCTGTACTTCAGGTTGGGTTAGATTTCATGTGAATAGGGTGAATATTTCCTTCATCGCGACCTTAGATGGGTGTACTCTGGCTCAGTCATAGTAATACCAATTCACTATATTCTAGTGAGATCTTCCTGGAATCGGTAGGTGGGACCGAATATGTTAGATCGTTGTCTCTTTGAATGAGAGCATGGATGGAACATTTGCCCAGCTATTTTATCCTCCACATAGCAGAACCAACCGACAAATTGGCTCACAGTCATCTTTTCTAGTGTATAAAGCATGAGCAGTCCTTTCGAAATTCGCAGGGTATAATTTCTTCATTCTATAGGACCTGATTGGGTTATGTTTTCGATCGTTTCGACAGGAATCGATGCTGGTAGATAGGAAGATCATTATCATCCGAACGGAAATATGTGTTTTGGCCGCAGTTTCTTTGGTACGGGTCCTATCAACACAGATTGGGTGCTATTTTTGACAAGGATGTCGACTCTGTCGTTGCCATTCCCAAGGTGATCTAGGGATTTAACACATTTCCATAAAATCTTTAATCACATCTTGCTGTTAGAATATAATGCTTCATAGTAACTTCATGTATCTGGGAGTTTCTTCAGAAAGTATTCGGAACCTTAGTCTCTTGACAAGGCCTCACATAGGCAGGGTTGTGAGTAATATTGTTTTCTCCTTTCGAAACAGAACATGAACAGAAGTAATATTGCTATGTTTCTTGAGCCTGCGATAGCATTTGAGAAGTTTCACTCTCACTATAGTTCTGATTTTACTCCTCTGCTGGCTAAGTAGACCTTCTTTGGATGTTGATGACGGTTATTCCTACCATTCATGTGAATTCCTTCGCATCCATCTCTTGTTGTCCGTTTCCTGTTTGGGTCTTTGCTATACCAGAGAAACGATATACTGACACTAATATTACCTAACAGAACACAAAACGTACCTATAGGTATACTTAATAGCAACAAATAAATCGTAATAGGAATAAGTTCATGATGTAAACGAAGCACCTGATTGAATAAGGTATCTTAGCCATACCGCAGAATGGTTCTGCATTCTGACCCGCTCTTGCTTCCCGAGTTAGTATCCCTTGCACTCATTACCTGTATGTGGTAATCTGTATATTATACCATTATACCCTGTCTGAAGTACATAACTCTGTTCTTGAACATTCCAAGACAAGTTTTGAACTGACTAACCTAACCTGACTTTGTGGCATTGTGTATTCAGAAGACTCCAATGTTCGTAGAGCTGGAAGCAAATGTTTCAACTGTCCTATATGAATAAAAATCTGTTTTTTTCAATGAAGATTATGTAGACAGTATAGATGGGCTCAGACTATAACAGTCACTCAATCATTATACCTATGAGATCTATATCTATATTGAGGCTTGTAGTTCTGGAGTTGTGATGAAGCGAAGCTTATACTCATTACCATATTAACACTCCTGGTCGCAGATCGTACATATGCACTATTGCAAGGCAGTTCCTGATAACTAATAACCAAAGAATATGTAGCACATTCTCAATCACAATTTGAATATTGATTAGTCGTTACAAGACTAGAGATTCTACATTTTCTTATTTTCATTCAAGTTGAATAGGTACTCACTATATCATATCCATGTACTCTTGCTGAAAATCGGTCTATTATTATGAATACCAAAAATTTCATTAATATTTTCATCTTCAAACTTTCCAAAATATATATTTTTTATGATTATGCTTCTACTTGGAAACTTCCCCATGAATACTTAATTTTCTTATAAATCAATTCAAAGTCCTCCATAGTAATAGTCATTATAATTACAGTGAATTCGTGCATGGTATACATACTATACTACTTTGATATAATAGATACTGAGCAGTGGCGTCCTACAAGAATTTGGCTCGTATTATCAGAGTGGAATGTGATATCTACACACACCGGCACAATCAGGGGAACGGGCAAACTTTACTCCAAGTTTGACAAGGATTTTCTCACATTACATTACAAAGGTATATTACGCCATGTACAGTTGACGGCATTTGAACAAAAGTCAATTCGACACTTCTGTCATCATAAATTAATTGATTTGCGTTTTGATAACAAGTTCGTTCGGAATATGAAAAAGTATATTAGTCTAAGATCCGAACCTAAGTCGACCTTCACCGAGCTGATAATAGAACGAAATATATTTTATCATGAATTTAGTATATTAGAAAACATATTAAAAACATCAGGATAATAACAAAATTTTGTCCTTACTGAAAGTATAAAACGTATAGAATGTGCAGCCGTTGGGTTGTCTACTATTTACCTGGGCGAACTACTGGGTTGTCAGGTAACACAGGTATATCGATGCCAGTTACTTTCACTGGATTGGATAATTAAAAAAAATGTATATCATCATAAGCGCTGTTTAATTGCGAACACGTTGATATAGGGTTGTCTGCGAAAATTCCTTAAAGATTTCAATTTCAACGCGCGTGGAAGTGTGTGACAGAGAGATCCGAGGTAAGTATACTGTGTAATAATAAAGGACCCAACATCGCAGTCGCTTGTGATGGGACCCTGAATAGTAGAAAGTGCGCATGCTCGGTGTGTAAACTATGGAGGGTAGAGGTACCTCTACTACCCTTCTTATAGTGAACAGTGCGTGTTATTTTGGAGCAACTGATATTTCAGTTGCAAAAAAAAAATAATTAATTAATTAAATAATAATTAAATATATTTCAATATATTGCGTTATAACCATAATAATATATCTATAATCTATAATAGACAATAAAAATATCAATTACTTACTTTGAATTTTTTTTGCTCTTTCTGGAAATAGAAACAAAGTGGACCGGAAGGATAGTAGAGGTACCTCTACCCTCCATAGTTTACACACCGAGCATGCGCACTTTCTACTATTCAGGGTCCCATCACAAGCGACTGCGATGTTGGGTCCTTTATTATTACACAGTATACTTACCTCGGATCTCTCTGTCACACACTTCCACGCGCGTTGAAATTAAAATCCCCAAACCCCTAATAGGACCGGAATTTTCGCAGACAACCCTATATCAACGTGTTCGCAATTAAACAGCGCTTATGATGATATAATTTTTTTTTAATTATCCAATCTAGTGAAAGTAACTGGCATCGATATACCTGTGTTTATATACCTGACAACCCAGTAGTTCGCCCAGGTAAATAGTAGACAACCCAACGGCTGCACATTCTATACGTTTTATAATTTCAGTCAGGACAAATTTTTTTTATTATCCTGATGTTGCACATTTAATTAAAAATCATTTTTCGAAAAATAATTAAAAATAGTCTGCCCAGGATTTTTTTAGCGAACCCATTTTTAATATGTTTTCTAATATACTAAATTCATGATAAAATAATTATATTTCGTTCTATTATCAGCTCGGTGAAGGTCGATCTAGGTTCGGATCTTCTACTATATGATATCATTGGAATTCAAGAAGGATATTATTCTTATTTTTTTATAATAGTGATAGAGACACTGATTACTTGAATTGCACAGATCTAATAGGTATATTGACGCCAAAGGATGCATACTGAAGCCAATTTATTTTCATGGGAGTTGATATTTTTCCTCCCGTCGGAGTAAATTGATAACTTTTTTCCTCAAATGAGGGAGCAAACGCCTACTCTTGATTCAGTGAGTAGATAAAATATCATTATCATATTTTTTCGTTTTCTCGTGGAGCAGTGTTGCAGTTCGCTTGCATATTTGGTAATGAATTTTTGTCTGTAAACATGACATATGTTTTAATTTTATCAATTTTTTTAAACCCACGATTTCGTAGGAATATGCAAATAAATCCATTGAAAAATGTAATTTCCATAGCTACGCCTATGTTATAAATGAATATATGAAAAAGCACTAAGATGTTTAATCGTTAGGAATTTTTCGCTACTATCACTGAAACCATCAAAAAACGAACATATTGCTATATCAATCAAAGCTCTAATTTCCTTAATTACCAACATACTTTTATACATAGTTTTCAATCGTCACACTAGCACGAACTTCTCGCACACTGAATGTTTCTTGTCCTTATCCATGATTGTTTAATCATTCAAGGGTAGATATACACACTGAGTGCATAATAATTTCAATCCAGTGGAAAATGGTAGATATAGTATTTCCATGACAAGTGAATGCTTTTGGTCTGGTAAATTCAACGGAATATTCCAATCATAATGTAACAGTCCAGTTTCAATCGCTAATTGTTATTTATGTATCAAGGGCGTAAAGTAGGCTTTTATGGACTGCAGCGGGTAAGTAACACGACAAAGTCCATAAAAGCAAGCTAACTCCGAAAAACATACATTTTACGCATACACACGACCGCTTTAGACATTCATTTACTGCCCTAGGGCACTGAATTGCTACTTCACGCCCGTTCGTGCATAAAATAATGATATTTGCATAAACGAACCAATTCTTGATTGATTAATCCCAGTGGGCATCAACTTAAACGTCGAGAAAATGTTGAGTCTCCATCCGTAAAATATCGGTGAAAATTTCTAAAGAAATAACGTTCTTTTCAATCCAAGAAATATAGAAAAGAATTGAAAAATATGTTTTTAGTACAAATCTATCAACGAATCGAATCACGTTGAATTTATGTTCTGGAAACGTATCCATACAATGTATAACATGGTATAACGTTATTTTCATAACGAAATCGACAACGTTGAAAAACCAACGAGCACCTGTGCCCATTGGGATATTTTGTAGAACGAAATTATTTATTCAAATTATATATCTTTACCGATGATGTTTCGATTAGTTGCAACTATGAGAGTAGGAATTTGCATTATCATTTTCAGCATTGAAATAAAACTGTCAATAAAATAATACAAAAGTTTCCTTATCCCAGCTCAAATTTCAATCTTCAATTAAATGTAGTATCTCAGATGGAAACTTTGAATTATTATGAATGATAGAACGATTATTGCACTCTAATATTATTAAAATTAGTACATCATGTTTCACTCAGCGGCTTTTTTACGTGAACATAAAAAAAATAAGTCGATCTCTCACTTAGAGATGGCGCAACTAGAGCTTAAGTATCAAACTGTCAAATTACTTCTGTATACAAATTTCAACACCACAAGGATGAGAAAAGTTAGAAAATTCTAGCACGAGTCGTGGACTCAAAGATGTACATTTCGTATGCACTATACCCAGTCATCAGTCTTTCCTGTTCGCACATAATCTTTGCCAACCCGTACAATCGTCTTCAAATGTTTCCACGTCATCTGAAGTCAGGCACTGATATGGCTCCATCATCCCAGTATGAAGATGATATTCCTTGCTCCCAGCTGATTCCGCACCACGAAATATTGAGATACTTTCTGTACAAAATATTCACAGGTAATTCGCAACCTGACCGTAACAGCTTACAATAAAAATTGTTTGCGTAAGAAACGAAGTTGAAATGATTGTTGGAACAATGTATTTAATTGAAATTGTTTATTTTTTTATCACAACAAAAAAAACTGTCTGGGTTTGGCGAGTACGTCTGAATGGTGTTGCTAGTGATGGAATGGTAGCAGAAATTTCTGGTGAGCATTCTACGTGGAAGTATATATCTACTGCATTACAGTCAGACTGTGTCTATCGCTATCGCTTGGTAGAGAAGCATTTTTTGACTGAAACAAATATTCCATCGGAGGTGTCCTTGACTAATTATTGGAAGGCGCATTGTATGTTCATTGTTCTACATAAGGAACGATGAAAAACTCTAACAATTGACCACTATTCACGCTTTGGAACATTGGGGAACATTTGGTTCACAAAGGAGAAGAGTTATTTATGCAGTAAATTGAGCTTGTAACTGTTGAATGAAATATCTCATGGTTCCCATTGCCGATTCCAAGAAAATGCTGATTGCGACTGGTGTCAGTTGTATTCTCGGGAAGTTATAGTCTGAATCTAGTTTTGTATCATGTTAGAATTAAGTCAGTTGTAGAGAAACGATAAAAAATCTTCTTAAAAAAGGACTTGGGTATTTCGAAAAGTATTTCAACGTGTTTAGAAACAACTCGCTTGCTGAATGACAAATTATGATGACGCTGCTGTTTCTATCTCTAATAAAATGGCGCCATATATTAGTTTTGAGTACAGTGAGCATAGACTTCCGGCCAGGAACAGTGCTATTTAAAAAAAACTGGAAGATCCAAAATATATTCAATATTATTCTTTATTGACTTGAAATTTCAATAGTGAGTTAGTCCATCAGCTGACTTCAGAGCGACATGATATTGGTTCTTGCAACTTACTCTTATGTTGATTTTAATTCCTCTCCCTACCCTCCGCTCTCTAGGTACTATATCGAAATATATAATATTGTGAAGATCTTTGTACATAACTCACTATCACCCTAGATGTGTATGAACTGAGTGGCTTGTGCTTACTTTGCTGAAATGGGATTAAAGGATTGAAATATGTTGTTATAGACGATGATTTCCTGATAGTATAAACAAATTCCATGTTTTCAAATAAACAGTTTATTATGCGATGTTCCATATATAACTAATTATCCATATCTCTTCAAGCTTTGCATTACCCATTTATATGATAACGGTATTATGTTGCGAGCGAAAAGAAAATTCGTATGTGCCCATCTGTGGTCAGCAACTGCATCGAATTCTAACACGTTTGGCAGGGATGAAATTAGCCTTTCCACATCCTGAAAAACACTGTTATCAATATCTGAGGTGGAAAACAAAAGTGCCATGTCTTTTCTAGGATTGAATGTATGAAATCCAAAAGAAGAATGCCATTAATGGGGAATAATTAGTAATTTTCAACATATTGAAATTGATAATCTCTGACATTAATACCAAAATCACTGCTATGAATTGTTTCATTACTGTCTAGACTATAAGTTATCAATTGACTGAAGCTCATTGGGCTAAATTGGACAATATCTATCTTATGTAATGAACTCCAAACCTATGAATATACAGAGTGTTTCCTAATTGAATGTCAATATAATATAAGGAGACGATTCTTGTGCCAATTTTGGGAAGAAAATTCCATATAAACGTATGACCTAAACGTCCTAACTTTTGAGATACAGGGTGGTAAAGTTTCCAAAAATGAATATATTTTTATTAATCTCTGTAATACTCATTCAGATACTTTGATGAAATTCAGCATACGTATGGATGGATTTCACATACCTATTTTGGCAGACATTGAAAGTACGCTATGATTAATATCGAAATTAAAATCATTCTTGAAATTTTCAACCATTTCTAAGCAAATTTGATCTTCATATTTTGTTCAATCTGATGCACGGTATTCGCTTAAAAAAATAGAAACCCTCACTGCATGATGATCATAACAATATCGTTAATAATATGACAATATCACATTGTAGAGAAATAGATTTCATTTTTTAGGTAAAAACCGTGATTCGGACTGAAACAATTCAAGAGACCGAATCAAGTGGTATTATATATAAATAAGATATTTTTGAGAACTTCACCATCCTGTATCTGGAAAGTTATGACGTTCAGGTCATACGATCATATGGAATGTTCTTCTCAAAATGGCCCAAGAATAGCCTCCTCAAATATTGACATTCAATTAGGAAACACCCTGTACACCATCATTATTATAATTGTTTGGTACTCTCTAATATCTAATCTTAAACTCAAGTTTTCATTGATATAAATATGATGATTCTGCTGTGAGCATGATTCGGGCTTCTTGTTTTTATATCATATCGATGTTCTGATATATTCGCAAGAAAAATGTCTGACAGTGATCTAGGAAGCACTACATCAGAACTATACGTTGTTATGTTATGTTACTGAAGGCACATTTCCAGGAAGACTGACCAACATACTCCAAATGCATCAGGTTGATGATTTTGAACTGGAAAAGTGAAGCAATAAGTAATGAGTTGCCTGTCAAAATCGTTTCGAATATGATTGATCGATAACTGATGTTGACTTATGACTGATGTCAGAATGCCAAGTTAGAATTTCAGACTGCAGTCATTGAGTTGTATTCGTATAATTTTTTGTTGGCTTCGTGGAATAAATCGTTAATTTAATCAAGGCTCAACGGCTTTTTTCCATCGGAAAAGTATCTTGTGAATGTTGTAGGTCATGGCCGTTTATTGTTTGAATGGTTATAAATAAACGATTTGGAATTGAAAAGGATATTTTTTGTTTTTTCTGCTAATGAGGGATAGGGAAAATTCATTCCAAAGTAGCTATTCATGAAAATTTCATGGAAGGCAATATGAAAATCGCCCGACAACCAGATAATATAAATAAAATCACCCTATAATTCACTAATGCATCATTCATTCCGAAATATATCACCATCGGAGCGGTGACTTGACTCAAATTGTACACCTTAGGAGTTTCTGATTGGTATTTCTCAAGATTGGTTTCTCTACCCCAGTCGTACTGTGCAAAAGAACCTGAAAAAGAAAACGGTTAGTTATAGGTTGAAATAGTATCTTTCGAGCACTTGTACCTGTTCCATAACTCTGGAAGTAATGAAATATTTGATATAGGCTCAATCCGGCAGGCATAGTATCGGATATGAAAGGCAGCCAGTTCTAGAAAATATGTAAAATGGATGGAAAATTAATCGGAAATCAGTGCTGAGTTTTTCAGATGAACATATGTCTTTTGAGTTATTGATTTTGGAATGTTAAGTCCGTTATTGATCACAGTTTTATTTATTTAATTTGTAAAAATATTTAACGGATAGCTTTGCATGAAAGTAAGTCAAGAACCGTGGCAGCTAATATATGAGTAGATAAGAAAGTATGTAGAGTTCATCATGGAGTATATTGAAGCGGTAGCAAAGACAATAATTGCAAACCTAGATACGAAGAATGCTTCTCGTGAATCGCTCAATATAGTGATTGTACCATGAACTCAAAAATTTAAAAAACAAGAGTCTGATGATTATGTAGACTCCACATTTTATGTTTAATAAGTCAACATATAGGTTTTATGAATCGTGCCACATAGCTGAAGAAGAGAGACCTAAATAGAATCAATATTGAGAAAATCCTCAGAGATGAGGAAACCCATTTTAGAAGCTAGAGCATCTCATGAACACGTACGATTTTTTGAAATATCAATCAAATACCATTGGAAAACATTTAAGTGAGCGTTGACAGATCTAACGCCACCATAAGAAAGTTGAGCTTCAAAGCTTGTTTCCGACTATCAGGTTTCAATTTTTCAGTGTTGTTGAACAATATAGTAGTTTTTGAATAACAAATGATGGCACAACGCTCCACCTAGCGCAAGGTTGGTAGAACTAATGGTTATTTGTAGGCGAAAGTTACCACGATCAGGAAAGGCAGTGAGAAAAAGTGTTAGTTTGTGACGTGATCATATACGAAATTCCATTAACCCCGAAATGAAATTTCCGATTTAATGAAATCTTCTTCTTCTTCTTCTTCTCTTTAGGTTTATTGGATTTGTGTCTCCGTTTCGGTAACAATTTCTCCAGATCAGGTAATTGATTTTTTTCAATAATAAATATTTGGTTATGTAATAACTAGACTCGCCACATAAGACACCGGTTGTCTATCACAATGGCCTGGAGCCGAGTCATCAGTGTTCATAAGATTCGAACGTATGTACTCCTCTAATCCTGCAAATCCGTTGCTGATCCGGCCTGGTTACCGGCGTAGAGATAAAATAGCCTGATATTTCTCCTGACTTTTAGCCTGGAGACGTTTCTACTATACAGTGGCCAAAAGTCGAATCCCCTTAATGACATCATGATTGACTATACGTCTCTTCACCGCATTTTCCAATCAAGGCAATCTCCTCTATGCAAAAATCATCATTTGTACCAACCTTGGCGTAGTATATTATACTGAATGTGAAAAATTTCGCAGCCGATTACTGATTTCCACAAAATTCTCAATCACACGACATGTTTCGCGAACACGGTAGCTTCTTCAGGATGAAATACTGTTACAATGAACTGTCAGCATTTGCTTGTTTCATGGTAGAAATGCACCAGAACATTATTGATCCTCACATCGTCCATCAAATCATTCCCAAAAGGATCCGATAATGCAACCAGTAGGCCTTTACATATTCTTCGAAGATTCAAGTTGTTGTTGACACAAATGGTTTTGGCAAAAGTGTAAAGTAAGCGCAATCGAAAGATGGCCTTTATCTCGTAAATCCCAGTCAAGCTTGGTACATCCTGAAAAAAAATGAGACATTTCTCAAGTTCCTATAGAGATGATATGTAGGTCAGGTCATAGTTTATGATACAGGCTCTTGAATGATTTTCTGCACTGTATGGAACTTTTATACTGTACACGGAAAAAAAGAATTTGTTGCATCATCAAATTATTTATGCTGCTTGAATTATTTTTGTTGGACTGAGCAATTTTTTGTTGAATCAACCAGATACATGGTTATTTCATGAAAGCAGCTTGTTCAAATCAAGAATGTAGTCTAATCGAATCAAAAGTATAATATCAATTCCATCAACAAAATATATGGTTTTCTCAAAAACAAAGTATGTCGATCCAAAATATTCGATGTTGATTTAACTATAAACATTTTGTCGATTTGATCAAATAATGATCATTTTGATGAGAATATATCTTTGAAACAACATACAAATTTTCTTATTCCCATGTAGCAATGAACTCGTTTCGACCGGATCATTCGCTTGAATAGAGCAACGAAATATGTGATATCAATGGAATATTCTGTTAATTCTACATCAAGTTAAATTTTCACCTCTAGATGGCGATCATTTCGCCTCGTCTATGCCTACCTCGAATTCATTATATACGTGAAGCCTGATTCTTCGTGTTTGAAATATCAGCTGGATAAATCGAGCTTAGGATGATTAGCAATCCCAAATAGTTTTGCATCAGCTGAAGAGAAGTTGAGACTGGAGATCTATGCTAGAAGTCGACTACTTTCCTAGTTTAGTTCATTCTATTGATGTGAAATTTCAGAAAATTCCTTAATTAATACTGAATTTGTTTTAATAAATTGATTTGTCGAATGGAAATACAGTTTTTCTTGAATCAACAAAATCATTGAATCAACAAAATATTTCATTGAAATAACCAAATATTTCATCGAATCAACCAAATAATTCATTGAATCAACCGAATATTTCTTTGAATCAACCAAATATTCCATTGAATCTACTAAATATTTGATTGGATCAATATCTTGTTATTTTGAATCAAACAAATAGATTGTTTGAGCCAATTCGATATCTTGTCATGTACAATTCATGGATGTGCTTGATTGACTAAGATCCAGAGTTCATGCAAGACATATTCACTCAATTCAAACTTCGAATTCGCTCTGAAACAGGATATAGATTTACTCAAGTCAAGATTATATTTTGTCGTGCATATATGACACTCTTATTTGCTTCATTCAATTAAATTTCGCTTGATTCAACAATTCCTTTTTTCCGTGTATATTTTGTTATTTGGAATACCCGAAAAACTCTGTAGTATGGCGCTAGCAAATTCAGCCCTGGATGCACGTTATTGTTGAAAAAACTTGCTGGTGCTAAGCTGATTTGCACTTTGATTTTCTCGTTGTACCCAGGTCGTTCCGAACACATCACAAGGAATGAGGTCGCTCCTTGAGAATGAGCCACATAGTTGAGCTGTTGTTTTCCAGTTACTTTCAGAATGTAATCAATCATAGCGGGAACATCGTAAACGCCAAATTCATGCCACCTGAAAAAAATATATTGTTCCCAACCATTTGAAAAAAATCCAACCATCTTAGAAGCACAGCTACCGTCAAAGGGAGAAATATATAGAATTGCATTAGCAAAAATTTGGTGGTATCCTTCTTGCCGTTAATTTTTATATCCATCTTGGAAATCATCTGTGAATCAAGTTGAGCACGGAAAATCATGATGATAGAGAAGAAGGATCAAATAACTGACAAAAATTTCAATATATATATATATTAGGTAGTTGTTTCATGAATTCCGCCAGACTCATGGAACAACTAAGGTTTCTTGATGATGATTCGCTTGAAACTGTATCCTTTTATTTCCAATGATTGGCAATGATGATAAATTAACAAATTGTCATGTTTTTTTCCGCTTTTTATGTAGAGACAGATATCCACCAACTTTTTCTGGTGCTTTGTGGGGCGGCTGAGGTATATTTAATTAAAAAATGTGGCACTATTTCAAGGAGATGTTGTTCATCTTTTAATGCTAGATGTTGCACAAGAGGTAATTTTTTGTTTTTTTTTTTGTTCTGCAATTGCATTACCTCGTTGGTCCCAGCACTGGGACCAAACGCCCCATAAGTCGAAACTTGTGCGGGGTTAGGTGAGCATACAAACATCCATGGCCTAACTAGGATTCGAACCTATGTCTCGGAGTCCCCATACGAACTCAGCGCATTCACGCTCTCGACCACCGAGCCGCAAGAAAGTATGAAATAGCTATCTTATCATTTGTGAAAACAAAAAAATTACCTATTTCACTAGGAGGATAGTATCAAACAATTAAATTTTTAGGGATAAAAAGAATTAAAAGGACAAGTGGCATAAGGAAAAAAAAATTGACTTTTGACGTGTAACATCTGCCTTTTGTTCTTCTTGGCCGTCAGGTGACTTCCGTCAACTATCTGATGAGATGGAGTCGGTCATTTATATTTTGCTCTGGACTCACATTCTTTCCTGCGGTCATATTTTAGAAGCGTTTACTCTGAGATATCACCCTGTTTGTGAAGGTACATAATAGATATATACTTACGTAAACTTCCAGAAAGCCTCGTCCTTGTCGGGATCAAGGACTCTGTGTTTTCTAGAATGCCAAGTACCTCTCACATTGCCAAGCCAGACGTCGTAACCTGCATTGGTGAGAATGAAGGCTAAAGATTCATTGCCCATCAAAGCGTAGTTTTCAGCAGATCCGAATAAACCATGTAAAAGGAATACAGGGAAGTGATGTTTCTTAATTTCACTGATTCGAGTGCGTTTCGGAATTATTCGAAAAATATCCAAGAGGTAGCCATCATCTGTTTCAACCTCGTGTTTTTCAGTGGCATAACCATTTCTTGAAGATAGCTCTTCCTGAAAGGCCATTTCAAATGAAGCACAAAAATGTTAAAAGGCCGACTTCCTTAATTCAGAGTTTTTATTCCTATTCGATTACGAATTCTAGAGTTTTTTCTCAACGATTACTATCGATGTCTATAATCCAGCAAATTTCAGGATCCTTACCCAACGATTACGTAAGGTACAGCGGTGTGTCCATTAGAAGTGGGTCACACGGTATATCTAAATATATATATGTTCTATTTCTTTAACACGAGGTGTTTGATACCCGTCTTTGACGTACTTCTTTTATTTATTTATGTTGATATGTACAGAGTGACCCATTTGAAAGCGGGCAACCCTCATACATTTTTTATTTATGCGGAGCGGTTTTCACGATATTTTTTAATGTAGAGGGAGGAATGGTCTATTTTGGAGCTGAGCTGAGTATTTTTGGTTTTTTCTTTCAAAATGAAAAAAATGAAGCCAATCATGTTTATTTAGAATGAGGTGATTTTTCGCATATGGAGGTTTGGAAGCATGAGGAACAATAATATAAAGTTATGTTTCTTGCGAAACATTTCACTGTCCAAAATGATGATGATGGTTTTTCTTAATGGTCCATATTTGGTACGGATCGTACGATTAATATCTGAGATATAGATGGGGGGGCCGTTTGAAATGAAACACGCTGTAGAATCGTTAATGTTCAATATTTTACCATGAAACTTTGTACAGACCTATTTCATAGGACTCCAATTTCAGTGGCGTAAGCGGAGTTCTCCTAAGAAATCACTTATATGAATTTTCCAGCTTCTGAATGTGTTCTAGTATAGGTAGGCCATGGTTTTTAAAAAAGTGAACGACGCTCAGTTCCAAAAGTCACCTTCTCTCGCTCTACATTAAAATAAAATGGTGAAAATAGCTACATCAATGACAAATTTTTAAGGGTGCCCCACTTTCAGATGGGTCACTGTATATATTTTATCTCAATAGGTATGACAATTCCTCCCGTTTGCTGATATTGCTTGTTACATTTTCATATTGAATTTCATTCAAAATTCCAGGGGACCCACATCTGGAGGGTAATAGCTAAAAACGATTTGTCAATTCATAAGTCATTATTTTTTTACCTATTTTCATCCATATAGAAGCCGATGTAAAAATATTATCGCATAATTTCGGGACACCTTGTATATCTGCTCGCCTCAATTATCTCCTTGAGATATGAATGAATAATACTCACTATTTCAATTGGTGGTTCACCTGTGAATTGACATGTCACTATAAATGCATAGAGACATATATTCAACATGTTAATTTTAAACATTTTTTGATAACTGTTGGAAGTTTGACCTGGAACTTGCTCATATTACATCTAATTGGTTGTAATGAATAAAAAAAACTAATAGCATATTCTAATACCTACAATCGTTACATTGTCTTATTCAATACAAAGTGAAATAACAAGAATTTTCCACTCAATTATCTCAGGCAAAAAAATTCGAAACCATTTGAACAACTCGGTACTAAATATGAATATAGATTTTGCAGATTGTTTTTTCATCCCTTGTAACCAGCTTGTAACGTAACTCTCAACTGAGAGTATGACCATCTTTCAACTTTCAAATAGATAGAACACAAGTATATTATTCAACAATAATAGAGACAATTGATCAGAGAATATTAACAGTGATATGACGATGTTCTGAATATTGGAGATAATTCCGTAGCTTTCTTCAAGCCTTAACGCCTTTGCTAATGTCTAACGACATCAAGCTATTGATGATAACAGCCATCAACTCTATCAAGAGAATTTCAATGAAAACAAAAATGGGTTTAATCAAATTATCAATTTATTAATCATCATATCAACAATGTTCACAATGAAATAGTTTACTACAAATGTTCAATATTGTTGCAGACCTATTGATATTTTCAACAGTGTATACTACCACCTCCCACTGATTAGAAATTCATAGTTTGCAACGAAATAAGTAAAAAACGAACATTTCCTCATCTCAAACTTACTTCAAACAATGCAGCATATGTTCAGAACTCCTGCAGTTCTTCTTAAGATTGTTAGGCAATCAGCATTCTTTGGAGCAAAGTGTTCGGCTTCACAAGCAGAGGCTAGTAATCAATGAGGATAATTGAGTTGACAGTTGCAAGGGCCCAAGGGGCTGTAGTCGGTCGATCCTTCCAAACTTTACTGTTTACTGTTTCGAAATCACTGCCCACAATTCGATGTATACCATTAATTCCCACCTCCCTGGACAATCGTTCTTTAATAGACGAATTGATCGTTAATAGGGTTCATTAACGATCAATTTTGTGTACATAAAGCAAACAAATATATTCCTGCAACATAAGTGATAATAAAGAAGATATTCCAGTAGCCCATATGCTCATCATTTGTGAATGTATTCATCTAAGGTTCTGACTACTCGTTCGTATACCAAAAAGACTGCACCTCGTCCCCAAAGGAAGTCGATATGTGACCATTTCGCGTTTGGAACCTCAAAGAAGTCCACCAGATTTGGAACCAATGATGCTAAAATTTTCACGTCCTGAAAACTGGTATAGTTAGTAAACATGAATCATAACAAATAGGAGGTGACCAAAAATATTAGTAAACCAATATTTTGTATGAATTGAACTCTTTACAGATTAGATTTCTGAATTAAGCATTACCTTCGGAACTACTACACAATCATTTGGACCGTAATACAAAGCCACAGGAGTTGTAATCTTGCTCAAGTTATACGTTGTTGGATATTCCGAATTGTATTTTTTCAAGTTGATATCCCTTCCCCAATCGTATTGCCCAAAACCACCTGTAATAGGAATGGACCAGGAAAAATTAATCTTAGGGAAAATGTTATATAAGTTTTAGTGTATTGAAATACTAATCCGAATTTGTTCAGTCACAAACTATTTTTCCATTAGGGCTTCGTAAATTTTTCAAATATTTCTTGAAATACATTATATTTTATAACATGGATACTACTTTGTTGCTTCAAACTCTGTATCATAAATCCACCTTCATTTCCAAATACTGTCTATTGTCTTTGGTCAAGATTCTCTAAAATTGTTCTTTTACTGATAGATCTTTTTTTGAGCAGGTGTATTCGATGTTACATATAACATATTATTTAATTTTCAGTATTCACAAAAATTCTGGAACATATCGTTTTTGATATTGTGGACTTTTCTCTATCTTCAAATATACTTTATTCTTCGAACAAGTCACTTATAGTATTCAATTCATAAATGCATTAAACAAAAACAATCGTTACACTTCTTCGTTTCAAATAGGTAGAGAGTGCAAACGAAAAAAGTGCCAAAACTTGACTAATACAATTCGGCCAATTCGTCAGTCTTACCAGTAACGATGCTTTGCAGGTAATGCAGAAATTGAAATATGGAAGATCCTCCTGGCGTGACTTCAGTCAAATATGGTATGAAATACTAAAACAAAAATGAGGAACTAGATGAATAAGTACCTCATTTAGATATTGTTTATCGAATCGTTAACGGAGAGAGGCTGAATCAGTATATCCGAAGAGCAATAGGATGGAACTATAGTTTGTCCTTGTGTAAACTACTTTGTTGGTTAATATTTTGTGAGGAAGGAACATACACCTCTATGAGTAGATCATTCGGAACAAGTCAAGCTGATTGATAAAAAATTCAATGACTACGTTCCCGAATGATCTACTCATAGAGGTGTATGTTCCTTCCTCACAAAATATTGACAAACTAGTTCATCCCATCGCTCTTCGAATATACTGATACTGAGAGAGGCTGTCTCTTTTATATATAGGATATTCATCCTATAAGATCTTCCCTAACGTCTTGAAAATAATAAACCGATTCTCCAAATGCAAGAGAAAATTTCTTTTTAGTTTGTATCTGAGGTTTCTGTTCACTCTTCCTCTATCATGTATAAATGTTCCTATACTAAAGGGTTTTCACGCTGGGTTGATAGTGACGTCAATATGTCAACACATACAGTGTTGCCAGTTGAGAGGCAATGACTGAATGACCAACCGCCCGAATATGGATATGTCTAGTGCTACGATCGTCGGACGTTATAATGTTTCTTGGAACCAACTCGGAAGCCGTCCATTTATGTTTCAAAATCAGCACTCGAAGTTGATAAATTAACATTCGTATTTAATAAACCATGCACCTAAACAGTATACTGAATATGAAATATAATGATATTGAAATTTTTATAAAGAATAATAACTTGAAGAATGATTTATTATTTAAAGTGACATTGTGAACATTTTATATAAAGCATTCCCTGGAGGAAATCGTTCTCTCGATTCAAAAATAAGGCCCCTGAGGTCGAACTAGCAGGCCATCAGGTCGTGGGTTCGATTCCTGTGCTTGATACTTCTTAGATTGGGGTTAAATGATGCTCTGTGCATGGTAGATCATATGGAATGGAGCCTAAATAGTAAATATCAATATGTCACAGTGGTATGGATTCCACTTCTTCAAACTGGAGATCTCCTCACCTTGAGAAACTTCTGAGGGTTACTTCAGTAACCAAGGTTAAAGTGAGAAAAATGAAATAAATGAGTGATTGAAAATGAATAAGAATTGTCTTCTCCTGCTCCGAGTTGACCCCCCCCCAAATAATTATGTAGCGATCTGTAAAGTTCTTTTGGAAGCTAAACCCCGTATGTGGAAACAGTATTCTAAAACAAACCAGAGTTATGTTTCGTATGAAAATTTGTTTGGAAATTTTCCAATCTTGTTTATACAATGCTTGAACGTTTGCCTCAAAATGTGAGTCCTTATTGTTTCAATATATCAGAGTGGGTTTGTTTCCCACCTGTATAAATAGGCGATATCATGATGATCCTTGAGCAATCAATTAGTCATATACGAGTGGGTGGTAGTTGATATCCATTCTTTTTGAAAATTAACAAAACCAAATCCGATTATCTGAATTGCAGCTCATTTAAATAGCGAATATCAGTTCATATATTCGGTTTTCAACAATCATGAACAAGTTCTGACATTTTGAAAATAGTTTTCCAATTTTGACATTTTAATATGACCCTCAAAACTGACGGGAGTTTTCAAACGTCTTACATAACGCAACTAGTTGCGTGAAGTAAAATATTACATAACCGGTGATGAAATGTTCATCAGAACACCAGTTACGTAATAAAAATATATCTATATCTGCCCAATATACATCCAGTCAATTTGATATAAAACCTGGGTTTCAGACCTATAGGACTATGAAGTGACGTGTGTTTTGCTGTTGATAACGATTTGATAATTAAAAAATTATATAACTAATTCACTTACTTTATCAATATTATTGCCGTTATTGTCCACTAGAATATCGAAAACATATTGGCAAATATCAAGTAGAATTTGATTATTGCTAACGCAAAATGTTTTGACTATCGTGTAAAATAAGGGATTTCTGAAGATGGCCTCCACTTCGATAAAACCAATTTGCTCAGGAAGAACCTAAAAATGAGAGTTTGTTCTGAATAAGCTCCGCAGAATAGTATAGGAGGGCATATAGACTCAAGATTTTGAGGGCCTAAAATGAAAAAAAATTCCAGTCATATTTCCTATACCATAGTTATTTATTATACAAGGGAAAAATAAAGTATCAGATTTCGGTTCGGAGTTGTGTGGCGAGAGGAGACAAAAAACCAAGAACTAAAATCTGATAACATTCCCATGTATAATGCACATTTTTTTCTGTAACAGAAAAAACAACCATTCAATATTCCATGTAATGTTTCATTATTCTTTTGTACATATAATATGGAACATTTGTGTCAACTTGGTCATTAACATAGATCCAGAATAAGAAAACTTGTATGTTGTTTCAAAGATTTATTCCTATCAAAGTGATCATTATTTCATCAAATCAACAACATGTTTATATTTGAATCAACATCGACATTATTTTGGATCGACAAAATTTGTTTTTGAGATAACCATATATTTTGTTGATGGAATTGTTATTGTACTGTTGATTCAATTAGATTATATTCTTGATTCGAACAAGCTGCTTCCTTGAAATAATCATGTATCTATTCGATCCAACAAAACATTGCTCAGTCCAACAAAAATAATTCAAGCATAAACAATTTTTCGATGCAACAAATCTTTTTTTCCGTGTAGAAGAATATATGGGCTTTAAATTAATCTCTTTCAGACGTTCTTCTAAACAGGTCATTCGAATCACTTAATATTCGGAGAAGAGGAACTGATGATGATCCTCAAAATGATAGATGTTAATATCGAAAATATTGGCACTCTTCTAAACAGGTCATTCGCATCACTTAATATTTGGAGAAGGGGAACTGATGATGATCCTCAAGATGATAGATGTTATCGAAAATATTTGGATTCTTGTCACAGTCTCATGTATAACTCACCTTCAAGTTTTGGAAATACGGTGGAAAGATATTCATAACTATATTCTCTACATGGCTCAAGAAAGTTCCTGGTGACAAAGAAATGTGGATTTTCAGTTTTTCGTTGTATGCTGGTCTTTCGGAACACAACACATAAAAAATCGTGGATCCTTGTGAGTGGCCAACAAATGACATCTTTTGCCTTCTAGTTGTAGTTAGGATGTGATCTATCATCGCTGATAGATCATATATGCCTATCTCATGCCATCTATTTGAAAATTAACATAGTTTATTACACGATATTGTTAAATACTGGTCTGTAGGTTAATAGAGGAGGTGCTACATCCATTATTCCAGGTTTATAGGGATTTTTTCTCGTCGTTTCTATGAATTATAGTTGTTTATTATTCAAGGGAAAAAAGTTGTAGATTTTAGCTCCAGGTTGTGTTGTCTCCTGACGCGTAGCGGGGGGAGACAAACAAGCGCCGTGAGCTAAAATCTTATATTTTTCCCGTGTATAATACACTATTTTTTCTGTGACAGAAGGAAAAACGAATCAGTATTGAGAATATGTTACATCATCTTGAAATCTGCGTTGTAGGCATCTAATTCTGTGATTTGATTTAAAAAAATTGCGAATTTGGTGGTTGTTTAGTAATTTAGGTAATCGCGAAGTCGAATGGAAGATAAAAGGACTTGCTGTTCTTTCTCGGAGACCGTATACGGTATTATTGACTTATTTTTCGGAACTATAGCACAATAAAAGCCATCAACAGTGTGTATATATACCGGGTGACACAGGAGACATGTAGCAGCCTGTAGTTTTTTTATTTGAATTTGAGATAAAATTTTGAAATTCACAGGGGGTATATAATAAATGGTAGCGCACTTTACGAACTAAACGACTTTTTCAACCAACTGTTTGACCGGGAGTGACCCCAACTTATTTTTTCATAGTCACTCTGTACATTTCTCCAGTCTATCTTTTTCGCCTTGAATTTCTATATCCAACCATGTATCACAAAGTGGCATTCATTCCTCAATTCGCTGTTGAATTACTTTTCATTCAAAAAGAATAATTTGGCAGTGACATGAATTCGATGATATATCGACACTTGGTAGGTAGGCTTTGAAATTTAAATATCATTAGTAAGCCGATATTATTCAAAATGTTTTGATATTCTGATCAATGTCTGCAGGTTGTCAATAGCTTGTTTGAGTCAAAGATGAAAACCTTCGAAAATAACTCATGATATGGAGGAATCTAGGATAGGAACATATTTTTTCGAATTCAGCAATAGCTACTCGTACAGAAACTATCTGTCTTTAATTTTCGCCATGTACCTATCACATGATCTTCCCATTTGGAATTATGAAACTAAAATTGTTCCTCTTATACGATGATCCACAGTCTTTTTTTTCATAATTATTTCACTTAGTAGGCGGTGTACCTACACAAAATGTTTTATGTGTTCGACAGTAAATCGATTGCATCAATAATTTTTCTTCTTAATTTGTATGTTGATTAAAATTGCATATTAGCAATGGAGACGAAAAATGTATGCAAGAAACGAAAAAGTCGATATGTTGTTATTTTGATGAGTACCTGCATATCATTTTATAATAGAATATGGAACACAAATCGAAAACAACCAGACGACAAAATAAGACGAAACCAAAATCGTTAAAAATATTTTTGAGAGCGTTCGTAAGAAATAGGTAACTATGATAAAAACTTGAGTACCTTCATTCCTCTGAGTTTCCGGTACCTTCTCTATAAAATATGAATATCATGTAAATAATATACTGACACCAGATAATTCGATTATTCCTATGACATACGCTTCAATTTCTGTCGTGACCATTTGGAGAAAATGTGAAGTTGAATGTCACATATCTCGAAATCTGTGGAAGTTTCAACATCCAATACAAATAATATATTCGAAATTCAAAAAACTATACTTTACCTAATAGTTACAAGTAACATAGGGTGTTCCATTCAAAAATTAATGAGTAACCTATATTTTTTTTGAGATGTTCAACTGCTGGAAATCCACGGAAAAAATATGAAGGACCGCACTTTGAAAAATCTTCAGGTGAGATACAGGTATTACCCAGATAAAAAGGATGTCTTCAATCAAATGAATCCATTTTCTTGAAATTAAATTGTGAATTACTTTTCAGCCGCTACTCTGTTTGCCGGAGGGTTTTGGAAGGAAAATATCCTTTCTGCATATGCAAAAGATTTTTACGCCTAAATGAACCTTCTTCCTAGAAAGTATATTTTTCAGAAAATTACTTGAGAGAACAGAAGAGACTACTGCTTCTGAACAACCTAAGCTGACTCGGCCTAAATGCACCTTCGTTTCGTCATTACAGGGAATGCCTGAAATTAGGCAAACGGTGTACGAAACTTAGAGTAACGCTGTTACATACATACATGAAGACTCTTTTCTTACGTGAATTCCCAGAATTCTTTGTCTTTATCGGGATCCAGGGTTCTATGTCTTCTGGAATGAAAGGTACCTCTGGCATTACCCAACCAGACATCGTAACCTCTATCGTTGAGGAAAAACCCCATCGAATCCCTTCCATTTATCACAAAATTCTCACTAGTGCCAAGTAATCCATGCATAAGTAACACTGGCTCATTTATATCACTCCCATTGCAGCTTTTAGTACCCAAACATCTCGGTGGTAGTCTGAAAATGTCCAAGAAGTAGCCGTCTTCTGTCAGGAGTTCGTGTTTTTCTATTTGATAGCCAGATCTGGTTACCAACTCCACCTGAAAATGTTCAAAACCTACAAATCAACTGTCTTTTTCCTACGAGCGTGCGCAAAGTAGTACTTTTATGCACTAATTTGCGTGCGTAAAGTGATACTTTCCCGCACTCAGTGTGGATATGGGTGTTATCCGCACGGCGCTCGGATAAGTAAAACTACCAAAATATCTCACTGGTATGGAACATTTATATTCATTTTAGTTGCTGTAGACTATTGTATGCACCATAAGAAGCAGTTATCCCTTTTGCTTTTCAACCGTTCTTCCCGATATTTGTATTTCACCTCAATATAAATATTAGGAACGAATGATTTAATTCTTCATTATTATATTTTATTGATATGTAGTTGTTTGTTGTTCAGCTATTTCTATCAAGTTTAACTAAAAAGTATTCAATAAATTGTGATTTGAAATGATTTTTTTTAAATTTTGTTGTTATCAGATATGAAGCTCGTAGGAAAAACGTTGTTCCTAACACGTGCGCAAAGTGTCTTTTCCGCACGCAAATACAGTTAGGCGAACGACGCGGAGCGGAGTAACACTTTGCGCACTTGTTAGGAAAATAACTATATCCTGCAAAAATACCCAAATTGATGCGGAAAACTCCGAATAAGAATATTTGGTTAACTTTCAACAGTGCAGGTGATATTCCGATTATTATGAACCTATACATGGAGTGATATCAGTACATTATACACCTAGGGAATAAAGTGGTATTTTAAATCCCGACCAACGGGAGGGTTATCAATTTATCGAGGGATTTAAAAACACTTCAGACTCGAGGTGTATAAACTATTTTATGCCCTTCAGGATACGTAAAACGTTAAAGAAAAAATAACGAAAAAGAATGTAAATGCTACTTAACGGTAGTTACTCTATTCCTGAAACAACATCGAAGGAGCTGATTGTTACCATATCAACGATTAGGTCGTAATTCATTGGAAAAGAAGATAACAACCAGAGGAGAAAAATCAAGGAATCTGCTTGCATTCTCCTGAACGGAGACAATAGCATTGCTTCTTGTTCAGTTGATGTAGACAGAACATGGTATAAACTACTAAAATCTGAACATGATACGACTTTGCTATCAAAATAATCATTTCTAATGTTGAAAACGGGAGCAGATTCGGTCCCGAAACGTCCAAAGATAAGTGAAAATCTGATATCTTTTCTATATACCTTTATTTATCTACTCCAAACTTTTTTCAATACAAATTGTCACTGACAAGCTAGTAAATTTTTCTTTTAGGCTCTCTGATAGAAAAATTCTTTGAACGCAGTGACATTTTGGAGCAAATCATCTGATTTGTCCTTACTACACGTATATTGAAATAATATTCATATTTTTATTTTATAGAAACTAGGAGAGAAATTCCCAAAAAAATTTCAATAATGCATGAAGGCCAATTATTACCAAGAATATCTGGAGAACAATATGAAAAACAGTTACCTATCTGAGTTTATCAAATGGTGCAAAGAACGGTACGTACAGAAGAAAAGGTACTGCTAGCATAAAAAGCTCAAAGCATCGTCATTGTGGCGCGTATATTCGATGATTGAAGGAACAATTGCAACATACATTTTGAAAATACATTTCTAAATTCAGCTTTCATTACAAAGAAATTTACTTTAGGATTCAAAGTACCACTTTTTTTTCAGAAAATAAGGAATAAAGGTACCCTTTACCTGAAGTGCATAAAGGCATTTTATCAAGATTTCCATAAGGACATAATAGTTATTTGGGTATATCAAGGGCAAAAAGTAGGCTTTTATGGAACGCAGCGATCGCTCGGGCTTTTCACACTTATTACGTCTAGGTCGCTTTAGGTCCATAATAGATATTTACGTTACTAGTCCGGTAAGTACACTTTTACAGTACGAGTGAGATGTTTACACGAGGCGCAAGCCGAGTCCGGAATTTCGAAACGAGTACTGTAAAAGTTTACCGGACGTGTGACGTATAACATTTTATTTCATACTGCTAAAAAACAAAAATGAACAGTGAAAAATTAATCTATTTATCTGCGTCCAGTAATTTCAGAATTTTACATTCACTCCCAAGATAGCTGGCAGGTAAGTTTCCTTAGAAACATAATTTTTGTTTCAAATAATACTGTCAGTGATTGTCATTATGCGTTTTTCACGAAATGGCTCAGGACATAGCTCAAGATCAATTATTCATTCCTGAGGATATTTTGCGCAAATCACATGAAGCTACGGGGCATCTGATACCCAACAAATCGTCACTCCGTTATGACAAAGAATTCAAGCTTTTTTGTCAATGGAAAATGGACAGCAACGTGAATTTTGTGAATGAAGATGTAATGATGGCTCATTTTTTGGACTTGGTGAGTTTTCATCTAACTTTTAAGGCAGTTTGAGTTTTATAATAAAAAATATAGTTCAAGTTTTGTTTATTATAGTATTTACATTTTTGTAGTCAAACAATTTCAAAAGCTGGTCACTCTGGTCAAAGTATTCAATGGTTAAGTCGATGCTGCTAGTCCACGATATATCCGGTAAAATTTCATTACGGGATAGTAGCACGTAATGAAATATTACGTGCGCCTATCCTGTAAAAGTCAATTTTCCGGATTGAAATCAGGCACGTAAAGGTATGTTCTATGATGCAGTATGAAATAAAAGCAAGTTACGCCTGAAATACATACAACTTTTTATGCCCGACCGTTTTGGACATTTATTCACTGTCAATATGGAATTCATCAATGATTATGAATTCATTCGGCCAAAAAATGTATGCCCACTGACGAAGAAAGATCTAATGCTAGTCTACTCGAAATTACTAAAAGAGCAATAATTACATTATCGCTCGATCACCTACTTTACCGCCCGCTGTACTCTTTTATCGCCTTAGGGTGCTGAAGTGCTACTTTACCTTCGCGAATCTGGGCGGTAGAGTATCACTTCAGGCCTGGTCGTGTATAAGGTACTTCAATTTTATCAAGGGATGTCAAGGGTCTTGGAGAGGTCTAAAAAAACTATAGTTATTTAAGCGAACTCAGATGCCATCTAGTGACGGAACAAAGTAAATTGCTGAATGTGAATATATGAGAAGTTTCGTCTAAACTATCTATTTTTATTTCAGGAATCTGTAATTCCTTCATTCTCAATAGGTTTCTTGTACAAAAATTTTACTTTTTTAACTGATGAGTATCATGAAACTATCAAAAAGAATAAGCTACTTACAATATCAATTGTCGGCTGGCCAGCAGACTGACAAAAAACTTGACTAATTATTGATATCAACGACAGGGGAAGTGCTATAGTGATGAACATCTTTGTAAATAACTTCCATGAAAAAGTGCAGTATGTTAGCGTTGATCAAGTTCAATAGGAAAATGTTGTTGAATGTTCACCTTTGGAGTAATCAGGAAATAATTAATTCCTGAACATGATTGACATTATAATTGATTGAATGAAATTTATAACATAATCTCAGTCATACATTTCAAGGTATCTCAATTAATACCCTCGGAAACTGATACTTCATTGGTTCGAGAGAAACATTTTCTGGCGTACAGTCCTATGAATGGAAATTCAAAGGACTTTGGTTCTTTAGAGTGCCTATATACCTTCGATCATACAACAGATACATTACTATACCTTTACAACTTAAATTTCGGAATCGGTTGGTTACATTTCGGAGAAGAGAACTAAATTTCCTAATTGGTAAGTTCATCAGTTCCAGAAAATAAATCCTTATATTTGATTGAAAATGAATAGATATATAAAGAAATACATTGAGATTGGACATGTTTACAATATTTAAATTTTTTAAAACCATTTAATAACATATAATTAATGATAGTAGCGTTGCGGATGCTTATAAAGGTGGATTCATGCAACATCAACGGAATTATAATGAATTGAAGATTTAAACGAATTTTGAATTGAAAATATATGGGTGTTCTTGCAATAACCTTTCATCAGCTGTTTCATAGTTGAATGTTGGCCACCTTTCTTAGTTTTAATTTTAGTTTCACTTCTTTAGTTTCTTGCATGAGCACCTACATTACATTTCATAGTTTTATATTATTGGTTTAAGTTTAAAATTCATTTGAGTTTCAAATTTTGCCTGCATGAATCCACCATGAGAATGAAAACACTTTTGAGGTATTTATCACATCACTGTCTGAATTCCATTTGGTTGAGCAATCTGTTTGGATCCTCGGCTATGATCCTTTGGCGATGCTCTTGCAAGAAACTCTTCACTTCTGATGACCATAATTGGGTTCAACATTAGGGAACATTTGGGGTTGTGAGGTATCAATCTACAAATAAGAACATCTAGAAATTCTTCCTCGATGCATATCACCTATATTCTTGAATGTGCACCAGGTGCATTATCCAGAACTACCTCTATGGAATCTGCAGAATAGCCATTTTGAACGAACGCTCTCAAACACCATTAGAACACCTCATCATCCTATGAACTAAGATTTATAAACAGACGATCGTGAATATGAGACCATGATTATTCATTTCAAATTGAGCTCTCCTTTCTGAAATGGAACTGACTAATTCGATGATACAACTCACCATTTCTGAAATTGAATTGACTTTTTCTCAATATTCAACTCACCGATTCTGAAATTGAGTTTATGATTCCTGAAATCGGACTAACCAATTTTGAAATCGAGTTTACCTTTTCCGAAATATAGCTTGAAATTGAGGTTGAAAATGTATAGTCGAAAATGTCCGTAAAAGGTATTCTGTTGTGAAATTTTTGTGAAGTATCATAGCTAAAATGGATATTTAGAAACATATTATTTAAGAAAAACATTTCATATTCAAGTGAAACACTTCTTCAATGAAACCATATGAAACGAAACTGTTCGATATTCGACAGCTGTTTTGTCAAAAGATAATATTGAGCAATCATAAAGACAAAATCAGATTAGCCCCTCCGTCACACAAATATGAAACAAGAAGAAAAAATAGGCATTTCATCAATACATTAAGCAATAAAACAATCGGACAACGCTCGGTAGAATACATGTCGCCAAGGCTCTGGAATAGACTCCCAGATGATATTAAGTACATTCGAAATTATAACGGATTCAAATGCAAACTGAAGAAATGGATGAAGTTTTAATCTTCTCCTGAAGATGCTAACATAGTTAGCGAAACACGTGTCGGTTTGGTTAGTGGTAAAACAGTGTAGTGAAATGGATGAATGCAACTGGAAGAAAAATGTTCAGTGATTTGGTCGATCTGAAATACCCTAAGTAAGCTCATTTGATACTATACTTCATCACAACTATCAATTTGTCATACATCATCCAAACACCCTTGATTTATTCAGGTTTTCGCCTATGATATTATATGTAGACCTGATTTGTCTGAACCTATCTAGCATGTAATTGCTTAGGTAGATATACCTGATTTTGTCTATATATCCCCGATATTGTCTATAGTTACTCGAATATGTCGATATACCCACCCACTCGAATTTTTGTGCACGTCGTACTATATTTTTTGTTATTTTTATATATTATTTTTGAAACCCATACAGTCAATTATTATTTATAACATAATATTACCAGTGTATTATTACACATGGTTTTGTTAAGCAACAACTGAATCACGAACAAGCATTATTTTGCTTCTGTGATGTACATGTTTATTTACTATTACTTATCACTATTTATTTATACTCATTTACTTTGTGAATAAACTCTATTATTATTATTATAATTATTATAATATATTTGTAGTGACAAAGAATCAGACGACTTTTCCCAAAATATCATTGCGTTTGAAATTCCACTACTAAAAACCTAAGCGAGAAATTGATTCGACAATAACAGTGACTCATTGTTTGGGAAATATTTGAAGAAAGAGAGGCAGAAAATATCAATAAAAATCGACGATTTTGAGTATTTTTCCAAAAACTATTCACTCAATTTTGAATGAATTCAGACATTACCTCTAGAACACACACTGTACATTGAAACGAGAAGAGGAAATCTTGAGGTGGGTACCTTTACATTGTCCAGAGAGGTAGAATGTTTAACCACCACATTTGTTTTCGTAAATGAGATTTTTAAGCAGAAAAAACTAATTCAACATGCGTTAAGATATAAAAAACGTTGGAATCAACCAAATTTATAAAATACAGAAAGTGTAGCCTTATTCTCCAAACACCTTGATCTTTGGTACACTGGTCTGATTTTTCACGTTTCATTTTTTCAATAAATAAGAACCATCTGACCTTGGGAGTATATGAATGTACCTAGAATCTACCTATATTGCGAATATGAAAAATTTATTGTATACAACTTTATATAGAAACATTATTGCTAATAGGTTTCTTCATTGTTCTAAGGCTAAGATTTAAAATTCCTTTCTCAGTTGTACCGAGATAGATAGATATTTTTGTAAATAAGTCCTGCCAAAACTGCACTACGATATACCATATTCGTGTGGAAAATTGATCATGTAAGATGTAAGCTGTTGTATAAATCAATGAATAAAGCTTTTTCACATGCAGTTATTGCAGTTGTACCTAGCTGACTTAGCTACAGAAAAATCCAGGAAGTAACCAGAATGAGTATAGAAATCAATATAGCAATCCAACCAAATAAAACGCTTTGTGAAGATGTAAGTATGTATATTTTGAATATAATTGGGTGCAATTTGATCAAATTCAGCTTATCCAAATCGTTTCCTTCCATATTTCATGATCTTCTATGAATACCTCTCACTTATACAACCATCTACGAATCGGCATTGTATTGATGGTTGCAACGTTTTCAGTTTCAAGATTCGGTGTTCGGTAAGCACGGCAACTGAAATCAAATTCTAAGGATCGAAAATAGCTTTCTCTGGTAATAAAAGGAATGTAAAGAGTGAAATATCGAGAGATAGTGCACTATACTTACTTTACGAGTACACTCATTTCTAGATTTCAGTATTTCATAGGCTGCATTATAATAAACAGGTGTATCTAAATAATACAGAACAAATTAATGAATAAAGTTGTCCTAACTTGCGTCGTTTTCGGGGTACAGGTTATTAATATTTCCATGAAAAATCTTTTATCTATTCATTTCTCAATTGTGTTTTCATCGCTTTCAATAAACCATTGTGGTTTTGTTAATCTGTCCGAAAAGAATTATGAATCTTTTAGTGTGATTAGATTCGAAATAATATTTCCAGTGGCGTCACAGAGTGGGTGAATTTATCGATATTCATGGTGAATGTCATTGTACGCCACCGGTTTTTCTGAGTTTCATATTTTGATTAGATTGAACTATTGAAATAACAACTTTTTCATCCTTTGTGTGATTTTTGTATCTTGGTTAGTTTTTGAGGAAAAAATTAAAATTTGATTTAACTCTAAATTTTAATGTAGAGGTGTCTTCAAGACTTCCATTGAGATTACGCAATGACCCCAATCAGAATCATTTCGAAATGTTGGGGCTTTCACAGTCTCCATTCATTCTGCTGCATTTTGGCACCATGAGAGCTTTAACAGGGGGGTTATAAATAAAAATAATTGATACTTCCATCAACTTCAACATCCTGTATCTCAAAAAGGGAGCAAGGTAGGATACATGTTTGTATAAACTTTATTCGCTAGAATATCACAAGGAAATACCCCTCGAATTTTTTCGGTGTTATTTAGATACACCCTGTAGAGGGGACCGTTTGAAATGACACACGCTGTAGATTCGTTGATGTTGAATACTTTCTTATGAAACTTGATGGTACTGATCTCATTCAGATGACACCGATCCCAGTGATCTACGCGTATTTCTTCTAAAACAATCGCTAATATGGATTTTGGATTTTTCAGTCTCTAAATGTGATGTTTGTGATCTCTGGTTTTTGAAGAAAATGGACGTTCGCTCAGCTCCAAACTACACTTTTCCCCCTATACATTAAAAAAAAAATGATAATCCCTCCATAAATAAAGAAATTATGAGGGTGACTCGCTTTCAAATGGGTCACTCTAAAGATGGATTTCTATATGATATATATTTTGTTAAGAAGTCACATTTCTTTCCCTCATTTAAGTTGAAGTTATTTCACACCTTGATGTCTCATCGATTAGATAAATGGAAGAAGACTTATATTTTGACCTATATTCGGATGAAGCTGTATATTATAATGAGATTACGAGTCGAATAGTGGAACAGTGTTCGTTCTCCATCAATAACAGTGTACAATACGTCGAATCTCAATAAAAACTATCCACCCTGAATACCATACCATCCAAACCATTTATTTTCTTAAAAACATGCGAATAACACCGAAAAAACTCAAGGAGTGTTTCCTTGTGGCATTCTAGCAAATAAAGTTCACATAAATATGTGTCCTAACTTTCTCCGTTTTTGAGATACACGATGTTGAAGTTGGAAGTATTAATTGTTTTTATTTATATCCCCCCTGTATAAGCTTTCATGGTGTCAAAATCTCGGCCAAAATGCAATATGGATGGAGACTGAGGAAGCCCCAAAATTTCAAAATGATTCTAAGTGGGGTTATTAAGTTATCTCAATGGAAGTCTTTGAAACACCTACATTTAAATTTGGAGTCAAATCGAATTTTTATTGTTTCCTCAAAAACTAAGTTCGATACAAAAATCACACAAAGGCTGAATAAGTTGTTATTTCAATAGTTCAATCCAATAAAAATATGAAAATCAGAAAAACCGGAGGTGTACAACGACATTCAAAATGAATATCGATAAATTTACCCACTGTTACGCCACTGGAAATATTATTTCGAATCTAATTGCACTAGTAGAAGCTCTATATTACTATTAACAAAACCACAACGTATTATTGGAATTGATGAAGAGACAATTGAGAAATGAATGGAAATATTAATTTTTTTTATTCGGAAGTGCTCGCAAAAGGTTGGACCTATAATCCCGTGGTGGAACAGCGAGCAGTAAGGAGGGACAAATATCGATGGATCCTCCTCTTGAAGGCAAATAGATTGTAGTTCGCTGGAAATGCATCTGTGGGTAAAAAATTTCACAGTGAAGATGTCCTACAAAAGGAGGAGTTCTTGAAATATGTTGTTCTAGGTGTTTCAATTTTGACTGCATATTGGTGTGAGACTTGAGCCAGCCGCGTTTGGCGAACAAAGGTCATTCCAGGGGGGACAGCTGATGACAATTCAACAGAGCATCGTCCATGATAATAGCGATAGAAGAGTGATAGGTCTGCAACGTCTCTCCGATACCCTGTATCTCGAAGAATTTAATTTTTTCGGTGTTATTTAGATACGTCCTGTATAACAAAGCATAACATAATCGTAATTATAATAATGACGATACAAGCTTATCATCCCTATTGTCTCTATGCCTTGGATCGATTACCTACCGAAAGGCATCTAATACAATATCGCATGAGCTAATATTCACCTGCTTTGATACCTTGTAGTACCCAAGCCAATAATTATTATTGATGTCCCTCTGGAATACTGGCTACGCAATTACATCAGGTAGGGCGAAAGCCCGGACTGAGCCGGTTACCAATTACCATTAGAAGAGGTATTTTCCAGGTAGATTATCACAGCCCTCTACCACCCTCTACTATGTTACATCGCACTACTGCCACTATCCGTTTCAATTCCATTTATTCAATAAAAACATTTTTACAATACAAGGTGTTCAAACAAAAATCTTCTAAAAAGGACATTGAACATGATAAAAATGTAAAACATGTAATGTAGAACACGAATTACCCTCCGAGGGAGCCCTCAGATGCAGGCCTCGCCGATGATTTTTGTCTAACAACCCTGATGACAGTCATGAGGAAACTGACTCTTAGGTTAGGAGTATACCTTTTATCCAGCTCATGTCAGTGAGTTGCTCAGGGCAAAGAAGATTGATCGTCGATTGCTACGTTTGTTCCCTCTAATTTAGCATTTTTTGTGTTAAAAATTGAAAAACAACTTTTGGAAATTTCACACCAAACATTTTCGATCAATTTGAAGCCTGTTTTCCGTATGGTTACTATAGCAACTAAACAAATTTCTTGGAAATTTTTTCCTCCTCCTTGGGGGACGGAGCATGGAATTATACTGGAAAATTTTTGACGTTTATAGGTTAAATGACATTTTACATTCAACTTCAGATCATTTCGAGTCCATTCTATAAGTCAATGAAATAAAATCATTCATCAACAGTTTACCATATAATATTATGTAGGTATACTTGCAAATTTGAAATTTACAAAAACACATGTTGTTACATACGTTAGCTCTTACATTTCATCACAAACAACCATTCTTTTTCTTATGAACACTATGATATTATACCTACTCCTCGACCTACTCTCCAGTTTTGACATTAAGAATGACATACTATGTATGTACGCTGGACATACGTAAATGAAAAAAAAAATATTATTCTTTTGAGATATCATACAAAGCCTACTATTCAAGTTTGTGATACAAACAGGTAAAAACCCATACAAGTATCCACTTACAATCACAGTAATAAAAATTTTGCATTAGCGAGGCGAAGCTTCTAGCGAAGCCAAGCAAAAATCAAACAAAGTCACTTTTAATCCGAACGAAACATGCTATTTTCTCTGCAATCGAAAGAATTAACAAAAATAAATATGTGAAGTAACCACCAATGTGACTTACTTGACAGATTATTATAATACCTTTACTATAATAATATGAGTAAGTACAATGAAGCAAGACCTCAAACTACTTTACTTTGTAACAATTTGTGTTGACATGCGCATCATGTCATTATGCGGTTACTACAGGCACGAATTCAATACTATACCCGAAACGTGGATACTGTGCCATATGTATGCAATGCAACAAATGATTCTACCTGCATTAAAGGATCAGCTATATTCAATTTCTGAGGATGTTCGAATGGGTGTTTCAATATAAATACAGCCACAGAGTGACCCATTTGTATGAATCGATGAATCGATGAATTCATTTGGACCAGGTGTCCTAATGGAAGATACCGCGCCAGTGCCGGGTATTGGAAAAAGAAGTGGACAATGTTAGGTTAGTGAGCATATTAACAATAATAATAGCGATTATTCAATCCTCTTGATATTCCACTGTGTTTGGTATACAAGTATAAGTATAGGTAATCAGCAGCGTTGTGTGAGTAAAAAAAGTATTGCTGGCTGTTATTATTCAAAAACAAGTTATTTCGATAATAATGAATGAAATACAGATCGAGCAAGTGTGTGAATCTTGAAGGCTTTCCTGATCGGAGCAAGAATACTATAATATATGGTGTATTCATATAGCTCCTGCATGGATGTGAGATGCCAAATAGGCCGAAATTAGAAACAAGTCAGGTATGCGTCCCAACCCAAACAACCAACCATAACAATGTTGTTCATTCTTGGTGACCTAGTACATTCTTCTCAGTTCCGAGGAACTAACGTTCAACTTTAGCTCCTAGGAACTAGAAGTGTTTCCTAGCAACATACATATGTTTGTATCAGTTATCGAAACATCAATTCTAGAGCTAATTTCGGTATTGAAATGGACGACTTTTGTGTCGGTTGCAGAGAATATATATCAGAAATCTCTTAGAGGGTATAGGAGAAAACTAAATCATTGTGTTGATTATTATTTGACATTATGAAATGAAGATACATTTTAGTTGTATTGGAGGAATATATGGAAAAAATATCTGAATCATTACAATACTTGTTGAAAGAGGTACACAGTCTGGTTACTGGAGATTTTTTCCCAAATTTGTTATCTAAGTAGGACTAGTAAGTGATTGACTAATTGACCATTTCTATCTTCATCTTGGGAGAGGACAATGCGAGTGAAATGATGAAGATACACAACTTTCAAATAGAAGCATCCTTCAACATCTGGTTTCCGCGGAGAGACGTAAACCTTCCTAGGCGTGAAAGATAGTCAGATCTGGTTATCATCTCAGAACTATCTGGGAAGAACAATGTAGCTCTTTCAACATGCTTGTTCCAATCATTCTCTACTCCTTTGTTACAAAATGGACACTAAAGGAGCTGCGCAAACTTGGAGTATGTTCTCGCACAATGATGCACTTCAATATGAGCCTGCATCTGAAATTGTCCGTTATACGGTTAAATCTCCCACGTGATCAGGAAGGCCAAGAACTCTTGAGTTTGGAGCGTCTCTACAATAAGATGGTTCTTGATGGAGCGTGATGTAAGCAGCAGAGTTTATGTCGCTTGTTGCAAAATGGTAAGAGACCATGAATGAGGTAACTCACACAAAAATACGTCATCACCTTAAATCAACCACGACAATTGAATTCTGTTCCACATTTTTTTGTTGAAATTGAGTAGAGTGTGATGTTTGAAATGAATGGGAAAACAATAATAATTATAACTAGTGGTTGATTAAGTTCTTGTGAAAAGAACTAACGAATGTTATGGTTACGGATATTGATTATGATTACTAGTTTACCGATACCATTATGATAGGGGTTGTTGATAATCAGGAGACACCAATAAACATCGTTTTTCCACCACTAGCTATAGAACCTACCATTTATCACTTCTTTTCAAGTGTGTTTTTACCACCAAAGTATAGTTCTCGCTAGTCAATTATAGGACATATAATTATAGCCACCTCTTGTTTCATTCTGACTGAAATATCAATCCTCACACGTAACAAACCTTCCTCGTCATCCATCAACGAATTTTGTTTACATTTATCGCGTTAATTATTATTATGGTACTTACCTCGGTACTTACCTAGTGTATTTTTCGACACTCTGATCTCTGCTCTCCGACTTCTTGTCTTATCCAATGACGAAATAGTCAAATAGGTACGAATACAAATCAAGATACTATTTTAACTGCAAATATTCAGTAGTAATACTATAAGTACCTCGAAATATTTGGGTTATACATCGATAACTTGTTGCGCATGATCACATAGTTTGCCAGTTTGACAGTTGAAATAATCCGACTGCAAAGCTGGATGATTATTCTGTCAAATTCACACGATTCGTAATTATATGCAGGAAGTTTTAGATGTATATTGATGAATATAGTTTCAACTTCGAATTGTATGCGATGCGATTATTTTTTGAGTTGTTCAGAACGAACATCTACATTTTACGACACGCTTTGTTTGTATGTAACAATATATGAATTGGTTACCAAAGAAATAATTCTCAATTTATAATCTATGGCGGAGTCATTCCATGTATATCCTCGTATATTCGAAATTATACAAGTTAGCTAAACTCAATTGAACGTTATGATTGGTTAAAAATCATACACGGAAAAAAATGTTTGTTGCACCAACAAAATAATTTGATCATTTTTTTTCTGTTAAATTAAACACAATTTTGCGAAATAAACAAAATATATGTACATTCCAAATAAGCGACTTATTCGAAATGAAATAATTCCATTGATATATTTGCTTACTTGAACAACAGTTTCATTTCAATCAACAACATTTATAGTTGATATATAAAACAAATTTTCATATGCATCTTGTCTTTTTGACAAAATTAAATGAATTTTGACAAAGATTTAGCTGAATACTACTTCATATTTTGTTGATTCAACAATCATTTCATTGTTCAACGAATTGAAGGTTTTTTTTTATTCGACAAAAATTTAATTGATTATGAAAACATTATATTTTGATTCAACACATTATTATCAAGAAATATTTTGTTATTTCAAACAGATTATTTTGTTGAAGGGAACCCACAGATACATTATATCAAACGAATATTTTGTTGAATGATTATCTAGTTGCATTTTCGCCACCAGGTGGAGTTTCTTCCCACCATCCTACGCTCGCCTTGATTCGGGTGTATAGTGTATGTATGTATGTACAATGTACATATACCTACCTAGAACATCCGTTTATATAATTATATTAAGCTGCTCTAGAATTTTCAATGACGCTTATACAAGTTAATAGTCTTGAATCAACTGAGAAAATCAATCTAAATTTCTTCATTGATGCTTTCTGACAAACTGAAAATTTAGTCACTTGAACGAAACAATATGATTATTTCAATCAACATAATCTGTTCATTAGAGCAGATAATGTATCAAAAGAATAAAATAGTCTTTGTTTATTCAACCAATTTCTACTGTTAATTTGAATCATCAATGAGTTACATCAAATGAATTTCAAGTTGAAAACTGACCAAAAAACTTGTTGTGGTGAAAAAATATTTGGTCGTGAATATATGACACTCAGATTTTGTTGAATTTACAAAAATTTTTGTGGTTTCACACAATTTTATTTCTGTGTACGGAGAAAATAATAGATATACAGCGCAACATGGATCGCAGCTTTGTTGATAATATCATTCACGAGGCTAGGTACTGTACAAAAATAAGCGATATTTCTTCTATGTAGTTTTTCATAATTCATGTGAAAATCCTGATACTTTTTGAGATCTGTAGATTTATTTCACTGTTAAGGTCACCTATGTCATGAAATAGAGTTCGCAGAGTTATGGGTACATGCCGAAATTTCATCTAGAATAGTGTATAGTTGGTACGGACCATCTGAAAATCTCGCGTTGCGTAATCCCCAATCCTTTCAGCACTGAAACCAAGTGAAACCCTGCAACGCTTCCAAAGCTACGTAATGGTTACATCCCAATCAATGCGGTTGCGCAACTGTAGTGGCTGCCGTACGATCATTCCGATTATCTTCCGCCAGCATTGCCAAACCGACAAAAATTTCATGATATACAGGGACAAACTTATTGATAAACTAGACATATCCCATTCACCATATTGTACTATCTCAAAGGCTCTGTGCTGAATTTTGATTTCATTTTAATGATTCGTTGCCATTAACTACAATATTTGGCATCACTAACCAGACAGATGCCATTTTCTTCTCCAACGCATCATGGAAATGATCTGTCTGGAATAAAACTCAATGGAAGAATGCGTAGCTTGGCGTGAGTCATATAATGAAAGATTGTGAGGAAGTCCTCGCAAACACAGTCGAACGCTTTACCATTGAACGTTGCCAGTTAATATCCAAATGTTCTTCAATGACTGAAGCCATATCGCCGATCATAAAGGATTTTTGAGTTCTCCAGATGTTCAATGAGCTCAATTTTGATGGACCTATTGTTGCAGGGCAGACTTCTGTTTTGGTCAGATCAATTCGTGAAGAATTCATTCATTGCAGTGAAATATAAAATTATATACACAAGATGAATATACCTACTGAGCATACATCCACACACTTGTAATTTTTAAATATATATTTTTTACACTTTTTGTTGAATAGCTCTTCAGTGCTTGATGTTTTTATTTGAACAATTGATGGCAATTTTTTGCCACAAACGCTATCTGCTATTGAATTCCAGTGTTTTTATAGAGCCGCAAAAAATAGTTTTTTTGCCGTATTCACAGTTCGAAACGACGTGTATTGAACCTCGAAATCATATTTTGATTTTATGCGACTATCCCAAACGTACTGCAAACTGAAATATGATCGGTACGCTGGATTCTTATTTTAACCAGCCTTTCAATGAGGGGTCGCAAGACCCAATCACTCTCCCACACCTATCCCACCCCTCATCCCTCATAGTGTCTTTCACAGAGAAATTTCAGAAGTTGGTTTTTTATTTTTATTTTCCAACACAAAAAATGCTAAATTAGAGAGAAAAAGGTAGCAATCGACGATCAATCTTTTTTGCCCTGGGCAACTCACTGACATGAGCTGGATTGAAGGTTTACTCCTAGGAGTCAGCTCCCTCATGACTGCCATCAGGGTTGTTAGACAAAAATCATCGGCAAGGCCTGCATCGGCTGCCTCTGAGGGCTCCCTTGGAGGGTAATTCTGTGGCGTATCTAAGTGTTTTACATTGAATGTTTTACATTTTTATCATGTCCAATGTCTCCCTTAGAAGATTTTTGTTTATACACCTTGTATTGTAAAAATGTTTTTATTGAATGAATGGAATTGAAACGGTCGCAAGAAATAGGATTGCATTTGAAATAAACATGTTGGGGTTGACTCCAGCTACCCCTGAAGTGTTATATTCTCCATATTACTCGTCAAACGTATAGGAAAATTTATTTATTTACAACCATATATGTAATGTTGTCAGTACTTACGTCATTGAAGGTTGGGAAGTATCACATTACACACCTCTACTTCCCGCCCTCACTTTCCGCCATTCACTACTTCCCGCCCTCACTCATGTAATAATAATTCAGGTATGTTCAGAACGACACATAGATTCATTAATTTTGATCGAAATATGATGGTTGTAAATAAAATAGTATACAAACCTCGGTAGGAAGTTTCATCCTGTCTCGAAATTATAGCTAACCTCACGACAGAAATGGATCACTTCCCATCTCGGTGTGTAATATACTATCCTTGATTATATACAATACTCAATGATACTTTGAAACGTTGACTTGTCTCTCGACTTTTCAGAAAAATCATTTACTCCGCCAGTAGCGAATTTGGTCCAGTTTAAGTCTTCACCCTGTATATTATTCTTTGCTCGAGTGTTACAAGGATGAGATATTTTTTGGAGACAATGACTATTTTTGTAGTGGAATGTGAGGGTGTATAATTTGCTGACCAGAATTGAAGTATGCTATCCGGGCATTTCTGAATAGAATTTTCTCTTTAAATTGCATATTTGAATATCTCATATAGATATATATAGATGCCACTAGTGGAATTATTTTGATCCACCCTTTCAGAGGGGTAGTTTATTCTCCCATTTTTTCGAAAATCCTTGCTGACCGAGCATTCGAACTTTCCCTTCAAATTGCACATTCGAATAACTTATATAAATTTATAGATGCCACCAGTACAATTATCTTGATCCACCCTTTCAGACGGATAGTATATTCCTGCAGTTTTCATCAAATGAAATATTTGTCACATATAGATTTATAGATGCAACCAGTGGGGTGATTTTATGGAAAAATACGAACCAGAAATGCTCGGTCAGCAAGGATTTTCGAAAAACAACACGAATAAACTAACCCTCTGGAGGGGTGGATCGAAATAACTCCACTGGTGGCATCTATAAATCTATATGAGATATCCAAATGAGTGATTTGATAGAAAAATACGAACCAGAAATGCTCGATCAGCAAGGATTTTTGAAAAACTGCTTAAATAAACCACCCCTCTTAAGGGGTGGATCAAGATAATTCCACTGGTGGCATCTATATGTTTGTATGAGATATTCAAATATGCAATTTGAAGAGGAAATTCGAATAAATGCTCGGTCAGCAAGGATTCTTGAAAAACAGCGAGAATAAACTACCCCTCTCAAGGAGTAGAACGAGATGATTCAACTGGTGGCATCTATAAATCTATATAATATATCCAAATATGATATTTGATGGAAAAATACGCACCAGAAATGCTCGGTCTGCAAGGATTTTTGAAAAACTGATAGAAAAAACTACTCCTTTTTTAAGGATGGATCAAGAAAATTCCACTGGGGCATCTATATATTTGTATGAAATATTCTAATATGCAATTTGAAGAGAAAATTCGAATTAGAAATACCCGGTCAGCAAGGATTTTTGAAAAACTGCGAGAATAAACTACCTCTCTGAAGGAGTGGATCGAAATTAATCCACTGATGGCATCTATATACCTTTATAAGATATCGAAATATGTGATTTGATGGAAATACACGGACCAGAAATGCTCGATCAGCAAGGATTTCCGAAAAACAGCAAGAATAAACTACCCCTCTGAAGGGATGGATCTGAATAATTCCACTGGTGGCATCTATAAATCTATATGAGATATTCAAATATGTAATTTGATGGAAAAATACAAACCAGAAATGCTCGGTCATCAAGTATATTTCTGAAAAACTGCAAGAATAAACTACCCCTCTGAAGGGGTGGATCGGAATCATCTTACTGGTGGCATCTATATATTCATATGAAATATTCAAATATGCAATTTGACAAAAAAATCGAACCAGAAATGCTTGGTCAGCATACTTTAATAATTTTGGTCAGCAAACTATATTTCACCGTAGAAGGTTGAAATTTTCAGATATTAATCTGACATTCAAAATGTCTTCATTATACAAGAAACTGGTTAGGAAGTTTTGAACATTAAGGACCACGCAGTACGCACACATTATAGGGAAAAATTTCTTTAAGATATATTCTTTTTATGTTCTGGTTCTCAAAGGGATATCTTGTAATGTTCAGAGAACATCGTGAGAACCAAGGTAAATAAGGTAGGAATTGATGTTCTTTTTAGATTTCTGGAGGTTATATGCCGAAGTCATTCTGAGTGAATCTCCATTGACACAACTCGATCGTATGACCAGATTCGACGCTAGAGGGTGAAACATCATAAATTTTGTGTATTTTTGAGTCTTCGAAGCTTGATGAAGAATATGAAAATCTCGTGATATGCATTCACCCTACCGAAATTCATTAAAGATAGGTATGTTTCAAGGTTACAGAAAGCATATAGTAGCCTTTTTACAGGGTGGTGAACAATAAACTGATTTTCAGAGAATCCGAATGAGATATTTCGTCAGTGATGATATACAAGGTGTTTCAGATTCAAATGTACCTACGAAACCTGCAAATAAAGGACACTTTGATGGTTCCAAATCACCCCTCATTGATGTGTCAACCACCTTATATAGCTGAGATACAGAACGTTATCTTGATTTTGGCAAAATCTTCACCTGGTCATGAACCCCTTTGTATAATCTATTTATTTTCAGTAGAGAGATATTCTAATACATACACATCAAAACTGAATAAAAATCGAAATCAGAATCCAGGTCCGTCTCAAGGAAAAACTGAAGATTTATTTTATTTGAAAAGTATGGCAAAATTGTGTTGATCTTTTCTGATATTTGGGGAGAAAAGTTACCTAATATTCACAAGCGCGCATTCAATTTGGCAGATGTTTTTTTTTCGAATTTTGAGGCATTAATTGATGAACTCGTAAATCAAAATCCAAATTTGATACGGAAAAATAACAATTTACAAACTTCAACATCATTAGAACCAAACTAGATGAACTATCGAGAGATTTGTTCGATTGACAGAATATATTGTCAATGAATTTGGAAATTTTAGAGAACTCATTTTATTCTCCACTATTGATTCATGAGCTTTGGTGAAGTATGCTATGCAAAAAAATTCGAAATTCTGCCAATTCATAATCACTAGTGTGATATCATTGGTAACGTTGGGATAATTTTTGTTGCGTGTATTGTGTTGTTACATGTCAAAGTACCTTTCTATGATATCCTTAATAAATACCAATAATATCACACTAATTTGACTCTGATGATTTCGAACTTTGAATAATTTTTTTTTTATATTGAAATTGGGATTATAATTACTAGTTCAATGAAAATGCCTAAAATTGAAGCTGAATATTAAAAAAAAATAATAAAAAAGCTCTCAAATTGGCTGCGCGCTCGTAGAAAGTAGGTCACTTCATTCATTTTTTCCTACTCTTTTCAAATATCAAAACAGATCAACAGAATTTTGCCATACAGAGTGTTGTTTTTGAAATAAAAGGAATTTTCTGTCTTTCTTAGGACGGACCTGGACTTTGATCTCGATTTTCATTCAGTTTTGAATGGTAATACGAGTGTGATATTTCTACCAAGAATGGAAAGATTAAACAGAGTGGTTCAGAAATTATGACCAGATAAAGATTTTGCCAAAATCAAGATAACGTCCTGTATCTCAGTTAAAAAAGACGGTAGCCACATCAACGAGGACTGATTTGGAACCATCAAAGTGTCCTCTGTCTAAAGGTATCGTATGTACATTTGAATCTGGAACACTCTGTAAAGTCGGAGGATATTTTGATTTAGGATATCATGAGAGAATCCCAATTTCCTACTTGTATGACATATAGACTTCATTGAAAGGCAAACGCTCCTCAAAGATCCTTGCTTCCTGAATAAAGTTCCAGGAAGTGAAACCCACGTGAGGTCATGGATGAACATGTCAGTATTTTTCCAGTTTTCAGGTGGCAACACCGCATCAACGCACCGTAGAGAACAGCGGATAGCTCTGCCTCGTACGGCACTTTCAATTCAACTGTTGCACCAAAACCTAAATATACTCTGGGTCAGAGATCCAGATCCTGACTATTGACATTTGACGCGTTTGGTACTAGTGCAGCGTGCTCATGTATATCGCGTAGGTGATCAATTGATCGTCGTTTGTATCGTTGAGGGGACCTCGGATTACCTCAGCCATGGCGGAAGAGGATAACATGATGGAGGATGCCAACGACATGAACACCAAGTTCGGGTTGAAGTTGAGGGGTCGAAAGGGTGCTTTGAAGAAGAAAAACGTGTACAACATCAAGGACCACCATTTCATCCCTAGGTTCTTCAAGCAGCCGACTTTCTGCTCGCACTGCAAGGATTTCATCTGGTGGGTAATGTCCCGCTTTATTCTTGTGTGTTAGCGTTAGGTGTGTGAGGCCCTTGCTATAATTGATTTTTCTGGCGCTGTCAGATTGTAGGTGAAACGCGAGGTGAAACGTGAAGCGCTCATTCATGAAAGACATCATTGTTATGACGTTTCGATCGTGTGCTCACATCCCTACTTTGCACCCTCTGTACAGCGCAGTTGGTGTTTATTGCTGTATGTTTTGTTTTACGCTTCGCCTGGATAAGTGTTTAGGATTATATTATAATACCTATACATACTCGTACATCTGTGTATATTTATTTATTAACCACGTTAAGTTTGTTGATGGTGAAATCACCAATTGGGAGAATAATTTCAGCTCCGTTGCTTCAATATTCTACAGAATATGTACTTTTCTTACTGTGATGAATTAAGAATTACCTCTGCAAGGTCAAAAAGAGGATCTCATGAGTATTTACAAAATTATTCCTAATAGTCCACGAACCGGCCGGCTGCAAATTTTGACCAGCATCTGATAACGAAATGATATATCTCCCAAAGGCATGTGGAACCATTGTAGTTTAAGTCGTGGAAACCATTCATTTTCCCAAAGTGGTCCAGAATTTTTTAAAGAAAAAATACAAAAAACCCAAAGTCGGTCGACCACAACAAATTTACTACATGAGACGTGTAACTAGTTTCGGCACTCGGCCATCATCAGACACATAATATAAAGCACCTGTGATGAACAACTATGAAAAAATATACAAAAGCTACCGAGAAAGCTACTGATGAAAGGAATCTTACTATGTGCAGCAATAATAATTAGGTTAAACACATTTAAATGGGGGTTGTCAGCCGGAAAAAAGCAGTCCTAGTTGTACAAAACTAATTTATAGCGGCTGCACAACCAGAAATAGTTTTTAACAATCTGGTTGGACATTAGAAAGAAATTAAAGGATCAAATTGAAAACAAATTTCACTCAAAAATTCATTGAGAGATATCATCGTATGTGGGCCATAAGACAAAGTAAAATCAAGCACCAGAGGGAGATACACATGACAGATAATTGACAGACTGACAATTTTGAAATTGACATCAGACATACGGACATTCTAGTTTACCGAACGGCACCTGTGCCAATCACTATCCTGTGGACAAAATTATTGAAAAAACTACACTTCTCTGTGAGGAAATCCGCTATTTAATATCGAGATAAGAAATATGTCATCCGATACCAATTGAATGGTAGATCTCAAAAACCTACATGTTCCACCCTTTAGTCTGAGCCAAATCCACGGTACAGCAATTCATCATCAGCTGCCATCATTACGGACATACTTGCTTCAGATGATAAGAAGTATTCTAAAGATAATATCCGATGGACCAGTGACAAACTCAACATGAGGAATAAAATACTTGAAGTGTGATCACCTCATAAGTTTCACACTGGTCCATCAGATATTATCTCTGTCACTAACGAGGGGCGAACCGCAGACGAAAATTTGTACACCTGACTTCACATTCTCCTAAGACTTCACTGACTTCATCGAAACTTCACTGACTTCATCATGACTTCACTGACTTCATCATGACTTCACTGACTTCATCGAGACTTCAGTGAATTCATCGTGACTTCACTGACTTCATTAAGACTTCACTGACTTCATCGAGACTTCAGTGACTTTATTCGTACTTCTTGGAACATGTACTTCTTGGTATTCCACAGACTACTTGATACTTCTCAAGATTTTCATTGAGATATTACGTTGAGAAGTAACGTCATCATCTAGTTCATTAAACGAACTAAAAATAGGGGAAAAATCGTGTAGTCGTGAATTTCTGTAGAGTGATAAAGAAAAGTGCTATGAACAACATACTAAAAGTCCTGACCCCTAGGGGATGAGCGGGGCAGTAGTGGAACGTTTGAAGGTAATTTTCTCAAGTTGTTCTTGAATAATTCGACAATCGCAAACTCTAGCGAAAAAATGGAGGCATAAAAAATTGAACAACATGGAATCGCCTATGAAAACGACTCTATTAATATTTCGTCTACAATAAATAGTTCCTGAGGAAGAGAAAAAATCGATAAGTATCAAAAATAGAGTTTAATGGTTTGAAATTCATGTTCAATGTCTCACATCATGGAATTCGTGTTCAACGTGGCTGATAACTGAAACAAATACATTATTCCTTGGAAACAAACATATTGAATGTATACGTTTTAATAATTGACAATTATATAATCATCATCTTCGTCCACATTTTCCATATCCAGCAACGGTGCAATATTTATTTATTTATTTATTAATTTATTATTCAAACAGGCCAAACAAGGCCTTATTACATGAATAAATATTTCAAAATAACATAATATTTGTCCACGACTGTTGTATAAAATATTCATAATACATGTACTTCCTCAAGCAAAACGATAGCCATTTTCCACACCAGTGAATAATAGCGGTGAATAATCATTATTCACTGGTCTAGAGTTCGTAGGGTACACGATAAATGTTTTGTATCAAGCGAGCATTCATCAGTACACGTTCAGGCTATAGCTAGGTACATTTAGCTAACTTCATACGAATCATATTCAAATATATAAAAATCTTGATATACCTCCTCAGTATTACATTATTCCTCTCTTTATAATGTATGTATATACTTGGAATAAGATGTTAGTATCAAATAGACTATATCAAGATGATATCGAATACGGAAGCCATTGTATGATATGACAAGCTAATCATAAATAGTTGTCATTGTTGAAACGTCAAATTTCGACGACACGCGGTGTTTCAGTTATAATTCCTAAAAAATGGATATTGAGGAGATAAACGAAGCTGCAAAAGTCACGTCAATGAATTCGTTGCCGGATAACTTCCGAAATCTATATGCATCTGTGAACAACACCTGCATGAACTGGTCAATCTTACTGGTATATTTCACGGAATCAGCTGCAAAATATAAGCCATCCACATCACGGACACATCACTCGATGCTCAGGAGTATGCTTAATATAATCAAGGAGTCAATATAAAAAACTATGTAAAACTGCATTCACTTCTGAAAAGGAAGTCTGAAGGCTTTCATCCGAAAAAAGCAGATACATTCTAGGAATTTTTGAATCAGGCATGTGATGAAAAATATCTTGCAATGAAAGTAAGACATGAAAAAAAAATTGCTTAACTAGGATTCATGAAATAAAATTCATCCTTATCAGGTCACAATGATAATGGGAATAATGGGTGCAATTTGAATAAATATAGGCCTATAATAGTCTTAGAAAGAATTAATATAACAGGTATCTTCAATTTTCAGTTTTCCTAATGTCAAATAAGTTATGATAAAACAGTTGTTGAAAATAAATTCATATATCAAGGACAATATAGTAGTCGTGGACAAAGTATAGTATTCTACTCGCATATAATGAGCTATTATTCACTAAGGTTAATTATGCCACTCGCTACGCTCGTGGTATGAACTTAACCTTCGTGAATAATAGCACTCATTATATGCTTGTTGAATAATATACTATTGTTCAATAAGTAATTCCAAATATAACTCACAGTCTGTTGAATTTCAATTGAAATTGTTGATATGATGTGTAGCGATTTTTCTGAATTCTCTCATTGACAATGTCCAATCTATATCTATCATTGAGTTCATTGTATTGGCAAGTCGCAACATGATTATAAGTGGAGCCCTTGCGGTAGTACAAACTAGAGGTACATTGAACATAAGAATATTTCGTGTTCGTCTTGCAGGCACATTGAACCTGATTCTAGATAGTAGTTCAGGGGAATTGATTTTATGATTTAATAATTTGTATAGAAAGATTATTATATTCAGATTTCTTCGTTCATCCAGAGACATCACTTTGAACTCATTTCTCAATTGGAGAGTTCTTACTATATTGTAGTCGGGATAAATTCGATAGTTTTTATAACACATATACCTTAAAAATTTGTTCTGAATTTTTTCTATTAGTGTAGTTTGATATTCTCCTAACCAAATTTCTGAACCGAATTCGAGCTTAGATCTGACTAGAGTGAAATACAAAATCTTTATAGTTTCTAAGTTAGTAAATTTTGATGCCTGCCTTACTATGAAGCCTAACAAACGGTTTGCTGCTTTAGTTATATTTCTCACATGATTTGAAAAAGATAGCGTATGGTCATATGTAATTCCCAGGTCTTTCATCTCTCTAACACTTTGTAATTCCTCATCTTGCATCATATAATCGAATATTATTGGATCTCTCAGCTTTGTTATACTCTCATGACACTGCATTTTCTGAGATTGAAAGATAGTTTATTTTTACGGCTCCACTCACAAACACATTCTAAGTCTTTTTGCAACATAACACAATCTCTAATAGTGTCAATTTTTTTAAAAATTTTCAGATCATCTGCAAATAGTAAACAACTCGAGTACCTGAAAATTCTACAATTCTTGGTCCATACGGCATTACTGCCGAATTTCGATTTTGTTGCTAGTAGAAGTTTATATGATGCATGTGCTAACTCCTCGTTGATGAATATTTTAGAACCTTTCAACATAGTTCTCATTTGAAAAACTTCATTTCTCTTCAAAAGTGATACGAAAGTAACAATGATGGGTCTTGGCTTCGCTAGCTTTTCATCCTTCCTCCCAATCCTGAATACATTGTATATTTTAAATAGTGAGCACTTAATTTTCATTCCATCATTGAACAAAGTTAGTACTTTAGTCAGTGTGTTTTCATTTTCTTCTTCCATCATTCCTACAAGCCTCAATTGATTTTCCGTATAATTTCTTCCTGTTCCTACTTGCTTTCTCTCTAATTCATCTAACTTATTCTTATTCTGCGTCATCAAATTCTCCGAGAGTGATAATTTTGTATAAATATCAGTGAATTTTGACTCACTTTTTTCTTGGCTCCTTTCTAGATCTGTTATCGTTATTTTCAAATATTCTACTGAACCTTCTAAATTTGATAGTTTCGACACTATTCCATTCATATTTTCCTCCATTTTGTCGATTTTCTTTTCCAGTCTTTCTATTCCTTCAGTGGACTTCTCTGTAATTTTAGGTACTAGTTTGTTTAGTATAGATTCTATCATCGATTCATCCATACTTGTGACACTTCCACTCCTAGTTCTCTGACTCAGACTCATTTTCTTATATTATTTAGTTACTACGATGAATAATAGCAACTGGCAACACTGCAGGAGAATACTTCGTGTTATCCAATATTTCGGAAAAATGTCGCTTTCTATCGCACTACTTATGATTTATTTACTCGTTTATGACACAATTCAACCAAATTCGTTTTCTGTTTCGACGATTTACCACTGAAAATGCGAAACAAACTGAGAGCTCTCACAGACGATGTTTACTGTGCAGCCATACTTGTAATAAGCTTCATTCACTTCTCTGGAATACCGTAGACACGTTGACGATCTGGCTCTATTTTATTTTTATTTATATTTCTATTATTATTAATATTCGTATATATACGTATCGAGGCACATGCTGCACACAGTGGAGCATGAAATTTCAGCTTTTCATATTGTCCCCTACATTCAGTTGAACATCGGCAAAAGATGCTGTTCAGTATCGCTTCAGGTGCTACTGGATCATTCGTTGTCACTGGGATGAGCGATCCATCCCGATACTGTTTTTTGTTCTCGAAAGTCGAAACCTCCAACTTTCATACTTGCAAGGGAAATGTTTCTCAGAAATCTGTTCTATCATTCAATCACTAGCAATACCAGTAAAACGAACTCGACAGCACATTATTTCGTCTTCAACCTTGAACTAGGTCGAACAACGCTTTATACGAAAACTCAGTCATTGTTTATAGATAGCCTCTTATTCAAGTGAAAAACTCACTTAGCCCATAGGTATTCATTTCATGAAACGCCAGGAAATAGTGAGACATTGAACATGGATTTCATACCCATAAACTCTATTTTTGTTACTTATCGATATTTTCATCCATTGTATCCTAAAAACTATTCATTCTAGACAAAACACGAATGAAAACTTTTTTATCGGACATTTTATGTTGTTCAATTTTGTATGATTTCAATTTTTCGCTAGAAGTTGCGATTTTCGAATTATTCAAGAACAACTTGAAAAAATGACGTACAAACACTCCTCTACCGCCCTGCTCATCCCCTATGGGTCAGGACTTCAAGTAAATTGTTCATGACACTTCCCTCTACCACTGTACAAAAATTTGTGACTACACGATTTGTTTACCCTATTCGACCTATTTTGGCGTTCGTTGTTTGAACTAATGATCGAATGTATAGTATTGATAACGCATATTTTCCTAATATGATATATGATATTATTCTTCTTGAAATTCAGACAAACCTGGTACGTATTTATATTACGATTTTCAGTAACGAGACTTCACTGACTTCATCATGACTTCACTGACTTCATCATGAATTCACTGACTTCATCGAGACTTCACTGACTTCATCAAGACTTCAGTGACTTCATCTTGACTTCACTGACTTCATCATGACTTCAGTGACTTCATCGATACTTTATCAACGTGTCCACCAGACTTCATTAGCGATTCGCCCCTCGGTCACTAACTTAGATCAGTTTTAATGGCGGCACGTTTGGATAGTCACAAAAGGGACATTTTCCTTTTCATTTTCTATTTGTTTCAACTCGTTATCACATGACGGAAGTATGTCAGGAATATTAGGAGCAAATGAATCGATGAGCCGTTGATTTGGCTCAGACTGATGAGTGGCTCAGGTAGGTTTTTGAGAGTTACCATCAAATTGGTATTGTTATATGTTCGAGAATTGTTCTAAAATTGTTCTTATCCATCATCCGGTTGCCCCCTTACGAGCAACCCTCAGAAGCTCAGAAGTCTTCAAGAGACTTGTGCGAGCAAGAAATGACGGGGGTTTTACCTTTTAACGTGTGATCCCAAACACTTTCTTAGGCCATCAGAAAATTTTCTGCGGTCGTGGTGGGAATCGAACCCACTACCGGTATTCCAATGTGGATAGAACATTGACGCTCTTATATAATTCTCTTCTCGTTATCAGATCGCGAAATCGAGTTCAAATTTATGCACAGGGAAGTGCAATTTCTTGATCATTTTGCTCAGGATAGTAATTGGCACAGGTGCCGTTCGATGAACTACAATGTGTTTACTTTCCTTTAGGACATATATCATTTCGATATCAGATGAGGGTAGAAATCTGCAGTCGGCTCTCCTACTATAACTCTGTTCATTATGTGTATATTACGGACCGGAAGTACATACACCTACATCTCATCTAGAAACAGTAATATATAGCCAGAATTAATGTATTTCATTCCTCACTTGATAATAGGTAATGCAGTTGAAATTATATTAAAGTCAATACCAAAAAAAGAGTGATTTTCCTCATTGCTGATGGATCAATATCGAATATATCTTCAACATTCAAATTTCAGATGAATGGTAAATACTGTTGATTGAGGAAGCGGTCAATCCATTTCTTTGAATGCATGAGTAACTGAGGTTTAAGTAGACTTGGATTCTGATTTGGGTATCTCTGTTCGTCAAATGGATATATAATTATATTTCAGGAAACATCTGACTTTATCTTATGTCTGGTGGTTATGGCACAGATAAAATTTTGTTGGGTACACTGCTACCAACAGTATTTGATAATGATTTATTCAGAATATCATCAATCTACCGTGCTTTCATTGGAAAACACTACATAAGCATAGTATTCGGTCGTACTCAGTGCTAGCAGTTAATCATTCAATGAGGTTTGCTGAAAGTGCGCTAGTCACGAGCCATATCATTGGTACAATTTGAGGTACAACTGTTCCGATATCAAGTAGTGGAGACATATGACCAGGGAGATAATATGGCCCGCACTAAAATATCAAGAAATTCGAAACCCTCAAACACCGCATCCCTCTTCGAGAAACTGACTAGTTCAGTTTAGTGGAGATGATGACAACACAACCTGGAGGGAAAATCTATGACTTTTTTCCCTTGTATAATAAATAAGTATCATAGAAGATTTTCATCTCGAAAAAAATTTTTCTTCAAGCTGTTTAAGACCTGCTACAAAAATGTGACTCACCCTCTGTATATACTGGACATTCACCGAAGTCTTTTAAAGTTAATGAATATGACCTAGCTTATGACTTAGTTATGGCAAGACACATCTCGTTTGTGTTTTTCAATTGCAAGGACAGTTTTGTTGAAGAAGTGTGTGATTCATAGTGTGAAGGTAAGATAGCGGTACCAGTAAATTAACAACTTGTTGACCAGTCATTTTTATTATATAAGTAGAAGAAGATAAACAATTTCTTCGAAAACAAACGCACCTGACAAAGTTGACAAAAGTATTGGACTAGACTCTAGTTAATAACTTCTTCAGTACCCCAGTACATACTATCACCTTCCCAATTTTGAATGGGAACCGAGATGGGAACAGAATTTCTCATCCAAAACTTATTTTGATAGTAACACATTTTTCCAAGTCATTATTGTGTATTAATTATATGATATCGCCTTTGAAAATGGTGCCATACTATGTTTTTTGGCGCTACCAACTAGAAGCTGATTTTAATGCCTATTCCCTTCAGTCGATAAAAATAATTCATCCGTAGATAATGCCAATCATTACTTAATGATGAGAACATAGGTAGTTATTGATTGTTGCCTTTTCAGAATTGATAAAAGTATCAAATATTGTCTCGTGGCAAATATTTCTTTTTGAAGAAAAACAATTGACTATTTAAAACTACGAGGAATTTGATGGCTCTTTTTTGAACTCCTTCAAGGCGATTGATGTCCTGTCTGAGTATGGGAGTCAAGTCCTGGAATGATTTCTTTATCATATGTAATATTCGGTTGGCCCTACTTACGACTTTGGCAACGTTCGCACTCCAGCATAGGTTTTTAGTGCAGCCAAGGTCATTTCGCTGAGTCACTGGTGTTAAGTTGGCGTCGTTAATAGAGTAAGAACGTTCAGGGTTTCCTTTTCCAAGATGTAGGATAGAGCATTCAGCCTGATTCAGGAGAATCAGCCACTTAGAGCACCAGTCAGTAATGGCATCTGGGTCATCCTAGAGGGTGGGTAGAGGAGCAGAGATCGTCTGCATATTTTTTCATGTTCGGGTTCCCACGAAAATGAATATCCTGTAATGTTCAGAGAACATCGTGAGAACCAAGAGAAATGAGGTAGGAATTGGTGTTATTCTTGAATTTCTGGAGGTTATATGCCACGGGGAACACCTCCCTTGGCAATATGTTCCAGAGCCTCGCTGTTCGTTGGATGAACGAGTCTTTGAAAAGAGATATTCTGCAGGTCATCAAAGTGGCCACGAAGGAAAGTGGAGCCTCAACTCGACGGGTTAATCTCGCGGGGACTGCCAAAGGAGAAACAATTGTTGATATTTCAGAAGGGCATCGTCCATGAAATAGAGCCAGATCGCCAACTTCTCTACGGTGTTCCAGAGAAGTGAGTGAGTTTGTGAGCGAGGCATCACCCACGAGACGAATTGACCTTTTTTGGACAGAATCCAACAGTTTCTGGGTATGTTTGGGTGCTGCACTCCAGATATGAAAGCAGTATTCCAGGACAGGTCATATTTGTGCCTTAGAGATCATAAACAGCTGACTGGAAGGGAAATAGCTCCTGGCACGAAACAGAAAACCAAGTTTTGAGGATGCACTTTCAGCAATTGATCTCACGTGATCATCCCAGGAAAGGTTATTGCTGATAGTAATACCAGGCATCGAAATGGATGTCTTCAAAGGTATGGTTTATCCTGACAAGCTTATGTTGGGCACAGTGAGATCGGCATTTCTAGAAAAAAGGCATGATTGTGTTTTGTTTGCATTGAAATCTACCAAGTTATTGGATCCCCATTCGAGAATTTTTGTTGCCAAGTCCATATTTATGTTGTCGACATTTCTCCCTCGCTCGTTTCTGATTTGCCTGGCTGGTGTTGGAGCCCTGAGAGAGAAGGCGGTATGGAGGGTACTATCATCCGCGAAGCTAATACTGGGCATGAAGTTGCTTCCAACAAATCGTTGATATCGAGTAGAAATAGTGTTGGTGCTAGAATTGATCCTTGCGGAACACCAGCATTTACGATAAGAGAGTCAGATGAAACTATATGACAGTGCCATGGATAGGCAATTTCGCGTATGGTCGGATACATACACAAAGAACAAAATGGGCCCTAAAACAGAGCCTTGCGGAACCACTCAGAACGGCGCGTGACTCAGAAGAGCTATTACCTACTCAAATAATCACTCGATCCACTTCAAGAGATTGTCCCACATCCCGTAAAGTTCAAGCTTGTAAATTAGGCGATAAATTTGCACTTCATCAAAAGCTCGCGAAAAGTCCAGGTACTTCACATCAGCGTGTTCACTATTATCATGATAAGTGGTCCATGCGTTGACAGCAGGAAGGAGATTTGTGACAACGGGACGAGTTGAAAAAATATTGTACGTAACTAGTAAGAAAACGCTTCATTTTGTGTATACAAGGTGTCCCAAAATTGCTGATTCATTCATTTTATTACTCTTGTAAATATTTCATATTTTGCATAGTTCCGAGGAAATATACTTGGAATATCTGTTAGCCTTATTCAAGAAAACATAATTTTGCCTACGGAAGTATGCGTAATACGAAATCTCCACAAGAGTGACGAACGGAAAATAATTAATCAGTCTTTTCGCTTAAAAAATTTGAGAATCGTATTGTCACCCCTAAGAGTGTTCTGAAAGAAATGAAAAAATGTAAGGATGTGAGGGTGATTTCAACCCTTTTACAATTTTATTTTAGCTTCTTTGATTACCGAAAGGCGCGTTCTTCGCCTTTCGGTAATCTAAAATGCAATTTTGTCAAATCTGATCCAATTTGTTTCACTCATTTCTGAATAGTGTACGAAGCTTTGTGTCCCAGCAATTTTGGGACACCCTCTATATCTATTGTTTTCATTGCCCCTATCTCGGGTTTCTCCACGCTGTTATGTTAGTTCGATATGATTTCTCTCTATTAGGTGGAAATGATTCATGGTTTGTCACTAAATCTGTCGAAAAATTTATATCTACTCCATTAGAGAGCCAATAGTAAAATCTCGAACACAGTGATATTTGGGAGCAAATCATCTGTATTGTCCTTATTGAAATAAAACTCGTCTTCCTTGATTGTGGTTATCATCAGACGTTCAACCTATTCACAACATTTCATATAATTTCATAAAACAAAAAATACTATTATTAGTACATGTTACATTCGGATCCAGGACAATAATACATTTTCTAGGGCAACCATTGTTCACTGATCGATTTGCTGAGAAGCTATACTTGAACTATACGTGAATATAGTCAGTGTCTTACTTGGCTAGCTAGCAAACATTCATCAATTTACTTTCAATAGCTACATTGATCGAATATCCATATTATCACGATTTTTGAGGACTTGATTATAATGTATTAGAATTCATCCATGGAGCACACGCACCAATAATGAAAATAATACCTACATCAATATGGATATGGATTATGGAATGAATTTATATTTTATGAAAACGGTTATACTTCACTATGAAAATATTAATGAATCATCAGAAAGTGGATCACGAAGTGAAAAGAAATTATAAAAAAGTGTGATAAACACGTATCGTATATAGTACCCACTTAATCCATTTCCGTTCATTAGTTTGATTAGGTAAATATACCGAGCCACTCACGCACTTTAATTAATTTTTTTTTTTTCATCATTATAGGATTTCATATGCAGTTTTGTTTATAAATATCTATACTTCGCTGAATCTCCCACTAGGAGAAAATACCTTCTCCAAAAACTCATCATTACTATTTACTATTTAGTAGAGAATGTTCATTCAATTCTTCGAAAGATCAAGGACAAATGGATATCGATATTGAAAGTATTATTGGATTAGCGACAACATTAACCCAACGGGTAATATTTTCAATGTCAAGATTTCTTTATCCTTGAGCTTGCTTGATGAATTGCATAAACATTATGTAATTAGTAGCAAGTCTGAGACCATAACCTTTCAAAGGTATTTATCTGTGTTGTGTGTCTGCTGTTTGAAATCGTAGCACTTTCTTGATGAAAGTGACGTCGTCAATGAATACGATTGATTCTGATGGTTCAAATTCGAAAGATGGGTGCGGCATCTTATACAAGTACAGAAGTGGAGAAAAGTCATCAATCTCGTCATCAATTGACTATTCTCAACATTACAGGTTGGAAGGTGATCAACAGAAAAAAAAATAACCTCGCTGAATTCCGAGCTGAATTCCCTCCTGAATCTAGTATGGTGATTATCATGATATCGATGATTTCCTGTTCAGTATAGTACCTCATATTTTGTATGCAGGTATAGGTGGTATATATTTTTATTTAAAAAATTATCAAAACATATGTATTCTTTCTTCTCGAGCGGTCTGATACCTCAAAATGTTAGAACCTGAATTGTTCCATCATATCTCTTCTACTTCTTCTTCGAAGCACTGGTGGGCGGGTGAACCCCCTGCACGTGGGCCTCCTTATTCGGGCCCATTGTGCGCCCACATGTTACGACATTCAGCTGGGTATGCCGACTGCCTTGGAGAAGTTCAGCAGCTTCCTCAGCTGAATCTCTTTTACGTCCTCTGGCCTCAAAATTATGTTGCCAAGGACAGCCCTCCTCTGACATGTGAGGACATGTGATGAAGTTTCGTCATCTTCCAGGCACCATCTGCAAAGGGGTCATCCTTGATCCCAATAAGCTATAGGTACCTATTGAGGTGGTTGTGCCCCGTTAGGAGCCCCACTACCATTTCAAAGTTTCGCCTGTTTAGGAATAAAACCTTTTTTGCGAGCCTCTTCGAAGGTTCCTTTATGTGGAGCTTCGATTGTCTCATTCCTGGTGTGTCCTGCCATATTTTGGGGAATTGCTTTTGCATTATATCTCATTACTCATTCAGGTACTCTTCTGCAAAGTTCTTAATTTTCCGGTGTTCGAAATTATGCCTTGGATTTCTTGAAATGCTTTGAAATCCCTTGAAATGCCATGAAATATCTTGAAATGCCATGAAATGCCTTGTAATGCTTCGAAATGTTTTGAAATGACATGAAATAAAATGTAATGCCATTTCTGAAATATCATGTAATGCCTACTTTGAAATTCCTTTGAATGTCATGAAATTCCTTGGAATGCCATGAAATATCTTGAAACGCCATGAAATGTCTTGAAATGTCTTGAAATGCTTCGAAAAATTTTGAAATGACATGAAATGAAATGAAATCCATTTCTGAAATAGCATAAAATGCCTTGAAATCCTTGAAATACTTTGAAATTCCTTTAAATGGTGCCATGAAATTCTTTGAAATGCATTAAATTCCTTGAAATGCCATGAAATGCCTCGAAATGCATTGAAATGTTTTGAAATATTTTGAAATGACATGAAATAAAAATGAAATGCTATAAGGAAATGGTACAAAATGTTCTGAAACCGTTGGAATGCTTCGAAATACCTTCAAAGTCATGAAATGAAATGGAATACTTGAAATATCACAAAATGGTTTGGAATGCTGATGTATAGTGATATGTCACCAAATGGCTTGAAATGCATTTGAATGGCTTGAAATGTAATGAAATGTCAGAATGAAATGCTCCAGATACCTACCAATCATGTATGGAAATGGGTCAAATGGATGAAATACTTACAAAATGGATGAAATGCTTATGAAATGCATGAAATGCGGAAATGCTTGGGATACTTTTTTACTAGTGGTAACCCCCTTGAAATTATGAAATAATGAAAAATTTTGAGGGACATCTGTTGTACAACCATCGATCCAACATTTTTAGCAAATGAACACTCTTGAAATTTGTTCAACCTCATTGATGACCAGTAAATGATAATTTCTATATGATATATTATTATATATATTTCCTCTTGAGAAATTTGAATTTATGTAACTGACAACAGACATGGCTCACATTAATAATTCACTTCGGATGATTTTGAAAAATACATTGGTTGCGCTTGAGATGAACACAGAGACAGGAATTGTTTCTTCTATTATCCCATCACGATAGACATTGCCTGAATTCCGGATGACAATTGTATGGATGACTTGCCGGTCGTGGGTTCAAATCACCGACTGCAGACAGGCGAGGCCTTCGTCATTCCTTCCTTCTTGAATACTTCTGAAGATTGCTCGTGAGGGGGCAACTGAACCCAATGACGAATAGATTTTAGAACAATAATGTTTCATGAAGGGGATAGGGCAAGAGAAAGACCCAACAAAGCATTCACTGACCTTGAGTATTCGGTACCTATACGGTAAACGAACTTGATGAGTGAAAAGGAAACGCAATCACTGTCTCTTGTGGCTAACATGCTAACTGGCCACTGTTACTTAAAGTAGTATTGGCTTCGAATGCGGACCAGTTTTTTTATCTCTTGGAGCTCACGAAAGAAAATTCCTATTAGTTTCCAAGAACATCATGCGAACTTAGGAAGGATTGAGAGACTAGATAGATGTTTGAATTTTTATGAAATTTTTAAGGTTATAAGTTCTTGAGCATACTTCTATTGGAAAAAAATGCCAAAGCTTTGCCGCTCTACGGACGAACGAGTGTTGGTTAAGTGTTGTTCGATATATTTCAAGGTTGTCAGGCCTGTCGAGTTCGTCTGACTCGTATGGCTAGTGATGGAATGATAGGGGAAATTTCTGAGGAGCATTTCCCTATATAGAAGTATCTATAGAAAAGCGAAAGGTCGCGGACTTTTCTACGGTGTTCTACGGTGGGGTCAAAGGATTAGTGAGTGTGGCATCACCCACCAAGCGAATGGCTCTTCTCTGGATGGAATCTAAAAGCATCAGCGTTTGTTTGGGTGCTGAACCCCATTTGTGGGAACAGTATTCTAAAACTGGCCGTATATGTGCTATGTTGATCATGAGAAGCTGTTGAGGTGTAGGGTAATTCCGGGATAGATGGCTATAAATACGGGAGAGAAGGCCATAGACAAAAATGTTCTATTGTATTCTTGAAATTGGCGCCCTTTGCCAGTCAGCTGCTTCAATTAGTCGAGTGCACACCGTTTTTCGCTTGTCGGTGGAAATAAAGAGTCAATCTGAGAGTTTTCTTTTGTTTTTTATATCTGTTTCGGGTGGAATCAGATATAACGATGCTTTAGGATTCGACATAACCTCAAATTGACATTCCAATTGAAACGTAGGACACAAAATTCAAGTGGGCTATCTCTCCCTGAAGATCGGAAGAGTTGGCCATACTTCCATACTGGAAAGAAATCAGTTAACAACAAGAAGAGGAGGAGAGTGGAATCTTCAAGTAGTGAAGAAGAAAATTCATAAATCGATCTAGAAAGTGATGAATGTGGAAGTGAAGACTTCGATGAAAATTTGTGCATAGGATGTGGAGAAGATTATGAGCAAACTAAAAGAATAGATGACTGGATAAAATGTGTGAGTTGCTTGCGGTGGTTGCATGAAAATTGTACTTTCTATGGCGACTTCTGCCAGACGTGTGGAAAACTTGATAATAAGTCAAAAAATTCCAAGAAGAATTGATATCAGCTGTTTATTTGTCTCAGATACCATATGGGACATCACTCCCGGATGACTCGAGAGAGATGACCATACCACGCATTTTCAAGAACCGTCTACAACGTTCATATTTCTTTATCATTCCCAATTTTATAGACGCCACATTGTCTAAGTGTACCTATGTTCTCACTAGAGCAATAAATATCTTTCGAGAATCAAATCTTATGGTGTTTTCCAGAACGATATAAAAAGTATAGCCATCTACCCTGCAATTACCCTAGAGTAGATTTTCGCACGGAATAAAAATTCGAGTTTTTGTGATGCAGCTTCGCGATGGATCGAACATGATTATTCCATGAGAGAGTATTGCTGATGGAAATAGCGGTCTTAGATATAATGGTTTTGGTGAGAATGGTGGTACCAGACATTGTCATATCAGGCATACTGGTTGCCTTTCTAGAGAAAATACAAACTTGAGTTTTGGTTGCGTTGAATTCAACTAGGTTGTTGGTTCCCCATCAGGGTGCAATTTCATCAAGATCATCAATGACAGCGTTGACGAACTAATTTGCTGTTTTCGTGAGGAGAAGAAGAAACGAAGAACCTTGCTTATGTGTTCGAGCATTAGGAAACTCTAATCCCAGAAAATGCCTTGGTATACATCAGGTTATTGAACGTCATTCAAGGAAATAAGAGAAGGCACCTACCTGTTCAGTAAATATTCGATGCAGGTAGAATTAATACAAGGGTGTTCGGAATATGGAAAACCTGTATCTTTCAGTCAGCACACAGAAAAATTACAAGATTATTTCCACTATATACCTTTCTTTCCATTCAATTTTCCAAGTTTCTTAGCTGGTGGATGTTATGAGAAGACGTTTAATCAGAGTGTGTAATATGTCTTGACACTGAGTTCACGGAAAATCAAAAAGGATTTCTGTTGAGAAATAATTTTCTGCTCGAAGTACTTATAACGAATAGAAGATTAAACTTTGGTATTCTCGGTGCTGGGGTCTCGCAGCTCGCAGACACTTTAATGAAATGTAGTTTTAGTTTGTTCGAAGGAAGTCTAGAGAGTATTGCGACCTATATTATGAAGTTATCGAACTCATTTTTTGTTCTGGATACTTAATTCTCCCATTTCCATAATTTCTCAGGTGCATTCTCATGAGTAGCGCAGGTTGATTAGATATACAGGGCGTACTTTTGAAACTTTTCAATGCGAATATCTCGCGAATCTATGTTCGCGAAATAGAAAAGTTAGGAAAACTTCATATGGCACAAATGTCAAATTGCACTACCTCTTCAGTTATATCTCAAATAATAGGTCTTATTCAGATGTATTCAACTGTACACAATTTTTTTCCAAACAACACAGGGTTACACAAAAACATTTTCGAATAAATAAATTGCAATGTGTTAAAATAATATAAACTGGAATACATGTTGGCCATCTAATGAAATGAAATTTCAAATCAATAACAAGAATGGAATCTGAAAATCAATTGTGTACTATCGATTTTTTTCATGTTCTGGTTTCCTAGAAAAGGGATATCCTGTAATGTTCAGAGAACATCGTGAGAGCGAAGGCAAATGAGGTAGGAATTGGTGTTCTTCTTAAATTTCTGGCGGTTATATGCCTCGGGGAACACCTGTCTTGGCAATGTGTCAGAGCCTCGCTGTTCGTTGAATGCACGAGTCTTTGGAAAGAGACGTTCCACAGGTCTCCAAAGTGACCACGAATGGGTGCGAAGCCTCAACTCGACGGGTTAATCTCGCGGGTACTGCCAAGGGAGGAACAATTGTTGATATTTCAGAAGAGCATCGTCCATGGAAATATCTATAAAATAGAGTCTGGTCGCCAATTTTTCTACGGTGTTCCAGAGAAGTAAGTGAGTTTGTGAGCGAGGCATCACCCACGAGACGAATTGTCCTTTTCCGACAGAATCCAACAGTTTCAGGGTATGTTTGTGTGCTGCACTTCAAATATGGGTATCAGTATACCAGGACAGGTTGGATCTGTGCCTTAGATCATAAGCAGCTGACTGGAAGTGGAATAGCTCTTGGCCCGAAACAAAAAATCAAGTTTTTGGGATGCACTTTTACCAACTGATTTCACGTGATTTTTCCAAGAAAGCTGATAGTAATAACGCGCGTCGAAATAGATGTCTTCAAAGGTATGGTTACTCCTGACAAGCTTATGTTGGGCACAGTATGATCGGCTTTTCTAGGGAAAAGGTATGCTTGTGTTTTGTTTGCATCGATGTTTAAAACTGAATGGAATGCATTTTTTTATTTATTCGGAATGTGTGACCTTTCATTTGAGGTATCACATGCAAATGAGGTGGTGCCATTTAACATTTTAAAGTGGGGTCGATACTCGTTTCTTCACTGAAATATGGTGGTTCTAGGTCCACCTAACTCTTTAATAACGATTGTGCCCAACGGCATTTTCAAATGTATACCCTGTATGTACAGGGTGTCCATAAAGTCACACCTACCCCTAGTTAATAATTGAACGAGTAGGACTTGCTCCTAGGGGGTAGTACATTATGAACATACTAATAATTCAGTGATTCGAGTCATGAAATATGAAACTGATAACTTTTTTTTATCTCTTGGAGCACACGAAAGGAAAAACCTATGATGTTCAGAGAACATCGTGCGTAACTAGGGAGGATAGAGAGATGAGGTAGGTGTTGGAAATCGTTTGGACTTTTAGAGGTTATAAGTTCTTGAGAATACTTCCATTGGCAAAGAATTCCAAAGTTTTGCCATTCTATAGACAAACGAGTTTCGGTCGAGTGTTGTTCAACATATTTCAACTAGTGATTTTGATATAAAATTATTGATGAAGAATTTTTCTGACAAAATTATACCTCGATCGAAAATTTCTGAGAAGAATAATATTCCCATATCGCTGAGATCTTTGAATAGTTCAAAATCAATATGATCGCCTTTTTCCAGGATCTATGAATGCTTCTACTTTTCTGAAATATGTCGTGTTACGAAGCATAAACTAAGGAACAATTTCGAAAGGGATAATTTAACATCTATTCCCAGAGTATCCATACCCATAGTACAATAATCATTTCATTTTCCTCATTTCTTTCTTTCCTTCTATACTGAATATTATGGGGCAATATTCTGGACTATGGAGAAGAATGAAAAAGGATACGGTTAGGGAACGGAAATGACATATTCTCGAGTATAACACAAATGAAAAATGTAGTTGAACGATGAATGAATATGACTATTCCACTCTTAGTCTCTAGAATCAATCAGAATCGGCAATTTTCACAGATTCTTTCGTATCACAGCGATATTTTTTTGTTCACCAACTTCAATCGGACTTACTCTACCAATACAGAAGCCGAATCGAACCACACGATCTTGGAAGCCAGAATGATGGATGCATTGTAAGCAACTCTCGCGAGCCGCTCGTTCATTGTCTCAATCATGGAAAACAATTCGTGAAACTATTTTTCCTGGATACATTCGTCGACTGGCATACTTCATCTTGCTGCTCCAATTTTCCTCATAACATTGTTACAAATTATTACGCAACAAGCTGTCGTTACAATCCGAATATTTTTGGCAAAATAGTATCACTTGTGGTATTACATATGAGAAAAATTTCCGATGTACCTACATGCATACTGATAAAATTGAAGGGTAGATCAGAATTTATGTTAGACTGGTGAAATCGCTCGTTGTTAATTCGAATGTTAGCAAATCATTTCCTTATTGTCGGGCAACAGTGTTGAATTCATCATGAAATTGGAATAGGATATGAGGCAGGAAAGCTGAAAATCAATGTTACTCAGAAACTTCGATCAAATATTGAAATGCCAGCTAGGTTACAATACCTAAAATGGCTAAATTGCATTATTACAACTTTACACCATCGAAATCTTCAATTATTCACAGAATATCTCCATATATACTCATTATGCCGCAAATAATTATTCCTCCGATACTTCGAAATTTGAAAAATAATAATAATGAATAATTTGATAATTTGTCAATTTCGAAGTTAAATCTCTGGTTAGATCTAGCTTGATCCATGGATCCAGCGTTAGGATCCAACATCACAATGTCCCAAACATACCAGTCGAATATTCATAATGTCAATATCATCCTTTATTATATACACTCAAAGATATTATTGAACATGATTCATACAATGCCAGAATAATTCGCATTCGTCAAGATGCTCGTTTTTTTAAAAAACACATATTCGTTAGTGATATAATGAAGTGGCCTACCTGATTTGATGTACAAACCAGAACTGTTATTGTTTTCACAAAAATGTCTGAATTAATTAATATTGCATTAAAAATGTACCTTATAATTCAGAAAAATGATAAAATGCTCCAGTATTCAACATTGTTTCATCAAACTTGTTGTGAAAACATGTATTAAAAAGAAACAACCAAAATGAACACCAATGTTTTCTTTGAACCGCTCTCCTGAAAAGTTGTAAATATCGAGATAGACCCCTTCGTTGTTGTTTTTGTTGTTAATAATTGAAGCAGATTGAGCCTGAAACAGTATTCAATCATATATCATATTAATAAAGATAATACATAAGCTGAACTATGCATATTTCATATGCCAGAAAAGCCTGACTCCTGAGGTGGATGTTATATTTGTAACTCAGTGATATCATGAGAGTTGTTGAAAATGAATCAGTTTTTGTTTATTGAAACCAATTAACATTTAGTTGGCGCCCGTGGTGAAATATATGACAATCAGCAGTGGCGTAACTATACCGTTCGAGGCCCGTGGCAAATTCATTGGATTCCCCCCCCATCTCTAATATGAAGAAGCTGAACCAACAATGATAGTATTTTTCATTTTATATTATACTTATTCATACACTTCAACTTGTGAGAGTTCAATAATAAATCACTATGTGTCATGTGAAGTACACTGAGGAAAATTGTGCTATTAGAGTTTATGCTGAGATATTTCTTGCTACCATTACAAGAAATCATATTACCGTTATACATTTTCGAATAGAAGCAGCACCTTGAAATCCTATGAAAGCAATAACGACTGAAAGTGAATTTCCTGCCATAGGAAGGTATACTGCTGTCGCTATCAGGCAGTCACTCTGGGACAGAATGATTTTTTTAATAAATGTCTAGCTGAACTACTGCTAGTGAGTTATATGCTTGTAGCTGGAGGTTCATCGCATAGAACTGCACTCACTACTAATAATACAACTGTCAGTCTGCCACGAAAATAATATTTGACGAATCATAGAAATCATCCATTTTTCTCAAAGTGGTTCAATTGATTTTAAAGAAAAACAATGAAAATCCCAAAGTCTGTCGACCACAAAATCATTTAATAAGCGACGTGTTACTAGTTTCGGCCACAGGCCATCATCAGACACAAAATTGATGCAATATAATTATGAGTACCTTATAACATATTGAGAAAAAATATTAAAATTGAAAAGCTAAGTCCAAAAAATTCAGTTGACAGTCCAGCATATTCAAGTGGTTTTTTAATCTGGAGAATGTCCAGTAAAACCAAATTAAAATTGGGTTATTGGCGAAGTACATCAGAAAATAATTATTCAAAAATTCTCTCACGTGAGATTCATCAAGATGAATTTTCAGATGTACTTCGCCAATAACCCAATTTTAATTTGGTTTTACTGGACATTCTCCAGATTAAAAAACCACTTGAATATGCTGGACTGTCAACTGAATTTTTTGGACTTAGCTTTTCAATTTTAATATTTTTTCTCAATATGTTATAAGGTACTCATAATTATATTACATCAATTTTGTGTCTGATGATGGCCTGTGGCCGAAACTAGTAACACGTCGCTTATTAAATGATTTTGTGGTCGACAGACTTTGGGATTTTCATTGTTTATCTTTAATATTTGACGAACCTACTTGGAGTTATTTAGCGCATACTTATCGTTATTCTATATTTTGCTGATTTGTCCCCCCATATATAAGCATTTGTTAGACATCTTGCTTGATCAATCATGCACAGTTGGGCTCTTGATGCAAACCCATGTACAGGACGACAATCTTGACGACACGACAGTTACGAATATTTCCCCTCTTGAATTCAATTCATTATTTAAAATCTGAATCTGAATATGAAATGGAAATATTTTCGAACAAAAAAAAATCTTCTGTGTCCCTTTCAGTGCTTTCGTAGATCTGAGTGCTTCAGTTATTACCAGGAGTGATGGAATGATAAAGGTGAGTTTTGTCGAAATTCAAATATTTTACATTCAACATTTCCCTCTTTTTGGTACCATTTAACTTTGAAATTGTCCGATATGTTCCAGAGCTTCTTTATAGAATGTATGGTCTAAAAATGTATTGAGAGCAAAAATGTTCAGGACCTGACATTATTTGAATGATTCAACTGGTAACATTTTGTTTTCCTGCACGGATCTGTAATAACTTTCGAAATACAATGGTTCCAGAAAGTTTCAGAAAAATTTCTTATTTTCATTAATTACTCAAAAACCTCTTGTTCTCCCTGAGAGTGCATGAATCCACTGATCTATTGAATTTCAAAGATCATTGGTCCGAAATTTTCTTCAGGAATCAATAAATTGCTATTCATTCCAAACATCAGGGAAATTATGGGAAGTGAAATTGGATATCAGTCAAAATTTCACCATTCTTGATGACAACACTCCTGGAAAATAACTGAATAACTACAGCAAGAAGGTCATGGAACTATCAATATTCTATATGATCACCCATCAAGAGTAGCAAAGTTCCCTATACCTACGATTATAACATTGCCCTACTCCCATTATTAGATGCACTCATAGCGGTAGCAAAGTCAGGTACCTACTAAAGAAACATCGTCTAATAAAAATATACAGATGCACTCGCTAGTGGTAGCAAGGTTCTATATCTAATAATCGTAGGTGGGTTATAATCAGTAAAGTTGACTTTATAATCACAGGTGATGACTCGTTTGTCCCTTATGCTATCAGAGTTTCTTGCTGGGGTTATTCGATTTCTGACTATGGTTAATAGGAATTTTCCCCAGTGTAGGTACATACGAATTTTATGATCATATGATCATAATTACTTGATTTTCTAACTTTAAATTGAAGGAACCTACTTAATTTAATGGTAATTTTGAACAGAAATCACAATTGTAGTTTGAATACACAATTTATTTTTTTCCTTCATCATTAATGAGTCGACAAAATACCAAATGTGCGATAATAAATGTTGGCAGTAGGGATTCTTCTCTGACTGGGGGCCCCTTCCGGCTAGGGGGCCATTGCATTTTGCCGTCTTGCCACCCACAATTATCAAATGGTGATCCAAAAACTTGGTAGATTTCAATGCACACAAAACACAAGTATGCTTTTTCTCTAGAAAAGCCGATCTCACTGTGCCCAACATAAGCTTGTCAGGAGTAACCATACCTTTGAAGACCTCCATTTCGATGCTTGGTATTACTATCTGCAATAGCCTTTCTTGGGAAAATCACGTGAGATCAATTGCTAAAAGTGCATCCCAAAAACTTGGGTTTCTGTTTCGGGCCAGGAGCTATTCCACTTTCAGTCAGCTGCTTATGATCTATAAGGCACAGATCCGACCTGTGGAATACTGTTGGATTCTGTCCAAAAAAGGGCAATTTGTCTCGTGGGTGATGCCTCGCTCACAAACTCACTCACTTCTCTGGACCACCGTAGGAAAGTTGGCGATCTGGCTCTATTTTATAGATAGTTTCATGGACGATGCTCTTCTCAAATATCAACAATTATTGTTCCTCCCTTGGCAGTCCCGCGAGATTAACCCGTCGAGTTGAGGCTTCGCACCCCTTCGTGGTCACTTTGGAGACCTGCAGAACATCTCAGATCTCATTCCAAAGACTCGTTCATCCAACGAACAGGGAGCCTCTCCCCTTTTCGTGGGATCCAGACCATAAAAAAAAACTTTTAGTTACGCCACTGAATATCAGCTTACTTCTCCGGCAAGTTCTATTGATTAGAAAAAAAATACCTATTTCTCCTCCTGTAGTGATGTGTTTTCAACTTTTCTAGGGCCTGATGAATATCGTGCTGTATCGAATAAAATACTCTTTGATTATTGAAAGTCTCAAACATTTATTCTTATATTCTCTCATTGTTTCAGAACAATTGACATCTCAGGTAGAAATCCATATTGTCCCAAAGTGGAGTGCAATTAATTTTAGTTCGAATACTTTATGTTCACAGTTCAAGATTTATTACGAATATACATAAAACGCGACCTGGATCCTGGATTGAATGATATAGCCGAATGGTATAGCCTAACAACATCAGAAACACTGAATAATTAATTCCTCTGGATTTTCTTAGAGAAACATCTGCTTGTTATTTCTGAACACGATGCAATTACTCAGAAAGAAAAAAATAAGACGTCTCTGCCAGAATAATTCTTATACTACATTATAGTCTGTTCTTCCAGAGAATTAGTTAATCAGTGTGAAGTGGGATTTTCTAAAAATTTCATTTGTTTATTTTCAGTGCACATGTGCGTTGAATAACAAAGCCAGTTTGTTTGGGGAACATCTTGTTTTTGCGTAGATTAGCCAATTTCTTTTGTAATTTCTAGTCGTTTCAATCTCCAATGTTTTTCAGCTTTTTTGCAATGTTCAATCAGTACAATTGTTTAGTTCAAATTGTGATAACAATCAGAAACGTACCACAGTTACAGGCTGTGAAAGAACTCTTCGATAAGTTTATTTGCCATGGGGACACTTTTTAACGCAAAAAGCATTATGAAGCAATTGAAGTTTTGCAAAACCTTGTCGTACTTCATCACAAATTGCTTTTATTTACAACTATATGTATATGTAATGACATCATTACTGAAGTTCAAAAAGTTTGAATCTGACGTATTATCTACTTTTGCTTCCCACCCACGGTTGGAAAATTTCCCACCCTAACACAATTACTTTTCTATGGATGTATCTGTATTTTTATTGTTGATGTTTAAGAAAAAGTTGAGAAAAATATGAATTTTCCGAATTTTTGTTTGAAAGATTACAGTTGTGAATAAAATAGCATTCAAACCTCGCAGGTTTGCACATTGAAAACAATATTCGCAGTGACCCGTTTTTTTTATTTTCCTATATGTTATACCTCGACACCGTGCGCAAAATAGTGTGCGAAATACATATATCGCGCACTGCATGTAAACTATATGACATTTTTGTATTTCAACCTTTATTGTCTTCGATCATACAAAATTCCAAGAAATCATGCATTTCTAAATGTTTAACTATAATCCAGGATTTTTAAGCCAGTTCAACACTATTTCTTATATTAAGCTATAAGCATAAGTATAACCCTTTTTGGAACAATAATTTTTGACGTTTGTAGGAAAAAATTTTTCTACGATTATTCTATTATTATTATTATTAAGTACCTTCTACCTACTTCGCGCATTGTTATGTAAAATATATGAGATATTTATATCTCAACTTTATGGTCCTCAATCGAGCAAACATCCACGAAATGATTTATTTCTGAATGTTCTTGGAGCGCACGAAAGGAAATTCCTATTATGTTCGTTGACCATCGTGCATACCTAGGGAGGATAGGGGGAGGCCTTTTAAGCCAGTTCAACACTATCTTTTATATCAAGCTAAGCATATTTTTTCTTTAGAACTATATTTTTTGACGTTTGTAGAAAAAATATTGTTTGCAACTCGAGCGCGAAATACTTTGCTCATCTCGACTACTTTTTTATCTCGATCACCAAAGTAGCATTTCGCATGAATTAAATTGATGCAATAGGAGTAATGTCCTGAGAAGAAGAATAGTCCATCGACCCATCCATTTTTATTTCAAAATGTAGCTGTTTGAGCAAAAGCGTTTTCACTTGGTATCCTCAGATGCCAGCTGAAACCTAACCTTCAAGATCCATATATATCCTTGTAATATAAAATAATATTGACGCCTTTTTCATGACTCTCTGACATCCAACTGAATTGACATATTCGAGATAATTCTGTCGCTTCATTGTTCACGAAATTGCGTTGCCGAACAACAGAGTCTGTCAGGACGAGTAGTATTGCTGCACGGCAACAAAATTGAGCTATCAATGAAATACAGAATTATGAGAACAAATTCAGAAGAGAGTGCTATTTTGCTAGACTATTTCACGTTCACAAAGCATAAAAAGCATTTATTATAAATGAGTGTATCATTCTGACAAGTAAAGGCGTGATTATTCAATAGGTTCATTCGGGTTCAAACTATTACGGTTCTAGAACTGTCAGGAGATTGTGCAGTAGAATCGGTCGCGTTCGGGTTGTGTGGAATGTTCTAGGACTGACTCTTTACGCGTTATGGTTTTTCCAGAATCGTCCTGAGACGGTCCTAGAACTATCCGAAACCAGTAACTGCTCTCGAGCATGAAGCGTTCAAGGATTATTTTTGGCGCATGCTCATTTCATTTAGTTTTCGATTCTGTCTGTTGTAGCGTAACGTCATAATGATATATTTTTGTTTATTCAACTGTTTATTGCTCTTTTCACTATTTTCTCAATATTATGGAGTTAGTACATTCATTTTATAGTAGTAGTTATTCATCTTTAGGTAACAGTGGTGAAGGAGTTCCTTGCTGAGGTTGCTGAAAATATTGCGCCTAATCTGATAATTCTCGAACTTTTGTTAGATAATCCGAAAAAGGGAGGATTATGTTGGGGATACTATGCCATTATATTCAGATACACAATGCATTGAACATTTCAGGTGGGTGTCGACATAGGGACAAAACATATTGAAAATCTAGCTACGAATGCTATGATGGAATATATTCACCATTCCTCCACAGAGGGCTTCCAGAGATATTGTGAATAGACTCAAAGGAGAGAAGCTTCAGAATATTATTCGAATAAAGATACAGGTTTCAAACTATTGTTTTTTTTTTCGCAAATTCTGAATAGAGGTTATGTTCTCAGAGGTTCTCTTCTGCTGCGTTCGGGTTTTCATAATTTGTGAACCGTCCTGAAACAGTCGTAGGATTCGAAACGACTGCGCACTAGTTCAGCGCAGTTCGAGAACGATCCTTGAACAGTTCTGAAATCGCAACACGAATGAACATAATGTCAAACTGACAGATTTTGTTTCGCTATCCATGGTTACATCGTTGAAAACATGAACGCTGATAGACCAATCATCAGAATGAACTGAAAGACAGCTTATGTTTTAGCGAGATTATGTGATGAGTGAAATAGTCGTCTACATATATTATACTTCGAATGTGCACGTTATATTATTATTCAAGGATGATCGTATTCTTTTGGCAAGAAGACAAACGACATTCCGCATATTGAAATTTTCGAAGAGCTTCATATTAGAATGAATAATGCCGGCTACATGGCTCCAATGCGAATATACGTGATAAATTGAATTGGTTCAGCGGCGCAACCTATCTTATTTACCAGTTCTATTCGACTCCACAAGTCCACACTGTATGTTATCCATTCATTTCCTTCTGGCGAACTTAATAATTTTCATGAAATTTTTGACATATTCTGCTACCAAAAAATAGGGAAATAATGTTCATGAAATCCTGGTCAAACATTGCTTAATTTATAGGACACTTATTAGGATAAGCTACAGTCCTTGAAAATGTACAACTATGAAGCTGGAACTGCATTGATATCTTCGAAACGGTTCGAGAAAATAGTTATTTTTGTATCTAGAGCGCGAAATGCTACTTTGGTGATCGAGATCTGATTTTTTTAACGAGGCGTAGCCGAGTTAAAAAAATAGTCGAGATGACCAAAGTATTTCGCGCTCGAGTTGCAAACAACATTTTCTCTACAAACGTCAAAAAATATAGTTCTAAATTAAAAATATGCTTAGCTTGATGTGAAAAATAGTGTTGAACTGGCTTAAAAAGCCTCCCCCTATCCTCCCTAGGTACGCACGATGTTCCACGAACATAATAGGAATTTCCTTTCGTGCGCTCCAAGAGATAAAAAAAGTTATGGTTGAACATTTAGAAATAAATGATTTCGTGGATGTTTGCTCGATTGAGGACCATTAAGTTGGAATAAAAATATCTCATATATTTTACATAACAATGCGCGAAGTAGGTACTTCGCGCACTGTTTTACTTCGCGCATTGTTATGTGCAAGGTATCATGGTAACGTAGGGAACTGAAAAAAAGTGTCACTTCGCAATTTGTTATCAATACGCGAACCTTGTCATTTTTTGACGTTTGTAGAAAAAAGTATTTTATATACCTAATTCACTAATTCTTTCATGGTTCTAATGAGATGGCGTAACATTATTTTCAGGGGTGTGTTAAATGGAGAAAGAGTTTGGTTTAGACCACCCCAATTTTTTTATGCGTTTTGTTTCGGATTTGTCGCACAAAAAAGTTACTCTTATTGAACCCATACTGGAAAAAATAATGAGATAATTCAATCATCAGTTTATAATAAACATTTTCATTTTTGATGAATACAATTCTCAACTTCAGTTGAAAATTTCACTAAATAGAATAATTCAAAACCATAAATGCAGTCAGACAATAGTAATTTTCCTAACAAGTGCGGAAAGTGATTCTTTCCCGCACGCGACTGCCGTTGACACGAACGACGCGAAGTGGAGTTCGGGCACTGAGTAACGCTGTGTCTGTCACTCCGACAATTATTACAAACTTATTTGATTGGCATGACAACAATAATCGTATCCAATAAGATCAACCCAAATCTATAGGGGGATTTTTATGATAATCAATTTTTATTTTTCAATATTTCTTAATTTTCACAATAAATAGTGCAATTTGATGGATGATTCTGAACATACATACTTGATACTGCAACAAACAGACTTAAACTTTTATATTCCATCAACAACCACTTATATTTCGCGATCTTATCACATCTTTGTTTTTCCCACACTAGTGTGGGAAAAATTTTCCCGCCTTGTTGCGGGAAAATGACTCTTCCCAAACTTGTAGAAAAATGAATTATTCACACCAGTGTTTAGGATATTTTTGACTGAAATTGTTTTGAAAATTTTTCCACATGATATTGAAAAAAAACTTCATTTGGTGAAAGAATATTTTATGTATATAAGATAATAGTTTACCACCGTTTTCAATTATTTTTTCTGTTAACTCAAAAGCTGAACAATCACTTGTCAGTATCAACTCTTTATGAAACTATCTATTAAAACTCCATATCAGTATTTTTATTCTGGAAAGTAGTTTATGTCCCATCTTATCTGAACAAAAAATCAAATCAATACAGGGTGTCCCGAAACTAGCCTGCTATACTGCAGAAGCAGTTTCTCCGACCAAAAATTGGAAGAAAAGTTCCACTAAACATAAGTCGAAAAATTTGTTTACATGTTTTCTTTTCGAAATTCTTTACAGAATGATAAAAATATCCTATACTAACCAACAAGTAAAAAGTTAAACCATCTTCTTGGACACGCCTATAAGGGGCTGTAGCTCCCTTATGACGCACTTTTCGTCCTAAGTTTATAGGAACTTTTTTACTTATTTTTGATCGAAGAATCTGCTGTTGGAGTGTGGCAGGCTAATTTTGGGTACATGATTTGAAAATTGGCAAGGTTATGCAAAAGATTTGGGTGCGAAACAATATGTTTGAATCGATTTCACTCGAAAATGATAAATGTGACCGATATACGCCAGAGCACCTTTTTTCTGTAAATCGGTCTGAATTTTCATAATCCGAGATCAAATTGTCGCAACCCTGTATTGAACACTCCAGAATGAAATTTTGGAATGATATCATATGGCCACAGAAAGTTTAGTTCTTGTACCGGATTGCATCATTTAATCACATGACGTTTCAGAAATATTCAGGAAATATCATCTTCTGAAGCCCTCCCCCTTTGAGGAACCCGTATCTCCCTTAGGTAGCCATCTTCCGACTTTGGTACTGAAGTATGGCAGGCTAATTCCGAGACCCTGTATATAGATTCCATATGACTTGGCAGAAGCCACTCAGTGACTGGTGCTGAACGAGCTTATATAAATACTCGTGATCACATCTTCCTGTTCTCGAGTTTTGAATTAGTATTATTGTATTTTTAAAATTTTTACCCAAGAATTGATAATTACCATTTTGAATTTGCGAAAAAAATCGAGAAAGCTTCTAGAGACGATATAATGATTTTCAGATGCCGATTATTTACAGAAAAACGCAAAAAATCTACCTTAGGAGCCATGTTCCGACTTTTGTATATATTGAAACATTTCTTCCTATTTTTGGTGGAATAATCTGGTACTGAAGTATGGCAGGCTAATTCCGAGAAACCCTGTATATAGATTCCATGTGACTTGGCAGAAGCCACTCAGTGGCTGATGCTGAATGAGCTTATATAAATACTCGTGATCACATCTTTCTGTTCTCAAGCTTTGAATTAGTATTTTCGAATTTTTACCCAAGAATTGATAATTTCCATTTTGAACTTGCGAAAAAAATCTAGAAAGCTTCTAGAGACGATATAATGATTTTCAGATGCCGATAATTTTCAGAAAAACGCACAAAATCTCGCAAATATATCATTTCCTAGTTTCACAGGCGTGTTGAATCGAAAAAGACCTCGAGCAGGTCGCTATAGGACATAGTTTCTCAGATATCAACAGTCGAAATACGCAAAAAAACAGCCAAACGGAAATATGATGTCCCTTTACACAACGATGCTTCTGTAAAATTAGATATTACCGAAATGTTGCGAAGCTATATACAGAGGGTGATTCAGGTTTTAAGACACAAACTGAAATGGAAGATAGATCTCATCATTTCAATCAAAAAAGTTTTTATAAACATTAGTCCGATCTCGTCTAGTAGCGGAGTTGAATTATTTTTTCTATCAATTGAAATACCGCGCTTACCTTTCAAGATATCGCTTTGAAATGTGGTGTGGTCAATACTTTCTAGAAGATCATCATTTCAAGCCATTTAAAGAGTTTTAAAATCTACAGGGTGATACATTTTGGGGAGTAGAGACTTCTTTATCCCCCCTAAACTTTTTCGTAAGACGCCTCTGGCATATTTCAGTGATAGAATTGTGTGGATCGTTCAATTAAGAGGCTTTTTGCTCTTTTATTTTTTTCGAGAAAAGAACCGTTTCTGAGATAAATAAGCATATACGTTCTAAAACATGTTAATTTCGCCTGTTTCGCTAACATTCTATTTTCGTTGAAAGTGCAATGAAATGTACTCACTAAAATTGCAATCACGAGTCCAATCTGGATCAGTAACGGAGAGGGAGTCGGACAGTTCGACCACGGGCCAGGTACCTGTTTTAAGTACACCGATCAGTTGGACCACGACCGCTCTTCGAGCGGATTAAGTTTGTATTCTAAGAATTAAAACAATCACTATTTTCTTAACATATATTAATATTTATTATTGAGGTGAATTATGATCAGACATGATTTTTTCAAAATTATTTTGTGATAAAAGGTCATTTCTTTATTCTGATAACTTGGCTTTAATAAAATCTTTTTTTTTTCTGTGTTGCACTTTTAGTTTTTTGGAGGAACATTTTACGGATATTATTTTAATATTTGTTTCTGCTTGAAAGTTCATTAAAATATTTACAAAATTGAACGAACTTGGGTGAGAACTATAAAAACTAGAATTAAAATGAGAATGAAATGATTCACACGCGTTTGTGGTCCTGTACATACTATCTGTAGTACAAGCCCACATACTTGGGGGAATATTACTTCCTTCATCGATATAAGTTTCCACGATATAATCTCAAAATTTCGATAGACTTGGATTACTGGGCATTATTGAATGAATTTCTTCAGAAAAAAAGAGGAAAAGGTTGATTCAGGCTGAGTTAGGTTAGATTGTTTAGAAGAAGTAGTATTCCTTGCTCGATTCCTTGTTCCCTCGAGCAATTCATCGAAGAATATACTTTTTAGGAAGGATTATTTAGTCCGAGTTGGGTTAGATTGTTTTGAAAAAGTATAGCCTTTTTGCTCTCTCAAGTAATATTCAAAAAAATATTTCCTAGGAAGGAGGTTCATTTAGGCCGAGCAAGGTTAGAATGTTCAGAAAAAGTAGTCTCCTTTCTTATGCAGAAAGGATATTTCCCTTCCTCATATTACGTATCCGGAATTCATCAGGAAGCCATAGAGGAAATGCTATAGCTAGACGCGTGTACTAGACATTGTGGGACTAACGCACATTGTGTTTGGCCACAGTGCATCCTTCGGGTATGGTCGAACTGCAGGGTAGGCTTAACTCGACCTTTTTCAAAAAAGGATTAATACAGGTACTCGTGGTCCAACTGACCGGTCCCCAACGGAGATACCGAGGGTAGAAAGTCAAGGTTTTTTTTTCAGATGAATAAAATTTAAGCGAAACATAGGCAAAATTAACATGTTTTAGAACGTATATGCTTATTTATCTCAAAAATGGTTCGTTTCTCAAAAAAAATTTAAGTCCAAAAAAACTTCTGAATTGAACGATCCACACAATTTGATCACTGAAAGATGCCAGAGGCGTACTACGAAAAAGTTTGGGGGGAATAAGGAAGCCTCTCCTCCCAAAAACGTATCATCCTGTAGATTTTGAAAATCTTTAAATGGCTTGAAATGATGAACTTCTAGGAAGTATTGACCACACCAAATTTCAAGATAATATCTTGAAAAGTGAGCAAGATATCTCAATTAATAGAAAAAAATAATCAAGCTTTGACCCCCTGTAGCTTCGCAATTGAACGAGATCGGACTAGTGTTTACATAAACTTTTTCGAATAAAATGATGAGATCTATCTTCCATTTCAGTTTGTGCCTTAAAACCTCAATCACCCTGTAGATGAAAGATGGCCATATTATTAGCGGCATCTAGGTATAGGTTTATCTACAAAGAATGAATGGTGAGGCGGGGAAGCAGAAAGAAGAACTCTCAATCATCTCCATATATTTCTAATGCAATCATGGAGAAACTATACCCATCTTCAGTCTCATTTAAACAAGAAACATAAGGGGATGAAAATTCACATTATTTCAAAAAACAATGGAAAAGGTGGTGAGATATTACATAAATGTACCCATTATAGGGGATTATAGTAATGATAGGTCACAGGACCTCATCAGCTTGGAAAAACCAAACGCATATTATGGTGATATTACAAATAAGCTATATCATACCATACGCAATTAATTCAATCCACAAATATCTATAAGTTTGTCAGAATATGATTTTGTAACGGCAACATGCAACATCCACTTGAATTTCGGTGTTCGTGATACCCACAAATAATCGCTAGCGAAAATTATTGGCATTGGAGGCGTGAAAGAACCATTCCTCTTAACTATTCACTCGCGTGTTTACCAATCAATTTACATACCTATAAAAAAGTATTGGGTTCTAGAATGTTCTTCGTCGCTAAGATAACGAATGTAGTAGGTAATCTGCATCTAAAAATAAAACTTTATAAGCAAAATCGCTCTATGGCACCGGGAAAAACGGATTTCATTTAGCCGTGACCCATTTCCTCAAATCGCTTATATAATCGATGACAAAGTTAGAGAAATTTGATTGAATTATTTTTTGTTTGATCTAGTTCTCACAAAAAGTGATCTCCTGTAATGTTCAGAGAACATCGTGAGAACAAAGGGAAATAAGGTAGGAATTGGTGTTCCCAAATTTCTGGAGGTTAAAAGCCTCGGGAAACACCTTCTTTGGCAATGTAGTCCAGAGCCTCGCTGTTCGTTGAATAAACGAGTCTTTGGAAAGAGATGTTCTGCAGGTCTCCAAAGTGACCACTAAGGGGTGCGAAGCCTCAACCCGACGGGTTAATCTCGCGGAGACTGCCAAGGAAGGAACAATTGTTGATATTTCAGAAGAGCATCGTCCATAAAAAGATCTATAAAATAAAGCCAGATCGCCAACTATTCTACGGTGTTCCATAGAAGTGAGTGACTTTGTGAGCGAGACATCACCCACGAGACGAATTGCCCTTTTTTGGACAGAATCCAACAGTTTCAGGGTATGTTTGGGTGCTGCACTCCAAATATGGGAACAGTATTCCAGGACAGGTCAAATCTGTGCCTTATAGGTCATAACCAGCTGACTGGAAGTGACATAGCTCCTGGATTAAAACAAAAAACCAAATTTTTGGGATGCACTTCTAGCAATTGAACTCACGTGATTTTCCCAAGAAAGGTTTTAAATGGAGGTCTTCAAAGGTATGGTTACTCCCGAAAAGCTTATGTTGGGCACAGTGAGATCGGCTTTTCTAGAAAAAGGGCATGCTTGTGTTTTGAGCTCTCGCCCGAATACAAACAATTTCGGAAAATTCTCAACATTTTCTAATCGGGCATAAAAAGTAAAGTACATGTAAAAAATTTGGTTATTTCATCACAACGGTTCCGAAAATATTCACATAAAACCCAAGGGAGCCATTTCTGCACCCTGGTTTACATGAACTTTTTTTACAATTTTTGTTCCTCGAATCTGTAGTTGAAATCTTTCGATGTGATTTCGAGACACCCTGTATAGTTCGCTTTGGACTGCATTGTGCTTTCATCGAGTTCTGAGAAGAACATACATGAAACGCCATCAGGTTGACACTGCGCACACATTATTCAATACTGAATGACCCAGAAAGGTGCAATTATTCAATAATACTGTGTTTTAGATATCGGAGATGTTGTGTCTGTATATATCGTAGGATATCCAAGAGACAAAGAAGACAAACATTAAAATCAGGAATCTATACGAACTTAGTTGTTACGACTGCGGAAAGGATAATATTTAGGCCAGACTAGGACACCCATTGTTACAAGGTTCAAAGAACATGGGATAGCTTTCATCGTTGAGATGGCCTATTTTTGTTTGTATGCCCATAACAATGTTTTGTTAATCGCATTCGAATTCTCACTTGTCATGCATATAGGATATACAATGTTTATTGTAATTTACTCACCTACTTAGTCGATGAGTAACCAGTGGTGTTCAATGTACAAGTTCGAACACCGCAATATGAAGCATTCATAAAAATTAATGTTATTCCAGTATTATTGCCATGATATTAATATTTTTCTATTTATAAAACAAAACAGGAAATTGAATATACAATGATCTTTTCATTAGTTCGGTTAAAAGTTGAGTGAAGATCGACAGACGTCAAAAAATGACAAGGTTCGCGCATTGATAAGAAATTGCGAAATGATACCTTTTTTCACAGTTTCCTACGTTACCACGATACCGTGTGCGAAGCAGTGCGAATAGTAAAACGATGCGCAAAGTACATACTTTGCACATTGTACGTACACTATATGAGATTTTTATGTTTCAACTTCATGGTCCTCAATCGAGCAAACATCCAAGAAATCATTTATTTCTGAACGTTGAACAATATTTATTTTTTATTCCTCGCACGACCGCACGAAAGGAAATCCCTAAAATGTTCGTGGAACATCGTGCCTACCTAGGGTGGATAGGGAGAGGGCTTTTTTATCCAGTTCAACACTATTTCATTCAGCTAAGCATATCACTACTTCAGAACTATATTTCATGACGTTTGTAGAAAACATTCTGTTTCCAACTTTTGCGCGAAATAATTTGGTCGTCTCGAATATTTTTTCATCTCGACTGCGCCCCGTTAAAAAAATCAGTTCCTGCTCATCAAAGTAGCATTTCGCGCAATAGATTCAAAAACTATTTTTCTGTTCAGGTATTTTATGATGATTATAGGAACAGGGCAATTTATCTAGTCCATAACATTGAAACAGGTATTTTCATTTATAAATTCAACTATGTATTTTATTTATAATGAACCATTATAGTAGGTATGCTTATAGTTTTTTGTATTATCATTGTATTTTTTGTTACAGGGGCTTCGGTAAACAAGGATACCAGTGTCAAGGTAATTAACATCTTATATGCTATAGCTACCTACTAATAATTAGAATCCTTTCAATTTTGTGGGCGAATGTTTGTCAAGCAAAATTTTTTTTTCAATTTTAACTATTGTGGCTCATAAACACTAGGGAGAATACAGTGCGAAGTATAATAAAGATATACTGAGTCAGCTAATATTTATTTTATTTTGAGTTTTACTGAGAATAGCATGTGATAGCATCTTAGTTGCAGACAATATTTAGATTGTGCCGAAGTTTGGAGAATTATTGATTCCTTGATTCGTTGACAGATAGATTTATGTAATAGGCCCGGATTTGCAAATAGCATTTTGTTTTTTCTTGTCATATTTCGATTACTTAATTATTTTATGACAGTCTTCAGAATTGTCATTACCTAGATATCACCCATTTACACTTTGGGTGTGTATATTTCTACCAAAATTGAGATTCTGGTATATTAGGGTTCTATCTGATGAATTCTTCATCTTGAGATGTTAACTATCGCAATATGTTGAAAGTTAAATGAGTTCATAATGCAGAGTTCTATCTACAGAATGTTTCTCTCTTTTAATTTGGTGTAACGACATCCTAACTACATAATTTGGTTTATCATGGTCCAATCTACACCAAGATAGAACTTTGTTTCATCAAACAAACACATATATACACCCTTGTTATCCTAGTTCATCAACATTAAACATTCACAGTCATAGTGAGAAGTACATGATTTGAAACTGATTTTTTTTCATCTTCATTTTTCATCTAGAACTCGAAAGCAGTGAATAAAAGAAGCTATACTATATCTTGGTAGCTGAAAGTTACCAATTCCAAAGATTTCAAGAAACTCCAACACAAAAATATTCATTTCTTCCAAGTTGCTGACAGAAACTATTTCGCTGCATTCCTGAAAGATTCAAGTTGATTCAGTCATTTTGTACTTCTCCATTTCGATAATTCGAAACATACTTTTGAAAAAATCTACGTGCCGCAATTTTTCTCAACATATTACCATTAATACTACCCATACACATATACTTACACTTAAATACATTGATTTAGAAGTGAATCTGATGACACTTAGAACATTACAAATTAGTTTTCTTGTATTATTTTATGAAACAAAGATGCATTCCATTGTATGTCCATTTGTCAGTTAGAACCTTGTTCAATTAATACAATCGAAAATCCTTCTGGAACAAAAAACTATCTACATTTTAGATGTCCGAATTAACATTCATTTGAGAATGAAGAAACAAAGAAAATCAACTGATAAAACCTTTTAAATATACTCAATCAGAAAAAAAAATCTGATCGATTGTAATGTAACGAAATAAATGGAGTCAAAAATTCACAGCACGATTCTGAGCAACTATACTTGGTCCAGATAGAACCTTATTAGGGCGAGGAATGAGCGGCGAACTCAAATTGCGATGGATTTGAATGTCCGTCTTGCGAAGACACTAGGAATGAGCGACAGACTCAAAAAAATGTGGATTTGATTGACCGTATCACGAATGCGAGTGCCTCGTGAAACAAAAATGTGATCATATTATTTATCATAACCCGTAACCACTGAGGTGGATTATTTTCCTTCGACTTCTGAGGTGCAGACTCACAGACTCCAACTATATCAAAAGAGGTTGATTGAGGAATGGAAATTGAAATATTTGCAATCTGAGTGCTGCACTAGTAGTATTTATGTTTTCAGAATTAATTATCAACAATTTTAACAAAAAAGTTTCGTGAAAGTATAATATTAATATGTATCCACAAATAGGGTACCAAAAAGTGCATTTTTCACTTTTTTTACCATTTCTGACCAGAAAACTGAATTGTATAATGACATAAGTATGGTAATTGGGGTAGAACAAAATCAAAAACGTGAAGAACAGAAAAATGGTTGAAGACATAATTATTTTCAATGCAATTTCCTCATCAGGAACGATGAGTATATATAGCTAGTTTCACTTAGATCGCTGTCAAGTTTATCAAGTCAGTCAATTTCAAATTTTGCATCAAAGTCATTATCACACGGATTGATTGTTTGTCGGGAAGTCCTATAGGCTTGGGTTATAAGTAAAGAGTGAAAAACGTACTTATTGGGATGGAGTCTGTTAGTCTCCTGATCCACTTCAACTGCTAATAACAATTCATGTGATTACATTATTGCCTATTTGTCGTGATGATCCGCGAGCCCAACCATTGAGTTTTAATATGATTCTCCAAAGAAAGATTGATCTATAACGATAGTGATTATGCTAATCCGATATAGAGATGTCTTCACAGAAACTCGGTAAAGAATGAATGTGAATTTACATTTTGAGATACTTAATTAAATGAAGATGAAACTAGACAAAACTAGACAAACTTCAACAATGTCTTCCATCTTGGTTTCGAATTGGTGATTATCGTGAGGTTAGGTTTGCACATCTAGATGTATGTATGTACATTGTAAACCACATAAGCCAAGATCATTTTGAGATATATGGTTATTGATTAGTCATACAAGATACGGTATGATTCGTGAAGCTTTCTCAGTTATAATGGACGAATCAATTCGAAATTTGAGACCATGTAGAAACTCGGTAAAGAATGAATGTGAAGTTACATTTTGAGATACATGATTAAAAAAGGATAAAACTAGACAAATCTACTGTGACGCTACTGAAAATATTATTTCGAATTTTATCACATCAAGAGAAGCCCCATGTTACATTAAACGAAACCACCAAGTTTCATTGAAATTGGTATGAAGACATTTGAGTAATGAATAAAAAACCGATTTTTCATGGAAATATAAATGTATTCCATTATTTAATATTCATTTTGATCTTTACCAAACCATCTATACCTCAACTGTTGATCTGTGCCACAACTGAACATTGTGGTGATTAAAACAATATCTAATATTGATTATTATATTTTATTTTTCAGTTTGTAGTTATGTCGTCCATAAAAGATGTCATGAGTACGTGTCATTCACCTGTCCTGGAGCAGATAAAGGTGCAGATTCGGATGTGAGTATAATAATTCCTTCAAGAAAACAAGAAAGCTCATATTCAAAGTTCTCCATCTCATAACTGAGAGATTTTGGATGAATAGACTCGCCCCAATTGTCAGTACTGTTTCGGTCCACCGGGACGCATCAGTCTTCCTCGGTCTGTTTTATTGTTAGATATTGAGAAATTTTCTACTTCATTTTGCAGGATACCAGAACTCGACATAACTTTAAGGTGCATACATACTCATCTCCTACATTTTGTGACCATTGTGGCTCACTATTATATGGAGTAATTCATCAAGGCATGAAGTGTACAGGTAATTTTTCGAACAGCAGATTTATATCTTCAACATATTTAGGTTTGAGAGGAGCTACAAAATAGTATCGAAACTGTCAAGTGTGTCAGGCACCGTTGATCAAAATCTCGCTTTTTATCACACTTTTTGGACTCAATAACATTGTCTTTTCGATATGATATCTCCTGAACAACATGTAAAATTATCTCATCAAACCCTCTATTGTATGGAAGGTTTTATGTGAAATTGAGAAACTGATGAAAATTCTGTAAAATCGTTAAAATTTCCGTATAACCTGTATAATTTTCTTGAAAATTCTCATTCATGGTAAATACCTGAGTATTTGATCGTTTCGGTACTTTTTTGTTAACCCTGTATAATATTATATCGCATGACGTTATAACAGCACAACGATAAATTCTATAAAAATCACTTCACCTCAAAAAACTGAAAATTCCTTGAACTTTATAAATAATCAAGATAATATATTGATGCAAGCTCTTTCCTACACTGGAATAAAGAAGGAAGCAATTCTGAAGGAGAATGCAAAAATAATAAGTTGATTTATTGTGTTAGAAGTATCACACATAACATTAACTATGATGTTATTTTATCTAGACGATTCAGGACTCCTTCTGTTGAGAAGTTATCTTTTTTTAAATGTTCGTTCAGTTGGTTAAATCAAAGATCTTCTGTAGTCTATGGTTAAATGTTGTAAGTTGACAAGTTCAACCAAATCTTAAATGAGGAAAGAAAACATTGTTCGCTCACTATCAACCTTACAATATCCATATTTCCAAAAGTTATTGAGCCTATATAAGCTATCAACATGGAAATTGAAAGATATTAATGGAAAACAGCACCAACCGAAGCTAAGAATTGTTCACATTTCTATAGGATTCAGCTTATCAAAACTCATTGAGGTTGCTCTAGAGTCGATTCATCGAAAAACTATCAAGTTGATCAACTCTAAAAAAAACAACAGGAAACCTTATTGAACATTGAAGAAACATTGTTGAACTAATACTTCATCGCTAATGTTGTAGAAAAACCATTTGTCTCTCTCTTTGGAGGATCTACAAATATAAGCCTCCCCATCCTCACTTTTCACGGTTCGGGACGGAATCATTTACAGGGTGATTCAAAATTCGATGTGAATATTCGAAGTTGGTGTTATTGAGATCAAAATAAGACTTCTTTGTCATATAAACATCCTAAAATGCACCTCCTTCAAGGTACAGTTACTGTAATTTGGTTAAAACATGATTAACTGTAATTGTAGTCACGTTCGGTATTTACATCGCAGATTAGAGCAGATTCTAGTCACGTGGTCACAGATAGATCGGAGCAATCGGCAATAAACGAACGAAGTGGACATTTTGTTGACAGTGTGACGGTAACCTAACCTAACCCCATTCATTTATTTCATTTATTTCCATTTCAATATGAGTATACCAGAAACTATCAAAATATAAAAAATATAAAAAAATTAATTTTGAATTTATCATCTGAACACATTAATTAAATCTGTCACTGCTAAGTGTTACTTACTATTATTTGTGACAATTTCTTCATAATTCTCATCTGATACCATAAAGCTGTGTGTTTTGTCTTGTTCAGAATCAAAAAGTTGTATTTCTTTCATTATGAAAACGTTATTTTGAAAATACGAATACCAGCACAACGACCAGTCATACATAAACATTTGAACATTAACCTCACAAATTCAGATCAATCGTTTTGCTCGGTCAAAAGATATTTGTCTGATCGCTCCGATCTCATTTGCCGAACGGATGAGATCTACTTCCCCTACATCTAGATCATAAACGAACGATTCAGATTCATCGGAGCAGTCTGATGTAAATACCGAACGCGACTTGGTGATCATAATAACGGATCAAATCGTCTGAAAACTGGCATGCTCCTGTTTTTAATTCACTCTTCTCCTCTTTTGCTTCAAGAATTATGTTAACCCAGTTGTAGGAGAATTGAAGGGGGGGGGGTTATCGTAGCTCGGGGGGGGGGGGGGGTTATCGTAGCTTGGCGAGAGGGGGTTTATCGTAGCTCGGGGGAAGGGGGTTGATTTTTTGGACACATGTCAATATGAAGAAACAGTTTAATTTTGATCACAGCGAAATGTCCTTGAAATAGTTACATCTACGAAATAGGCACAATGCTAAAAGTGGAATGAAATGTTGAATTAATACAAAAAGCTTGAAGTCATTTCCACACAATCTTCATAAACAACAATGGTAGATTTCGGAAGAAAACCAACTACTTTCTTGGCTAATGCCACGCAGAACATTGAATTACATCATCCCGAAATCTATGCATCGACTCGTATAAACGATTACTAATAAACTGGGCGTCAATTGAAACGTTAATAGTGAAAATTGGCATCAAGTTTGACTTCTCTTAATTTCTAAAATATTGAACAAATTTTGAATTGCCGCCCAGATTCTGAAAGCCTCTTTCATCGTATTTCGAACCGTTCCTTACAGCTTCTTCTAAATTGATCAGGATCCATGATACAGGGTGAAAAAAAGTTACGTGCATTTTGAAAAAAAATTCTCCGCCCCCCATTTTGTCAGAAGACCACGATGCTAATATTTTATCCGGGCATTTTATAAATAGCAACCATACCTCGGACATTTTCGAGTTTCTGCCATAAACTACTGTCGTTTCCGAAAAAAACATTTTTTTTTTATTTTTTTTAAATGGACTCATTTTAGAGAAGTTCCATAAATGGATGCTTTTATGCTTTTCAGGAAATCGTTGGAGCAGATATGTATACCAGGTTACTCAAAAACAATCAATAATTTATTACTTCGCAGTCTATGATGAAAGTTTTCTACCTTAGTGAGCAGTAAATCAACACATCTCATCAACAAATACAAACAAGGATACCTTGTTTTTATAACAGCGTATTGTTGAAACAATGTAGGTATGCATAGATAGAGGTTATATCAATTGCCAATTTTCATGAAAACGTCAGTGTAATTCGGGTCCTAAAAAATTTAAAGATGCCTCGTTCAAATCGGGTCGAAATGGAAATTATCATTAGGTAAGATCACTATTATAGTGGTATAAACTATAATTCAGTACAGATAATTATTATTTCAGGTTACGACGATTAGGATATACCCAAACTCATTTAAGTACCATTTTCATAAGTCAGTCATTAAAGAGACTGATTCATAGTTTTGGTGATACAGGTAATTAGTCCATTTAAAAAAAAATGCTAAGAAAATTTTTTTTCGGAAACCACAGTAGTTTTTGGCAAAAACTCGAAAATGTCCCGAGGTATGGTTGCTATTTATGAAATGCCTGAATAAAATATGAGCATCGTGGTCTTCCGACAAAAAAAAATGCACGTAACTTTGTGTCACACTGTATCATGGATCCTGATCAATTTAGAAGAAGCTGTAAGGAACGGTTCGAAAGACGATGAAAAAGGCATTCAGAATCTGGGCGGCAATTCAAAATTCGTTCAATATTCTAGAAATTACGAGAAGTCAAACTTGATGCCAAATTTCACTATTAACATTTCAATTGACGCCCAGTTTACAAGTGAATCTTTCCTGAATGCCCATTGATTTAGATTAAGCTAGGCCACGCTAGACACCTACAGACCGGTTCCGAGCTCTTTGACTCTCCTCAGTGCGGGGCAGTTTCCAGCCAGCAGTCCTAAGACCGCCGACTATGCGTAGCCTAGCCAAACAAAAATCAAGTTGGCATCATATTCTCCCAGAGGCGTGGCAACCATCCACTCCCGTTGGTAAATTCAGTTTTGGAGTGTTTCTCTCCTCCTTTTCTACTCAGTTGGCGTTGCTTTCATATTGTCTATGAAGGACGTCTCTGGAGGAATATAATGCCGACTTGGTTCTTGTTTGGCTAGGCTACGCTTAGTCGGCGGTCGATGCATAGATTTCGGGAGGATATCGGGAGGATGTATTTCAATGTAATGCGTGGCATTAGCCAGGAAAGTAGTAGTTTTTCTCCCGAAATCTACCATTGTTAAAACTACGAAATAGCCACAATGCTCAAAGTGGAATGATATGTTAAATAAATGTAAAAAGCTCAAAGTCATTTCCACACAGTGTTCATAAACTGAACAACAATGGTAGATTTCGGGAGGATGTAATTCAATATCCTGCGTGGCATTAGCCAGGGAAGTAGTTGTTTTTCTCCCGAAATCTACCATTGTTGTTCAGTTTATGAACACTGTGTGGAAATGACTTTGAGCTTTTTACATTTATTCTACCATTGTTGTTTATTTTATGAACATTGCGTGGAAATGACTTTGAGCTTTTTGTATTCAATTACATCGAATTTTAAATCATCCTGTATGTTTCAGCTTTCGCAAGCACTTAATTCTGACGAATAAAAAAATTCTATGAAAATACTCCACTGCTCGTTTCATTGTACAAGATGAAATACGCGTTCTATAATATCCGATGTATCCTGGGTCGAACAAAGATTGCCTCAAGATATGATGCGGTCCAATTTCCAAACGGGAATCTAATTCTTCCACATTCCTGCTGCACATATTAATGCCCCTGTACATGACCTGAATCGTCCAACCACTCGATCTGATATTGGATATCCCATATCTCACGCATTGTGAGATTTATCATCTCCTACATGGACTGTTCATGCTTGGGAGAAAATTGATCGATAAAAATATTTATTCGATCGGAAACATTTGATCAAAAATATGGTTGATGTAAAAAGCTTCACGAAGGATAAGATTTCCACGAAATTCTTAAGGGACGAAATGTGTCATTTATACATAGTAGCTTCTTTTACATAATAGGTAAGTGTACCTATTTGACATGCCACTTGCAGTTAAAAGATCAGGGGCCTCAATTTTTATAATGAAAAACTGCTGGGTTGTCTGAAAAATCAGGTGAATTTGTCCATTTCTATAATTGCCATTTTATAATTTCACTTCCAGTCAGCTGCTTATGATCTATAAGGCACAGATCCGACCTGTCCTGGAATACTGTTCCGATATTTGGAGTGCAGCACCCAAACATACCCTGAAACTGTTGGATTCTGTTCAAAAAAGGGCAATTCGTCTTGTGGGTGATGCCTCGCTCACAAACTCACTCATTTAACTTGAACACCGTAGAAAAGTTGGCGATCTGGCTCTATTCTATAGATATTTTCATGGACGATGCTCTACTGAAATATCAACAATTGTTCCTCCCTTGGCAATCCCTGCGAGATTAACCCATCGAGTTGAGGCTTCGCACCCCTTCGTGGTCACTTTGAAGACATGCACAACATCTCTTTCCAAAGACTCGTTCATCCAACGAACAGCGAGGCTCTGGATCACATTGCCAAGGGAGGTGTTCCCAGAGGCATATAACCTCCAGAAATTCAAGAAGAACACCAATTCCTACCTTATTTCCCTTGGTTCTCACGATATTCTCTAAACATTACAGGATATCCCTTCTCGTGGGAACCAGAACATAAAAAAATGATAAAGATAGTTTTACTGAGACAATTATAGGATGAAGTATTCAATTCACTATTCATCATTATAATAGATTATAGTTTCCATTTTCTATTTATCAAGTTCCTAATCATATTGTGATATATGTTTTGGAATAGAAATTTTATTGTCACAACAAGCTTTAAACATCGCACTTGTGATCTTAAGAACGAGGCGGGAAATATAATCACTAAATCAAACAGGATCAAACGAACTAACCTGGGTGAAGTTGATTATATGAATCGCCTCGTTGAAAATTTACCCGATCATGGAAAAATTCCAAATTCCCGATTATGTGTTGTAACAATGTGCTTTAAAGAATGACAAGATTCGATACGACGATCGATAGGACAGAGAGCAGTTAGAGATGGGAGAAAAGTTTTAGATGCTTTGAAATTTGTGCCGTCACCTGGTGGGGTACTAGGTACTACACTTGTGATTTCGAAAACGAGGCGGAAATATAATACTCGTACAATGAACTAACCTAACATTATGGAATCATCACAATTAAAAGCCTCCGCTCCACCGCAAAGTCATTGTGAACTTCAATTTTTTTTTATCTCTTGGAGCGCACGAAAGGAAAAGTGTGATGAATGATGAACGTCTACATTTTCATAATATAAAAGGATTGTCATTATTTATGCATCAAATTCATTGTTTACAAGTCTATTGCTTTGCTAGTAATAACAGTAATTGATGATGCCACAAGGATTATTGAAATCCCAATGATTATTTATTCATATGATATTCAAACACCGATTCAACAGATTCTCAACAATGTGGTTTCTAACTATACAAGTCGTGTACTCCAATAAGCGTGAGACTGCAATAATTATAATAAAAGTGTTTACGCGATAATTCATTATTTTCAAATTATATTGTTTGAGTGGAATCCATAAACACAAGCGATGAGTTCAAAGCAGATATTACTGAAATATTCATGCGTTGAAAACAGATATTCCGACATGACATAAAACTCTATGTTATTTCCTATATTTATCCTCTGAATGAAGATATTAGATATTATAGTGATAATTCGAGTGCTAATAAACCAGCACCAAGAAATACTGTCAGCTTAAGTGAAGTCATTTTGTGCAGGTTCGATATTTTCTTGTTGTTTTGAAAATGTACTCTTCATGATTTCCTCAAACATCGATGAATAAATACACGATTTTACTACTAGTCAGTTTCCTTATCCCATCCCCCGTGTGCAATTTGATGATTAAGTATTGCGAGTAGTTTTATCTCTTCAAGTACTCATTGGAGAACACGAAATGCGATGGTAGAGAGGTCTCAGATACGCGACTGGCCAATATGGCGGCTATTCCAAGATGGCTGCCAACCTACATATTAAAAACAGCCATATCTCGGCCATTTTTCAACCGATTTTGAAAGTTTTTTTTTTGTTTGGAGACCATTACGAGCGCTATCTTTCAGATGGTCACACATTTTCAAGTTATGAAAGTATAAGTAGAGAAAATACAGTAAATAATCAGTTTTTCGTTCAAAAATCGTTTGTTTCCATCATAACTTGGAAGTTGTTGTATTTAGCGTGAAATGTGTAACAATCTAAAAGATAGCGCTCGTGAAGGTCTACAAACGAAAAAACAAACTTTCAAAATCGGTTGCAAAATGGCCGAGAAATGGCTGTTTTTAATCTGTAGTTTGGTAGCCATCTTGAATGGCCGCTATATTGGCCAGTCGCGTATCTGAGACCTATACAATCGCATTTCGTGTTTTCCATTGAGTACTTGAAGAGATAAAATCACTCGCAATACTCAAACTGCACACGGGACACAATAAATACCTGTTAAGGAAACTGACTATACAGTTAGCATCCTCAATCTTCAAGAAGGGCGTGAAACAGAACTTACATAAAAGTATTCCGATCTCAAAATAATATTATAGAGATATCCTGTGTGAATAAGGATAAGGAAGATCATGTGAATAAGGAGGAAGGATGAATAGAATTTCCATCATATCTTCCCCCACATAATTGAAGAACATATTATTTGGGGTTACATAGCCTTAGGGAAGGAGCATGCATCAATATCCAATTATTGAGAGAGAATAGGAACAAAATTTGAATCCATGTTAGTTGATCAGTTCATTTGAAATATTGCTGTGCTTTCAGAAGAAGGGTGGATAGATGAGTAGCGATGACGAAATATTTGTGGAATTATCAGCAGATATTGTTATGAAATTATAATTTACTGTACTCATTAATCTGTACTCTGGTTCCAACCAGGAGTAGTGATGTCGGAAAAAACATAATTGACACTAGTACATACTTTTGCCTATCTTGAAGTATTACCACTTTCGATGATTTTTTGGCATGAACCCATGGTACGAACCTTATCAGATTTTGAACAAAGGCGTTTGACGAATACCAATATAACTCGAAAAAGACACCAGCTTGGTACAGCCAATATTGAAATAATTATCCACAAAATGTTGCAGAAAAAGTATCCATATATACTATACGGTCTCTAGTAGGTAGCGATTGTATTCACAGATTTGATGTAGGAGTTTTCCTCTATAGTTATTTATATTTATTTTCGAATAAATAATTATAGCATAAAGCATTCCAGGTTAGGCAGTACTTTACTTGATAAATGGTAGGATCGTAACATCAGTGTTTTTGAGTGAGAGTGTTTGGAAAATGATGGCAATAGCAATACAACATTTTATGTCGCCGAGATCGTAGATGTACAAAAACTGATAAATCGCCATTATTTTTTTTTTAATTGACTCGGCCGTTACTTGATGAAAATCCATAGCAAATGGCAAATGTAAAAACTTCACACAAAATGCTTAATCAGATAACATGTTTCGCTAAGACATTAGCTTCATCGGTTCAGTCATTGTCTAACGGTCAATGGAGAACAATTTGAACATTTATTGTGAATTTTCGTTTGTTTGTTTGTTTTTGGAAGTGTATCACATTAATTGCATAACTACATAATTCCATTTAATTTGTTTATTACATTCAGTAACGTATTACTTTCCATAAACAATTTTCATATTTGGAATCAGCTCAGCAAGGGCAATTCTGAAATTGAAAAAAAAAGGGGGGTTCCATTTGAAAAAAATGGTGATGACGTCATTACACGAAAGTGGTTCACCCTGTATATCAGATTATGATTTGAAACAATAGTAAATTGAAATCAAAAATCGACCTGTTTCGGGAATTTCTAATTTTATTGTTCATTTAGCCAATAATGAATTTATGCGTTACTTTATGGACGCACTGTACATATATTTGCAAAAAAGAATAGTAGTTGTCGAAATTGGTTTCCTCAGGTGTTCATTTCAGAAATTTCTAGTCTTAATAATTCCGATTATCTACCAATTTGGGAGTATTTTCGAACTTTTCGATTTTTTTATCGTCCGACATGGACCAGAGTATAGAATTTTCACTTGGCAGGTAGGAGGAGTCATTTTTGAATGGAATTCACTATCAATAGTTGCGAGATGCATGGTGGTCCTCAAATTCGACTAAAGAAGTTTCCGGAACTGTTTGCCAGGTACCACTTCACCATTTATTATAATTCATATCACGTTTCAGTTCCAGATCAATCAATGAAAAGCTGATACTGATCGATTGAACTGTTTCAACAAGAGATTCATGCAGTGAAATTCAACAATGTCCTATGTATTTGCCACTACCATATCAACGTATTATTTCCACTCCAGATAAAACAAAGTTTTACCTACCATTCGACCCCAATTTCTAAAATTTTATTATAATTGAGGACGTACTTGTGTCATGGTTGATCTACTGGAATAAAATAGTTGATGCACTGTCGTGAAGATTTTCAATTTGGTAGCAATGAAACTGAAAATTTGATGTTATGGAATACTGAGATTAAAATCATCATGAATTATAACTTACTTAACCTTCAAACAACGTAATCAACTACATAAGAAGCTGTATTGTTCAGCAAATAGTCGAGAAAATGATAATGTTTCTTGAAGTTTCAGGAATTCGAGAGATTTATTCGATGGTTCACTCTGACAGAATTTATGAGAAACAGGTTCAATCAATCATCATACCAGTTATTTAGTAACAATGGGAATATTTGTTGTTGAAAATGATGTGGAATATTAACTTAGGTATTTTTGTCATATTGTCCACTCTTCTGAAATAATTGACGAAATTTCATTTGATTCTCTCAATATAATAAATAAACTCAAGTGATAAATCATTTATTATTTTCCTTGAAAAGGTTGAAGCATGAGCTTTCGCGAATATAAGCTTTTTTCACTTATACCTATCATCTGTAAGCATGAAGAATCTCATGTTGGTTTCCTCTAAAAGCCTGTTATTCTTCGTTTGATTTGTCTGCTGAATCTTTCAATTTCATTAGTTTATAATTTTCCATCCTACAATTTATAAATGAAAATGTTATTGATGTACTTTGAGAGAGCGATTCGAATCATCAAAAATATTAACTGACATGAAAAAGTTCGTTAGTCTAGTATTTCAAACTGTTCTCTATGAATTTTATATCAATCTCATTGAATATTTCATTTCAATTGTCACTTCTATACCTACAAGTACTCACAAAATGCTAATTCTGATGTAAAACCTATATATGAATCGATTGAAATATTTCAAATTCAGCTCATTTTCTTCTGAAGTTCTCACACTATAGTGGAAAGTTATTGAGATGAATTGAAATGATTTCCATCTGTTCAATTGGCCATTGGAAAAACAGGATAGAGATCAGATACATCGAACAACAAAGTTGTTGTTCGATGTCATAGATCACAACCATATATAATTTCCTAGTTTGAGAATATGTTTTTTTTCGTCACTTAAAGTACTTATACGAAATGTACTCACACATATTTGAAACTTTTCAAGATACTCTCTTTGAGGAAACAGTAGACTCTACTATATAACGAAAGAAAGAGGCTATCAGAAAATCAACAAACTCAACTTCTAATTCATCCTTCGACTGGAAGTTCCTCTGCTTGCCTTGACAAATTATAAATTGAAAAAAAAAAATACATTTCTTCGTACAGATGATAAATAATGTTCTCAGATGATATTCCGCCCTCAGGACCTCAAATACTTTATTTTCCTCTTCAAGCTTTCCATTTTCTGCTGAAATACTAGAGGGATTATATTTTCTTGGATGAACTTATCTGATTTTAGCATGTGATATGAATGTCCACAAGAGATGCGAAGAGAGCGTACCCAACCTTTGTGGATGCGACCATACAGAACGCAGAGGCAGGATCCAACTAAAAATCAATTGCAACGGCAGCAAGCTTACCGTCGAAGGTTAGTATTCCATCAAAATCAACTAGGAAAAAATATAACTTTCACTATCACACGACTGTTCAAGAATATCTAACTGACTTTTATGCAGTTTAAAGAACCTTGTCTATGTCTCATATAGGGTATGCTCATCTTCTTCTCGGAAAATAGATTACTTCTTACTACTTATTGTTATTCTTGTCTTTGTCATGTGAATCTTAAATATTACAGTGTATATTTCAAAAGTGAAGAAGAGGAGACATTTCAAATTTACAATGAAAACTGATGATGATAAAATGAAGCAACTAATGAACCGAATTCATATGTCTAAGGGCTATAGGTCGACAAAACCCAAAAGTTTTAGAAAATATAGAAGTTTCTGAAGAGGATAATACTCCTTAGGGGTTATTATATAATATACCTACTGAAAATCCCCACAAATCATTGCAGCAGAAATGGTAATTAGGTCAGAAGCCATCTTGGATTTCGGTTGGCTTCTTCTTCGTCGCTTTCTGGGTTATACGAATTTATTGAGATTTTCAACACAGCCCCAAGGAATAAAATCCATCCAGTTGAGAAATTGATTATTTTCCGTTTGTACCCTAGAATGTCTGGGGTACCTAACTATACATACCTGGTGACACAGGGTATCGGGCCACCCCTGTAACTTCTGCATTCGTCAACGGATTTTTCTGAAATTCGGTACAGTTATATAAGCAATTATTTCGGATTTGATCACAATACAATCCAATATGGCGGACTTCCGGTATTTCTGGAAATGCCAGCAACTTTGTTTTTTCAAATGAAACACCCTGTATATTTTTACATATTCAAATTCAACAGGTCGAAACAAGTGCAATCTTTATTTCAAATGTCATTTTTTCGAAAAAATTTAAATTAAAATTGTTTTTTCATTTTACCTCGTGGATAAATGAGATGTGGTCAAGACTATTCACAATGAGTCACACATAACAGAAGAACATAATTTTTTCTGAAAAATAATTTTTTGTATCACTTATCCAGGAATCAATTCAGCCACATCACTTGTTGATCAAAAATTTTTTTTTTCAAATGGAACCCCTATGGGCCACCTACCCCTCTCTCTAGAACATACATTAAGGAACAAAATGACATAATATATCATTTTTGTTTTTCGGTGCAGTAACAAATTGTATACATTCAAAAATCAACAACTAGTTTATGAATTTCCTTGCAGTTAGAATAATTTTTCAACTAGGTAGGCTGTGGAATAAATGACATTTGACATCAAGATTGCACTTGTTTTGACCTGTTGAACTTGAATATGTAAAAATATACAGGGTGTTCCATTTGAAAAAACAAAATTGCTGGCATTTCCAGAAAAACCGGAAGTCCGTCATATTGGATTGTAATGTGATCAAATCCGAAATAGTTGCTTATATAACTGTACAGAATTTCAGAAAAATCCGTTGACGAATGCAGAAGTTACAGGGGTGGCCCGATAACCTTTGTCACCCGGTATATAGCAACACACATACTCCAAACTCAGCCATCTGAAAAAAAAACCGATAATATAACAACTTCCATGAAGAATTCGACCACACAAACAACTATTATGAAATAGTTTATCAGTTAGTCAGTTCAATATATTCACAAATTCGCGCAAACAGGAATTCATAACTTAGCTATGAAATATTTTTTTAACAAAAAGGAATGAGCACTATTTGATAAATTGATAAACAGCACGTACAACGTACACGAACAAGTAAAATTGTACAACGTACACGAACAAGTAAAATTTTACAAACATAGTGTTTCATGTATTTTCAATTTAGTTTCATGTAGTTTCAATTTACTTGTTTAGTTAGAAGCCATCTTGAATTTCGGTTGGCTTCTTCTTCGTCGCTTTTGGGGCATACGAATTTATTGAGATTTTCATTGTTTTCACACAGTCCCCAAGAAATAGAATCCATCCAGTTAAGAAACCTCTATTATTGATTATTTTTCGTTTCAACCCTAGAATGGCTGGGGTACCTTACTAAAGCCACCCACATACTATTCCAAACTCAGCCATCTGAAAGATAAACTGGTAATATAACAACTTCTATGAAGAATTCTTCCACACAAACAACTATTATGAAATGGTTTATCAGTTAGTCAGTCCAATATATTCACAAATTCGCTAACAGGAATCCATTACTTACCTATATGAAATATTTTTTTAACAACAAGGAATGAGCACTTTTAATAAACAACACGTAGAAACAAGTGAAATCTTACAAATATAGTGTTTCATGTATTTTCAATTCAGTACAATGAGGAACCTGTTTTTTTTTATCGCTTATGATTAGTCCTATATCTTGCATTGGGATTATAGGATATGAATGGGATCCATCATATAGTTTCGACAATATTTTTAACAAATGAGGCCTGACATTATTCCTCCTCTATCAAAAATTCAATAAGATATTCTTATTTTAGTGAAGCAAGGAAGGAACATGATACCAATGGACCCGAATGGTCTGAGCGATCCATACGTCAAGCTCAAACTGATTCCAGACTCAGACAACGTCAAGAAGAAAACCAAAACCATCAAAGCCTGTCTAAACCCTGTCTGGAATGAAACGTTGATTTTGTGAGTAGTCTTTAAAGAAACTGATCGTTAAAGAGCAGATTTTCATTCTTCGAACTCATGAATCGAGACGCAATATATTATTATGTCCATCAATTATGTAAATAACTATATGAAAAGTGCACGTATTTATATGATTGTATTTAATTCTTGCCTCACGAGAATTACATAATATCCATAGATTTGCCCTTCCTTTCTTCAGAGAATAGATGCAACATAAACAGGATGTAAACATACCTATTTTCACAAGCAGATTAGGCAAATTTGAATACAAAATCATATTCAACGGCGAATCTGATAAGCTGAAGCAAATGCATTTCTCACCGAGAATAAAAATCAAATTTTTGTTGGTTTTAAGTGATCTGAAAGCAGAAGATAAAGACCGCCGTCTCCTAATCGAAGTTTGGGATTGGGATAGGACCTCTCGGAATGATTTCATGGGGTCCTTGTCTTTTGGGATATCCGAAATCCTGAAGTCCCCTGCCGATGGTTGGTTCAAATTGCTCACTCAAGAAGAAGGGGAATTCTACAATGTTCCGGTTCCAGAGGAAGGTGTAGATATGGCTGTTATAAAGAACCAACAAAGGGTATAGGAAATATGAAATGATTTATGATAGACACTATGCTCTCGGTTATTTGTATTTCAGAAAGCTTCTATCATCAAGAAACCATCCTTGTTGGTAGATAAAGATGTTCCACACAATATGGGAAAAAGAGATATAATAAGGGCTAGTGATTTTAATTTCCTTATGGTACTTGGTAAAGGATCATTCGGCAAGGTACTTCTATATAAAATCCACGATTCGAAATGTTTCCATTATTGAAGCTGATCAAAGTATTCATATATGATCAGTAATAAATTTGATTTGCGAACTCCCTTTGTTGATTTATTCGTGAGTTTTAGATTTATAATATCTTCAGGTAGTGTTAGCTGAACGGAAAGGAACAGATGAACTTTATGCCATCAAAATACTCAAAAAAGATATAATCATTCAAGATGACGATGTTGAGTGTACCATGGTTGAGAAACGAGTTTTGGCCCTATCCAATAAACCACCATTTTTGGTACAGTTACATTCCTGCTTCCAAACGATGGTAAGAAGACTCAATCTTTTTCATGCTGTGCAATGATTGATGTGAAAAAATTACAGGATCGTTTATATTTTGTGATGGAATATGTGAATGGAGGAGATCTGATGTTCCAAATCCAACAATTTGGAAAATTCAAAGAACCAGTAGCCGTGTAAGTAAAATTCACAGAAGGTAACGTTCCTATGTCTGAATTTGATTCATTTGAAGGTTTTATGCTGCAGAGATAGCGATCGGATTATTTTACTTGCATTCCCGAGGCATTCTCTATCGTGATTTGAAGTTAGATAATGTTCTGTTGGATCAAGATGGCCACATCAAGATAGCTGACTTCGGAATGTGCAAAGAGAGCATCAATGGAGAAAAGACGACTAAAACTTTTTGTGGTACTCCAGATTATATAGCCCCAGAGGTAAGCCTAACCTCAATACAAGACACTGGACAGTTGTTTTTTTTTCAGCTGGAAATGCTGAAAGGAAAACTACGAAAAAGCCAACATGCCCAAAGTGGAATGAAGTCTTGAATAAATATACAAAGCTCAAAAGTCATTTTCACAAAAGTTCATAAATGAACGAAACTGATAGTCAACTAGAGAAAAACAATTACTTTTCCTGGCTATAAGCCGACATCCGCCCGAAATCTATGCAAAGATTCATATAGACGAATAAGATCTCAACTGTTTCCTTCCTAAATTCTGAATTGTGCTTAAATTGTTCGGGAACTCTCGCCTACCTAGAGATCGGTTTCGAGCTTCTGGATCTCATCAGTGCAGGGGTGTCTCCAGGTGGCATTCATGATCGTCATCTTACTTAAGAAGGAAACCCTTGCGATCTTATTCGTCTATATAGAAATCGTTGCATATTGATTTTGGGAAGATGTAATTCAATGTTCTGCGTGGCATATATATATAGCCAGGAACGTAGTTGCTTTGCTCTTGTCATCTACCAGTTTCGTTCATTTATTAACTTTTGTGGAAAATACATTGAGCTTTGTATATTTTTTCAACATTTCATTCCACTTTGAGCATGTTGACTTTTTTTTAGTTGAAGTTTCGCCAGTCGCCTCTTTCATTTTATCTGAAATGAAAAACTGTTTTCGATTGTTTCTCTCCTTCTACTCAGGTGGCATTCGTGTTCAATTTCGTACGCCTCGTGGGTATTGAATACTGGGATGTGTTTACGTTGGCTCAGGTTTGCACCAGATGGTGGCCATGAATGCCATCTGGGGACACCCATGCACTGTAGTCAAGCGTTCCTGAACAATTCAAGCACAATTCAGCATCCAGGAACACTTACGATATTATTCGCCTATACGAATCGTTGCATAAATTTCGTGAGGATGTAATTCAATGTTCTACGTGGCATATAGAGAGGAACGTAGTTGTTTTTCTCCCGAAATCAACCAGTTTCGTTCATTTATGAACTTTTGTGGAAATGACTTTGAGCTCTGTGTATTTATTCTCAGAGGAAAAATTTTAATAATAACGATCAAATAATATCACTGTTGCATTCATTCATTTATTGTAACTGAAATTTCGAAATATTTCAGATAATTCTGTATCAACCCTATGGTAAATCCGTTGACTGGTGGGCTTATGGAGTACTGTTGTATGAAATGCTGATTGGTCAACCTCCATTTGACGGTGAAGATGAAGAGGAGTTATTCGCCGCAATAACAGACCACAATGTCAGCTACCCAAAGGGGTTGTCGAAAGAAGCTAAAGAAGTTTGCAAAGGAGTGAGTGAATTGGTTCTAATCAGCCAAACATGACAACAAATCAATGTTCCATCTAAATCAACATTTTTTAATCTGATTGTCTTTATTTATCTCGTTCTCATCATGATGTTCAATTTCACATAATCATTCACATCCGGAACTTTGAGCCTTGAGAGCTGATTGGGTTGTATTGACATATGGGCATGGGTATATCTCCCTCATCTTCCCGTAGGTACGCCACTGCATAGGAGTGAGTGCAAAAACTGGAAATGGCTTGTTTACCCATCCTCAAACAATGTTGACAATCTTCATATCAGGAATTATTTGTTTGCAAAGTAACCTCGAGACTTATCAAAAATTAACACGATACAAAAAATATTTCTGAATGGAATATCTTCCTGGAAAAAAAAACTGGAAGTTTCCAGTCTGACCTCTGAAAAGTTATCATCAAATTTTTACAACATGGTTGTTTGAAACACTTGCAGGTCACTGATTATGATCAAACACATCTCAAAACGTGACCTACAGTCACAAATCATGCCATGCCAAAAATTATGAAAATCGATTTCAGTCTACTCTTTTAATGAGCAAAACTATTTTCTACCAAAAAAACTTCAACGCCTTGTACCAACTTAACGAGACGATATTGGATATACAGTGTGACCCATTTAAGATGGAAGCGCCCTTATAAAACTTACATTTTTCAACAGATTGGAATGATTTTTTTTTTGTTAGGTAGATATTCAAAAAGTCTATTAGGACACCAAATATCATGAATAAATCTCCATTTCCAGGGCCAACTAATCTGATTTTTCAAGGTCAAAAATCTAAAAAAATTACTAGCGATTTTTTTAGAAAAAATCTGACTACACCACTGGATTTGTGACTTTTTTCAAATGGGTAACATGTAAATTACGTTGAAATGCGTCAATCAATAAAAAAGTTATAAAGGAATGAAATTTGAAAAATATGCCGTTTAATCAACCCATCAATTTTTATTACTGAACAGATTTCGATGAAACTGTGATCAGTAATATTTCAAGACATCCTGAATCCAGTGGAGTATACAGAATTTTCATAAAATTCCTGAACATGAATTGGTGGGTTGATTAAACGGCATATTTTTCAAATTTCATTCCTTTATAACTTTTTTATTGATTGACGCATTTCAACGTAATTTGTGTAGTCAGATTTTTTCTAAAAAAATCGCTAGTAATTTTTTTAGATTTTTGACCTTGAAAAATCAGATTAGTTGGCCCTGGAAATGGAGATTCATTCATGATATTTGGTGTCCTAATAGACTTTTTGAATATCTACCTAACAAAAAGAAAATCATTCCAATCGGTTGAAAAATGTAAGTTTTATAAGGGTGCTTCCATCTTAAATGGGTCACACTGTAGGTAAGTTGACCTAAATCAACTTGTTTTTATTCCAAGAGTCCACAGCCGAGCCACCCTGTATGTGTCACCCTCCCCACGGTACACTTCTGGGTGCACCACTGCTCATATGTCAAGTTAAATTACTAGTTCACTGAGAATTCTGTTGGTACCTTCCTATGCTATACGAAAACATTGAAAAAATGCTTGATTTTGGAAGAACATTACCTGCTCACACTGGTTTTTCATAGTAATTTATTGCGTATTCTTCCACTGGTTATATTATGAATACGGTATGTTTCCACCCACAGTTTTTGACGAAGAATCCTGCCAAAAGGTTGGGTTGTGGTGCTCAAGGCGAAGAAGACGTCAGAATACACGCATTCTTCAGGCGCATAGACTGGGATAGAATAGAAAACAGAGAAGTACAACCACCTTTCAAACCAAAAATAGTAAGTGCCCGTATCATATCATCAAATTTTAACACAATCCATAGGAGATATTCAACAATTCCACTCCAAATTCTTGACTTGTATTGTATAATATGGTATTGAGAATAATCGTAAGTTCTCAAAAAATCAAGGATGAAAGTGAATTATCTAAAAGCCTCCTCATAAATATTTGTTATCCATATTAATTCGAACTCGCTGACTGTTTTGACGTAAAGAATACTGAACTTACTATTTATCATAATTTCTTTCAGAAACATCGTAAGGATGTTAGCAACTTCGACAAACAGTTCACTTCAGAGAAAACTGACTTGACCCCAACAGATAAGCTGTTCATGATGAATTTGGACCAGACCGAATTCACTGGTTTCTCATTCCTCAATCCGGAATTCATTCAACATGTCTAAACGGAGGTGGACAGTATATAATATATACTCTGGTATCAAATTGATTATGTAATTCGGTCATCTACTCAGAAGTACCCAACATTACATTAATTATATCTTTCTGCGAAAGCCACTCAAATCATGACATATCTAACTGAAAACAATAAGTAGAAATATGATTCGTGAGTAATACAAAGATGAGAAATTTGAGGGATTCTTGGTGTCCCTGATGTTGTGCCAAGTTCTTGCTAAGCCAAAACATTCCAGCATTTAGCATCATACTCTTTGAAAAATTCCCTTAGTTGCAACGTAGAGAACTAGGTTATAGCAATAACATTCCATAGAGGTAGTTCTATTGCACTGTTAGCTGAATTGCATATTGAATTTGCATAAGGTGATACTATTTAGCGATATTTCAAATGCCTCTCTATTTTCGAAAATTGTCACCGCACTATAGTAGTGTACAATGAAGTAGTTTCCACGTATTCAATAGTGAATAATGTAATGTAAGTTTCTCGTTGAAGTTCTTCCAAAGTCATCAATGTGCTGAGATAACATGGAGATAGAAAATAATGTGAACATTTTTATTGATGTTTATGTATAAGTATCTTGAAGTATAGTCGATTAGGTATACCTACGTCCTGTATTTTCGAACTGTGGGATGAGAGTTTACTTGGTCGAAGGGCACAAAAAACATCGGCGTGAAGAAGAGTTGCTTTTAAAAAATAACCTCGTCGACTCTCCCTCGTCGTTAGGGTTCATAACAATGGTTTTCAGGAATTTTCCTTGATATTTTCAATTCTCAAACAAGCAGAATTGGATTTCGATTTTCATCTACCTATTCTATTCATTCAGCACAAGGATAGTTTTATATCCTGATCACTAAAAGGTATCATTCAATATTTTTCAGCATTTGATATCTTATACAGGGTGGGCGACCAGTAACGCTTCGGTCTTTAGAAGGGTAACCACTCATCTTGTTGAAATTCTTCCTCTTTAGGACGTTGCATGTCAACATAGGCTACCATTTGAAATTATTTTGAAACATGGGTGTCTCCCAAAAAAATCCACTGAAGTTATACTTTTTTTAATGGTACATCCTATATATTATTCCATTTCGAGATTCTCCCGGAATATCTGATTTCAACGACTCATCGTACTTGGGGTCTAGCAGTAATGATTACTGAGATATAGGGTGTGAAAAATGGAGATTTTCCAAGTTCAGGAATTGTTTGTGTCGAAACTAATTATTATTGGTCAAAATGATTTACATATCCCTATCTCAATTTTCTATTCACTATCGATTGGTATTTAATTAAAATAGATACAGGGTGGTCAAAAATCTCAATTCTGAACCAACCATGCAGTATTTGTTTTAATTGAATATCGATTGATAGTGGGTACAAAGTTGAGATAGGGACATGTAAACCGTTTTGACCAATTATGAATAGTTTCGACACAAAAAATTCTTGAACGTGGAAAATCTCGAATTTTCACACCGTATATCTCAGTAATTATTACTGCTAGACCCCAAGTATGATGGGTCTTTGGAATCAGCTCATCAGGGAGAATCTCAGAATGAAATAATATATAGGGTGTTCAATTTGAAAAAGAATAACTTTAGTATTTTGCGGTTTTCGGGGACACCCTGTATGTTTTTGAAATAATTTCAAATGGTAGCCTATGTTGACATGCAACTTCCTAGAGAGGAAGAATTCCAAGAAGATGTGTGGTACGCCTTCTAGAGACCGAGGCGTTACTGGTGGCCCACCCTGTATACCGGGTGGCACAGGAGACATGTAGCAGCCTGTAGTTATTTTATTTGCAGAGAAAATAATTTGAAATGCACAAGAGTTATATTATTGATGATGATGTTTCCCTTGAACCAATTGACAATTTTTTTCAACCACCTGTTTGATTGGAAGTAGAGACCCAACTTTTTTTTTCATAGGCACCCTCTAGATTTCTGTAGCCTATTTCAATTGCCTTAAAATTCTCTATCCAACTATGTATCACAATTTGATATTCGGTAATTGATTGGCTGAATGAAAGACACATAGTTTTTTCACAAGTAGCCAAATGAAAAAAACTGAGTTTCTATTTAGTATATAGGCTACAGAAATAAACAGGGTGCTATGTGAAAAAAAAAGTTTGGTCTACTTCCGATCAAACAGGTGGTTAAAGAAAATTCTCATAGGGTTCAAAGGAAGCGCCATTATCGATAATATAACCCTCGTGAATTTCAAATATTTTTATCTCTTCAAATAAAAAAACTACAGGCTGTCACATGTCTCCTGTGTCACCCGGTATATAAGTACCTACTCGAATATTTTGTGATCTTGTAAGTTATAAAATGATTCGAAATATTTATTCGTAATGTTCAGTGCTTTGAGCACCCCATTTGAAAAATGAACATTATAATGCATTTTTATGCGTTTTGTATATGTGAAGAATTAATGTTGCTAATATCTTCGGAATCTCGTAACTCTTAAGAATGTTAAGTATTTTTATACTTCTTAGATGTAGATTGTAAACGTGTTTTAACCAAGTGCCAATCAAATTCCATATTATTTCTACTGAGAAGAAGGTATGAGGATCTAGTCATTGTGATTGTGGAAAACTATGATTATAGTATATTTGAAAACTATTAGTTCCTATATCTAGCTACTCACCCATCTTCGATATTTCACCGAATGTTTGAATCAGCACTGACAACTATAAATACACCCCATTCCATTCTAACATCATGTACTTCATAAACTTTTTCCATAAGAGCCTATACGTCTTTCTACGCATTCTCAATGGAGGGAACCACTGATTTTTTAAAACGACATCATCTTGAGCTCTATACCAAAAAATCCCCAGTAAATATAATTTTGAATTTCTTAATTCATACTATGACGATCACAAGATAAATTCAAATATGTCCATTTCAAAACACACACTTTGTGCGCCATTTGAAATGGTGTCAAATCATTGGTGTGACTGGTCGTGTGACGTAATAATCCCAACACGCCTATTGTCCTTGAGCTGACCAATCACACACTGCAACACTACAGAATGGCAAGGTATAAGAGAGAGATAGCTTCAGTTCGAAGTTAATACGTTCATATCTGGCTTTTTGAAACATATCGAATGAAATATGCTAATTTAAAAATGATATAGATTCGATTTCCTCCAACTTCAAGTTATAATATTGGTTATACATGTAAATGTGAATCATGATATATCGATTGAAAGAGTTTTGGACGGATTTCATCCCTCAGGGGTCTTCCCCATTGTCATTGGTTACAATAGATGTCACGTGGTGAATTTCATATTGCTCATTTATTCCTATATATTTATGGATTTTAATTTCGAATTGATGTGTTTTTTTCAAGAATCATGTTCTTCCTTCTTCCACGTGATCTTTCACAACAAGTTATATAGGTCCTCAATATACAGGGTATATCACGACGAGCTTACACTATCTTTATATCGAGAACCAGTCGGGAGATATCCATGAAAATGTGCATAATTATATTTTAGAATACGCTCTCCTCATTTAAAATTATTTCGACAATGCAGTGTTGCCGCTTGTACTAGAAAGTAGTAGCAACATTGATATTTCAAATGGAACACTCTGTATTCTATCGCATTTCTAGATTCCCCCTGGAAAGCTTATTTCATCGATGTATCACACTTGGGGAGGATCCAAGAAGATTCCAGAGATATAGAGTGTTCAAAATCGAGATTTTTCAACTTTAGGATTTTTATGTGTTGAAACTATTCATTATCGGTAAAAACGGCTGAATCCTTTCTTGGGGAAATCACGTGATATCAATAGCTAGACGTGCATCGCAAAAATTTGGTTTTCTGTTTCGGCTAAGAGCTATTCTACTTCCAGTCAGCTGCTTATGATCTATAAGGCACAGATCCGACCTGTCCTGGAATACTGTTCCCATATTTGGAGTGCAGCACCCAAACATACCCTGAAACTGTTGGATTCTGTCCAAAAAAGGACAATTCGTCTCGTGGGTGATGCCTCGCTCACAAACTCATTTCTCTGGAACACAGTAGAAAAGTTGGCGATCTGGCTCTATTTTATAGATATTTCCATGAACGATGCTCTTCTGAAATATCAACAATTGTTCTTCTCTTGGCAGTCCCCACGAGAGACTCGTTCATCCTCGAACAGCACGGCAGAAATGTATGAAAAACACCAATTCCTACCTTATTTTTCTTGGTTCTCACGATGTTCTCTGAACATTACAGGATATTCCTTTTCGTGGGAACCAGAACATAAAAAAAACATGTCACTTTCCCAACTTTTGATTCACTATCCACAAATATTCGATCGGAACAGATACAGGGTGGTTCAAGAATCAGAATTCTGATCACCCTGTATCTGTTCCGATCAAATATCAGTAAATAGTAAATCAAGAGTTAAGATAGGAACATTTGAGCCGTTTTGGCCGATGATAAAAAGTTTCGACATAAACTAATCCTAAAGTTGAAAAATCTCGATTTTGAACACCCTATATCTCTGTAATCATTTTTGATAGACTCCAAGTGTGATATATCTCTGTAATCATTTTTGATAGACTCCAAGTGTGATGTATCGATGGAATCAGCTCTTTAGAGAGAATCACAAAATGCAATGAAAGACAGGGTATTTTATTTGAAATAACAAAGTTGTTGCTACTTTTTGATAGAAGCGGCAACACTGCATTGCTGAAAATATTTTAACGAACTGAAGAGAATGAGCATGCATATTTTCATAGATTTCTCCCGACTGATTCTTGATATAGAGATAGTTTAAGCTCGTCATGACATACCCTGTATACCATGCATGTGATCTATGTTGACCAGTAGGAATTGGGCGAATGCATTGAAAGATATGTAAGCTCCCATTGATGGGGAAGACCACTGAGGGAAAAAATCCGTGCAAACCTCTTTCAATCGACGAATCATGATTTACATTTTATGTACAATCAATATTATGAGTTGAAGTTGAAGGAAATCGAATCTTTATCGTTTTGAAATCAGCATATTTCATTCGATATTTCAAACAGCCAAATATGATGGTGGAGTCGTGACGTATTAGTCCCGAACTGTAGCTATCTCTCTCTGATACCTCGTCATTCTGCAGTGTTGCAGTGTAATTGGTCAGTTCAAGGACAATAGGCGTGTTGGGACTAAGACGTCGCACCAGTCACACCAATGAATTGATGAAATTTCAAATGGCGCAGGAATTGTGTGTTTTGGAATGGACATATACCAACCAATTTATTTTTTTCATCGTCTTAGTATGAATGAAAAAATTCAAAATTAGTTCACTGGTAGTTTTTCAGTATAGAGTTCACGATAATGTCGTTTTAAAAAATCAGTGGTCTTCCCCACTTTCTTTCAAGCCTTCTACACATTGAATCATACATATTTATGGACTTTCCATAGGATATTAAATAATAACGCTTGTCTAGTTTTGAGAATTTTTAAATTTCTCTAGTGACTTCCACTGTATATGCCTGTACAATCAAGGATTTCAGCTCAATGTTTTTGTCTGAAAACATACTTTGAGATTTAGCAGCATTAATATGTATCTCCAGGACTAGTCTTTTCTATCACTAATTCGATCGATGATAACAAAATTACATGGTCCTGATTATCTGAATACAAGCTTTCATATAATATGACATCCCAGTTGAAGGGTTTATGTGTAAAGGAATAGATACTGTAAAAATATATATTCAATATTTATTATAGGGATTAGCGTTAAAAATGTTGTCATAGTTTCTCATGACAATGGACTTCCGAAGTTCTGTTATTCTTGTTCTATGAACAATATGCTCTGAACATTGTTTCAACCTCTAATAAATTCGCGTTTCTATTGAAATTACGAGAATCTTGTTTGTTACATACAGTGTGATGATGAAGTTCCTAACAAAATTCAATATTGAATATTTCTTGAAATTTCTTGCGTAATTTTTTATCTACTTCATACCTAAATGAAGTTTCAGGCTCATGACAATTTTTTGAATGGTTTGAGAGATGTATACTAATACGAACAATACGAACTCTTCCGTTCATCGAACTGATTGTGACACAGAAAAATATTTATTCGAAATAATGAACTTTATCCAAGAATGGGCTTGAATTGGATTTGATGACGACTACTAATTCATTTTAATACCTATTTTTGACCACTCAGTATATTTGTGCATGAGCTGATTCAAGAGCTTCTCGAAAATCATCAGATAGAGCAGTTATCAATTTTGTTCACTACTTCATCATCACGCAGTATATATATAATATTATGTTTGAAATATATTCTGTCCTGTTATTGATTGTTGATGTTTTGATCTGATTTTATTGTATGTTCACCTTGTTGAGATACTACTTATTGGATGAATAAAAAGTGGAGAATGAGAAAAGACGATGAAGGAATTGTGAAAATTATCAACTATCATGTTTCATCCATGAGTGAATTAATTTTAATTTGGAGTCATTGTATATAAAAGTTATATTTTTTTCAATTTAGAATTATTGTACGTATCAGATTGTTGCATTTTCCGTTGATATACCTATCGAATTGATTTTTTACTTTTTGTTTTGAAAAAGCTACCATATTTTCTCAAATTGTTCAATACTCAGATCTGTTCCATATAACTACAAAAAGTGAACTGTTTCTAAAAATGTCATAATCCATTATTTTTCGAAAAGATAGGTTTTTTCCTAAATATCAGAGTTTTTCATCTAATATAGGGTTCTATAACTGTGGTGTTACCTGTGCCTACTTGTATAATCCACAGAAATGAAGGCATTTAATTTTAGAAACAACCCCCAAAAATATCTAGCCCTATTAACAACAAATTTTGCTCTGATCGTTTTTATATCTGTAATATAATATTGAAAAATCTTCACAATATATCAAATCACTTTCCACAATTTCTGAATCGTTTTTCATAGTTGCACTCAAATAAAGCACATTTCCCTTTATTGTCACTGTCAAGCAAAGTTTAACTTTTGCGTCAGGCATTATTATATTGTGTTATTAGAGGGTTGAGAGCTATTTGAGTTGTCATCTAATTTTCGGTGTAAGAAGCACTCACTCAATCTTCGTTATTTTAATTTTGATGAAATGTGCTTCAAGTGTCAGTATATAATGTTCAAAGATTGAACACACAGTATATCAATGCTAGTCTTTTATTAAATTGTCATTATCTAGTCTTTAACATTTTTCCATAAAGTATTTATTTGTTAGGATCCGTAATGTATTTCTATATTATTATCGTTGTAATCTTATATTGACTCTGTATTATAATTACAATGAATATAAATAGTCATTATTTCACCATAATAGCCCTTCATCTTTTCCTCCTCTGTGACTATTATTTGAGCAACCAATTTCGAAATCCACTGCAAATTTCATGAATATGTCGCTCATTCCAAGAACTAAAATATTGTAAACATTCCGATTATTCAAAGGACTCAAATATTTGAGATATTTCAATTTACTGGACAGAGAAATAACTAAAATATAAACTCAATGGCCATCAACAGGATATTTGGTTTTCAAAATTCCAAGGTGAACATGCTTATACCTACTACCTTCATTTCGGATATAGTATAGCTATTATTACTTACTCAAGCATTTCACTGTTGCGATCTTTGAAAACAAGTTTTACCGATTTCGCTAATATTTTTTTTTCTGTGACGGGAAAAAAGTTTGGCATTTCATCTCTGTTGGCAGGTTGTAAAATGTCACTTTTCATAAATAACTTTTTTCCCGTGGGAAAAAAGTTAGTACTTTTTTCCCGGATATATATCACATATATATATATATATATATATACTGTTGATGGCTTTTGTTGTGCTATAGTTCCGAAAAATTAGTCAATAATACCGTCTCCGAGAAAAAACTGCAAGTCTTTTTATCTTCCATTCGACTTCGCGGTTAGGTATATTACTAAACAACCACTAAATTCGCAATTTTTTGAAATCAAATCACAGAATTAGACTGACAGAAGTGACATCAGATATTTGATCACTTCGAAAGAATGATAAAGATACCTACAAAGCAGGTGTCCCTGATTTTAAAAAATTGAAATTTCACGTCGATAATTTTCAGATTTCAAAATAATGTAATATCTTCTCAATATTGATTCGTCCTTTCTTCTGTAACAGAAAAAAATAGTGTATTATACATGGGAAAAATATTAGATTTTAGCTCACGGTTTTTTGTCTCCCTCTCCGCTACGAGTCGGGAGACAACACAACCTGAAGCTAAAATCTACTACTTTTTTCCCTTGTATAATAAATAACTGAAACATTCTCAACTGACGAATGAACCATGAAATATTATTGTATTATATATTTATTAATTTGAATACCGTGAAACGGTATGAAATATTTGTAATATTTTCTTAAATTTCACGCTGGAATCTCGTGTTCCCAACAATGGTTATATACATCATCACCGACTTGTGGGTAACAGTTGATAGTTGCCAGCTGTAGGATTTGTTGTCACAAATATGTGGTTCGTCAAAAAAATTATCTAAAATTCCGCAAAATAACATGTCTTGAGAGACGAACAAAAACCTATGTGGAACAAGAAAACTATCTGTTAATTGTAAGTATAGGTGTTTTAATGGAATCCATACTTTCAAATATCCTCATCGAAGAAGAACAATTGAATAAATATACATATAGTTTTGCCAAAAATGACATATAATCACTTTATTTTTTCCATGCCAATATGAACGCCAAGTCACTATTTTGTTACCTATGTCATTTATCTCTTTGTATTTCTTGTTATACGACGCTATACATAGTGGAGTATACTACGGCCTTGCCAAAAATGCTATCTCGGAAACTAAGCGAGATAGAGGTATAGTTACTTTGGAGAAAATGATCCCCATCGAATTTTGAGCAACTTTGGTTTTTGTGTGTGGTCTGTCTGTCTGTCTGTACTCTGTGTTAATCATAAATCGATAATAATAATAATAATAATAATAATAATGTATTTATTCCTTGAATTGATCATACAGAAAATGATATAGGAATCGTCAAAAAAAAGTTCTATAAAATTATTATAAAGAGAATATACAAACACATAAAAGTTAAAATATTGACATAAAGATAAAATGGGTCTAACATTCAAAACATCCAAAAACTATGATTGGAGGTAAACATTTGAAATACAATCACATTAAAAATAAAATACGAATACAAAAATACAGATACAATCACATATATCTCCGGAACCCTTCGACATATCGACTTGAAATTTTGCCATCTTATTGTACTCAAAACAATATTATGTCATTAAAATATGAAGGGAATCGGAAAACTCTAAGGTGGTTTTTCCGGGTTTTTTCGATTTTTCACCGGAAGTTTCTTGTAACCACTCTACAAATCGCAAAAGTGGTCCGATCGATTTCATTTTTTGTGAAAAAAAACTCGATCAGGGAGAGACGAAGCCTATTGAAATTGAGCAGGGTTGAAAAATTTCAAGTGGGTTTTTCAAGGAGACTTTCCGAAACCCACGGTTCGCTTTAAAACGACATATCTCCTGAACCAATAGACTAAATCCAAATTTGAAAAATGCACCGTATGCCTCTTTGATGACGCAACAAATTATTATTTAACCATTTTTTCGTGCATCCATCGGAAAATGGAAAAACAAATGAAAATCAAAACATCAAAATTTGAAATCCTTTCAATTCAATATATATCGAAAACAAATGGAAAAATCGAAAATTATCAAGAGTGCAAAGTTATCCACTGGAACATTTCCTACAAATTATATTACATAATTTTTTCTGTAAACCCAATAGTACAGGAAATGAAGTGAAGAATATGAAAAAAAAAATTTAACGACCCATAGGGTACTATGAAGATATATTGAAAAACAAAGATTATCGATTGATGAAGCTCATCGACTTCCACTGAACCATGAAATATTTTTTCATTTTGTTGATTGGAAGATGGAACAAATATGTTGAAAATTTTATTCCCAGATAATTCCAAATATCTCGAAAACAACTGGAAATATCTGAAAATATTATAGAACCTAAATTATTCCTATTGATAGAATCTACAAACAATCCTCATAAAATTTTTCTCTGAATTCAATAGTTCGGGAGATACGATGAAAAAACTAAAAAATTTACAAGTTCCTAGATAATCACTTGCTTATAGAAGACGAAACAAAAAACAAAAGAAAGTGAAAAAAGCACACTCGACTGTCTTGATTTTTTGCCCATAAACTACGTACCTAGCTCCCTCGACTGTCTTGATTTCCCACAAAGAAGAAATATGTTGGCAAAGTTTTAACTTTCTTTTGTTTTTGTTTTTTCAGTCCCTATTGGCAGTCGAGTGGGCTAGGTACGTAGTTTGTGTGGAAAAACCAAGACAGTCGAGTGGGCTAAGTACGTAGTTTGTGGGAAAAATCTCCAGTTCTCTGAACTTTCATAGCGTCGTATACACATCTTTGGTGCCTATAATGATAGTTTCAATATAAAAATATGCTCATGATATGGTGCCATGGCCTCTACTTCCATCTTACATGAGCAATGATAAAATATCATCTGCTTTTATAGCGTCGTATAAATTATCTGACCCCTATACTAATCTAATACCTAATGAAAACTACATCTATACTAATCTGATACCTTTCAAAAACTACGTACCCCACTTGTTATCTAACAATATTTTTATGAATTTATATTCTGTTGTCCTCTGAGCTCTAGATAATGTGAGTCAATAAAATTTTTCTTATCGTTTCTTCCATTATTTTGTCTATACTTATATCCGTTTACTTCCATAATTTAGATACATTTTTTTAATATTAGAATAGAAAGGCCTAGATTGAAAAATCTCAAGAAACCACTTGATTTATATCAAATACTTGGTTCGTTCCACATTACTCTGGACTAGCTCCGGACCAGCCACCTTCAGGAAACGTGTTTTTTTCGGGGGTAAATACATAAACATGAACATTCATTCATTGTACCAGTATATCACCTGATTAAGCTATATACTGTGTTAGCGAAACATGTGGTGTGATTATAGGAATTTTGTGGAAATCTTATAGTTCGTGAAGTTTAGGGTGACTTTATAAAAACTTTCAGCATTTAAGATTTAACAATTTAACATTTAAGACTTGAGAGTCTAAAGTGGAGTCAGTTATAAAAAAATTAAGATTCTAGGGCGATACATGTCTTCTGTCATTCCTGACATCTAGTTTCTGATACAGAACCAGATTTTCAAAGTTTAGTAAGTTAGAAAAACTGGTTGGAAATAAAAATTTCATGTTCTGATATCCATTCTATTAATTTATATTCATATCCCTGAAATGATACCCACATCCATCATATCTCCACATCATTTTGAAAGTAATCACTTGCCTCTATTAGAAACTGGCTCACTCCTTGGATCTTTTGTCAAATATGGAGGCAACAGAGTTGCCATCGACATTCTAGTGTATTTTTGGAGAACTGTTCAGTATTCATCAGAAGAAAAACAAATATTCAGGAATAACAACACAAGATATTTTGAATTATTTTTGAATGGCGGGAAATTGAGATGTCACTTTTTGATGCGTACTCCTTATTCCATTTATGATCATTTATCAGCACTTATTAAGTTGAAAGTTGGTCATCTTCTTAAATCTTAAATGTTAAATCATAAGTCTTAAATGGTTTTATAACATAACCAATGATATTTCCATGTTCCATCTGTCCTAAGTGATAAGCCTTAAATGTTAGGTGATAAATCTTAAGTCTCAAAGTTTTTTATAAAGTGGCCCTAACGGCCGAGTTGATTAGAAAAGAGTAAATTGAAAGAAAATTTGTAACCATTCTGCCATATTGCAATAGGGTAGCATTAAAATGGCATCAGTTTCATTGAATATGCTATGTTACTGTACTTGGAATACAATGCTGCAATATATAACCTTACTGAAATAACTCAAGAACATCACATTCATCATATATTACTTACTTAACGACCGTTTCAGTAGTTGCTGATGCGACCTAGCACTAAGATAACGACAATGGCTTAGGTATGTATAAATCCCTCTTCATCTGGAATCTTCATAATATTTTCAATGTGATATGGTATGTCATCAACTTTACTGCGAAAAATAACTACATATCATATTTTCATGGACGATGCTCTTCTGAATTATCAACAATTGTACATCCCTTGGCAGTCCCCGCGAGATTAACCCGTCGAGTTGAGGCTTCGCATCCCTTCGTGGTCACTCTTTGGAGACCTGCAGAACATCTCTTTCCTAAGACTCGTTCATCCAACGAACAGCAAGGCTCTGGAACCCATTGCCAAATAAGGGAGGTATTCCCCGAGGCATATAACTTCCAGAAATTCAAGAAAAACACCAATTCCTACCTTATTTCCCTTGGTTCTCACGATGTTCTCTATAAACATTACAGGACAACCCTTTTCGTGGGAACCAGAACATGAAAAAGAATACGAGGACAAAGCTTGGACAGTGGTGGCGCAATCGACTGTTGCATTTGAATTAACAGTGATGCTAATAGGGTGGCGTTTAGGGTTAAGTAACAATGCCTACACCGAACACATATCTATATTAGGTGAACGAAATTTTATGAGATCAATGGCCACACATACACACAAACTCACTCACAAAGTACATGTATGTACATACCTATCTACTTGTATCATATACTGTTTTTGATTATACTAATAGTGGAAGAAGTTTTTGTTCCTGGAATAAATCAAACACAATCAATAAAATGAAAATATTTATTCATCTAAGATCTTTTAAATAATAAGTAATAAATAAAAACATAATTTTCCAGGTATTCGATTCGATATACTCGCAAGATTATAAAGAAGGCACTTTTCAAATTGAAAGATGAGCATTAATAAAATATTCATATGTCCTAATACACATAAATAGCGATTTCGAGCTAGTGGTCCGCATTCAACATGACATAACAAGATGAATTTGAGCAAATTCTTCAAGTTACCTGTTTTCGATGTTTTATTATCGCAAATATGTAGCAATCGAAATTTTCATGATTTATCATCATTTCTATAACGTAAAAGAAGAATTTGCTCAGTCTATTGTCGAGATTTTATGTCATGTGGAAAAAACTAACCCAACTTGAAAAACACCCTGTGTACGGAAACCTACAAGTTGCTTTATATGTGAATAAACTATCTTGGTTTTCTCCAGTACTACCTACCTACTTCAAAACTCAGCTTATATTTTCCAATAAGAAATATAAAATATAACTGCTAAAGTACATATACTGAGGGATATATAGTAATCAAGAAGGATACAGACATTTGGGCGCCCCATATTGGCCAGAGAAAGCAGATATGCTGCATCAAAACAGCCTAACCCTATAGTAGTGACATGTTGAAAATTTCCCATCTTGGTCTAATATTTTTTTTTCTACAAACGTCAAAAAATGACAATGTTTCCTACGTTACTATGATACCTCGCACAAAACAATGCGCGAAGTAAAACAGTGCGCGAAGTAGGTACTTCGCGCATTGTTAGGTAAAATATATGAGATATTTTTCAACTTTATCGTCCTCAAGCGAGCAAACATCCACAAAATCATTTATTTCTGAATGTTCAACAATAATTTTGTTTTATCTCTTGGAGCGCACGAAAGAAAATTCCTATTATGTTCGTGGAACATCGTGCGTATCTAGGGAGGATAGGGGGAGGCCTTTTAAGCCAGTTCAACACTATTTTTTATATCAAGCTAAGCATATTTTTACTTTGAACTATCTTTTTGGCGTTTGTAGAAAAAATTTTGTTTGCAACTAGAGCGCGAAATACTTTGGTTATCTCGACTATTTTTTTAACTCGGCTACGCCTCGTCAAAGAAATCAGATCTCGATCAGCAAAGTAGCATTTCGCGCTCTAGATACAAAAATAACTATTTTTTTATCACTTGTTAGTGATGAAACGAGAATATTCTTCGTAACAAAATATAATCTAAATTGGCATAAATACAAACAATTAGATACACTAATACATTTTTCGCCTCTCTTAGGCCAAGAAGAATATATATAGTATTTTTTGAGAGAGAAAATGAGTGTATTCATGCTGAATCAAGTTAGGTTAGCATGAAGAGTAGTATACTTTTTTATGTGAATGAGGTAGATAGTTCCCTTCTACAAACAAAGCAACATTTATTCCATTATTACACTGTTGATGAAAATATAATTGATTTTCATTTTATGCCGAGCTGAACAATTCTTTTGAGATCATTAAAAGTCATACACCTGAAATATTCTTTTTCCGGACCAAGATGGGCAAAGCCCATAGATTCATCTCAAAGAATCTATGAAGGATAAATATTCTGTACCTGAGAAGTTTCTAATACCTTTCGGCTACTGTAAAATTCACGATCTGTTGGTCAACAAATTTCAAATCATACAAAAATATCACATTCGCTTGATTCAAGCATAAGTGGTGACCATTTCGGGTTCATCATTCTCCTTTTTCTTCGTATCTGGTTCCTCTGGAGGTTGGTCCCACACTTGCCGCTTGCCAGAACCGAAGATGACGTAGAAGGTGCAGCAACCAGCATAGACACAAGCCGCTGTTACGAAAACTGTCCTCCACTTTGCAATGCTTGGCTAAAATATACAGAGTGGATCCATTATTTGTAAAATGACTTATTCACTATGGAATATTGAAACTCAAGTTGGTACGATATACACACACCGGCATAATTAGGAGAACGCGCAAAATTTACACTAAGTTTAACATCAATTTTCTCTTGAACCCATCGCTCGATTCCAATTTATTTTTCACGAATTGTACCTTAATTCTTCAGGAATACATCTGACAAATAACCACCTCCAAACGATTTGTCTTTATATCATATACAGGGGTGTAAAGAAAGTACGGATGTTTCGGTATTTTTCAAGACACCCTGTGGAGTGAACCACTGATGGTTGTAAAGATTTCTCAACACCAAATTGTGACCCAATCTATTCCGAATATTTTCATTTTCATTCATGTTGATATCTCAATTTCAAGAGAATTTATTGAGTTTTATCGTCAAAGTCAAGCGATTCATAATTCTAAATTCATAATTTCAATAATTGAAAATTCAACGTGGGAGACATGATTCCTACTGATGTGACGAGGGCAGTAGTATTTATTGAAAATGGTAGATCGTACACTGATATCACTATGACATGCTGATGAAATAAAAATCTACGATTTATTGAAATGTGAGACGTTAGAGACAAACAGAAAAGAGTACGTGAGGAGACGAGGCCAAGGAAGAAAACGGTAAACCATGACTAGAGATGACCGATTTTTAATCTCCCAAATACTACGAAACAGGCGTAGATCCGTATCGCAAATGATAAACGAACTGAAAGAAGTACGTGGAAGACGAACAAGTCATCAGAATATCAGCAGAAGACTCAAAGAAGTTGGTCTGAGGGCCCATCGAACAAAGAAATCTCCACAACTCCAGCGACGTTATCGGGTGGCAAAACTTCGCTTCGCTAGGCAGCATGTAAATTGGGACAATGACCAAAGGAACAGTTTAATTTTACTGCTACATCTCTGCTGCTACTTTCACCTATGGCGGAGGTTCAGTAATGGTCTGGGTTGGAACATGTTAAGGAGCACGAACAGAGTCGGTAGTTGTTAAAGGCGCTTTGAATACAGACATACGGGACGTACTTCAACAGCATGTCGTGCCATTCACCATCCATATCGGAGAAAACTTCTTGTTGATGCACGATAATGCACGTGGCTGGTTAAGTCTTCAACTTTTTAAATACAGTCGGAATAAGATGGATTGGCCTGCATGTTCCCTAGACATTAATCGAATCTGAGATGTATGGAACATGCTGTTTGGTAGACGATTAAGGGAATTCTCACTGTACAAAATTTCGAGGAAGTAGTAGCAGCTCTGGTTGATATTTGGGATATTCTTCCTCAAGAAAGATTGAATATGTCATCATCGGAAGCATGAGAAGATGAACGACTGCTGTAATAAGGGCGCGTGGAGGTCACACACGTTATTGAAATCGTTTTAGGTGTTTTGAATCTTTATTGTTCGTTAAGTTAATGTTATTGTTATTGAATGAAGGCTTTGAGAAAACTACATCTTTTCAATCACCTCTGTATATTTTTGAGAATTCTTGACACAATAGACTGATGTGTAAAACTGATAGCAATATTCAACTTGAAGTGAGAATTTCCAGAGAAACAACTTGAGAAACGAGTTTCGAAGTGGTGCGATTAATACCAATCTCCACATTTCTTTTGAAACTCTGTATTTTCTTGAATTATTGAGATATCAGTATAAATAAAAGAAGATAATGTTCGAAAAAGATAAAGCTACAATTTTGTTACATAGACCGGTGTCGATAATTGTCCATGATTCACTCCGAAGGATGTCTTCAAAAATACCGAAAAATCCATACTTTCTTTCGACCTCTGTATATGATATTAAGACGAATCGTTTGAAGGTGTTCATTCGACACATGTATACGTGAAGAATCAAGCTACAATTATTGACAAAATTTATGTCAAATTTTGTGTAAATTTTGCCAGTTCCCCTAATTGTAATGGTCTGTGTATATACATATATGAATAACTCACCGTTCCGACTACAACATTTCCTGCAAAAATTGGTGCCAACAGACCAGCTAGATTGGCCATGCAGTTAGTGAACGACATGAGGATTCCCGCATATTGTGGAGATATGTCGAGGTGGTTGACTTTGAAACCAGAGTAGATGCCACCATTCAAACCAACTCCTATTGTTAGAAGGGCCACCGTTAACCATTTGTCGCATCCGGTATATGAAACTGCTATCAAGGCAATGGCTGGACCAAATTGACCTGAAAAATAACAAAATCTATAAATTGAAACAATTCTTTTTTTAATTGACTCGGACGTTACTTGATGGAAAGAAACTGAGTTTATTTCATTGTACCAGTTTTCCACCTGATGGAGCTACTGTGTTAGCGAAACATTTGGTGTGATTAGAAGAATTTTGTGGAAATATGATCGTTTGTGAAGTTTTTTTATTTAAAAACGAATAGTTCACAAAGCGCGCTACCCAAACATGAGGTCAGTGATGCTAGAACTGATAATATACTTCGTATGTTCGTGTCATTTGACCTTTTGCTCTATCTTCTTGTCCGCCAATGCAAGAATTGGTGGTGAAGTTCCACATTGAGAGTAAAATGAGTATTTGTTCGAATATTTTACATCATTTTTTTTTTTATTTTCGATAAAACAGGCCATAGCTTCTAGGGCTATCCGGCAAAATTTCAGGATTTTTGACTTTGACATTGACCACATGTTCTAGTAGCACCAACTGGTGAGAGTGGAAATGTTAGCCCTATAATTGAAAATGACTTTGATATCCTTAGTTGAACCAGAGATTAGGTTTAACCCACACAATCCCCATGAATATATATTTTTGGCTGACATTACACAGGGGCATATCAAGAATTTCTTCTTTAGGTGCTGACGTACCTTTAGATATTGTAGCCCATGCGCATATTGCCAACCCCGCATGGTAGGCTTATTGCTATACACAGGAAGATACATTAGGTCTTAGATTATCTTTTTTTCTCGATTGTTACTTTGAATCGATTGCTTTCAATCATGATCTGAGCTTCAATAGCCATGTATGGAACACAAGATATTGCAGTTCATAAACACTGTTTTTTACACCTCTATTATAAAAAAAACTTGACGTTGCAATATTTTACCGAAGGCTTGTAAATCTGACAGTAGGTAGGGTAACAAAAATCATCTGTGCTGCCATTGTTTATAAAACAACCAAACTATACGTCCCGTGCGCATATTGTAAACCTTAAACGGAATGATCAATATCAAATAAATATTTGTCGTAAATTCGACTGGTGTGTACAATCCCATTGAAGAAACAAATAAAAATCTTGAGTTTGTGATATTATGATGTTAAATTGGCTTTGTTTTCACATGTTGTATTCTCACATTCTAGTTATTTGAACCAATAGCAATATGTGATTCTGACCAATCATTCGGCATTAGACTGATACAACTGCTCTTCCTCCATCCAAACCTTGTTTACATTTTGAATTATTGTCGAAATTGATAAAATTTACTCACGTATGACATTTTGTTTTACTTGATTCATATTTTATTTGTAACAATCAAATCAGTTAGAGAACAAAACATAACCATTTTGATTGTCATTCAAAATAATAGCACAAACATTGTATTGCCTACTTGAAAATTGTAATTACGTGGAGTGGGTGAGCGATCGATCATAGTAGAAATACCACAAATTCAATTTGACTTCTATAATTTGCTAGTGAATTGTTTTTCCTACCAAAATTGGAAAAAAAATAAGTTCATCAAATTTCATGAGACAACTTTTCAGATAAATAAAGAAAAGTTCGAAGATGAACAACAATGGTAGATGACCGAAGGAAAACAACAACTTTCCTGGGTAATGCGACGCAAACATTGCATTACGTTGAGTTCGATGTACCCAGTTTAACGCATTAACGACACATACAGACCGGTTTCGAGCTCCTTCGGCTCTCATCAGTGTAGGGAAGTCTACAGCTAGCAGAACGAAGACCGGGATAAGCGCAACCTGGCCCAACAAAATCCAATCGGCAGTTTTTATAGTATCAAAAGAATCTCCCACGGGCCCAGATAACTTTATATTTTCATCACTCAAACTTCTTTATTTCAGGCAAAAAACAGAATAAATTAGATGAAATCATCAGTTGTTCTGACGAAATCGTGATTTTACCAATCGAGTTGTTTGCCATATATCAATAAAAATATCTGAAAAATTTGAAGAACTCTCGTGCTATCAATTTTGATTATAAATTACTCACCAATACCATTGATGATCTTCCTCACACTTGTATGGGTGAAGTAAGGTTTGGTCAACATGAAGTCGGCGACATGGCTGATGAAAATAGAGAAAATCCACATGGCCAAATATGGAAGCGAAGATAAAATTCCATTCTGAAGAAACAAAAGTCGAAAATATTTATTCATTCCGAGGACAACTCGAAATCAATTCAATTCGAATAAAATACTCACGCTCTTGAGACTGAAATGATGGATTTGTTTCATGTAAGTTGGCAGCTCAGTCATCAGAGTTTCGTACCCATAATTGTGACCCATGTGAGCCAAAAGGATTGCATAAAAGGGCAGAGATTTCAAAATTGACACCCATGGAATTGGTGGTACCTAAACAACGATAATATAATAGAGCATACTCAAGTAATGATCATGATCCGAACTTGAATAATTGGATAGTACCTACCGGTAGTCCAATTTTACTCCCTAATTGTTTTTGAATATACAATCTCTCTTCGGATTTCATTTTTTGATTGCTCTGAGGGTCTTCGTGAATCAAAATTAGGAAGAAAACACACCATACTGCTCCGATGAAACCGAAAACATAAAATATGGAAGGCCAGCCATATCTACATTCTGAAAGTAGACCACTTAGAGGCATTGATATCACAGTTCCAAATTGGGCCCCTAGAATGAAATAAAAATAATATAGAACTGTTTCACAATAATATGTACTAGATTTCTTCACAATGATGCTGCAAAAGTACATTCCCTTTGAATTAAAATTACACGAAAATGAATTATTACTATTTTTTCGCGAATTTTCGCAGTTGCAGCTGTATATTAGCACTAATCCACAGTTGCAACAATGAATTAGGCAAATATTCGTGAAGAAAAGGTTTTTTTGGGACGGCAGTTAAGACGCATCATAGAAACTACACTAATATATTCTAGGTATTATTTCTTTACTTTGGTGCACCTCACTGTGAAAATATCTACTACTCAATATGAGAATTTTTAGAAGCGATGATTTTAAAATGTCTTGGAAACTATTGATGCAACTAGTTGGCAATATAAAATATATGTATCATACTCTTAAAACTCCTTTTAATTTCCTGAAATATTCTGTAAGTGAAATCATATTTATTTATAATTTAACTTCTTCATGCTTCAAGAAATCAAGAATATCTCAATTTCAACTAGGTAAGTAACTAAAGAAAATAGGTTCATACATCATTTATAAATTGATATTTCAGCAAACAAAATAGTGACAAAATTAAACGCCCTTGGAATTTCAAGCAGTAGACCTGACCTATAACATTTTGAAAAATGTTGACTAGTTCAATCAATATTATTGATTGTATGCAGCTCAACTTTTTGTCACATCATTATAAAAATGCAAATTCAGCAAAACCACAATTATAATATAGATGAAATATTTATTGAGTTACTATAACATAACAAATTTTATTTATCCTTGTATCCATTCTAATGTTTGAATGAATGACGATGTAATTGGATATATTTATTTGAAATGAAAAATAAAACAATACATTCCTAGTGATAAGTACTCAGGAATCTTTTAATTATGTGTCAAAAAAGAATAATATAGGTATATTCTTTGAAGGATCATAAAATGATGTAACATCAATAAGTCTTTGATCAAACGTAAGTCAACAATCAAGAGTTAGTCGACCAAATAATTGTCGGCATATAATATTTTCTAATATTCAGAGGCAATGAACGAATCTGGATTGATTCCATCTATAAAATAACTTATCTGAATAAGACGAATGATGATTTGTTTTTCTCTTCTGGTGATTATCTATAGACTAAAAATATTGAAAAAAAAATGTCATACCACCGCATTTCCTACATACCCATACAAGTGGCACACATTATACTATACTGTTTGATATCTCGACATGGCAGAAAAAATAGTACCTGCATAAACGAACGCTCCCATTCGACTTCTCTCATTAGGGGGAATCCATTTTGCCAGAAGCGAGTGTGTGCATGGGACAATAGGGCCCTGACCAGAAAGGTACAATTGAAAACACATGCCAAGTATCAAAGTGAGAGAGACAGAGAGAAAAATATGCTTCTCCCACTTTGTACTCTTCAGAACTGTCCACTCACCTCGCCAAGTCCTTGTATAAACCTGACAGCGATGAGCCACCAAATGCCCATCTTCGCAGCTATCGGCACCAGCAAACCGAACAAGGAGTTGATCAACATTCCGATGCCCAGGAAGTAGATGTTTCCATAGCGTTTGGCCAGGATCCCGAAGGGTATCTGGGTCAGCACGTAGCCATAGAAGAACGAGCTGAGGACGTAGCCTTGAATGTCTGTTTCCCAAATGAACTCACCATCCAGCTCGGTACTTTTGGAAATCTACAGAGAAATGAACTGCTATACACATGAAACGTTACATCGCATTTTTTCGATCAAATTGAAGACCACAGGAGAAAAAGGGGAAATATCACAAAAAGTATGTTTCGAGAAAAACGCATTTCAAAGTTTAAAACCGGCTAACTTTTTGTAAGTTGAAGGAAACTGAAATCAAACCACCTGGGTCCATTTGATCAAGTTTATTGAGCAATATAGTCAAACAACTGAAAATAAAAATCGTATTTGATTGAGAAAAATAATCTTTAACACAAAATATGTACAAAGATTCAAGGAAAAAATGAGGAATGTCCAAATGGAATGTCAAAATGGAGGATTGTTTACTCGCAATGGGCTTATATCACAAAAAAATTTTATTTCATAATTCGATAGAACTCACCCAAACTAGCTCACCACCGCAAACCGTTTCTTGCTGTGAGCTCCCTACGTTTTATAATAAATTATTGAAATCCCCGATTTTTCGGACCTCTGAAAACAAGGCGATGATGTGACGTCAAAACCCTAATACTGAAACAAGACTATTCCAGACAGAGACGAATGATACATGATTTCTGAGAGAGTGAATTAGCGCGAGATCACAGTTGAAAGAATTAATATATCAGTTGCCTCAGTCTCCGTTGGGCGTTTGGTATTTTCTTTCAACTATGGCGAGATGAGGTTTTTACGTCATAAGAGGGTTCGTTTTCAGAAGGTACTATTATTTATGTCCAAAAATAAAACATTCCAGTTAATTTTTCGATCGAATTATGTCATCAATCATTATCTATGTATAAAAGGACCATTATAAACATGGTTTGAGTTAAAAGTTCTACAGAGGTGTACACGCCCATTATCTGCTTTGTTACATTTCTCTTTTCTTGCCTAACACTACCTTATGAGTGATAAGTTGTCATAGGTACTTCCAGCATTCTTATAATTGGATCATTTTCTACAAATTTCACGCGATATAACCATGAATACTGGATAATGAAGACTGGGCAGTTTTTACAAAAACATTTCATCGAACATTAATAATGTACCCTCTGAGAAATGTGAAAGTAGGAGGCAACATGAAAATCAATTTATCGCCAGAGTTCTTTGAGTTGAAAAGTCTAGTAACTTATTATAATGAACTTTCGAACATAGATGAAAATTTCATCGAACCCCGAAAACAAGTAACAGAAACATATAGAAAAAAAACTGAAGGAACACAGAAGAAACATTATCAATCAAAAAGTATCTGGCTCTCCGAATAATGGAAATGTATCAATGAAATTCAGAATAAAAACAGTGTTAGTACAGTAATAACGATATTAGAAGATGGGAAAAAACTTTCTGATGACATGACTGCTAGTAAATTTATCAAGTATTTCTCAATGGATCGAGCGAGCGAAAATATTGACTACGAGCTTGTACTTTACTGAATTTATACGGATGCATTTTGTGATTTCCCAAAATTCTTTGTACTGAAGCATGTGATACACCCAAATCTTTTTCTGCACTAAGAATGAATGCTCCTGGATATGCATCAAAATAATTATGTCAAAACGTCAACAATATATCTAATAATAGTAGGTATATTTTTCATCTCGAAAACCGATAGAGATAGGAATAGGAATTAATTAACAAAAGAGTATTGTAATAGAAAGGCTATTCTAGAAATTTGTTAATATACGGGGTGTTCCATTTAAAAAAATGAAGTTGCTATGACTTTTTGATAGAAACGGCAACGTCGCAATTTCGAAAATATTTTAGATCGATAGAACAGGTGATTAAATGGAAGATGCGAAATTTTCAGAAAAATCCTGAGTTGCGTTCACCATAAACGTCTAACGTACCATCGACCGTGAGTTACCCTGTATATATGGTGCCAGCTACTGAAGCTGGTGTTATAGATTGCATAAAATCTTTGAAAACTTCGAATGCAAGTGGTTACGACTGCATTTCAAATAACCTTCTGAAAAAATGTTCCGTTCAAATAAGCTCTATCCTATACACCGACAAAGCTATAGAATTTTTCACCAGACAGAGAAATCCCAAGTACTTATAATCTCATAAAATTCAAAAAATCTCATTATCGACCAACCCTTTCTATTCTCCTCGAACTTTTGAAAAACCTAAAAAAACAAACTGTCTAAATCACAATGAGATCTGTATTTGAGCAAGAAATAAGCTTGGACGTTCCCCTTTTTTCACATTTTTGATGTGGACCTTCCATGTTCTTCCCATGTTTCCGTATTTTCAAACGAGTATATTCCCTGACTATGCTGCGTTAATGCTATAGACTTCTGTGTATAATGTTCATCCAAAAACAATTGCAGAATCTTGTACCGCACCTGCAGTCACTTCAAAGGAAATTTCAAACACGCCGACGCCGCACAGTGCGGGATATTCTGCAATTGATATTGGATATACTATACTAAAATATTGTGGTTAGGCTATGAGATGGCGGTGTCAGATCAATTTTGACTATATTGTTATATTCCCCATTTTTCTCCTGTGGTCTTCAATTTGAATCATCATAACTTTCGTTGCCTTCTTTTTCGATTCTTTCTCAGTTTCTGTATACTCGTTTCATTGACTAACGAACTGATAGACAACATGATTATTGCATCTCTTCGGAATGAGATTCTACAGGTTGATAATCAAAGCTGTGCAGTTTTCCGAAAATTTCAAAGGCCTGCCGTCTGAGAAAACATTTTTCTAATTTTTTTTGGGTCAAAAAAATATCGCATCATATGATTTCCCGATACTGTTTAAAATTTTTTGGAATTGTCACACTCGTTACTATGAATATTTTTATAAGATGATGCATAATTTATTGGTGCTCTAATTTCTATTGGCTCTGTGTTTTCCTATGGTTTTCGTTCGAATGATGGTCAAAAATCTTTAAATGATGCATGATCAACATATTCCTATATACAATGTATGTCCATTGAACATATACACTGGAATATGTATATGCTGGTTCATCAAATGGATTTCCATCAGGGAATCTATAGTTGGACATCTATGGGAATGATTTTACTTTTGTGTTTTCTGGGATATTCAAATCATTCAATGAAACAAAAGGTACGATGAGAGAGACTGTGATGATTGAAGAACAATATTTATGGAAAAGTCAGATTGTCAGGCATTGAGTGGAGTCAATGGGTATTTGGTGGTGAGTAGGTACTTACGGTAGTATTCTCATTTGTTATAAGGCCACATTCGTCATCAACAGATAAACCTTCGTCGTGATGTGTATTGCTAACAGCTGTATGGTTTACCATGGCTACAATGGCTACTGACATGTTGGTTCTCATGATGTAAGCATTGGCCATACCCAGGAAAAGCATAAAAGTAACCAGGTGACGAGTTCCGAACCATCCTGGAATGAAGTGAGAATTCAATATACAGAATGTTAATATGGATTGAAGTTTCATTTGATTGATGAATGCAGTCCATTGATTCAAAATATCGACATTATTGATACACATTAAAATCAAAATAATTGTGCTGCTTCATGTTCAACTTGAAATATCTCGAAAAATAATGACTTTATTGTCATGGAGAAAGAGTAAAATATCTACGTCAAAATTGTTGGAGAATCGAAAATTTGTGATAGAATTGCAATTCCACCAGTGGCGTAGAATTTGGGAGAGTTCGACCAGTTAATTGCCCCTGTCGTACGCCTCTGGTAATAGCTAAAAAAGTTCATTTCACATAATTCAGTTGGGTGTATAATACCTACACTTCTCTCCAAATATGAAAGTGGTACGTCAAATAGTTCTCTCAGACTCAGACAGGAAACATATTTTATCTAGGTGATTTGGGTTAAATCTTCATATTTTGAGTCTGGGATTCTATGGTTGAAATATTCCCAATTAGTAATGAAACACCCTGTATAAGTATGCATATCATAATGATAAGGTTTGATTCATCGCAGGATTACCGAACATGAGAAAAATAATATATTTAGTATAAAAATTACCAAGAGAAGGCAAGATATTGCGGAACACGACGTGTGATACAGGGTGAGTCATGAGGAACTGTACATGCTCCTACCACGAATAGAGGCCCTTCTTTACCAATATATAGGGTGAATTATGAGATTTGGCAAAAACATCTTTTGATGACATTTCCAGAATTGGAAAAATACAGGACCGTCTTCAGAAAATTCCGAGAGTTCAGTTTTTATCAAAAAGTTCATCCTGTATATGGTTTTTGTGAACCGTGACAGGGAATTTTCAAAGCACATAAGCAAGCATCAGAAATAATATATTCAAAATTCCTCTCACACTCTCACTGAATTTCACAAAAAATGACAAAGTTTAAGCAAAAACGAAAGTTCGACAACAAATTCATTCATTGAATAATAGTTACTCCGCAACGGATAAATTTCACAGATAAAAGTGAGACTCACATTTTCAATGCTTCAGCCCAATGGGAATCAATGTGTTCTTTCATTACCAGGCCTGGATTTTGTCATTTAATTTTTTGAGGAGGGTGATAATCACCCTGTAGATCTTTTTCGGACCAGTGAATGGGGTATCTGTTTAGATGTTAATGGTCATCGATTCAAATAATTCAAGATAGTCTAACAGAAAATAAAGGTTCACTCACAATTATTTTTCAGAAGCTATACTGACAAAGGCGGATAATAATTTCAGTACGGAAAATAAGTGACCAAATATACAAAATAAAACAAATCGAATAGATGATACTGTGATTTGACATCATAAGATTATCTATAGCGATGGCCATCAACATTTTCACATATACCTCATCATCCACTGATTCAAAGAAGATCTACAGGGTGATTATTATCCTCCACAAAAATCGAGCTGAAGCATTGAAAATGTAAGTTCCTCTTTTATTCGTATAGATTTTTTGCCAAATTCTCGTTTTTACATAAGATTCATGGATTTTCTTGAACTGAAGTGAAAATATGAGGAAATTTTGAAATATTTCATTCCTGATGTTTGGTTGTGACCTTTGAGAATCCCCTGTCACAGTTTACAGAAACGATATACAGGATGAACTATTTGCTATTAACTGAACTATCAAAATTTTTCGAGGACGGTACTGGATTTTTCTGATTCTGAAAAAGTCAGTGGATTAGAGAGTAGTAGCGGAATATTCCATGAAAAAATCAGACGAATCGAAAAAGCTGATCAAAAGTTATGATCAAAAGATGTTTTGCCGAATCTTATGATTCACTCTATATATTGGAAAATAAGTGAAGAAGAAACTTTCTGATGGACATTAGGTATTTCCTCGGGTATTTCCCTCAGCGGCCTCTATTCGTGGTAGGAGTATGTACAGTTCCTCATGACTCACCCTGTAACTCGCAACCTCACAACCCTATAAACTCATGGTAGATATCAATTGGAACAGAGCAATGAGCATAATGATACGAATGTTCAATGTTTGGTGCTTATTTGCGTGTGAAAATGCCATTCGAAATGCTTCTCTGAAAATGTCTCAATGTTGAAAAGCATTATATATTTTGTGAAGCATTAAACATTGTGTGGCATCAGATTTTGAAAGTCTGGAATACTATTTTTCCGCCGTTACGCTGATCAAGATATAGGGTTATTTTGAAAACAACCTAAATATCAGCATGTGCCAAAATGTATTTTTTCATTTTTAAAGCTACTTTATTTCTGTTCTTGTAGTCACCGTTTTATTTTTAACGATCTATACTTGGACATAAACTGTAAATTGAAATATGCTCCATGATACTATAGAAGAAACAAAAAATCACATTGTTGTACTTTATGATTTTTGCAACTTTGCTTCAATAATTGGTAGGTATGTTTTATATTTGGTCTCGACGGATATCCGTTTTAATGCCATATACCTATCCTATTGTTTTCTGAATAATGTCCATGGAAACAATGCAACGCTCATTATATCTAAATGCTTTCCACTAAATTCTCGATATTTGAAGTAGAAATGTATTCCTGTTGTATTCAATGTGGTTGGTAGAACTTTAATCTAGAACAGTAAGAATCGGTCTCGAAGTTAGTTTGAAAAATATAACAGAGATTAAGATATACACTTAGGTATATATTACTAGAAACAAATATTGGTTCGTGGAGGTACATATCATCCGTATTATTAGGAAACAGATATCTTTAATTCCAATGACGCATGATGTATCAAATTAATTGCGGTTAGCATATTATGTCACTAAGTAAATCTAAACCAGAGATTATGAGCCAATTCATAAAGAAGGATTACTTGCATACATATATGGTAGATATGAATTCTTTGAGATTAGATACAAAATATGGAAGGATCGATATTTGTTTTGTCGATTCTTATTCTAAATTGGTCAGTATACGAGGTGTTTCTGTAATAAGTACATTTATTCAGCACACTGATATTATACAGTATAACGAAAATTTCTATAATATTGGATTTTTCCGAATATTTCTAATTAAGGAGACATTTCATTCCGAAAATTGAACATAAAACGAGAAAAAAAATCAAGTAGGTACGCCACTTAAAAACAATTTAAATGATTGAGTTCCGCTCGATTATGCCTTCCTCACAGAGATGACGTCAGGATTGCTACAGTGTAGAACTTCTGGTGGAAAAACGGGTCTAACCCTAAACCTAAACGATTAAAATGATCAATAATTTTTTCTAATTGGAGCAGTCAAAACCGCTTTAATGTCCTTATCTCAACTTTGCATTCCTATAGTGACATTTAATTGGATCAAATACAGGGAGGTTCAAGATTCAGAATTATGATCACCCGATATCTGTTCCAATTAAATGTCAGTAGATAGTGAATTGAAAGTTAAAATAGGGACATGAAACCAATAATGAATAGTTTCGACACAAGAAAACTAAAAATTGAAAAACCTCGATTTTGAACCCCCTCTTTATCTCTGTGATCATTCTCGCTAGACCCCAAGTGTGCATTGATGGAATCAGCTCTTCGGGGAGAATCTGAAAATGCAATTAAATACAGGGTGTTCTATTTGGAATATCAAAGTTGCTACTACTTTCTGGTATAAGTGGCAACGCTGCATTGCTGAAAATATTTTAGATCGATAGACCAAGAGCAACAAAAAAAAAATTGTTGTAAAATTGTTCTTTTTGTCATTCAATACATACATCCGTAGTGACTGTGGAAGATTTGGAGACAATAAATGTATAGTTTTAATAGCCACATTCCACATTGAGCCAATACATGCGAGGATTCTCTGAGACTTATTCTCCCTGATTTTCTCGAATAGACTTCGTTGCCATGTTTTCCGATGACGATCTTTTCAACTAGAAATTCTTAACATTTTGTGGTAATGATCCTGCTATTATTATCACTACATCTTAGATTTTATGTTTACAAAGCAAAGTCTCACAGTAACCATCTTCAGAACAAATATGCGTAATAATAATGAGAACATACCTATTTCGATTTGCAATCTGAGACTTGGACTTCGCAAAACTGCCAAGTGATGTAGTTCGAAGGGAAATCAAAATGCGAGAAACATTTCAAATGAATAACCAACCAATCTTGTGGATTTTACTCGGGATTTTATATAAAAATGGCTTCAAACAGTTCCGTCTCTCTGTGTTTGGTTTTTCTACTGCTCAGCAGCTTTTAATTTCAAATTTTTGTAACTTTTCTTATTGATATTATTTTAACCATTTTTTCTATGAATAAAATTTAAAAAATGTTTATGTCGTTATGCTCATGAAAAAAAATGCATTGACGCCTGATCGGTAGGTATATATACCTGTGTAACTACTAGATATACCGCCATCATTAGGGCTCATCCATATTTAAGTTGGGAAAACGAAAAATCATCCTTCATGGAGAGAAAAAAGTCTGAATTCAGACTTTAAAGTCTGAATTCAGACAAAAAAGTTTGAATTCAGAGAAAAAAGTCTGAATTCAGAGAAAAAAGTCTGAATTCAGACTTTAAAGTCTGAATAAAGAAATAAAATAGAATACACACAACAGTGGCCTTTCTACGCTTTCGTAGTATAGGTATTACCTATAGACATATAGGTAGGTATAGGTACCTACCTATATAAAAATGAATCATATCAACCCTAAAAATGTGACTGAAAGTACTGAAAGTAACCTCATAACAACACGATTTCGTAGTTTTTCACTATCTAGACACATTTCACTGTCACTTTCCTGATTTGTATTTTGAAGTTTCATATAAATTTTCATTCAATGCCAATCAAAGTTTGGAATCAGGAGCACAATAAATCATGAATAAATTAAAGATTTTTGTTCTATTTCCTTTTTTTTTTGCTCGTTCAGCTCATGCAGCTAATAGCCGCGGGCTGCTAGAGTTCAATTTCTGCTCTTGGGGCACAATATACTATACAGCGTGTCTCATTTCAAACGGGCTCCCCTCTATATCTCGGCTATCAGTCGTGCTATCTTTACCAAATTTGTATCGGTATGGATGATCATCAATATGACCAGTTCTTCAAAGACAAACATAATTTTAGACAGTGCCGTGCATTTTTATTGAAATGAATAGGGGTCAGTTTCTTATTAAATCATATTAGGCATTTTTTCACAAGAAAACTGACCTCATATTGTTCTTCATGGTTTCAAACCCACATATGTGTATTTTCATAATATGCCTATGAAGGGTTTCGAAAAAACAGGCACATCTAAACAGCATTTTTGCGAACGTAATTATTATTTACTTGGAAACGGTGAGTTCAACATTAAAAAGTATAACTCGTTTTTCCTTCCAAACCATGATTTTCCAGCTACCGGAGCCATTGAACGTCCCAAAATTCGTAGTTGATTTGAAGTCACTATTCTTCTATTCAACGAGAAATTTCATCCCAAAAATTGAACAAAATACGAGAAAAAAATCAAGTACGCCACTATAAAACAATTAAAATGATTGAACTCCGCGTGATTGTGCATACTGTATAGAAATTTGAACAGAGGTGACGTCAGATTTGCTACAGTGTAGAACTTTGGGTGGAAAAAGGGGTCTAGCCTCAAATTTTATTTTGATCCCTGAATTTTTTTATTAGTGCCATTCGATAGTACGCGTCGAACTTCTTCAGTGTTAGAAATATTTGCACTTATTTCAATGGCACCCTGCGTATATCGAGGACTCTATATACATATCAGGATCATGAAAAACTGACGGATATGTTGTATAGAAAGTAAAGTAGAACAGAGAAAATTACATAAGGAACAGAAATAATTTTAAAAAATGAAGAAAACTCTATATTTATCGCCAGAAATACTAAATTTTGGAATTTGAGAAATCTGATCTGAATTTATTTTGTTTACGGCACATTTCAACACAAGTCCATAATTTTGAGATCTACACTTATGGCACTGATGCCAGTTTCATAATACGAAAAATCTTACCCTGGTTTTTCTCGAAGCTAGCATCCTCTTCTAAGAACACGGTAGCATATCTGGTATTGTGGTATGAATTGCCATTTCGGTTCCTTTGGTGTCCGTTCATTTTATAATTTTTATCAACAAATCGATTCGGCAAGAAGACGAATTTTTAATAATGATCACAGACTAATCGGTTTCATTTTCAAAAAGTTAAATATGTAAAAATGTTATAACAATAAATTAATATCTCGAAAAGATTGTACTCTTTAACAGCGAGCAACAATAATCCAACAAAATCTTTATATGAACCAAATATTTTTAATACTATAGAAGGTACCTAGTTATAATTATCAAGTTTCTGCTAATAATTCTTTAGCCTCTTTCTCTTTCGTGCAAGTGCTAATGTGAATGAATTATAGTGTGAAAAAAATGTCATAATCGACCATTCAGCAGAATTCCTTTCAGAGTCAAACGTGATGGAGTTTAACGAGAACACGGTTGCTTGCTTGACTGATAAGCTCACACTCACTATAGCACTACCTTGGAAAACAATTGATCGTAATCGCGATGTACAAATAATTAGTCAGGAAAGAAATTTTGGTTTCAACTCTACCCACCGCAAATTAGGTTTAGGTATACTTATCTACAGCCTGAAGGCGAATACGCATTGTAGCGTTGCCAAGTCAGTTTGAAGTTTTTCCGGGAAATATTGGTAAGCCAGACATTAACGTAACATACGTCATGTCAACAACATACAAGTCATACAACCATCAGCATTTTGGTATTCTTAATGGAAGAAATCGCAAAATGGTGGACCTATTTGATATCTAGAGGCACTGCAAGCTTTGAGGAAGAATATAGATGGATCAATCAGGAACGATATATTCTCTTTCTTTTAATAGTTTTGGTAAACTGATGATTGAAGCACATTTTATTTTCAATAATTACCGTTGTGAATATGTGACACAATTTCTTTCACTATATACCTACATACTGAATACAAAAATGTCCCTAGGATGATATTAAGTATCTAATTATAATAATGAACAATATCCAAGAAAATGGAAGCACCTCCAGGAATGACAAAATTTTGAATTGACTCGGCTGTTACTTGATGGAAATCCATGGCAGATGTAAAAACTTCACAAACGATAAGATTTCCACAAAATTCTCAAACAGAGGACATGTTTCGCTAGCACAAAAGCTTCGTCAGGTGATATACTGGTACCATCGTAGAATTTTGTGGAAATCTTATCGTTTGTGGAGTTTTTCCAAATGAAAAAGATTTTAGATGTTTCTGATGTTGTCTTCGATCAGATCTCAATTGCTTTCAATAGTACCTGTTCAGAAGGCCTAAAATCCAAAGTCCACGACATCATCTACTCAGAACACTTACATGACACATGGTTTTGAGTGAAATTTTGAATGAAAAAAAAACCGTCGAGCTTTATTGAATCGATCGGTATCAAGTTCCATCTGAATATGTGTGAATTCGAAATTTTATATTATTGTTATTTAGTTATATTTCTGGCTAATGAATATTCTTGTGGTACTCGAAGAAATATTGTCAATAATCAATTTTATTCACTCGCGAAATGAAAATGTCAATATTATTCATCACATGTTAGTTATAAAACCTATATGTAAAGTAAAATAAAGAAGTCCATTTAAATTTAATGTATCAAAGAAAATCCGAAAATTTGGTCAACTTGGCAACGTTGCCCTAAAAATATCCGTTTCCAGAAATTAGCGCAGCCGCAAAAGCTGAAATAGAGAATCGGAGCACATGTTGAATGCCGGCATTTGCCGGCTCCCCTCCAAAATGTCGGTAAGCGCAAAAGCAGTCGAGAATGGTATAGCGGTGAGAAGAGGGGGGGGGGGGAAATTTGGAGCTGTTCTGGTCCGTAGTAGCCCAAACCGTCGATCATAAGCTTCGACAGCATTGGATATTCCGAATATTCCTAAAATATATACTTGCCTCCAGAACATCCAAGGAATATTCCAATGTGGATATTCCAGTAATATATTCCAGAGTTATATACAAGGAATACTCCAGTAGGAATATTCAGGAGTGAGTATTCTCAGAGTATTTTTGTTGGATTATTCAGGGAATATTCAGGCATGCATGTTCCAGGAATATTCGTAACTAGATGTTCTGTGTTGTATATTCATGAAATATGTCTGAATTAATATTATGTGTTGTATATTCATAAAATATTCCATGAATATTCCCATGTTTGTCAATATATGAACACCAATTATAGTTTTAGAGATGTGAGTATCAAACATTGATTAGATGTAAAGAGATTCAGAAATATAATTCGATAACTGGTCTAGTGGTTCAGTCGTTGCTCTGATAGTCACTGGTTCGATTCCATCTTGGGTCACTTTTTTATTATAGAATATGTTTATTGGAATATTCCAGGAACATTCAATATATACTATGCTTCTGGACATATTCTATGAATATCTGATGAATTGACATTTGCATATTTAGAGAATATTCCAGATTATTCCTAGAATTTTCCAGATCATCCCTGAAATATTGTTATATTCCGAAAGAAATATAATAGTGAGATTCATGGAATATTTGATGCTTACTGGGAATATCCATACCAACAGATCCAAGAACCGGTATGAAACATTGCTGGACAAACAAGCACTGGACAAAACAGCGTGAATCAGAAGAGGATGTTCTAGGTATACACAGTGTGTGTGATTTCAACCCGCAACATTTTTATCTCAAATAGTGTGTTAGTTATTCAATGGCAAATTTTAATATTTTTCATTTTTCGATTCACTCTAAGAAACTGATATAACTGGTGAAGTAGTCATTCAATGGAGAAACACATCGAATACTTGTATACGTTTTATCGTTGTAACCTCCACAGGAAGATCTCAACCAAAAATCAATGAAACCTTATGAAACTAATGTTGAGATTCATCATTTTTAAAACTCGAGTAAACCGTTTTTCGCAAGCTTGTCACAGTTAACAAAAAAATGCCTAATAGTCGTTTTTGAAACGTTGACCCCCTCAACAAACAAAATAAGTAGGCTTTAAACATATGAATATTTCGAATTTTTTACATTTTCGAATAGAGCTCGTTGAGTACTATATTATGGACTTTTTGTTTTTATAAATCGTTCGACAGGTTCCAAATTGGAAGAGTGTTGCGGGCTGGAATCTCACACACTGTATGTACACCCCAATCGAGAAGAGAGTAGGAACGTGGAGAGAAACACCATCAAGTGGTAAAAATGCTACTAAATATTCAATCAACAAATTATTTGTTTGATATGATTTATTTCTTGGTTATGTTCAACAAATAATCTCTTTGAAATAACAACATATTTCTTGATAATGCAACAATATATCTCTGTGATCGGAATTATTTGTATTTTGTCGGAAAATAAAATGCATAAATCTGATAAATTGAAAAAACTGAGATGAATGTTGAATCAACAAAATATAATGTCTTTTTGACTAGGTCGCTTATTTAGAATGAATATATATATATATTGTTGAACCCACAAAGTTTTTTCAATTTGATAAAACTGAAATTGGCAAAAGAGACAGATTTACTTAGAACGAATTTTTCTCAATTGGTCACCTCGGAAAAAATAGCATCACGCCATCGCAGCTTCCGCACATTTTGATTGGTGTAAATTTATAACCATCCTAATCTATTCCCTAGACATAATTATCATCACAAAACTAGAACTTTGAGTAAATATGGAATCTTCAGAAAAATCAAATGGAGTGAAATGATGTAGGTCTCTTATCTATTCAGTTTTTAGATGAAAATGAAATGAAGGAAATTTGTGATTAAGATGAATTTCACTCCATCAGTGATAAAATCGACTGATTCTATTTCCATTTTCGCATAAAGTTCTGTATTTGCCTACATGGGTGGATTGGCCCCAATCCCCCGAATATACTCGCCGCCCCTGGACATTTTAAAAAGTTTTCCAGTATATTCAAGAAACATTTGGTGATGTCTGGGATCCTAGGGCAATCGTTCAGAATTTGAAAAAGCATCCAATCCAATTATCTAGTACAATATATTTATTTTTCTTCCATGAAGGATGATTTTTCGTTTTCCCAACTTAAATATGGATGAGCCCTAATGATGGCGGTATATCTAGTAGTTACAAAGGTATATATACCTACCGATCAGGCGTCAATGCATTTTTTTTCATGAGCATAACGACATAAACATTTTTTAAATTTTATTCATAGAAAAAATGGTTAAAATAATATCAATAAGAAAAGTTACAAAAATTTGAAATTAAAAGAGCCGCTATAGTTCACAATTAATCAAAAAATTTTAACAATCTTCATTGAAATATTGATAAAAGAATAGGAACATAATTATCATATATTTTCATTCTCAGAATATTCGAAAAGTATATTCTGAGAATATGTCGAATGAAATATTCATAGAATATTGTTTGCAGAATGAGAATATTCTATGATCATTCTGTTAGAATATTCGAAAATAAGTATATTCATGTGGTGTCTGGGCAGAGATACCTATACCTGCTATTTCTTCAACAAGAAAATGATCGAAGACCTACTTAATATTTGAGGAACGAAAAAATGTACGGGTATAATAATAACTGCAAAGGCACTAAGTACCTATTTATACAACTGAAATACTAAAAATATCGCATACTCAACGACGCAGACGTGACTTAATCTAATTAAAAAAATGAGGAAGTAAAGTGATTCGTCAAATTCCGAAAATAGCATAGTAAACAGATCAGGATGTTTATCAGAATTTTATGATATATCATCAGACTCCATACTTTAACCACAAAAAAACATTGTGTAATATGGTGTAATCATTAGCATAATCTATTATATTACTCTAATTAGAGTCTTTGTACACCTTTGGATAAATTCACGCAGAGTTGGACTTGAATGAGTATAGACTACACTACAGGGCACCAAAACTTAAACTAATAACATTATTATGTGACCTGATATTTGTATTGCAAATCATGAGATGGGTTGATTATTCTCGAAAACAAATTCATAATCTACTCACCCATAACATCAAAAAAATAACGAAAAATATTCAGCTCTATATAATGTACACTCGTCTTCAACGAACATGTCGCGGTTGGACGGTATATCAAGGGAGCTGATACCGTCCATGTGCGACATGATCTCTGAAGACGACTGTACATATAGGTGGAATGAGAAAATGGAACCGAACAGATTCATTCTCTAAATATTGAGTAGGTATGAGAAAAATTTATTTCATTTTATTATTTTTTTCTTTTTTCTTTTGTTTTGGTCTAGTTGTACCAGGATAATATTTTTGTTGAAAATATGTATCTTCATAGTCGATGTAGTAAATTCCACGAACTTCAGTATTCACTTGATATAAATGAAAAAATATTCTATTTCTGTATCTCAAATATAATTTGCCCTTACATATTGTCTTAAAACTCATGTGTACCATCGATGTTCTTATCACTTTGTAATTTGGGCAATATGAATAGACATATTATTATTATTATTATTATATAGGTTGGCATTTATTAACCTATATTCTTTCAATTTTGGTCCAATATAATTAACTAGGTATGTACCGAAGAATCGGTGTCGAATTTGTTGATGATATTGATTATAAATATTGGGCTACGTCCATCGTCTTTTGTCAATAGACAGATGGAATATTAATTGAATCTGGGTTAGGTATTCAATCACGCGCATTTGCGTTTCTCAAGAAATATTGTTTTCCATAATGATGCTCAACGGTGACTCCGGTCCTGGTTTACAATATTATTTATTCTATTCATTATATTATCGTCAAAGCTGACAATCTGTATGAACATCGGCTTTCAATATCTTTTATAATGCTTGTTGAAAAGAGCAGGTAAGCGTGATTCTGTGTACCCAGTTTACCGGTATTGTATTCGAGCAATTATACATACAGCCAGCCATACAGCTATGCTGTAACTTTGGTTGCCTATAATTCCGTGCATTGAACCTGCCAACTACGATGCTAACAAGAGTATCAAAAATGGTAATGTGCCACTCAATCATTGTTGAAGACCCGGTACAATGTTATGTTTATGTTCATCATCTTTGCTCTGCCTGGTTTTTGATAATTAATTTCTCTTTCAGAATATAAATTACTGGCCGGGTATTAATATAGGGGATTGAAAAAGGTTCTCCTGATCCCATTGATAATCATTATAATACAACCATTCTCTTATACCAATCACCGATTAGAAACTAGAAAGTTATTGTACCGGCAACATCAAAGTAACTAGTTTACCTTAATATGAATAAGTCATATTCTCATATTGAAATGCATATAGGTACTCTTTATTCGAATATTGAATGCTGAATATCCTTAACATTTAGACAAGTGCCATGATTATGTTGGCATCTTCAAGAGAAGATTAGAACTTTCTCAATCTTGGAGATATGTTATGACTTATGACATGGGTACATGAGGTTTAGATTAGGTTCCATGAGAATGAAGCGTAGACCGCTCTTTCACCGCAACCACAAATGAGTTTATTGTGGCTCACCCCTAGAGATGGTTGCATGTGTTGAGTTTTTCCTGGAATCGATAGGTTCTAAATTGATGAAACCAAATACCTATGTTGAACCTTAGTCTCTCTAAGTGCAAAAGCATGAACATAATTTCTGTGTTTAGCCATTTCGTCTCCTACACAACAGCAAAGACAGTCTGTTTGTTTGTTCAGACCCACGACCTTTCCTTGGTGATGGTATCTTGGAATACAGCGTGTCCTATAGGTGAGCAGTTTTGTCAGAATTCACTGGTACAGCTGCTTCTGCTCCATTCTAGGATTTGCCTCTTGTTTTAATCGATGTGTTGGGCAGAAACCCCTTCTAATGAGTCAATCCTGATGGTTATTCAGACCAGTTATTGGGTCATTTTTCCTCCCATCAGTCCGATGAAGTTGTTTTGGCTGCATTTGTGGTGACGCCAAAGTATGGTTCTGTTTAGGATCACAGATTCGGATACATTTTTGGCGTGATTGTCGATTTTGTCGTTGCCCTCCCACCCCACTCTAGGGGTTCAATATAGTTCGATACAAGCTCAGAATTCTCTTGCTATATACAGCTCAGTGCTTTGGGTGCAGCCTGACTGTCTGATACAATACTGATGATTTTGTTTACTTGAGGTCTATTAATCAACTTTCTTGTACACATTCAATAGCGAAGACTTCTACCTGAAAGATTGTATAGGATACTTGCCAAATTTGACTGAGATTTCTGTTTCTGTTTTCTGCTGAACACACTGGCTCCAACCCCAGGCTTGGTTTTCGAATCATCTATGTATGTACATTACGTGTACTTTCTCTGGGAATTGGATTGATTCTCTTTACCACTCGTCATTCAACAGAAAGAGCGACTTTGAAAGACTTTTTCACGTATGTCTGAGTTGCCAATATGTCAGGAATCATACCAATAGAGTTCATGCTGCGCAAATGGATTGATATCGTATGTGTTCCCATAACAAATTTGAATATGCTCTGGTTGACTTGAAAGGAATTCGTCTTCCAATATCTTCACCAAAATTATTCGGATTGAGTTGAAACTGCTGACATCTCTGCCTCTCCATCTGACTGTCTTTGCCTCCAATGTTCCTAAAAATCTTGTCCCATCTCAACAAAAAGAGAACTTGAATCCTCACATTCTTCCTCCACTTATCACACTAACTATTGGACGACATTATGGGAGAGTTTTTTGTACATAATATGCTTCTCATGTTCACTCATATTTATTTTTACAAAATCTGAGAGTTGATGAACCTCTTCAGGAACCGCATCTTACGCAATCTTTGATGAAAACATATTCAAAGAAGTGTCAAAATATACAATATACAATACATGATTCTCCATTGGCCCCATTTACCTATTGAAACATTCAGGGCCTTTAGTTATTTTGTTCTCATTCTGATTGATTTTCTAAGTGATCCTGAAGGTTTTACTTCAAATCGAGCTGAGGTCGCGTTTCATTGTTTTTGATTACGAGACCAATTTTCCAATTAGGATTCCTGCTTAGTCATTGTCATTTCGGTGATTTAGAAAGGAAGTAAGCGATTTGCTTCTGCATTTTATATCGTCTCTTTCTCTATTTCAACTCATATAAGGTTCAATCTATACTTTCACCATAAATAATTCATCAGATTATCAAGGCTGATGAACTAATGACTTCTTCGTTCATTCGTTTGTTTGTTTACCAGCCATCAGGATTTGGTATATTTGTTGAAAAATGACGAAAGTATAGTAAGTACCTACATAAATACATCAGAGAAGTTTGAAACTCATTCCCATTATATATGTTCCTCGCAGATATTATTCAGAAAAATGTTGGGACATCGCCTATATAACCAAACCGTTTCGATTACCTACTGTTGAAATATAAAATTTCAGACAGTACAATTCACCGGCAACAAAAAACGGCCAGCAAAATATTTTTCCAAATTGATCGCCCATCGCCCAGTAACTTTAACTCATTTTTCGACCAAATCGTAGATTCATGATTCGGAGTGTTAGTTTGAGTTGTACTAAATGGCTTGATTATTATACAGGGAAAAACAGAAGTTACTATTTCAACTTTATATAACTTCTTCTAACGCTCTGTGACGAAGCTGTGTAATATAATTCAGCTCCATCATATTTCCATTTTTTTTCTCCCTTGTTCTTGTTCTTGTTTCACGTCAAAATTCACTTCTATGGAATTTTTTAAATTGTATCAACAATAATTCGGAACCTATTCAACATCTTTGGGAAGAACTCCAGAGGTCAATCTTTGATAGAAGTCCATATTTGCTCAGAGTGGAGTGACATTTTTCAAAGGAAGAAAAGAATGCTCGAAGTCATCTCCACAAATGTTTATGGTGTTGTCACACAATCATAAGGGACATGTTTCGGTCTTATAAAAGACCATCTTCAGCCTAATTGAAAGTTATACAATACAAAAAGATTGATGTGAAAGAATCACATAAATTATTGTTCTTGACTATTTTTTCAACTTCAGTAACTCTTTCACATCAATCTTTTTGTATTGTAGAACGGCCTTCGTCTGGCCTTATCAAATACCCTTCAAGAGCTACGTTTCGCCCTTCAAGGACTGCTTTAGAATTTTAGAACAATTCGTTGCCACGGCTAGAAGGTCTACTTTTCATTTGTTCTTAGTAATCACGGTTTCTGTTTAGTGGTGAGTGCTAAAAGAACGAGGTGGAAATGATTGGTATCAACTTATATAGATCTGTATTTAGTTAATCAGTCTGTTTGATCATTTCAAAAATTGTTACACATTATTGAAATTCGAATATGTATTTTTCTTCTCCATGTAAGTATTTCTCTTCCGCATGTAATGGAGCTGAATTTTCATTCATAATGAACCTACATAGGTTCGAAACATGCCCTACTAGAAGAACTTTGATTAAATGATTGTGAAGATGACTGGAATTTTTTACTTCTGCTTCAACTTGTAGAGGTTCTGCATATTTAAAAATTCCATACTTTCTAGAAGCAAATGTATATCTTCTCTTCAAAGAAAGATATTAGCGTGAATAAAAAACCATTTTGTTAAGAAGGGATCACACTTCAATCTTGAACATGATGATGAAGCTGAGATGAAGGCGTTAAGAAGTTAAGCATGAAATATTAACTATCTTATTTACCTGTAAAATGACCATGGCATCAGCTTATTGTGGAAACTAAGTTCCACGTTAACATTCCGGAACATGAATCCACGATTTGTTCGGAAATTCACCAAAATCGGACAAGAAATCAAAAAGTTACATTGCGATCAATTTCGCAATGTTTCTTGCTGGCCGTTTTTTTTGCCGGTGAGTGTATATACCTTGATATCTTCTCATTACCGTTTTTCAATCAAGCTGTTATATATTCACTTACTTTACATAGATAGCAATTCCATAGTTATAATAATTATCATGATTAGTTGTGAAAGAGGCATTGGCGTAAACAAAACAGTAATATAACAATTATTATGATATCATCAACATACATAAGACTTTGAACATATTGTGGAAAAGGAAATATAAAACGCACTGAGTAGGTATTTATATAGAGTTGTTGGATCTTAATGAGGATGTGCTGAGAAGACTTGTGGAATGAGACAATGAATGAATCATTTTCACAGATAAGATAATTTTAAAGGAACTAAATAATAAATAATAATCCGCACTATATGTGTTTTTTTGCTAGTGCATAAAGTTCAGTATATTTGTATAATTATCGACCTTTATATACTTTTTGTATGATCAATATATTTTGGAATTCGCTTATCAAGAATATGTATTGATGGTGTGAAATTGAAATTAATTTGGCAATCTTGTGTCACGTTTTCGATATTATAATTCGTTCTGTTTATAATCGGGCAAGATTATTTTGAAGTGTACATATAATAATTGGATTGCAAATTAAACTATAGTCGAATTATTGAAGAAGAATCGGAACTTCTACTGATTCAAGAAGAAAGTTTTCTCACTGCATTTCACAGAAAATTATAATTTCTCTTAACTTCGAGATTGAATTGAAAGCACATAAAGATTTGCTCAAGATTTCCTACAAGAGGTAGATCAATTATTCGCACATACCAGCTTTGAGGACTTTTTCTCTTTCATAAAAAAAATTAAGATTAATCGACTACAATATATACATCTCATATACACCCACTCTGTGAACCTCAACATCATATAAACTCCACTAATTTTGCAATATTTTTATTTAGCGAATCTCTCATGTATGTGAAGTAGTGAAACATACTTTAATGAACGAATATCTGCCGAAAAGCTCCCTCGAATGACAAGAGTAAACAAATAAACAGTCAAAAGTGAAGTTTTCTTTGCTTAAATCAATACCAAATGGTCGAAATAAAAAATAATACACTCAAGCAGCAAAGGAACCATTTCAAAACCATGTACCTACTTTCATATAGTTCCAAAACCGCCCACTATCGCGCTGCGATCTTGAATTCGCGGGAATCAATGTTACCAGGTGGCGCTCGGTTTTCATCGTTCCATGTCAAAGTCACGTCAAAACTGGGGGAAAACAAACTCAATCCTCACTCAATCCCATTAGTGCCACTAGCTTGTGTACTGTGTACTGATAAGAGTGATAAGTTTTCAAATTTCTTGACATTCATTGTCAATATTCGATTGAATACGCTAATAATGCCTGTTGTATATGTTCGTTTGGCAGATATTTTGCTCTATTTATATGGAAAAAGCCGACCAGAAGTGGAAGGAGAACCAGTTCTCCATGCTAATCATGTGATTTTGTGTGAGGCAGAAGACTTCAACAAAAGGCACATTCTTGCACTTTGTCTACAAACTTCGGCAATGAAATCTTCCCCACATGAAGTAAAATTGAAGTTAGGATCCAGAGGAACTCCTGTAGAACAATGGATTTGTATTTGTTCATGCAAAGCAGGACAATCTGGGTATTATAAACATGTTGTAGCTGTTCTTTCATATGTCAATTGATTTGCTCGTCATAATTAGTTTGAATTGTTTGAACTATCTCCAATTCTTCACCCGTTCACTGTTCACTAAACTAATGAAAATGTAATAATGTAAAAAAATTAACCAACTCAACCATCATCACTACCAACAGTGCCAAAACTTCATGTCATTGACAAGTTTGACTACAGCTACAGCAAGCTGAATGCAATGTAGTCTATGCACTTTATCCATAGACAACAGTTTGTTTTCCCCCAGTTTGAAGTTCGTATTATGTAACCTAGATGTCGCCCACTTCGTGAATCTTGCGAATACAATCGCCTATAATCTCAAAGAATCCAAGCGGATTATGAATCACCCCGTACAGTATTAGAAAACAATATAATCGACCCGAATATTGCACAATACCCAATCATCAATATAAAATTGCTGATCCGTTACATCCCATTGATTAGTACTATTTGATTGCTTCCTATTAGAAAAACAAACGTTCAGGAAATTAAATAAGTTTTTTGATTGATCAAGTTCAGATTGATTACATTTTATTGCTGATGCTGGTTAGTGTTTATTCATAGACAGCAGAAGCGTACATATAGGGGTAAAATAAGATAAGTATTCCAAATGGAAAATACAAACAAAGAACGAATAAGAGCCTTTATAATCATATAGTCCAGCCAAGACTTTTTGAACGTTTGTTACGATGAGACAGATATAGGGTTATAATGAACAGATAACAAGTTGGAATTCACAATAATTACATTTTGCTCTGCATTATAATAATAATAATGATAATGATAATTTATTGTTTGGTTAACTCAATTCAACAAAAATTTCATAAATTCAAAACATAAACAGAACGGCGAAAATATGGAAATCTGTTTGGTTTACTTGATCTAGGTAAACTTATATAAATGAAAATATTATAGAAAACAAAAAAGTGAATAGTTGAAAAATTCAGATGTCACACATTGAAATCATAGTTGAAATAAAGAGAAGAGAATAAGATACTGACCATATCCATGACTGATAAGGCGATGTTGTGAAAACTTGTAGATCTATATTATTTTGAGATTCATATGCTTAACGACCTATCGAGTAATTTAGTTTTCAATTTACATTTAATGTTCGTCAATGACATCTTCTTGATATCCAAAGGAATCATATTTGATACTTTGCATACGTTATAGGAAAATGAACTTTTGAAGATAGACTTTGAGAGAGGGGGAATTGTTAGAATATCCTTCCTCCTGATATTCAGGTTATGAATATCACTCCTAAATCTTAGTTTTCTATATAGATAGGCTGATGTTTTATGTTTTTTCACATACAATATACTACTTTTGGTTGTATGATAAATTGACATTCATCATACAGGGCGTGGAAATGAATTCTGAATTGAGACTCTATCACGAATCTGCGATTAGAGGTCTATAAAAATCACAAGTTTCCATCGTTCAAAAGTGTTGAAAAGGAATATTCTCAGATAAATTATGAACATACAAAAATGGATATATATTTATATAAAGCAATACATTGAGAATTCGCATTCTCTATGTGATGATAATATTTACTCTTTTTCAGTTAATTCAATAGAAAACAACTACTTTCCTGGCTATATGCCACGACGAACATTGAATTATATCTATTGAACACAAACAAACTCTTATCGTGTGTGTTCAATAGATATAATTCAATGTTCGTCGTGTCATATAGCCAGGAAAGTAGTTGTTTTCTATTGAATTAACTGAAAAAGAGTAAATATTCTCATCACATAGAGAATGCGAATTCTCAATGTATTGCTTTATATAAATATATATCCATTTTTGTATGTTCATAATTTTTCTGAGAATATTCCTTTTCAACAATATACTACTATTCAGAAATCATTCATTTTATCCGATTCTTCGGAATATTCGCTCTTCGTTTCCAAAAATATAAATGTGAGTATTGTTTCAATATACGTGTACTACGGACGAATCAGACGATTTGTTTTATCTCATGGAGCACACGAAAGAACATTCCTTTAATGTTCGAAGAACATCGTGCACATCCATTATAGTGAGCCTATAAAAGGAAAATGCAATAGATTGCCAGTGACACTTTGTTTTAAAAAATATGTTCGAGAAGAGAGCTTTGTACGTTTCGAGAACGAATTTGCTCCCATTTTCAACAAAAAAAAAGGAAAATATCAATTTCCTCTAAATGTCTTCTGATTCCAGTTTGATACTTCTCAGTGATACAGACGTAAAGATGTAAAGAAATGAGTTATAGGCTGTCCTCATTAATTTGTCTTGAATTAAACATGTTCATGTCTTTTTATATTTTGAAATAATATTTTCCATTTATTCGCGGTAGGAAATGACACGTCGCTCCACCTGACAGCAACAATTTGGACACTTCTGAACGGTTTGTTTTGATGATGTGACCAATAAGCACAAACAAAAAACAAATGTGAACAAATGAAAACAAAGTAAACATGCCGCATTGACAGCTTCCAAGAACTCTGATAGCTGGCGTACGCTTATTTTCTATATCGAATAATGTTAAAAACGAAAGCAGATTCGTTCCCTGAACGTCCTAAGCTATCGGATAGGTTAGGTAAGGTGTGGTAAGGTTACAAGTGAGGGAGTCTATTCAGCCCTCCACTGCGAACCGTCAGGGTCTATTGTGGCTCACATCAATTCATACCTCACCAAGTAGATCCAGCTTCCTAATGAAGCCGATCAATTTACTTGGTGAGTGAACTTCCATCAGGTTCAAGCGCGGTACATCCGAAGGATGTATAAATTTCTTGAAATGAGCCAATCCTGGTAGATCCTGCCAGAAGTCTAAAACTTTTTTTGCAGTCTAGATGTTCAGGATATTATCATTATTAATATTATTATCACCACAATGATGAGATCAGGAGTCAGAGACTCATTATGCTCAGAATAACGAAGTAAGGTAACATTTTGTGCCATATATGTATAGTCCAAATGATTGTATGAATTGGATACTTAGGAAATAGAGAACAGAGAAACCAAGTATAAAAGTACTCAATATATATCAATATCACTTATAAATTATGTTCACATGGAGGTCCAGGCGGATTTTGAACGAGTTCAGAGGTGTAACAGACACAACTCCTTTGGTTAAAGAGAGTTCAATTGATTGACGACACAGTTGAAAAAGGAATGTTGATGCCAAGCAGCAGAGGGTTAATATCTAGGTTGAAGAAATCTTGACCAATGAAGAAAATGCCGTGCAGGATACGGTTTGTAGTTATCAGGTCACCACATTCACGTCACGATTCCAGGCAGGGTAGTTGCTGTCTTCGAAGTCGTTCTTCGTAGGGGATGTTTTTTGAACTGCACCAGAGCCTGTGGGTGTTTTTGAACCATCTCTTAGTAGTTCCAGGAACCAGTCATCTTTCTCTGGGATTAGGACGGTGTAAGGCAGGTCATGGTTAACTTTTGGAGGCATGATGTCGGAGGTCATTCCCAGAATGCCGTAACTATAGCCAGTAGTCTGCTACGATATGTTAGCCTGAGTTGTGCTGTTCGCTGTGAGAATTTCGGCAATCGCAGCATATGTGATCATTAGCCTGACAATCACCACATATATCCAGTGGATTTGTTTGGGACCTAAATCCCAAGATGTTCCGCATATCCTTCGACATGTCCATGTCCAATTTTTGTTACGAACCTTCCCCTAATCTAAGAAAACATCTGATATTTCTTCGATAGATATCTATATTTCTCTTCGTCAAAGATTTTTCAAATCGAAGTGTCATTGACAATCGATTGGATTTTTCTTTTAGGCTCACTAATATAGAAAGATTTCTGGACGCAGTGATATTTTGGGGCAAATCATCTGATTTATCCTTGCTACAAGTACCTATATTGAACTAATAGGTACTTATATTTTTATTTGTAGAAACGATGAGGAAAAATTCCTAAAAACCTAGTGAAATATTCCACTTCCCCGATTAACCTTCAGATAATATTTTTTCTACTATTATTACCTATATTTTTTATTCACCTTCAATTACAGCTTTAGAAAAAGACTGATATTAGAAGCCAATAAATTTAATTTTAACTTGATAATTAATTTTATATAATGTATATTGATTATTGATTCGATTTTACAGAATGACGTAAATACCTATGATGTAAATCAGAGGCGGGTTGAATAATTCATAATATACCTCTACCACAAACTTACTTATAAGCAATAATTTTGTAGTGGAGAAGAGTTGTATATGATGCCACTAAAATACAAGTGGTAAACATCAATAAATCAATAATTATCCAGATTGGCCAACACGTAGTCACCTTGTTTATTCATTTTGAATTCAATAATATATATCTGAGATTAGAAGACCAACAGACTGTTTTAATCTTCTCCTATAAGGATGATAATATATAGGCGAAACAAGTTTTGAAACTCTGAGAATTCACTTTGATCAATGGTGTGACGACAGCAGTGTAGTTATTATTGTTCCAGACCTATATGATATATTGTCATTTCCAAAATATTTCATGAACTCTAAAAGTGTATGATAAGCTGGAAATTGTATGAAACATATTTCCTTCACTAATTAGTATTCGACCTTCATTTTAGCATTCAGTAAACTTATTTGATGACATGTTTGAACAACAAGGACAATTTGAATATTGGAAAAAAATTACACAGGGTGAAATATGTATGGTATGGTGACATTGGTATATGGGAGTGAGATATCGTGATCTCAAATAGCACAACCTGGTACCTTTGTGAATATATTTGTTGAGTATTTTCCAATGATTATCATTTTAATTGCTTCGGATAGTTATATGACAAACCCATTTTGAGATAATAAGTACCTACCTACCTATTATTTTTTAGTACTTTTTTGCCTTCTGCGACCCTAAGAAAATAATTCTAATTATTGAACAGTTATACCATTATAATACATGCAATTTTACCAATTTTCTATCATACGATAAAGCTAAATAATATACTATGGGAATATTACATAAGCTCACCATAAATGGTACTCTAGAATTTTGAAATCAAGAGAAATACAGGGTGCTACATCTGAAAGAATGTTACTACTAGTACTTCTAATATTCGTCAACATCCTGTAGATTTCAAAATATTTTTGTTATCGTTCACATGAAGATATTATGTAACCTACGTCATTTACACAATCAGAGGTAATCACATGTAGTTTTATGGTTCTTCGTTTTGGCAATGAACGATTATAATAATTATTTAATGCGGAATAACAACAACAATAAAAATCAAGTATATCTTTTCAGAAAATCATTGAGAAGTGGATGTCAATGTTATAGAATACCATAATATACATACGGGTTTCGAGATATGAGAACATAGATATAAAGCAACAAGCAAATTCAAAACCATCTCCACAATGGGCTTATATCACAAAAAAAATGTATTTCATAATTCGATAGAACTCACCCAAACTAGCTCACCACCGCAAACCGTTTCTTGCTGTGAGCTCCCTTCGTTTTATAAAAAATTATTGAAATCACCGATTTTTCGGACCTCTGAAAACAAGGCGATGTGACGTCAAAACCCTAATACTGAAACAAGACTATTCCAGACAGAGATGAATGATCCATGATTTCTGACAGAGTGAATTAGCGCGAGATCACAGTTGAAAGAATTAATATATCAGTTGCCGCAGTCTCCGTCGGGCGTTTGGTATTTTCTTTCAACTATGGCGAGATGAGGTTTCTACGTCATAAGAGGGTCCGTTTTCAGAAGGTACTATCATTCATGTCCAAAAATAAAACATTCCAGTTAATTTTTCGATCGAATTATGTCGTCAATCATTATTTATGTATAGAAGGATCATTATAAACATGGTTTGAGTTAGAAGTTCTACTAAGGTGTACACGCCCATTCGGCCCATTTCATTCAACAGGGAGACATGGTACATGTTCCAATAATTATACTAGGGGACATTTTGAAAACTTCCCATCACCCTCAATATCTTTCTTTCAGTAAATGATAATTACGAAAAATCTAAAGAAACAGGTCAATTTTATTTCCAAAGGGGACACTTGAGATCAATATTTTTAGCCCTATTGGTTCAACTCCCTAGGAGGGGTAGTTGCCCTTAGAATCTAGGAAGGAGGGTCAAATGGCTTATCATTTTGAAGGGCGTTCAAACCTCTTCCCAACGGTACCCTAGTTCATAATTTTCTGTTGAGCAGTTTCTGAAAATTGCCGTGTCAATTAGAAAACTTCTCACCCCAAATTCCTTTCAGTAAATAATATGAAAAGTCGAGAAGGCAGGTAAATTCTATTTTCAAGAGATACTCTTTGATTGCATATCTTCAGCATTTATGGTGCAACCACCTGGAAGGGGTAGATGTTACCTTTAGAAAGTCATACGAAAAGGGGGATCAAGATGCACATACAACAGTACTCTAAGACGCAGGGTATAACATGAAGTTGTAGTCATGTTGTAGCTATCTTGTGGCAAAACTCTAAGGTAGGATACAGAGATCACGACACACACTGTATGGCGCTGCCATCTATTCAACAGTTGAATAGGTGGTGGGAAAATTCCACTCAAGTATGTCAGGTAGTGCCATCTGTCAGCAGAGTGGTTCACTTGTAGTACCACTCTGTAGCGTATAGACGTAGGGGTCTGTACGTGTCACTATAGATGGCAGCGCCATACAGTGTGTGTCGCGATCTCTGTATCCTACCTTAGAGCTTTGTCACAAGATGGCTACAACATGACTACAACTTCATGTTATACCCTGTTTCTTCGAAATGGGTGATATACCCGAAGAGCGTAGAGTTGTCCCAGTTGTCAGCAGACCGAGAGCGGCTGATGAGACCTGGTGGGTCGAAACAGTACTGTTTCGCTCCTGCTGACAATTGGGGCAACTCTGTTCATCCTAGATCTCTTAGTTATGAGATTTAGCAGTTGAATAGTACTCTAGTTCATCATTTTTTGATTAGCAAATTCTGAAAAATATCATCTATCTATATCTGGATTCACAGAAGTAATAAGAACATGCTTGCACTGAGATGCATGGTTTTCAGGTTACTATTATTGTATTGACTCTGCTTTCAGTTCAAATGGTTGGTAGATTTTCAAGTGATAGGAGGGTCAATATTCAATAATACTAACGTGAAAACCATGCAAACCATCTCAATGCAGGCATGTTATAATTACTTCTGTAAATTTAGAACGGCATTTTCTGGAAATTCATCATCAAACAATGATGAACATGGTTCTGTTTGGTACGAGAATCGAACGCCCTTCAAAATGATGTGCATCTTGACCCCCCCCTCAACGCTTAGCAGATTGATTCTTAAGGTAACTAAGGTTAAGGTTGAAGTAGGTAAGGTTGAAATGGGCTTATATCACAAAAAAAAATTCATTTCATAATTCTAAAGAACTCACCCAAACTAGCTCACCACCGCAAACCGTTTCTTGCTGTGAGCTCCCTACGTTTTATAAAAAATTATTGATATCCCCGATTTTTCGGACCTCTTAAAACGAGACGATGATGTGACGTCAAAATCCTAATACTGAAACAAGACTATTCCAGACAGAGATGAATGATACATGATTTCTGATAGAGTGAATAAGAGCGAGATCACAGTTGAAAAAATTAATATATCATGGTTGCCTCAGTCTCCGTCAGGCGTTTGGTTTTTTTTTTTAACTATGGCGAGATGAGGTTTCTACGTCATAAGAGGGTCCGTTTTCAGGAGATACTATTATTTATGCCCAAAAATAAAACATTCCAGTTAATTTTTCGATCGAATTATGTCGTCAATCATTATTTATGTATAAAAGGATTATTATAAATATGGTTTGAGTTAAAAGTTCTACTAAGGTATACACGCCCATTATTGATGAATCAATAACATTCAAATCGTCAACCAACTCTTAAAGTCCATAGGTAAATATCTCCAACTTGTATCGAAAGAAAATGAATAAGAATTTATATGATATAAATATTTAACGACTTCGTGGAAGAAGTTAATTGCATTATGACATGCCTGACCAATGACATAAGTCATGGTCTAAACGGTATCAAAAAACTGATTTGTTCATAGCACGACTAAATTCGTTTTATACGAATTCGTTGACCGTATGCAATAAAAAGGTAAAACATGTTGAGTATATTGAAAACAATTATCAATTATCGTAACACTTGGCGACAAGAATAAAAGAAGTATTTACTGGTATGAATGATACTAAACGAGGAATCATCACTGAGTGTACTAGCATGTAAAGTCATAGAAACAGCAAGGTCTGAACATAGGACCCAGCTAAGATTAGTAATTTTACTATTATATCAGGCAACTGCCCCCAAAAGAGAGCATGATTGATTATGTATATAAAGGTACTACATCCTCATTGAAGTAACAATAGCTTCTCACTGACGAAATCTTCAAAATAATGATTTATGCATCACTCGGCTTCAAACCTCATATTGCGCATTCTCAGACACTCCTATGCTCATTTAATTCAGATTTCAGAATAGTTCTAGAATTGTCATGTGCCTATATATTTACTATTCACTCTCTGTTCAGTTTCAGCTTATACAGGGTGAGCCATACCATTGGGACATAGGCTAAGGGCGGACCAAAATATGGCGATTGGACCAAACATCCCTTGATAAAATATTTTTGTGAAAAGATATACAGGGCGTTAAAGTTGATTTTTTCGTTTTTTGTCGTTTATTTGCTAATAATTTCACTGTATATGAAATATATTTGGAAAAGTTTTGTGATTTGGTTGCTTTCTGTCTAGATATTAGTAGAGATATTACAGTTCATACCTTCTGGTTGCATCCTGCATTTATTCATTCATAAAATGATTGTGACGAGGCATTTCAATCGAAAAAATTTTGACTATAAACTCGCACCAAAATTCATTCTCTGAGAAGAAATGCGATTACCAGCAACATTATCTGACAGTTCAAGTCAAAGCACACTCTTTATGAATGAAATAATATTTGTAATTAACTTCTGAGACTCTGAACTGTTCAATTGCATTTTTCTCGGGAAAGGATGAGAAAATCGTGTTCAAACAAGAGTACCAATATTACGTAGAAATGATGTTTAGGTCATATTTTTCAATCAACACCACTCAAAAGTTTCGTCAAAAAAAGTAACCAGGCGATTTTATCATCAGGAATCATTCACGTGGCGCTCCCTGTATCAAAATGTACAATAGTACATGAAATAATATTCCCTGTATGAAATTATGCCTCTGTGTCGATATTGATAACAATTGATATATACAGTGAAATTATTGGCAAAAAACGACAATAAAAAGTCAACTTCAACGCCCTGTGTCTTTTTCCATAGCAATATTCTATTGAGGCATATTTGGTCCTATCTCCATTTTTTCGTCCAAACAATCCGCCCTTAGCCTATGTCCCAATAGTTATGACTCACCCTATATATGTATGTATATGTACCAATGCATTCACTGATAAACAGGCGAGAATTATTTGAAGAGTACAACTTTTGCTATTATAGTGAGAACACTGAGAACTGAGATGTATATACAACCCACCAACTCCCAGAGTTTAGTTCTATCTTCAGTGATCATCACTTTCGCATATATGCAGCGATGATAATATTCAATAATTGATTTGCAAGCAATTTGGGATTGTCAAGATATAATTTTGTTGTCCATAAGAGCTTAGATACTTAGTAGATTATTACTCTGAATCACGAATGGTGAGGAGAATAGCTTCACGAAGGAAGCGTTGGTAGGGACTATGACTATATAGGGAGGGAGTTAAGGACAACTAGTCAACTCGGATCTCCTTGTTTTGGTTATGGAGTGTTCGGTAACGACCGAGCTGAATAAATGGTACATGATCTATTTTAATCACGTGGGTATACGTTCAATGGTATAGGTAAATTACTGCTAGGTACTTCTGCTCAAAATTCCAAATTTGGGGTAGTAGATATGAAAAATGAATAATCTCTGGTGCAAGTAATCGGTTGAGGTTATGTCCCAAGTAGCACGACGGTATCCATGGCATTCACCAAAGACTACAGAAGATGAATAATAAGAGGAGTTACACCAAGTGAACCATCCAGTACTCTTGAATATGTTACTTATTCTGTACTAAGGAATTCCTTGGGATCTAGAAGTGAGACTTTGGTTCAGTGTTGCCAACTTCAAATCTATTTACAATCTGAGGAACCATATTATTGCGAATCAAAATGATTTGGGGAATACACAAACACTCACTTGAGCGAAGTACTCACCTATATATTACAGTGCCTTGGCAAAGTTGAGAATCAATACATACATATACTTTTTTTTCAACTGAATCAATATTTCATTGAATCGATGTGATTGTGTGTGTCCTACCTTTGGCCCTGTATGATGTCCCTGGGATATATATTTTATTGTTATCCCAGGAATGTGGGCAATTGGATCACTTTGGAATAATTTGTAGGCACACTACTAAATACTTGGAATATATAGATCAATGTCATCCTCAAAGTATTTTATGCATTTGATACTTCGATATACATGCACACTTGGAGTCGATTTCTCCAATGTTTGAATCATAAATTATCATGTTTGATTATCAGGTAAGAACTTGATAAAAAACTTCTTGTCACCGACTCTGAAGTAATATAATTTATTGATATGCTTACAAATAAAAATGCAATAAGCCAGGTAGAATCTATTTTTTCCAATGGTTTGAACAACAGAAATGGTATTATATCGAATCATGTTCGATATATCAGGTAAGAACTCGATAAAAAACTTCTTGTCACCGACTCTGAAGTAATATAATTTATTGATATGCTTACAAATAAAAATGCAATAAGCCAGGTAGAATCTATTTTTGCCACTGGTTTGAACAACAGAAATGGTATTATATCGAAAGTTTTTTTCTACTGCAAAAAATCATCACGTCAACAAAATTAGAATGAGTTTTTTCCTCAACTTCAACTTCTAGTCCAGCGAGAACGAACCATCTTCAGACCTATTGTATATCTGACTGTTTATCTAGGTGCTATGACCTATTGATATTCTAAAATTCATTCTGACTTTGGGCGTCCCTGTGGAGATGTACACCTCGGAGGTGGCCTGCAACCACTCTAATTTTTAATTCCGATGGAAAACGTTCCTTTTGCTAAAAGAAGGCATGTTGAGAGGAATGCAAGCATATGCCGAGGGGGAGACCACCTCTGAAAAATATGTACACGTATTGCGGAAATCCCATGATTTCAGCGATTTCAGAGAATTCTTTGTAAATTGTTGCGATTTCGGAGGATTGCGAACTGAATTCAGTGATTGCAGAGTGATTGCAGGGGCTGCAATGGGATTGTGAAATTATAATGAGGATTGCGAGACGATTTCCGCGATTGTGGGTTCATTTGCTAGCTTGATTGCAATGGTAAATTTCTGAGATTAGAGTTTATATGTGATTTAGTTCAATTACCACATAGGTAATCCTTTCGAATTGTAGAGCATCTACCTAATTATTCAAGCATGACGGATTATACAACCAAATAAAGTATAAACATAATTGAAGAAAATTTGGAATTATTGAAAAACCATTTTGTCTCATATAAACATTTTTATTATAAAAGTGAACATAGCATATTATACTGGCATTCATGGTTAGCGAATTGACTGTTTCTTTGAATCTTTGTATTTTTTCTCAATATTCATTATATCATTTCTTTTAAGGCGGAAAGGTCCATTGCCGACTAAGTCGATTGGCCCATACAATATGTACTTTTTTTCTACAACTTGAATATCTTCCTTATTAGGCCATATACAGGGTGATCCGAGGGGTGATCCACGGTGGATGTCCTATTAGAAGTATCTGGAGAAGGAAAAGACAGAACATTCTGAAAATTGCGATTCTTCGATAATAATTGAACATTCTCTATCCATCTGAAATATTTTCATCGATACAGTGTTGCCACTTTTATCAGAAACAACTAGCAACTTTGTAATTTCAAATGGAACACCCTGTATTTTATTGCATTTTTAGATTCTTTCTGAAGAGACCTGAATAGTTTCCACATTGTATATACTATTCACCTGCCGAATGTATCGTTAGTTATTATTGTGGAAGGTTATGATAATTGATATAGATAATAAGTAGTGGTTCACTTATTTCTGATATCTATCACATTCCTGTTTGTTTCTTTTGAATTCAGTAACACAGAGTACTATTTTGATATCAGAGTCAGTGATTTCCCAAACTGATCAACTCCAAAATTTTCGATGTTCCTTCTTGGAACACTGTTAATCAAATGTAAATTTTCCGATATTGAGGCAATAAATTAAATGAAGAGATCTATGAGACAAAATGAAAACTTCAAAAAATTTGCGCTCCCACCATACTATATCGTATAATTGAACGTCCGGCAACATTGCAGGAGTCATTGATATCCGGAGCTTGTGATCTCGATTCAGGCAACTTTGAGGCTCAATATCTTCAAAAATATGTTTTTTTTTTTGACTAAAGTGTATTCTTTAATTTCGTTTTGTTTTTCGTCTATTATCATCCATTTGATTTATTTGCCAAAACTTCCGAAACACCCTGTACATTTAGCATCGATTTTGAAGTACCCATAAGTATATAAATACGAATATTCATCAAGAGTCATTCTGAATGTTTATAATTTGTAGCCCATTACAATACCTACTAATAAAAGAGCAATCAAATATATATCAATATATTATTTCTTATCTATTTCCAAATATTATAGAAATGGAATTGTTGCCATTGTTTACAGAATAATGGAATAAGGTAAAATTGTTTCATCATTTGGTTTTGGGAACTCCAGGTATAGGTACAGCCTTCTTCAGTGAACATGTCGCGATTGCATGGTGTCAGAGCTTTTATTGCAGGCGTTATTAAGGGTGCTATCGTCGTCCATGTGCGACATTTTTTCTGAAGAAGACTGTAGCTATATGAGCTCTAGATTCATTGAATCTGGCTTTATCTACCTACATCCAGAATCAATTTGAAAGAACTGCATAGCAGTGTATAGCAGTAAAAGTGGAGTGGTAGTAATTGAATTAAAAGTGGAGTGGATGTAATTGAAGGAAGAAAAAATCTCTCATTTTACTTTATTATTTGGGATTTCCTCTCATCGTTTCTACAAAATAAAAACATGAGTATTATTTCCATATATGTGTGTAGTAGGACAAATAAGATGATTTGCCCCAAAATGTACAAATTTTCCTATCAGGGAGTCTAAAAGAAAAATCCAGTAGCTTGTCAGTGACAATCTGTTTGAAAAAATGTTTGAAGTAAAGAAATATAGATATATTGAAAAAATATCGAATTTTTACTTAAATTTGGACGTTTTGGGAACGAATCTGCTCTCGTTCTCAACATAAAAATGAGAAATATTTTTCTTCGAAAATTCTCTTCGATTGACATATGGCATTGGCATATGGATGAGTTATGATGTTAGTATACAAATAAGTTACAGGATGTTTTCATCAATTGATCTTGAATCTACTATTTTCCTGTTCAGTCTCCAGTAGTGAATACCATGTTCTATCTATATTAACTGAACAGGATGCAATGCCATTGTCTCCGTTCAGAAGAATGCAAACGGATTCCTTGATTTTTCTTTATTTGTTGTTAACTGAACGGAGACAATAACATTGCTTCCTGTACAGTTGATATAGATAGAACATGGTTTTCACTACCGATAACTGAACATGAAAATGGTAGATTCAAGATCAATTGATGAAAACTAAAGAAAAATATTTTGCATTTTGATGTTGAGAACGGGGGCAGATTCGTTCGTGAAATGTACAAAGCCATAAGTAAAAATTCGAAATTTTTCAATATATCTATATTTCTTCTCTTCAAACATTTCTACAAACAAAGTGTCACTGACAAGCTATTGAATTTTTCTTTTAGGCTTCCTGATCGAAAAATTTGTGAAACTCAGTGACATTCTGGGGAGAGAAAATTCCACGCCCATATGAAAATTATTATTTTTACATGTAACGTAATAGTTATTCCTGTATCTAGTGCGCAAAAGGCTACTTTGGCGATCGAGATCTGATTTAAAAAAAAATAGTCGAGATGACCAAAGTATTTCGCGCTCGAGTTGCAAACAAACGTCAAAAAACACAGTTCTAAAGTTGAAATATGCTTAGCTTGATATAAAAAATAGCGTTTAACTGGCTTAAAAGGCCTTTCCCTATCCTCTCTAGGTATGCACAATGTTCCACGAACATATATTAGGAATTACCATTCGTGTGCTCCAAGAGATAAAACACAGTTATTGTTGAACATTCAGAAATAAATGATTTCGTGGATGTTTGCTCGATTGAGGACCATCAAGTTGAAATATAAATATCTCATATATTTTACATATAACAATGTGCGAAGTAGGTACTTCGCGCACTGTTTTACTTCGCGCATTATTTTGTGCAAGGTATCATCGTAACGTAGGAAACTGAAAAAAAGTGTCACTTGGCAATTTGTTATCAATGCGCGAACCACGTCAATTTTTGACGTTTGTAGAAAATAGTTATTTTTGTATCTAGAGCGCGAAATGCTACTATGGTGATCGAGTTAAAAAAATAGTCGAGAAGTATTTCGCACTCGAGTTGCAAACAAATTTTTTTCTACAAACGTCAAAACATAAAGTAAAAATATGCTTAGCTTGATATAATAAATAGTGTTGAACTGGCTTAAAAGGCCTCCCCCTATCCTCCCTAGGTACACACGATGTCCCACGAATATAATAGGAAATTACTTTCGTGCGCTCCAAGAGATAAAACAAAGTTTTTGTTGAACATTCAGGAATAAATGATTTTTTGGATGTTCGCTCGATTGAGTACCATAAAGTTGAAATATAAATATCTCATATATTTTACATACCAATACGCGAAGTAAGTACTTCGCGCACCCTTTCACTTCGCGCATTGTTTTGTGCAAGGTATCATGGTAACGTAGGAAACTGAAAAAAAGTGTAATTTCGCAATTTGTTATCAATGCGCGAACCTCGTCATTTTTTGACGTTTGGAGAAAAAACCTTTTTCTATCAATGTGAGTGCCATATTATATAATCTTGCTACTTGAACTATGATTTCACTAGTTTAGAGAAATGTTGTAGGATTTTGAATCTTTTTGCATGACTTCATCATTGAACATCGTGGAGGTGAATTGGATATTTTTGCTTCCTTGAATTGAAATATAATGTCAACGAATTCTATTCCACAATGATATATATATACCAATATCTCACAAGAATGTGAAAATCATCCTTTGCCAAACAATGGCTACTCATATTATGAATTCCTGTCACGATGCATCTTTTCTATTGATACTTGTATGATCCTGCTCAATATTTTATATCGGGATGAATAATTCAAGCGATGAATATAAGTCATGGTGATCGTGCTTGAATATAGAGGTTGAATATTGAATAACGAGAAAAATGAATCAGAACGTAAATAAATAGTGTTCATGACATTTAATATGCCAACCGCATAAAACTGAAAATTACAATGAAACTTTCATCACTTAAGGTATGTAAGGTCCTGTACTCACATGCAGTATGATACAGTGGGCGACACAATTTGGAACATTCATAAGTTGACCTTCAGAAACATAATGTGCAGACGAGAAGCACTCTTGATAACATCTGTAATTAGAGTGCTGTCACCTTCAAGTTACGACATGTTTTTTGAAGAAGACTGTATAGGTATAGCATGATTTGGTAATAATGCCGGCGTCAAAAATGAATACAAAGGTTTCGACAAAAGTTCATTTTGCATTTTCCTGCTTCAATAGAAAAATGTACGCAGACCTATTGAGCAGTTTTTCAATGGACTATATTTTTATTTCAAACATTTATATCGATGAAACCAGGTGACACCCCTGTACTTCTGCATTCGTAAACGGATTTCTCTGAAACTTGGTACACTTATGTAAGCAACCTTTTAGAATTTTTTTTTCTTCTGGCAACTTTATTTTTCCAAATGGAGCACCCTGTATGTTTCAAGTCCAACAGGTCAAGACAAGTGCAATTGTTATGACAGGATTCAGACATGCTGTTTTCCACAGCTTTCTTGAAAAATTATTTCAACTGCAAGGAATTTCATGAAAATAGTTGTTGATTTTTCAATGTATACCTACTATTTGTTACTGCACAAAAATACAAAATATTTTGTCATTTTTGTTCCTTGATGTGTGTTCTAGGGAGACGTGTCGTTGTTTGCTTTTACAGGGGTTCCATTTGAAAAAATAAATTTTTGATCAAAATGTGATGTGATTGAAATGATTCATCAATAAGGGACACAAAACATAATTTCTCCACCACATTGGATTCTCATGTGTTCAAATCCGAAATGGTTTCTTATTCAGCTTTACCAAAATTTCAGAAAAATCTGTTCACAAATGCAGAGATGGCCCGATACCCTGTGTCACCCGGTATATAGAATTCTCACATTGTGTGTTCAGATTCACGATGAGTTCGTTTTCGGATTATTTATTGAAAGATTATCCGATGAGTATGTTTTAAGAAGTTGGTATTATATGATATGATATTATATGGATGTGGCACGCACAGATGAATTAATTACTCAATACTCTTTCACAAAATATTATATACTAGCTGTCCGGCCCGACTTCGTACGTAGCCAATAGCCATTAAAAAAAATAAGACGGATGTTGCAGTCGTTCTGAGCTATACAGTGTGTCCCACTTACCATGCTCACCATGGGTATCTTTTTAACGGTGAGAGATACGAGGTCGGTTAAATGACACCAAATGTGGAGTTTGTCAAGGCCAACTATAATGTGAACAAATATTTTGATAAAATCTATTCGTTTTTGTTTCATACGCAAAAAACAGATTTTGATCATTTTCATGTCTCCTCTGTAACTTCTTTATTTATGAAAATATTCAAATAGGAATTTCACATTCTCATGGCAGTTTTTCAAAGTGATTTCGAAAAAAATATGAAATTTATACCAACTCTTCAAGAATTTGAGATATCAGCACCAACTTTAGTTTTTCAAATGTAAGTCATAGCTCACTATGACTTAGTTACAAATAACTATTTTTTTCTCTCACAGATGATATGTCGCAGTAATAGTTTTGTGTCATTTATACAAGAACAAAAAATTGTTTGGAAGCCGCCATCTTGAATTCATACATTTTAACAAAAGAATCATGATCTCCGACCTCAAAAACCCCCACTTACCAATTTTGAATGGAATCGGACCAAATCTTGTCCGCCATCTTGGAGCAGCCATTTTTTTTAATTTCAACAAAAATTCCATAATGTATTGTTACCGAAATTATGCACACCTGCCAAATTTCAAGTTAATCGGAGTTATGGAATTTTTGTTGATATTAACAAAAATGGCTGATCCAAGATGGTGGACAAGATTTGGTCCGATTCCATTCAAAATTGGTAAGTGGGGGTTTTTGAGGTCGGAGATCATGATTTTTTCGTTAAAATTTATAAATTCAAGATGGCGGCTTCCAAATAATATTTTGTTTTTGTATTAATGACGATAACTCCGTTATTGTTATCAACATAAAACTATCACTGCGACACATCATCTGTAAGAGAAAAAAAAGCTATTTGTAACTAAGTCATAGTGAGCTATGACCTACATTTGAAAAACTAAAGTTGGTGCTTATATCTCAAATTCTAGAAGAGTTGGTATCAATTTCATATTTTTTTCGAAATCACATCGAAAAACTGCCATGAGAATGTGAAATTCCTATTTGAATATTTTCATAAATAAAGAAGTTACGGAGGAGACATGAGAATGATCAAAATCTGTTTTTTGCGAATAAAACAAAAACGAATAGATTTTATCAAAATATTTTTCCACATTATAGTTGGCCTTGACAAACTCCACATTTGGTGTCATTTAACTGACCTCGTATCTTTCACCGTTAAAAAGATACCCATGGTGAGCATGGTAAGTGGGACACACTGTATACGCGTATCTACAGTGCATAATTATGTTTTTGTTATTTTTTGAAAATATTTTTGTGCTTACCTATAGCTACTATTATATAGTAACATCACCTATTTTCATTCTATCAGTTCCTTTTTTGTTGTTGTTGTTTTACGTATTGAAAATTTCGGAAAATTTCAACCCAATTGGTCAAGCGGTTTAATAGTTGACGTACCGGCAGTAGCGCCACCTACCGAGTACAATTGTATTTTTAAATCATCCAGGAAACCATCGAATTACCCATATAAAATTTCAACCCAATCGACTCAGCCGTTCAGAAGTTAGAAAAAGAAAAGTACGGAAGGATAATTCTTATTCTTACTACCCGTTGTTCTATTAGCCCGTAGGAATGAAGCATTTTCCCGTGGTAATAAGAAGGCTATGTTCATCAGGAATGATGTCGGCTTCTAATGGTAATGTATACTATACACCTAGGGTGACAAGTGACTTGTTTCTTTCCATCCATGTTGATGGGACATTCCTCAACCGGTAGAATAATAAGTTTCCTGATCGAAGAGCAGGTAGCTTGCTTCAAAATCTAATTCATTTCGTCAGCTTTCCATTCACTTCAGTGAAAGAGATGAGGTGGCAATGAAGTATTCAATTTTTACAACTATATAAGATCGGCTGTCATCAATCCCTTTTCAAACTTTGATTGTCAATATCTTCCGTTAGCGAAAAGCTATCATGTTGCAGTTTTCGTTGGTCTGTTGGGATTTAGTTTCTCTATTTGATCGTGTGCATACATTACCTTTTTAATTCACGATATATCTATTTATACTCCAGATCACCCCGACAGCCGTTCTTAGTTGTTCCCCTGGTTACATACAGTAAAAGACAACTATATGAAACTCCAAATTGATATCAATTATTTTTATTTTTAGATCAAATACTAGAAAATATCTTGCCATTTCCAACATGAGATCGGATTAATGACCGGATTGAAGGTAACATAGACGACATCATCCGATTGAAAGAAGGAATCAATGTGAGAATGCGTAATCATCAGAGGCCTCTATATGGTTTGTTGAATTCTGAATATTTTTTACTTCAAGTCTGAAGTTTTCATAATCAACTTTTGCTTGAGTACCTATGTGTGTATTTTGTATATATTATTAAATCAAGTTGTTTTCGAATAAAAACTAAACTATATTTTCTTCTTGGGAAAGTATCTTGAATCCAATAAATGAGCCATAAATTCCAGAAACCCCCTCGAAGTGCAACAATTTGCAAAGAAAGAATCTTGTATCTTAAATAAACTCCAGGAATCTTGAATCAAGAGGCACTATAGGATTCTTATTCTTGGGGGAAGAAACCGCTATAATTGACACTCAAGTCATGATAATCGCCATTGAATAACCTGGAATATTTGGCTGAGTATATATCTGAGATTTTTTTGGAATGGAGTATGTTTCTTCAGCCAATTAATTTCTAGAAATCAGGTACTTGGGGCAAGTGAATTATATTAGGTAGGTACCAGAAGATTCTATTCCTGAGACAAATACCTATTTCTTTCCAGTGAGATATTCTGACTATCTTGTAGAAAGAGAATTTTGCTGGTTTTTGAAGTGAACATTCACTTGGCCATATTCAAGATCACAATTTCTTTGAATGAAGTGCGTGTTTATTTGAATGAAAGGACTCTTTATTTTCAGTGTAGGAGTTCTTCGGTCTAACATTTGCTTATTTCTGGTTAAAATTACTCACCTTTTGGAAGTTCTGCCACTTTCTCATCACCCAAAGCTGGTAATTTCTTCGCAAGGTCAAAAACGTTTTTCTTGGCCATTTTCTCGAAATGTTTGTTCTCTTGTGGAGTTCTGCACAGAAAGATAATCATAAATCAATTTGGGTAGCAGTTTCTGTATAATCATGATTTTATTCAAGCCTGATTTGAATATAATATTAGAACTAATTACCAATTGAAAGTTCTCACATTTTGATTAAATTGAAATAAAGAAAGGTATATATAATTGAGTTAAGCGATCGGACAAACAGAAAGAATGTATTTTCCTCATGAAATATTTCGAAGCAGTAGTATCAATGAAATTTGAATCCCTATATATTATGAAATTGAATGTTTGATTGGATGAGATACAAATTATTACCTCCAGATACACATCAAGATGAAAATGTGGATTTGTATTTGAATTCTTGAATAAATTACTTAATTTAATTGTTTACTCGGTTCACATCAAGGTGAAAGAAGTTCAAGGCATTTAATTATATAACATAAGTAACAAATATGAAATAATGATATAATCCAGAAATCATGGATTCATGTAATGAAAACAAATCCCTTCTCTTTTTTCCTATCATTCAAGGGAGAGGTTGAAAAAAATCGCCGATTTTGAAAGATTTTAGAAATTTCGAATCGATTATTTTGAATTGAGAGAATATTGAGAATTGAGTGATTGGAAATAACCAGTTGCAAAAGTTTGAAGGTGTATAAGATGGTTCACGGTCGATGGTACCTCAGATGTTTACGGAGAACGACGGGACATAGGATAAAATATTTTCTCAGCAATGCAGCGTTGCCACTCATAACAGAAATTTGAAGTAACTTTGATATTTCGAATGTAAATCCTTATATTTCATCGCATTTTTATGGTTATATCACACTTGGGGTCTAACGGCAATGAATACAAAGATATAGGAGGTATTCAAAATTGATATTTCCTAATTTAGGGATTTTTTTGTCGGAACTATCCATTATCGGTCAAAACAGATTTCATGCCAATAGCTTAACTTTAGATTTACTATAAACAGATAAAGAGTGATGAGAATTCTGAATCTTGAACCACCCTGTATCAGTTCCGATTAAATATCAGTAAATAGTGAATCAAAAGTTGAGATTAGGACATGTGAGCCGTTTTCACCGATACTGAATAATTTCGACACAAAAAAATCCTGAAGTTGAAAAATCTGGATTTTCAACACCCTATATCTCTGTAATCATTCTCGCTAGACCCCAAGTGTGAAGCATTGATAAAATCGGCTCGTCAGAGAGAATTTGGATATGCAATGAAATACAGAGTGTTCCATTTGAAATATAAAAGCTGCCACTACTTTCTGGTATAAGGGGCAACGCTTCATTGCTGAAAATATTTCAGATTGATAGACCAAAGCTAACTACTTGAGCAATCAAATTTTCAGGATGATCATCATAATATGTCAGGTATCGACCGTGGCCCACCCTAAATAACTGGAAGTTGTATTTATCTAAAGCTATATATTACCTTAATTTTTTTTTATTATGGTTGAAGGATGGGCTACAGTTATCTTATTCAAGTGATCTTCTTATAATGGCATTGATATAGATTCAAGATCGAGTGATATTTATACAAAAAGTGCATATATAGATCGCTTGTATGGACAGTAACTACCAATGACAATCAATTTCATTCGGTTTGAAATAATGTATAAGTATGGTCATTTCTCGAAATTTTCTGGTATTCTCGCCCCAAAATGTCACTACGCATAGGTATATAGATATTTTATATTCCATATAAAAGGATAAATCATCACTAATCGCAAGCAAAATAATTATATAGTTATGTTTGAGTGAGAATTAAATGGATTTTGGATTTTACAATGTTGATTATGAGTGCTGAAAAATTTCATCGTGTACTTACATGCTTCCATTCATTCATTCATTCTATCATACAGTGGGTTCTATAAGTATGACATAAATTCATTCAAATTCTGATGGAATATTTTTATAAGAGATTTGAACATTCAAAGTCTTCGATGATTTTGCAAATGGATTATCCCAGTTGTCATATGAAAATTTGAAATTGCCGTGAAATCCAGGCTATGATGCAGAAACAATATTCGAATTCAGGAGCTCAAACCTGTGAATATTGAAGATGTATATTTATACGATTTCCACAAAATGATTAGTAGCTAACACCACATGTTTCACTAACACAGTATCTTCTTCATAAGAATTTCTGTGTTACCAAAACATGTCATGTTATTAAGAATTTTATGGAAATCTTCTCGTTGGTTCTTTACTTTTACCTAACTCAAAACATGTTTATTTGAAGGAAAATTATTATTTTCATCCCAACAATATGTCCTTGTGTTATTTACATCGAATTTTGAATCACCCAGATGTATATCTAGATGTAGAGAGATGTATGGATGTTTTGATTTTGAAGCATCAACTTTCGAAACATTTTTTAATATCCACCCGGTAAATTCATACATCTTGAAAAATATTCATTTCCCTATTATAAATTGTCTACATAATTGGCAAATTAATATGAATTTTCTATGAAAAATGCAATAGTACAAATCATCAATACATATACCTATAAACTTATCGACCTTATCGATTCATTACTTAATCACGTATTGCTACTTTCTCATATCATAATAGGAATTCGAAGGAATATTTTCTATTATTACTATTATCTATGAAACCGAAATGTAGCAATATTTACGATAATATTTGTTTCCCATTTTGAGGAACAATATAATTTCACTGAGATGATGCAATGTATCCCTTTACAGAAAAGAAAATGATGAAAACAAAAGGGATATTTAACGTATCTCGTATCAAGCTGTCAAAACTATGTTTTGAAAACTCCAAAAATTTCATGTATGAGTGAATTCTTGATTATAACTCCAGCACAAAATCATTACTACCAATGAGAAGATGAATTTGGGGAAATCAAAAATTAGTCCCTTCCACTCAACTGATGGACTTACCTACTCAAGAAATAATAATATGTTTCTATATACAGTTTCAAAAATGGGTTCATGCTGCATAATCTGAAAGACTAAGGTATGATAATCCTATATACCTATAGTCATTAATGTGATTCGGAATGAAATTATCGTATCATAAAAAGTCCGATGACGCATGCCCTTTTTTCGAATGAAGAATATTTTTCCAATCTCAACAATTTTCTTCATTCAATGTTCTTATAGTCCTACTCGCAAGGAAGGTGTTGTCATTATCTATCAAATCAACAGTCAGTTTTTAGTCTCGATTGAGTTCATATACATTGAGTTACGGTTTGTCACTCAACACTATTTTGAACTATTGAAAACTCTGGTAATACGCAATATGTTCATTCATGAGGTAGAATATTAATTTGAAAAATGGAAAAAGATTAATTTCCGAAATGTCCAAAGATAATTGAAATTTTATATTCTTCAATATTTTACCTGTATTCTTCTACTCCAATCATTTTACAAAAAAAGTGTCACAAACTAACGAATGAATTTCTCTTTCAGGTTTTTACCAGTGAAATTTCGAGCGCAGTGACATTTCGGGGCCAATCATCAGATTTGTACTTACAACCAAGAACAATATGGGGCCATATTATACAATATTTCGATAACAAAATATTTCTATTAGGATCTATACAGTCCTTTTGCATTTTTGACATCATAAATATGGATTTGACATTCCAAGACAAAATCAGGTTGTGGAACATCATGATAAACCTTGCACAACGAAGTTTTCTCACGAAATATGTATACATTTGTGGCGAAAAATTATAGCCCCCGCAAAACATTTCACATTTGCGATTATTTCAAATAGAAAAAAATCCTAAAATTATTTAAACTTTTATAATAACACCTAGAAATGTCAAGTTTACTCCGAGAAAAAAGCTAACATGTGAGAATTGTGTTGCCTTAAAATTAAATGAATAAAATTGCCTCCGGCCCAAAAATGCTCGAATGTAATTCGGTAAGAAAATTCAATGAATAAGTACGTGCGTCACATAATGCTTCCGGGTGTATGATACATTGACATTCATCATACAGGGTGTGGAAAGAAATTCTGAATTGAGACTCTATCACGAATCTGCGATTAGAGGTCTATAAAAATCACAAGTTTCCATCGTTCAAGTTTGACCCCCTGATTCGGTATGAAAGTGTTGAAAAGGAATATTCTCAGATAAATTATGAACATACAAAAATGGATATATATTTATATGAAGCAATACATTGAGAATTCGCATTCTCTATGTGATGAGAATATCTACTCTTTTTCAGTTTATTCAATAGAAAGTAGTTGTTTTCTATTGAATAAACTGAAAAAGAGTAGATATTCTCATCACATAGAGAATGCGAATTCTCAATGTATTGCTTCATATAAATATATATCCATTTTTGTATGTTCATAATTTATCTGAGAATATTCCTTTTCAAGTCACATAATATTATGTTTTTTTCAATTCCTCCATTCAATGACTCTCCAAATCGCAATAGGTATCTCCAAAGATTTCTGATCAGATACTTTCCTGACAATGCAAGTTTAAGACATCAGGGCAAACTTTTTTCGCTGTCATATAATGACAAAAACCCATGGACTCAATAATGTTTCATACATGAATTGAATTGTCAAGTTTAATGAGTTAGATTTCAAATGTTTTTCAATTCAGTTCACAAGCGAGTAATCCACATATCACTGGAATTTTGATAATCCAAAGAATGAAACGTCTTTCAATTGGCATCATTGAATAATGATCAAACTATTGTTCAATTCATCAAGAGTTTCACTTTGCTAGTGGTATAAATATGTACAAATAATAATAATAGTTTCATTCATAGTGACAAGGGCAAAAAATTCAAAAGAGAAATAAATATTAAAAACTCACCTGAACTGTTGAGATGTTGATAAAGAGTGTTGATGTCAATGTTAAAAATCTGATTATTCTGCCATATTTCGTATGGAAGTCCGAATTTCTCGAAACGATTGATGAAAATTTCCGTGTCAAAATTTGACTTTTTCAGTTTTTTCGCGCGTATTTCGCGCTCCACAGGTGGACGTTGACTGGCTGACGCGCGATCGAGCAGACATTATCTCTGGCTGCCGTGCCTGCTTTGTTTTATCTCGGCTACCGCTCACGTGACACACCTGTTGATTCTGCAAATTAGGCGGTTTGTCGGACAATTATCACTTTCGTCGACAATGGCGAAACACTTTTCACGACATTATACAAGGTGTTTTATAATCACCCACGTGCTGGGAGAAGAACAAAATACATTTTGACATTTGGAAGCATCAACTGTTAAACCGTCATAGTTCGTTGCTCTAAATAGTTGTGTTGTGTTGTCTCCCGACGCGCAGCCAAGGGAGACAAAAAACCGTGAGCTAATTTCCCGTTTATAATACACAATTTTTTTTTCTCTGCATCTTTAGATGAATATTCCTTGTAACTTCGGCAAAAAATTCTGATTTTACCTAGTAGATATATTTTTTCAAATGCATGTCAATATATTTCAGATATCACGCCCTCGAAAATCGTACAATTCTTTCAAAAATCATCAATTGATCATCTTGACTTGATGAGGCAGGATCGCAGATAATGAATAGTTTGTGAACTTTGTTACTTGTGCTGATTTATTGATGCTATATATACGAACTGTTTTAAGAGGGAAAACGCAAAATGACATTTCTTTTCAAACCTTGACAAAGAGGAGATTAATACTTGAAAAAACATCATCACATCAATATTGAATATTGAAATATTTTTTTCATTCGAATATCATTCAGCTGCTGTTATATGGAACGGGTTGATATCTTCGTATATCTTCTGCCAGTTTTTCTTATACAATGGGTGAACATGGAATTCGAATAAGCGTATTTTGTAATTTAAATATTTCTCGATATCGTTTTCTATAAAATTAATGAATATCATTATTGGCTTGAACAATAATAGCTGGAACACATTGTATAATAATTGTTGACTAGTAGCAAGACAATATTGATGAATACTTCTATTAGTGACTTATCCTATCAAAAAATAATATAATAATGGCTCAAAGAGCTTTATTTCTCAGGAGAAAAGAAATCAAGATTGTGAATTCAGCGGCCTCTAGTGCCAAAACTGGCCATTAAAACGGTTTGGAATTTGGACATTTTGTTCAGAATGTCTTGAACTATAACATATCAAAAATTCAGCCAATTCAACAGAAAGACGTGCGGTGTCCTTCAGTGGTTGTTTAGTAATTTACTGAATCGGCACGTCAATTTATACCACCGCACTGAATCGTCAGTATCGGCACATCAAGCAAGTCTAAAGCAGAAAGCAGCCATTTAGTACAAACTAATTTTCATAAAAGAGGAAATGAGTTCAACCGAAACCGAGGAAGCTATTAGGATTGCATTAACATGCAAAGAAATAAAAAAAACTGAAACCAAGGTTCTGATCCATAACATCAATCGCGAGATCAATCTCAGAAGGGAAACGACCTATGGAACCGTATGGAACCTATATGAATAATGTCGTGGTAGCATCTTTTTCGGGGATAATACAACCTGATAATTTCCCGCACATTTTCAATCAAAAGGTCGTCCGAGATAACTTCGTTCAAAGTTCGTGCACCCCTTCGTCCCAAAAATCGTACAAGCAGTGAGAGTAATCGGCACTACGACACTTTCAGCAGTTTTGTCCCGTCAAGAATTCTCTGATGCCGATGCCGAGACGATCTGAGCCGACCGAACTGATTCAGTGCACGGCGATGCATTGATAGGGAATTTCATTGGTTAAACTGGCGCGCACTGAGTGCATTATGTTGTATTTCATTGGAGTGACTTGGAATTGTTAAAATGGTTTGACGCCTTATTTTTAGGTTATGCACATCCGTTCGGTATGACACTTTTTCGAATAAATAGGGCAGAGTTTTGGTAAGAATCAAATTGTGATAGAAACAACCCATGTGATGAAGCCTTCTGTTTTTCATATTTAGCCAATTCAACTCCTTCTATTTATGAGAAACTCTCTCCCGTTTTTTTATACCATAAATAAGCCGAATACAACTAACAGTTCTGGACCTTTTGAACTCGACGAATATCAGTATTATCTAGACAAGGTCCATATACAATGTCACAATGATTCGACAGTGATTGAACTGCGACAGTATTAATGTATCACATAAATTTTTTTCAGTTTGTAATGAAAGGATATGTCTCTGTGGATATAATAATTTCAGGGCTGAGTAAGAATTTCTCAATTTCAAAGTGATATGTTCCTTGAAGCGCATTTTAGAGTCAACCATTAGACCAAGATTCTTGCAAGCAGATTTGAAGGGTATTGTTGTTCCATCAATTTCAAGTATCATTTTATTTCCTATGTGATCTTGATAATGATCATTGCAAAATATCATGGCTGAGGATTTGTTGGGATTGACTTTCAATAAATGCTGTGATATGTCATATCCCAGCAACCCAATAATCTCGGGAAAGTTTCTCGTCTAAAAACTCTTCTAATGCTCAATGCGCAGGAAGCTAGCATAAATATTCGTGGGATGTTTGGAAAATGTTGGCATGAGGATATTTTTTCGAGACATGCACTCCTCAAATAGAGGTCTCTCAAAGAATGTTGGAAGTATAGTATTTGTTCTTTTGTTGCATTTCTAGACCTATCACATAGCCTGCCTTGATGGGTTGATTCCAAATATTCAATAACTTCACCATTTCACACATAATTGAACTTTATTCATGTGAATCATAAATCATTCTAATTGAAAACATAATATAATTTGAAATAATCCATAATATATCCATTTAAGACCTCAAAAAATGGTTTATTTACAGCGATTTAATGTTCCCAAAACGTTTAGGAAATGTTTTGTTGTTTCCATGAAGAGGCTATAAAAAACTTCGAACAACGGATCTAGATGTTCTTGCAAAAAAATTGAATATTTATTCACATCTGGAGTTCCATTGATGATATGAGATCCATAATTGAGCAGTTAGTCCTATATCCATACATTAATAATAAAACGGAGTTATATCACCTTTGAAACGGTTGGGATGTATGTTTTTAAATGCGATTGCCTCTAGGTCGGTACAAAATATCGATTCAAATGAGGTAGGTGAACCATTTTGATAGACAAAATTTGAAGGAATCAAACGGTTAAAGCAGACTGTCAAATTCGTCACCCCTGTCAAAAATGTTTTCATTAAAAGGAAGAGATTCGTCCCATCCTGTATAAAATATAATTACTGAAAAGCCGTTTACGTATGCATTAGTATAAGTTTATTCACCTGACCGAATATCATTGATATGATGGCAACCTGAAAGTTATTCATAAAATTCATTTTAATTATTCTAACTTTCAAGGTCAATAACTCCGAAACGAAGCATATTTTAGTAAGACATGAGCATTTCGAACACCTTGTATAACAGTATCAGTAACAGTAAGAGAAAAAAATATTTAGGGGAACTTTTCTGCTGGTGAGTGTATATGACTGCACTTACATATTCATAGTCCACATTTAGTCCAAACACACAATTTCCAGAAAACATCTGGAACATCTTCTTGCATATGCTGAGATATTTTAGGAACCTATTGTTAACTCAATTTCGAAATATCCAAAATCTCATGGACAAAGCTTGCTGGGTCTTGGATTCTAGTTACAAAATAACTGACAGAGCTATATAATATTCCCCATTCAGACCATGCACCTATCACCAATTGAGTTTTCTTAACTCGGTGTATGATATCCAATGACTTCAAATCGTCAAAAATGTATGATATTATCTCTTGCGATTCCAGTAAATATCAATATATTTAGGTGGTATAGGCATATTATACTATCTGCGTCAATCAATTGCTGATGAATCCTTGAAAAATTGTAATTTCACATTCTTTAGCTGATTGAGGAACTCTTGAGGCATGTTCACGGATTCTTCGTATCAGTCTATTCAGCTTCTCAGTGCAAGGTTGAATTATCTGGGCAATATATTTTATAACTCAATTTGTACTATACCGGGTGACACAGGGTATCGGGCCACCCCTGTAACTTCTGCTTTCGTCAACAGATTTTTCTGAAATTCGGTACAGTTATATAAGCAATTATTTCGGATTTGATGACATTACAATCCAATATGGCGGACTTCCGGTATTTCTGGAAATGCCAGCAACTTTGTTTTTTCAAATGAAACACCCTGTATATTTTTACATATTCAAGTTCAACAGGTCGAAACAAGTGCAATCTTTATTTCAAATGTCATTTTTTCGAAAAAAATTTAATTAAAATTGTTTTTTCATTTTACCTCGTGGATAAATGAGATATGGTCAAGACTATTCACAATGAGTCACACATAACAGAAGAACATAATTTTTTCTGAAAATTTATTTTTTGTGTCACTTATCTAGCAATCAATTCAGCCACATCACTTTTTGATCTGAAATTTTTTTTTTTCAAATGGAACCCCTATGGGCCACCTACCCGTCTCTATAGAACATACATTAAGGAACAAAATGACATATCATTTTTGTTTTTCGGTGCAGTAACAAATTGTATACATTCAAAAATCAACAACTAGTTTATGAATTTCCTTGCAGTTAGAATAATTTTTTAACTAGGTAGGCTGTGGAATAAATGACATTTGACATCAAGATTGCACTTGTTTTGACCTGTTGAACTTGAATATGTAACAATATACAGCGGTGTTCCATTTGAAAAAACAAAATTGCTGGCATTTCCAGAAAAACCGGAAGTCCGCCATATTGGATTGTAATGTGATCAAATCCGAAATAGTTGCTTATATAACTGTACCGAATTTCAGAAAAATTCGTTCACGAATGCAGAAGTTACAGGGGTGGCCCGATAACCTGTGTCACCCGGTATATTCTGTAGTATCATAAAGCAACGGAGATGATTCTAGGAAATTAAAGAAAGTGATTGGTTAGACGGAAATACGAGGTCAGGTTAAGTTAAGTAGGAATCGACTAGATTCGTCTGGTCATGACTATAGACTTCCTCCCATTTGCCCTCTGAAATATTGTTTTTTCTTCATTGTGAAGACGAATGAAGACAAATTATTATTATAATCATTATTAGAATTATTATTATTTCCGAACAATGATTCTATAGAAAAAATCGAATTTGTATGAATAAGCGATTATCTGAAAAAATGTCTAAGGAGTGTTCGAGAGTATCTTTTGCCAACACCTACTTCTTCATTCTCGAATAACTATTGGCGAAAAAAATCATCTACTGATATACGAAATTGTAGGCATAATCTTTCTGAAAATTTCTGAATTGAATAGGTGCCATCATACTTATCTTTTCAACGTGATCAATGTCAAATATACTTATTGAGATACCGTAGCATTATGCGTTATGAATATAGAAAAAGTTCTCAGGATTGCTTGTTTTCAATTTAACAATTGTATGACATGGAAGTTCAGCATATATTAGGGTGATTTAATATGTTTACGAAAATTAATTTGATATGATTGTTTCTTATTAATATGAACATGAGAAGTGGGAAATAGCTGCCAGAGAACTGTCAAATGTATTAGATTTTTTTATGTCATTAGGAAGCTACTTCAATGCCCTTCAATGCAGTTTTAGATATTTTTATTCATCTTGTCAATTAAGCGATATATTGTCTGTATACGATAACTTGGAACACTCGGTATATATTCGAATTATGATAAATAAGAAGACAATGATGATTGTCAAAAATGAATAACACACAGCGCATGCTGTGTTTTCTTCTTCGTGCAACCATCATCAACTTCATTTTTTCAAATACGGCCCTGATATATTGATGATGCGTTTCGAGCATCTTTTGGCCATTTTCAATTTATTTTTGGAACACGGACCTAAATTTCTCATAATTCACTGAATAAGTTAATCGAATTTACAGTAAAATATATTCACGTAATTCACTCGGATCCATTTACAATATCGATGTTTTGAGATAACAGAACCGCTACCCAGTATATAAACGCATGATATTCTATGGATATCCATTTGATGTCCATGCTTGGGCCGTATGGACACTGAATGGGAATCCAATGAATCCCCTGGATATCCCAATTGTGTCCTCGTACTGCAGGGGAAAATTTGACGTTTGTATAGGACATCCCTTTGTTGTAAGCGGTCTATATGTATAGAGTATAGGTACTAAAGAAATGATGCGCATCCTTTAACGGGACTTCAATGTCCCAACTCTGGCTTTTCCCTAAATTCCGATATAACATCATTTCAGTTACGTGACTTTAGCATGACATTGATATTGCTAACAAATTACTGATTGATATGTTACTGGATGTGATTCAATAATTCAATAATTGGAAAATCAAACGGTTGCTCTATTTGCCAATTATATTATACAGATTTTGACACAAATTTGTAGCGTATTGTATATCGAATTAGATATCATCTGATAATTTTTCAATAGCAAATAAACTATTATATTTTTAGAAATATAGAAAAGATTTTATGACTTATTCATAAATATATCAGAAGACTTCCTTAAAATCATTTCAGGGTTCCTTTCATTTACAATTCGAAAGTTGAGTAACATACAGTGTGTCTCACTTATAATTGAAACACCCCTGCATCTTACGTAATTATATTCATATATTTTTCATGAAAATTATTCAGTTCTGAAATAGTATATTGTGCAACAAGTGGGAAAAGTTCAACTTTTCTCACGAGTGCGAAAGTTTGTGGCACGAGCCTAAAGGGCGAGTGATGCAAACGCACGATTGAGAAAAGTGCTTTTCCCCACATGTTGCACACTATACTTTTTCTACAACTGCATTTATTCAAAGAATTCGAGTAATTAAACTTATTGGTTTTCATTTTATAATGTGGCACTATGCCACATTGAATATTGTGACCAAAGAGTAGACGTCTTTCCTGGTTCCTCAAAGTATTTAAAAAAAGTACACTTTCCGAAAAAGACTTTATTTCTGACTTCTGTATTTTTTTTAGATATCATGAATTTTTCGTACTAATATGCCAATTTATACTTTTTTCTTGAAATTTACAGAAACAAATCCAACTTTCGCAGCTTTTTCCATTATCTCTGTCTCTGGCGGTGTTTTTTTCAAAATCGTCACATCTCGGTATATAAGTACATCATATTATTTATTATGAATTGTTGGAACAATATTTGATGGGGAATGCGATTTCTATCAAGAGCTTTAATGAGAACTAACCTAAAGAATTTGAAAAACTTCTTCTGACAGTTGTGACAACTATTCAAAGCTGAACAGTAGCCAAGTTTTGGTCGATTTTTGTTGATTCTCCATGGAAATGTATGTGGTGTTGGCAAAGTGCCGCGAGAAAAAATATTTCTCACAGTATGGGCAATACTTGGTTTTGAAACTAAGTAAGCTATGAGAAATGCGCTACTTTTCATCGCAGTAATAGAAAAAAATTCATTTTGTCTCACTTTTCATGGAAACACCACCATATCTTACGTAATCATTGGATTAGGCTCCTGAAATTTGCTGGAGCGAAAGATATACCAAAACTGTACTCTATGACGAAGTGGGGTCATCTTCAGCGATATACACTGCTCGCCAACAGCCGTGGAACTACACACATGTTCGGAAAATAATATCAAGGGACAAAAGATAGGTTGAAAATCACTTCGGATTCGAAAACATGAGGTCCAATTCACTAACTCCACATATTTTGACGCATTATTATCGGTAACGATTTTCCTCATACTATTAACAAATTAATTTATTCATAATTCATTTCAATGGCCCCCCCTCATGATTTCTGATCCTTATAATCTATTGGATTGTACTAATTCAGATCGTTATTCCGTTATCCCTGATGAGAACTGACTTCATGATTATCAATTTCAGATCGAATATTATTAGGTGAATTTTCCGATTTTCTTCATTTTTCTCCTGGAATATCGGTGGTTCTGTGGCTGCTGACGAGCAGTGTATCATTGAAGATCCTACTTGGTCAATTAGCTCTTTCTTGGTCCTAAAAATTTAAGACTCCTAAATCAATAAATACGTAAGATACTATGGGATTGTCTCATGAAAAGTGAGACAGAATTTATTATCTTAGAACTGAACATTTTTCAGAAGAAATATGACTAGTTAGTGAATTAGTGTATATCGCTGATAGTAATTTCGATTGGCCATTGACTGTATCTTTGGAATTTTTCTTGCTCCTGGAACTTTAACACTGGTCATCATCAGCCTACATAAGACAAAAATGAGTGGAAAGTGGAATTCTTACCATTCAATCGCTTACATGAAGGTGAAAAAAATTTCTGCAATCACATTGGATTTGAAGAAAGTTACACATAACAGTATCGGCATATTATTAATAATATTTTGTTTTTTAAATTTGAAGCGGAAAATATTTATAAAACCCCTGCATTGGTTTATGGTGGGTCGAACACGAGCCGGTGCCATAGCATTATAGGGCCACCGGGAAAACGATGAAAACATTTTTGAAAAAATTATTAATATTGACTGCCATTTTGATCACTTGAGTAGCAATCAATAGGAAATCCCACACCACCATGAAGGGACCGATCCTTCGTTATGTTCATGAAGTATTTTGACCAGCCATTCAAAATCCCAGAAATGTATCCATATGTTTTTTGAATATAATCGATGAGCATGGCTCAAGCCATATATATAGGTACTTACTGAAAACGATTTTTAGAATTCAATGCTAATATGAATTAATAAATCAGACGATATGCAAATAATTATGTATATATGAACATCAAATATTGTTAAGATTTCAGAGAAAAACAACTGGAAAGGTAAAATAAAGAAGTTTATTATTACTTGATATAATTAAACGAGTTGATACATTCTAGAACACCCTGTATGGATTGAAATTTACAGTAATTATTATACAAGTTGTAAAAACGTAACAAAACAAAAAAGGACTAATATTGTAGTGAGCAAACAGTTTCATTTTAAAATCATTATTCGTTGAATTAACTCGATCACAAATAACAGTCAAAAAACTAATATAAAGAGGGGCAATTTATACATCAATTTGCAAAAAATTAATCGTCTATTTTTATACGAGTACTTGTAGCAAGTAGGTTTGCTAATTATTTATGAATTCATTGTTATAACTACATCACAGTTCGGAGTTTGTTTAAAGGTGCTAAAAATACACCTATACACCAGATTTAGAATACATTTCTTGAAGAAGTGTTAAACTATTTGAGAATCGCATTTGTTTCTCATTATTATTCCCATAGTATCGCTATAACAGGTGCTCTATGGAACCATGGTTTGATATTCAGTTCAGAATAGACAGATTTACTACCTATATGAAGCCATGTAGGTACTTATTAGTAGTTATATTTATATCAATCGAATTCATGATCATGAACAATCCTCGCACCTGATGTCTGAAATAAACAACTTTGTTCATAGGTAAGTTTTGTTTAATGTATCATTATAGTGGGTACACTATAGGAACTTATATGGGATGAACCTAAGAATTCTGCATCACGACTTGAAATGAATATTCTCAAGAAATTTATTATCATTTCAAAATAGGTGCAAGACTTTCATTCGATATTTGAAAATCTTTCTAGTTACCCACTGTACAAGTGGAATATATCTATCCAAAAAATATGATTTTCAATTCTGATTGGTTCCGCATGCAATAGCACATGCTTCGTACAGCGTGATTCAACATAAATTCCCCCCCCCCCCCCTCTATCTCAGTTATTTTCGAACCAATTTCAATTTTAGAGATCATTTGACATTATTTGTCATGATTTTTTTTTCTGCTACATCAGAAAATAGAGTCTATTCGGAACAAACGATCTACAGGGTATCAGTTGTTTTTTTTTTAGTAGAACACCCAGTATTACATTGCATTCTTAGATTCTCTCTGAAGAGCTGATTTCATGAATGCATCACACTAGGGTCTAGCGGGAATGATTAAAATGATACAGAATGTTCAAAATCGAGATTTTTCAACTTTAGGATTAATTTGTGTCGAATCTATTCATTATCTTTCAATTTACTATCTACTGACATTGGATTGGAACAAATAAAGGGTGGTTCATGATTCAGAATTCATCCCCTGTATCTGTTCCAATTCAATGTCGGTAGATGGATAAGTTAATTTAGACATGTGAGCCATTTTGCTCAATATTGAATATTTTCGACACAAAAAATCCTAAAGTTGAAAGATCTTGAATTTGAACACCCTATATCTGTAATCATTTCCGCTAGACACCAAGTGTGATATATTGATGAAATCGGCTCTTCAGGGAGAATCTTGAAATGCAATGGGATACATATCATTTGTATTGTCGTATTTTCTAATAGAAATTTGGAATCAGTTCAGAAATATAAGCTAGAGGAAGAGACATTTATGGTGAATCACCCTGTACCAAATATACAAATTTCAATATAAACACGCGATTGCGCAAAAACTAAAACAATATATTCTTTCAATGATGCGAGTACTCAGAAACAAATGGAATTCATTATGAAACCTCTATACTCCAAATATATCAACTGTTGAAAACAGTAAGAAAAAATTTTGGATATTCAAATCGGCTACCACTTCCAGGACATCTCATGTTTTTTGTCAAAATATATAGATTGAGCTAACACAAAAAAACAGAGGCGCAATTGAGAAATTAATAGATATTTCGATCAATTTTGAGTTGGCTTAGAATTGCAACAAAATATTTTTTCTGTCCCAAGTTCACATCACTATATTTTATCACAACCATTGAGAAAGAAGCGCGAAGGTACAGTTGAGCTGAATTGCCATAATAGACGAATTTTTCAATTGAAATTATAGTAATGTAATTGAATTGTCAAATGCAAGATTATGATAGTAGGAGAGCCGGCAGCAGATTTCTACGGTCATCTGAAAACGAAATAATATATGTCCCAAAGGTATGTAAAACATTGTTGTTCATCGAACGACACCTGTGCCAATAGACCTATACCTGTACCACCCCTCAGTCTAAGCCTTACACGGCAAAGCGAGTTGAAACAAAAAGCAAATGAAAAGGGAAAAATTCCGTTTTGAAAATATCCAAACGTGCCGCGAATAATACTGATCTAAGTTAGTGGCAGAGTGTCAATATTTCCGTGAATATTTCTCTCTTGTCGAAAGATAATATCTGATGGATCAGTGTGAACTCATGTGGTGCTCAACCACAAGTATTCTAATCCACATGTTGAGTTTAACACTGGTACATCGGATATCATCTTCAGAGGAGGGTGAAATATTCTGGGAAGTATTGCCGCTCTGCCACCAACTTAGATCAATTTGAATCGCGGTACGTTTTGATATTTTCAAAGGCGACATCATCCCCTTTCATTTGCTTCTTGTTTGAACTCGTTATTACATGATGGAAGTATGTCCGGAATAATAGCAGCAAATAAAAGGCTGTGGCGTGGATTTCACTCAGACTGATGAGTGACACAGCTAGGCTTCTGAAATCTACCATCAAATTGCTACCGGATAGTATAATTCTTATCTCATTATCAAATTACGAAATCGAGTGCATATTTCCGCATGGGAAAGTGCAATTTTTCAATCGTTTTGCTCAGGATAGTGAATGACACAGGCGCCGTTCGATATACTACAATGTTTTTACATGCTTTTGGAACATATATAATTTAGTTATTAGATGGCTCTTGGACTATGATGAATGTTTAAATTAGTTCTATCGATATCTAGCAATTGTAGATTACATATTGCAGATGGGTGCGGTATATAGGCTGGGAGACCTCTAGATCACTGCGACTTAAACTTAGAGATCTATTTTGATTACTTAGAGTTTTCCTGGCGTTTGAATTGTCCACCTCATCAGGCGTGAGATAGACCTCTGCTTTGTGATTCAGACTCTGATTGGACTGACTGACACTTTACATGAGCAAAGTATGTGTTTCACAGTTGTTGCAAAAGCGGCAAGTGTCAGTCACCACCAGACCCATCTTTTTAAAATGGTACCTCTGAGAGCAGTGTCCTATGAGGAAGCCTGCGAGAAAGCTTTAGCTCTGGTTAGCTGAGGCTGAGTAGCTCTTTGGATCGGTTCTGCGAATGGTTGATGAATCGTCTCTCGTTGACCTAGAGTTGCTCTCCAGTAGAAAGACTTTTCAAATTCTTTCCATTTCCTGAGTTCTACCTTCAGGTCACATTAATACAGGGTGTTTCACAGGTAAAGGGAAATATCTCAATGGTAGATAGGGGTCACCAAGGTGGTTCTGAAAATACCATATTTGATAGGTCTTAGAGTCTTCATAACCGAGATACAGGGCGATTTATCGATTTCGAATAAGTCTTCATTCGTCTATAAGTATTGAACTACCCAGTATATTTTTCTAAAATTTGGTATGGAGCGTATACTTGGGACGTTGAATTGATTCACCTATCGGGCGAAGTGAAAATCCAGGTTCGGCTTCAGGAAACATTCACATTTATTCGAAATATTAAAATAATACACTGTATATGTAATAATTGACAGAGTTCATCAAAGGAATCGTAAAGAGGAGGAAAAATTGGACTGAATTTGATGCTTTTGTTTTCCCGCCACCAATAATTCTCATCGTAACAATCATAAACAGAAAGCTGAAAGTATGTCAATTTGAAGAGTATAGAAATTATGAAACCAGTGTCAATTATGATTATTCGATATATTTTATTCAAAAAATCGCTCGAAAGAACTTACTAAGTCTCGAAGTTTTCATAACGGAGATACAGGGTGAATTATCGGTTTTGAATATTTATTCACTCGTCCATAAGTATAAAACTACCCAGTAACATTTTCTCAAATATGGTATGTAGCTCACTTGGGACGATGGATTCATTAACCTATCAGGTGGAATTATAATTTGATAATTCACCCTGTATATCTGTTATAAAGACTATGAGACTTTTCCTGAAGCTGAACCTGTATATCCATTCTGCCTGATAGGTCAATGAATCCATCGTCCCAAGTAAGCTCAATACTAAATTTGAGAAAATATTACTGCGATGGGTAGTTTAATACTTATGGACGAGTGATAATTCACCCTGTATCTCTGTTATAAAGACTGTGAGACTAAGTAAGTTCTTTCGAACGATCATTAAACAAGAATATATCAAATAATCATAATTGAAAGTGGTTTCATAATTTTAATACTCTTGAAATTGACATACTTTTAGCTTCCTGTTTATGATTGTTACGATGAGAATTGGTAGCGGGAAAACAAAAAGCATCAAAGCCAGTTCAGTTTTTCCTCTTCTTCACGATTCCTTTGATGAACTTTGTCAATTATTACATACAGTGTGTTATTTTAATATTTCGAATAAATGTAAATTTTTCCTGGAGCCGAACCTGGATTTTAACTTCGCCCGATAGGTGAATGCATTCAACGTCCCAAGTTTAAGCTCCATACCAAATTTTAAAAAAATATACTGGGTAGTTCAATACTTATAGACGAATTAATAATTATTCGAAATCGATAAATCGCCCTGTATCTCCGTTATGAAAACTCTAAGACCTATCGAATATGGTATTTTCAGAACCACCTTGGTGACCCCTATCTACCATCGAAATATTTCCCTTCACCTGTGAAACACCCTGTATATCTAGCAATTAGTCTCCAAGATTGATATTGCAATTAGGGAAATTCCAATGTGAATATGTGGATACATTCCCAATTGACAGATTCATATATGGAATGAAAGCTTCCATCTTGCACTTGACATGAGTGACGAGCTAAATTGTAATATGAATCTTGCAAATCAGCCCAACCGACAGAATTACTTTGCAATTTCAAATGAAAACCAACAATTGTTGATGTTCATGGACATTCAGCTTCTTCGCAGGAAAGCACTTATAGCGGTTCATTCGCACAGCCAATCGCAAGGCAGCTTAGGCATTTTGCTGGCAGGCCACGGAAGATACCCGGACGTTTTGAACACCCAGTAGTCGTAAGACACTTTGGCGATGAGGCCGACCAGCAGAAGAACTTCGACCGTTATCACGTAGTAGATGTAGTCTGTCCACTCCTGTTCTCCCTGGCACAGTTTCGTTTCATCCAGATCGATCACTCTGACGTTCATGTTGTCGCACCACAACTCTTCGTAGTCCCTTATGTGCTCGAACTTAGTCAATAGCCATACCTGAAATAACAGTTTTGGTCAGTTTCTTTTGAAGTGGTACCTATAGCCAACACGAGATACACAGTAAAAAAACGCTTCGAGTCAAATTCGCAGAGTATGTTTTTAAAGTAGAAATACTCTGACAAACTCACTCTGATACTGCAATCAACTATATTACTACATTTCTCGCAGATTATATCCTCTGAAAATAATTCTGGATTGAATTTCCACTAATCCCGTATTGATTTCACTCTATATTCCTGAAATTTCGATGAAATATCAATTCAGATAACTAAATTCACAAACAATTGAAATCGCACTCATACCAGTGTTAACTGACACTTGTGAACCTAAATGTCCCACTCTTGTTGCCGATTAAATTGATTAAATTGACATACACACAGTAGTGTGAACAATGCAGGAACAATTTGACATCCAGGTAGAGTGAATAATTCTATCAATTGCCGGTGCGAAACAAAAAAAAATATTAACAATTTGAGAAGAGTAAATTTAGTCATAATGTTGAGTGTTTATGGGCAATCTCCAGTGTCTTGAACTTTGATTGATCACCTGGGTTATGAATAACTGCATTTCAAGTAGCTGATTCTCATGACCCTCATCTTTCGTTCTCTGATACGATAGTGCAATTGATGAAAATTCCAGATCCTTGGCGATTTGATTCATTCCGAAAATACGAGTGACTTCCATCACCATTCTCATGATTTTGTTTCTTTCCCCTGATATGAGATTTTGCCGCCCACTGAGCAAAGTTGAAAGGTATATTGGTGCAATGTTGAAGATTACTGTAATTCAGTAATTGCTACAACCTTGCATCAACATAGCTTTCAAAGGTGCTTAGTGGGCGTGTGGCCCCAGATCACCGAGGCATACAGTAAAATTGGCCAGATAGCCATGATGCAAAAGCAAATACCAATATACGTATCGAACCCGATTTACTTCGTTCGTTCAGAAATGGATACAGGGCTCCATGGCTCGTTTAGCTTTTGCAACTTGTTGTTCAATGTGCTGGGCCCTGGTGAGCTTTCTATCAATGCACACACCTATGGATGTAGTCCTGAAGATAATTCGGCGCGCTTTGAAGGTTGACTGCTCGAAATTTGTTGAATATGCAAGAACTGCCATATCAGCGAGAATCGACTTCTTGCACATCACTGGCCTTGGCAAATTGCTAGTGAATAAACTGTACAATAGCGGCGATGAAACTGCACCATGACTAACACCAGCTTCAATGGGATTGATACCAGATCATCAAGTTTCACTTGAGAAGTTCGATTTTTCAAAAATTAACTCATCAACTGAATCAAATCCACAGGAAAGCCCATATCGGTCATGTTGTATAAAATACCATCATGTCACACCGTCGAATACTTTCGTCTTGGAGAGCAAGATCGGTCTTATTCCTCAACAATATTGTGTTATCAATGAGTCTAGTAGTTCAGTTGAGTGGTCAATTCTAAGACCGAACTGCTCATCTGGTATCAGCTCGTTGTCTTCGGTAAATTCCTGTAATGTTAAATCACTAGCTCAGATATCTCTGAGGAAGATCATAGGAGACTAAAAGGACGATAGCTCTGCGAAAGAGCATTATCCTGGCCCTGTTTCTTCAGCATCACTACTTCGGCATGCATCTTTGAGGAAAATATAATAATTTCAATACAGCGTTAACGATGATGGATGAAATCACCAGAAATCCTTTCCAAAATTCTGTTTGTAATTCCATTAGTACCTGGAGCTCTCCTGATTTTTTGTTCTCTGATTTAGCCGATTATTTCATCCGTAGAAGCGAAACAAATATTCTCAAATGGCGAAGGTCATTATTCAAATGGGGTTCCACAGAACTATCCCATTCCTGACCATACTCCGGTGGCTCATTCAACTGGAATTGTGATACCAGTGACTCAGCAAAGACTTCAGCTTTTTCGGCAGTACTGTACTTGACCCCGTTCTCTCCTTTTAGAAGAGGTATGACGGTTATCTCATTTATTTTTATCCTTTTGGCCACCTTCCAAAGATTATTTGCACCTTCCAAAGATTATTAGCACCTTCATCTATATTTTCCAGAGTGCCATATGCCACTATGAGTTCCGGAAATTATCAATCTCAGTTCTCACGATATTACGATCTTTGTTATATTCCAATTTGTGAGGGTAGAAAGTTCTCATGGCTCTTCGTTTGACTCTGTTTCTTTCTCTGATGAGTTTTTCAAGTAAATTAGGAATTCAATAGCTTAGAATACTGATAAATATTTGTATGACATGGGATAACTGGCGATTCCATGGCATATACATATGTTGCACTTGCAGTAGTGGTGCTACATCAATTTAACGCGAAATGAAAAAGTGTTTTTAAGGAATACATATCGTCTTTATAGCTAAACTTAGCTGAAAGACGACTACAAACCTTAAAATCTCTGGCTGTACTGCAATCACAAGTCAATTTGTTCAATCCCAAATTCATGTGGCGTGTACTGTCAGTTCTATAAAACCGTATGTTGGATAGCAAATATGTTTCAATCTGGAACAAGTCATAGATTAGATTTAATTTTGTCCTCATCGATCACCTACTAAACAATATTTCGTTTCGTTATTACTAAACAATATTGCGTTTCGTAATTAATTTGATCCATAATGTTTCAATTCGATTTTAGAAACTATGAATAGGAGCTGAAATATAAGCGTAATTTAGAATATATGTAGAGGAATAAAATCAAACAAGATTCAAAATTTACATTGACAATGAATGAAAGAATAAATAAAATAACAAAAATGGGTAGGTATACAAAAAAACAATGAGAATATTTTGGTAGCTACACAAAAACAATCAAACTTACCGTCTTGATTTTATTATTCCTCAAACTCAGAGTGTCGAAATTACTCATGAATTTGGTGCCTTCCAAAGGCTGTATGGAACGAATTTGATTATTATCAGCGTATAGGAACATCAGATGTTGATATGACTCATGACTAAGCTCCTTCAATGAGGTTATCTAAAAAATATGAAATAAATAAAAAACTAATAACCTAAACCTGAATACTGAAATTAACTGATATATTTCAATGGAAAATGAAGTACTTCTGGGATGCCAAGAGATATTGACAGGTTTTCTGTTCATATTATTATTGTTGAGGGGTATTTTGTTGATGACTCACCCAAGATAACAAATCAAATGAAAATGAATTATATTACATTTTACTACTTACATTATTATTGGAAACATCTAGTGTATCAGTATTCAACGGTAATGGTACAGGGAGAGAGAGCATTTTGGCTCCTGAGCAATTCATGGCTACAGTGAAAGTAGGAGATTTTCCCATGACTATATCTAATCTGTGCGGTTTGCAAGTACAGTTCTTGTAACACTCTGTTTCTATCTGAAATTCAGAATGCCATCAATATCAGCTTCACAATTTCACGCAATAACGACTCTAGCTCTACAATTTTCTGGGTCCGGCAGGGAGGTATGGAGGATTTGAAAGTGGCGCCGAGTATGGTAGATGTGAACCTCATGTTTTATCTACTGGACACGAGTTGCCATATTAATGGATGTGTGATTCAATTTGAAACAATTATGAAGTGAGTGAATGCCCAATTAGAAAGAACCGGCTCTTCATAATTGTTTCAAATTCAGGAAATTGACCGTACGGCCAACATTGAAATGATTGCGGAGTCGTTACTGTGTATCAATGAAAATGTTGTAAACAAAATTGCGATGCTCAATCGACCACGGAGGTTCACGTCTTCCTACTTGTGTAGAACTGGCTCAGCCTTTGATTTTGAGAACCTATGACAAATAACTTTACTGTCAACATTTGGCAAATAATCATTCCCTCGGTCGCGTGCACGATGACCGACCCTGGAGGTAAAACATTGAAACACAACATCTCTTTTCTGTGAAACAACCTCACTAATTTATTTGTTTACAGAGGAATCAAAGGATTGAAATAGTTTTTCACAATATTTTGGCATACAAGTCGTGTTTTTTTGCGCCATTCATCAATTCAAGGATGCCTTCTCATTGTGCTGTTGTACAATGCACAAAAAATGCTGCGAGAGACGAAGGAATATGATTTTTCAGGTAAATAGTAATATCAATATCACATAGTTTTCATTATGAAATTTGGTAATATCTTATTGGAATTTCTTCTGCCACTTCAGCAATAGAAGCTAATACTGCGAATAGATTCAAAATGTCTACAACATACACGATCATATTTCGTCAGCATGTCAGACCAGTCCTCTCCTTTGATTGCATGAATCCAATCTTCTTGCATTCTTTCATATATTTCACGAGTATTTCTATTACCTCCTATTGCAGAAAGAATTCCTATGAAGTATCAAAGAAATTACCAAATTTTAAAATGAAAACAATATGTGAGTGACTATAGTAGGTACATACTTTAAAATCATAATGTACCAACCGGATTTCTTCGTCTCTCGCTGCATTTTTTGTGCATTGTAAAACAGCACAATATGTGCGCGAATTAATGAATAGCCGAAAAATACGATTCGTATGCTAAAATGATTGTGAATAACTATTTCAGTCATATGTAAACAAATGAGAAAAGTGAGGTTGTGTCTCATTGTTTCACCTACAGGGTCGATCATCTGACAGTTCTTGCACGCAACCCATCAATCAATCAATCAATCAATCAATCAATCAATCAAATCATTTATTTTCCATAACTGACAACATACATTGTATATATAGGAATAGTCAAAGATACTAAGAAACTATGAATCTTACGAACTAAAGAAGAAAACGTACATACTAATGAGTGTATATAACAAATAGGAATAAGTCGAAGCCCTGAGGGAGCAGAAGGACGATCTAGCCTTTATAGCCATCTAGTGGCTTAAGTGCAAGGTGTATAGGTAGATTCATCAATCATACCTTGCGAGTGAGTCGTGGATATAGACCCCTACGTCTATATGCTTACAGAAAAGACATCCATGTCAGATTCTGTAGACTATCGCAACACCTGTAATTCTCAAAGTGGTTTAATGTTCCACTAACAGATGGTGATAAACCTAGAATATCAAGACTAGATATCAAGTCACTAGATGCAACTGAATTCGTGAATCGATTGTCAGCTGGCCAGTGCAACTGATGAGACTTATGGCAAGTCGAAACAGTCTGTCTTGCATTAGCTGACAATCGATTCAAGAAATTTCCCTAGAATCTCTTAGTCTTGATATTCTAGGTTTATCAAATAGGAATATTACGTACACAAAAACTCGTTCACAGTATAAAAAATTTTGCCAACTAAAAATATTTTGATTTGTTTTTTGAATTCTATTTCCTTTTCACAGTTTTTTATTGATTCAGGTAATTTGTTGAATAATCTTGGCCCAATAAAGTTTGGCGATGAACTGGTGATATTCAGTCTGGCAAAGGGTATCCGCAAGTTATTTTTTTGTCTCGTATTGAAATTGTGCGTATCATAATTTTTCGGTGTAACTTCTCTATTTCTATGGACAAATAAACATATCTCAAAAATGAATAATCCAGTCAGAGTTAATATGTTCAGTTTTTTGAAAAGATCTCTGCAAGAGTGTTGTCTTAGTTTTCCTGTTAAGCACCTTACAATTCGTTTTTGTGCAATGAATATGTTCTTAGAATGTATGGAATTGCCCCAGAAGTTAATTCCATATCTCAAACGAGATTCCACCTGTGCATAGTAAAAGTTGATCAATTGTTCATGAGTCAAAATAGTCTTCAAATTGTATATCAAGTAATAGAATAATTTAAGTTTAGATGTTAAAATGATTCACAGTGTGTTTTGAAATTTAAATTCTTGTCTAGTTCAATAGTCCCAATAGTCCCATAGCCCCCGTTTAGCACAAATACGATGACGTTAATTTCTTTCTACGCTTTTTTTATACGTACCTATTCCGAGAACATGAGGTTCATATCTACCATACTTGACGCCACTATCAAATCTTCCATACCTTCCTGCGGGACAAGATATAATTTTCTCATGAAATGTTCATTACCTCTTGTAACCTTTTCAGTTGTGATAACTCTATGATATCTGTTGAATTGAACCAATGATACTCCGTCGATTTGAAGCATACAGTCGAATTCTCCTTGATAAATGTGATATCCGACCTATTCAAGGCTTTCTGAACACTCGAGCACATCATTGATGGATTTTCTAGATACAAAAAATGTTGTAATAACAGAATTGTGGAGATTACCAACATATACAATCAACAATGTTCATAAGGACCTGGTCCAGGACATAAAGTTGACACGTTAAAAAAATATTATCAAAATTTGAAATATTATCTATATCAGAAGGATGCATTTATATATAATAGGAGTAACTGATTCTAAAAATTGGTTTGGAAATAATTTTCATTCAATTTTTCTTGAAATTCAAAAAAAAACTCTATTTAGGGAAGTTGGACCCCATAACGCTTCCTTCATATTCAAATCAATTATTGATAGTTCCCAAATAATAGATTTCAAAAATTGCTGTTATCCAGTTTAATCTTTCGTGACAGACCAAAATTCCAACAAGTTGATATCCCTTCAAATTCATAATGCTATAAAAGTCATTTTTCCTAGAACCTAACCAGGCAAACCAGTTTAACTTTATTATGACGCCACGATAACTTTATCATGACATCACGGTTCACTTGTGGCGCCTGAAAGATGTCATTTTGTCAGTTATTAATCTATTAATAATTTCCCAAATTGAATAAGAACTTTATGACTTCGTCATTTATAACAATAAGATACTATAGATAGATACTAGGTACTTATACCTACTTCAAATCCAAGGAAATTTTATTTTTGCTTATAATATTATGGGATCTTTCATTCACGAATACTTGGTATAAATCAATAATAATCCCATTCAAAAGGAAAAATATTTAATATTTTATCAATTATAACCTCAGACTAACAACAACAAGAGTGAGGAAAAAGAGCCTTATCCAGTGACTAATCAGAAGCCTTAACTACTTCATGAACTACCTCACTTAACTGGTTTGTGTGGTTAGTTAACTATTACGTCATATTTTGAAATAAATGGGAGGGAATACACTTCGAGGAAACTTGAGTGATTAACTTTTAGTTGACCCGGTTTGTATGATTAACTCTGAGAAAAAGTGGCTTTAGTATGAATAAAGAACAAAACCTTTCATTTCCACGGTTTCAATTTATCATGAACAAAAATCATGATTATTATTTTGATTTCTAAAAATTTGTTGAGTTGATATTCAAATCTGGAGTTTTGCAGATTCATTTCCATTGATGCAATGATAAATTAACAACCAAAAAGAAGCTACACAATACTCGAATTTCTCAGATCAAATAATGAACATAAGGTTCGTGATGGGCCAAGTAGGTAGTATAGTTTGATACAGAATTAGTGTTCTCCTACTCATTATAGTTCATGCATTGAAAATTTTAGTTACAATACTCGAATTCGTCAGATCGGATAATGAAGATTAGGTTCGTGATGGGCGAAGTAGTAGTTTGTTCCTAACTTCGTTATTGCTGTTTTCAACGAATCATCAGATCATCACTGAACTTCTTATGCTACAGAATTAGTCTTCATCTACTGATTATATATAGATCATGCTTTGGGAATTTAAGTTACAATACTCTGAGGGTATTAATGCTGAAGGAATTGAACATTGTGTCTGAATGGGGATTCATTTCATTTGACGCTCAAGCCAAGGATTTTAGTTTCGACACTGAGCTTCTGCATTCAGATTGAGTGTATACAGGGTGGCCCACGGTCGATGGTACCTTAGACGTATACGGAAAACGGTACATTGGATTATCCTGAAAATGTGGTTACACTTTCACCAAAAAGTAGCATCATCTTTGTTATTTCAAATGAGACACCTTGTATATGATAGCATTTTTGAATTTGTAATCACTTTCTGAATCTTTTTGCCTGATACTTTCCTATACCCATCTCTGACGGTTTTCAAGTTAATAATTATTTTCTATATTTTTTGTCCAAAACATAGCTCTAATTTAATGTTCATTACTGCAGTATCTGGATTCGTAAAAACTTGAAATTTTGGTTGTAGCATACAAAGGTCTTGTGTATTAATTGAGTGTGTAGAAGTTCGCTCTGCATTATACAGGGTCGCTTAAAATTCGTAATTTCACCACTAGATACGAAAATGGTTGAAAGTTAGTGGTTTGATATTTACTTAATACATCAACTAATATTTTATTAACCTGATATATCCAGTTTCATTGGCCCCTCCATCTTGAAACTAGGCACTTCCGACAAATTATTCCGGGACAAATCCAAGAAGCTGAGGTTGTGGAGGTAAACCAGAGCTCTGCGTTCGAATTTGCCGATCCCATTGGAAGACAAATTCAGGCAAGACACGACAGAATGCTTGGCAAACTCGCCAGCAACACTCCTGATGTGGCCATCGGTTATGGTCATGTACCTCAGTCTCAGCCGCCTCCACAGAGGCAGAGAAATGTTGAGTTCGTCCAAGGTCGCGTTGCGGATGTGAAGCGCCTCCACACTGTCAGCAGTGAAATCTGAAGAAAAAATAATGATGAGAAAAGTTTTGAACAAAGTCGACATAACCTCTACTCAGAATTTGCGAAAAAATCAGTAAGTAGTTTGGAACCTGTATCTTCATTGGAATAATATTCTGAAGCTTCAAACCCTCCTTTGAGTCTATTCATAATATCTCTGGAAACCCATGTGGACTGATGGTTAATATACTCAGATGCAAAAAAAACGCAGCAAGTCAATATTCGGACAAATTTAAAGTCTCATAACTTTTTAATTTTCGGTTCGATTTCCATAATTTTTTCAACAAACTGTAGATAAAAATACTGATTTCAACTTGTATATCCAGTCTTTTGTTAAATGCTGGCAGTTTAGTCATTATACAGGGTTAATTGAAAGGTTGTTGTGCAACCCTAATTTCAAATAATAATGTGGAATAATTTCGTAACCAAGTTCTTTCAAAATACCATTTTTTGTTAGGAACCATTCCTTCTTTACATTTAGACTTTTGATCCATGTCTTTGAAGGCACTTGTTCATTCTCAAGTGCGAAATTAACCTTCCACAACAGTTTACTCTAAGAAATGTTATTTCTGATGAGGTGGCTTCGATCGCAGTTGTCCTATGTCAAATTGACAGTGATTTTTTTACACAAGACCTATATCATTGTCCTATACTCCTGCAGTGGTTTTGAGAACGGAAAATAGTGCAAAAGCTATTGGCCTTGTTGAAGATGGACGTGATTATGAATATGTGGCAAGAATACTTCATGTTCATCGTTTTACCATCAAAAGAGTAGTCGAACGTAGACAGACTGGCGAAAATAAGCGAAGGGCAGGTTGTGGCAGAAAACGAAAAACTACTTCTTCTGATGACAGATTTCATCAATCATCAATCAATCAAAAATCAAAATGTAGGAATGGAATGGTTCTTAACAAAAATTGATATTTTGAAAGAATTTGGCTACCAAATTATTCCACAGGGTGTTTTAAAATTAGGGTTGCACAACAACCTTTCAATTAACTCTGTATAATGACTAATCCACCAGCATTTAACAAAAAACAGGATATACAAGTTGAGATTAGTCATTTGCTCTACAGTTCCTTGAGAAATTTATAAAAATCGAATCAAAAATTAAAGTTATGAGACTTCAAATTTGACCGAATATTAACTTGCTGCGTTTTTTGCATCTGAGTATATATATTATAGCATTTGTAGCTAGATTATTTTGAAAATGTTGTCCCTTGTACCTACATGAATTTCGTCACCCACCTAAAATGGTCAATGATACGTGTGTCTGAATATAATGGCAAAGTCTCCTCAACATAATCCTTCATTTTTTCGTTAATCTATAACAAAGGTTCGGGAATTATCAGATGGGTACAATACTTTCAACAACTTCAGCAAGAAACTCATTCACCATTGCTTCCTGACGATGAATAACTACTACTATCAAATAATAAATGTATGTTTGGGTGCTGAACCCCATATGTGGAAACAGTATTCTGAAACTGGTCGTATCTGTGCTTTGTAGATCATGAGATGTTGTGGAGATGGAAAGTAGATTTTTGCACGGAATAAAAATCCGAGGTTTTGTGGAGCAGTTTTTGCAATGGACCGGACATGATTTTCTTTGAAATACCGAACATATAGATATAGTGGAAATTGTGGTATCAGATCAGGCATACTGAGTTCCGCCTTTCTGGAGAAAATACAGGCTTGAGTATAATATAATAAGTATAGTTCTATTTTTCCAATCAGATCAACCGATTTTATTGGGTCTGTTCGTATTCATTCTCCTTGAAGAAACAGCGATATAGACTAGCCATATATTTGGGCAATTGCTGAGTTTTCCACAAATAATAGGAAAGTATCACGCAATATGTAATATCTCCCAAAGGGATTAACCAAGTATTTTATTGTGTTCTTGTCCACCCCACTCATCATAGAAGAATTCTATTCTAATCGGGCGTGAATTGAAGAACTGTTTTCAATTCTTTACTAATGTCTCAATAGATCTGCGATCTCCCATCTTTTATCAATTTTTCCCCGAATGCAGAATTTATATTTCCTGACTGATGTAGTCAAAAAATGGACACTCACTTCCACACTTCAAGGCATCCTGGAAATTATCATCGTTTATATCACAACAGACCGCAGCTCTCTTACAGTTCGTCAACTGACGACATCTGCAGGCACTTCCAGGATTCGGACAAGCTTCGGGAGGTTGATGAAAACACTGCTGGTAGCAGCTGCTATCATCATCTGGGATCATCTCCCAGGAGGAGTGAATGAAGAGCAGCCAAATCGAAAGAAGTTTGACCAACATCTGAAACGAAATGGTTAGAATTATTGAAATATTGCACTAGGTATAGCAACCGAGGAAAAATATAAACCATCAGTATACCTATAAATAATATCACTTATCTCTTATCACAGTCAACAGCGTATGGTCTCGTAAGCTGTAATGTTATACTCAATATATTATTGTCCCTCTATTTTTAAAATTGTTATAATGTTATTTCAAATATTATGTTTCTCTGGTGATGGTTATTTTGTTAAGCTTAAATATTTTTAATGTATTATTAGGATAGATTGATAAACTCTTTCCTTAAAAAATTTTACACAGAACCTGATTAAATTATAATCAAACCATATGAGTTAATATACCTACTACAAATTTGCATACCGCAATGATATAGTCAATATACCTTCTGACCTTGATTTGATAATTAATAATTAGAATTGGAAATACCGACAGTATAAATACTTATATATATTTGTAACTAAAAATATACCTATATATGTATAGGTACGATCTCATAATTATATTTAAATGGGATTGTATTAATGCCTTCCAAATCATGTATGTATGTACTCGTTACCATATAGTTACTAGTTAGAAGGTTGGTTAAATAGAGGAAAAGTTGCATATCAGGAAGCATCATATATAGCATTGAAAACTGGAAAATAATGGAAAATATGTGGGCTGGTTCTTGAGATATGACGTAAAAACTAAATTCGATCATATCGCAGTTTTTTTGGTTACCTTTTTTTTATTTTCAGAACTACCAACACTGACATTTTCGATTAGATATTTTCCATAGACAGACAGAAGAGGTATGGTTTGGAACTTACCGATACAATCCCATTAAAAAAGTGGCCACCCTGTATCTATATAGGTGAGTGTGATAGGTACCTGCTAGACAAAAAAAAATATTTATGAGAAAAAACTACACACTATTGATAACCTAATCCGATAAGCCTATTGAGACATAATAGATAGTTAATGGTTAATGCTTTCTTACAATAATAATATGGAAATTACAGGAAGTTAAAAATAGATGGCATACCTCTACTACCTTATATCATTTTGTTTCATTTGGTACAATCCAAATGCAGATGTTGTCCAGTATAATAGCTATATACGTACAATAATATGACGAGATAATGTCTACATCGTTTTTGAACTGGAGTGGGTACATTTATTTTAGTTACGAGTATTTTTAACTAGAAGTCGACCTCACTAAATATTTCCTCAACATGCTCGTACCACGTTCTGATTCTGAAACTGAAACAAAATGTAAACAAACAAAACAAAGTTTCACGATTACTTCGATGACAGAGGGAAGACAAACATAAAACGTCAAAGACCTGTCAATATAATGATACCGAGACAGAACGATCATAGAGAGAAGAGGAATGCAACGTCCACCACTAAGTAACAACATCATGCTGTAATTGGTTGGCGATATAAGCTTATTTGAATTAACCAGTCACGGTGCGCTAAAGCACAGTAGAGAGCTAAAGTGTACAACTGGTTGAATGAATGTTCACACATCAGTTCGATTAGCCTGTCTTATAGGCAACTAACAATACAGTACTGTGTATTGATGTAGGCTGGTATATCCATCGGCATTGAATATATATAGATTTCATATTGTCGATGCTATCGGCAAGAGGTAGACTTTTCCCTATCCCCTAAAAGGAGTTCGAGAGAAGGTTGGTTAAGGTTCAATTTCGTGTTGAAAGTTTCAGAAAACTAAAGAAATATATGTAGATATACAGTGTATTTCATAAATTTAGTATACTCGGGAAAACTTTCCATAATAATTCATTATGAAATTCGTCTTAGAAATAGATTTTTGCTTTGAAACAGTTAAAAAATGCCCCACTCAGTAGGGGTCACGTAACTTTTGATACATATCAAAAGTTATAATAATACTTTATTTTCCACTAAGACAATAATACAAAAATGACAGAAAATGTAGGAAAGATGATTCAAAGAACAAGACCCTATATCTAGTCTAAAAATTCTGTCAACGAATAAAAACATTTTTGCACCAGAAAACGTTTTAGCGTTTTTTTTTTGGAAAGAGCAATAAGGTTGGTCTTAGTCTACCAAATGGTACATGAAAATGATTTCTAATCCTGGTGTTATATATAGTGATGAACAATTTTAATCACTCCAAAAACTGACCTGTTTTCATATATACAGACATATTTCTGACATATTTATACATAGGAACTAACGTTAACACATTAATCAAATGAATCGCTGAAAATATATAGGTTTATTTGTTTGAATTTCAGAAAAGTTCATTGAAAAAATCTATTTAAATAAATTGTGCTCCTGAATGCTAGACGATAAGTACATCAACTTTGCAGCGAACATAACCAAACCAATTCAAAATATTGAAATAGAAACAACTTTTCCCAGTGAAGTTTTTAAAAATTCATATAAATGAGCCTGTTTTCAGCGATTAATTTGAGAAAATGTAACTTATTTTGACATGTAACGGAACTCACGTGAACCAGACCGGCGAGTATGCCATCTATTTCAGATCAAAACTTAACACCCAAGTCGATTTCCATAATCAATTATCATTAAAAGTTTTTCTCATATGAAAGCCACGTTGTGTTTGAAAAATGTAGGGAGTGCAGAATTCTCAGGGGGGGGACACGGCACCCCCAGGCCTCTCTTTGCGGGCGCCCATGCCAATTCCACAACCTAACACAAAATCTTTTGTTTGGCGGATGCATTTTATTAATTTTTGTTCATTACCGATTTTGAAAGACCTTTCCACTATATTATTTCAATTGGATTCGAATATAAAACCGGTAGATGTATATAGATGTAGATGAAATATAGTTATACAATTTCGTACAGTTAATAAATAATAAGTATAATGAGACGGTATAAGAAGCTATCACCTGTATCACATTTGATCACACTGAAGCATTGAAAAGACCCGCAGCAATTGAAAGTCTGGAAACTACTGTCGTGCCTACCATACCCTTCTCATTTTCACGGACAAATCGGAAAACAATTAGTTGTCAGATTCCACGAAGGTCTCCATAATCATTGCCATAACTCATACTTGAGTAAATTTGCGAAGCAAATAGGTAGGTCTCAAACACTGCCAATCAAGGCTAATAGGAATAATTCTTCAGTTCATATAAATTCTACATACTAATACGAGATAGCAGAATAAAAAGATAGAGTTAGCTCATGATAAGTTGATGAAATATAGATATTGAGTACCTACATAATATGATTGCAGGCGCATATACAGGTTTGTTCCAGGGAGGGGGGGGGGGGGGGGGGTATTCGTAGCGCGAGGTGACAGAATGCAAAAAAGCGCCATACCGTTACCACCGATTTCAATAAAATAAAAATATGAATATTATTTCAATATACGTGTAGTAAGGACAAATCAGATAATTTGTCTCAAAATGTCACTGCCTTTGAAGAATTTTCCTATTAGAGAGCCTAAAAGAAAAATTCACCAGCTTGTCAGTGACAATTTGAATTGAAAAACGTTTGGAGAAGAGAAATAAACGTATATAGAAAAATTATCAAATTTTTACTTAGCTTTGGACGTTTCGGGAACGAATCTGCTCCCGTTTTCAACATAAAAAATGGATTTTCTGTATCGCAAATTCGTATTTGTCCTGACACTTTTCAGTTCTCAGTGACAATTGGTGACGTTGGCAATCAAATGAGTTACAGGATGTTTTCATTTATTAATCTTGAATTTCTCATCGTCATTTTCAGATTTCAATAGTGAATACCATGTTCTATCTATATCAACTGAACAGGAAGCAATGCTATTGTCTCCGTTCAGAAGAATACAAGCAGATTCCTTGATTTTTCTCTACTGGTTGTTCTCTTCTTTTCAAAATCAACCATCAAAAACGACAAATATCGGAAAAATAAAACGTGTTATGTGGTGATGAATTTCAAGTGAAAACTGTGTTCAAAACTGAAAATACAATAAGATCAATTCTAACTCGAACAAAACCGAAAAATGAAGAAAGCAATCGTCAAAAAATTGTATTTACAGTATACCTTGTGTTTGTGGAAAGTTTTATACAGGTGAAACCAAGAGACCTCTTTCAGTAAGGACGAAGGAACATTAATACAATATAAAGAAAAGACTCATCAACAAATCGAAACTAGCTGAACATATCCTTTCTGCAGATGGACAACATATGGCAGAGTGGAATATTAAAAAGACACTAGTGCGGGAATTTTTTTCCTGCACTAGTGCGGGAAAAACAAAGACATGATAATATCGCAAAATATAAGTGGTAGGTGATGGAATATGGGAGTTTGAGATTGTTTCTTGCAGTATTAAGTATGTATGTTCAGAATCATCCATCAAATTGCACTATTTATTGTGAAAATTAAGAAATATTGAATAATATAAATTGATTATTATAAAAATCCCCCTATAGATATTGGATTGATCTGATAGGAAACGATTATTGTTGTCATGCCAATCAAACTTCAAATGAGTTTGTAATTGTCCAAGTGATAGACACAGCGTTACTGTCATTTTCGATTCAGTGGAATTGCCACAATGTGATCAAAACCTTCCAGCTATAGGAAAGCGATACAGATGTGTTATTGCCAACGAAGTCTTAACAAAGGCATTAGAACAATAAAGAAATGAAAATACCGAATGAAGAAACAGTATTTTTGGCTCATTTCCTATAAGTGTCTGAAACCTAGAGACCAAACACCATATGGGCCTGTTGGCTTCCGCAATGAAACTAAACATAATGCGTCAAACTGTAAGTTCACAAAACCTATTACTAATAATCAGTAGATAGAGAATGAGCTGGCTATCTTCATATCTTAAAACAAGAAAAATATGTGTGAAAATTGATAATAACAGGTCGGAATTCAGAGATGTTGAACGAGGAGTTCCACAAGGATCTGTACTTGGCCCTCTTATATTTTTATTATATGTTAATGATCTCCCGATACATACTGAAGCAGATTATACTGTATTATATGCAGATGACACCACTCTGGCTGCAGATGGTGAAACCCCTGCTGAACTTGCTTATAAACTAAACAGATTGGCTGAAAATTTTACTCTGTGGTGTAACAAGAACTCATTGATCTTAAATTCCACTAAAACTGTAGTCATGCAGTTCTCCCCTAGAAATCAACTAACAAGTCAATTCACTGTAAAAGTGGAAAGGGAAATTATTTGTCCATCTGTGGTAACAAAATTTTTAGGTGTAATGTTAGACAGTAATCTAAGTTGGGCCTCTAATATAGACACCGTCTGTAAAAAACTTAACAGTGCGTACTATGCTCTATTACAACTCAAAAATATACTTTATCCGAAACAGCTTCTACAAGTTTACTACTCACTCGTCTACTCTCATATATCATATCACATTGTCTTATGGGGAAATTCACCCAATGCATCCCGAGTCTTCATCATGCAAAAGAGAATAATCAGACTGATCTTTAATTCGGACTTTCAACAAACATGTAGAGAACACTTTAGAAACCACAAAATCCTTACATTTCCGTCAATATATATCTATAAATGTATTTTGTATGCCAAGAATCATCTCACTGAATTTCCTATAAACCAAGATTTCCATAACTATTCAACAAGACATGGAAAACAATTTTGTGTCCCTAAACATTCAACCACTCTATATGAGCACTGTCCACAGTATAATGGAATAAAATTCTTCAACTATCTCCCACTATCCATAAAAACCTTGAATGACCATAATATTTTTAAAAGAGCTCTCAAGAATTATTTAATTGAGAAGTGCGTGTATACAATTTCTACTGATAATATGTGTTAAGTCAATGCTTTGCATACTGCGCCATATTGAATTTAATTTTCAACTCTATGTATTTTTGTATTTTTGTAGATACCTGTATTCCTGACATGTCTTATATCATTGTGTGTGATCTTAAAAGATGAATAAATTTTATTATTATTATTATTATATTTCTCTAGTTAGTTGTTCCTATATGAATGAATAATTAATTGAACAAATCAACCAATTTCCCTACGCTTGTAGAAAAAATATTGTTCCTAACTCATGCGGAAAGTGTCTTTCCCGCACTCGACTGCTTGTCCGAGCTCCGCTTCGCGTCGTTCTACTATAAACGCACTGACATTTTGGGACAAATCATCTGATTTATCCTTACAACACGAGGACAGAAAATCCCAAAAAATCTGCAATAATAAGTAATTGCTCGTAGGGGGTTCTCGACGCAACGTTGGTTGCATACATTCGAAACCGTTCGGCGCGCCTCCGGCAGATGTGAGTGTCTGAATTCGAAACAATCCTATACCTTGTGTTTGTGGAAAGTTTTATACTGGTGAAACCAAGAGACCTCTTTCAGTAAGGACGAAGGAACATTGATACAATATAAAGAAAAGACACATCGACAAATCGAAACTAGCTGAACATATCCTTTCTGCAGATGGACAACATATGGCAGAGTGGAATAATATTAAAGAGACACTAGTGCGGGAAATTTTTTCCTGCACTAGTGCGAGAAAAACAAAGACATAATAATATCGCAAAATATGGTAATGGTAGGTGATGGAATATGGGAGTTTGAGATTGTTTCTTGCAGTATTAAGTATGTATGTTCAGAATCATCCATCAAATTGCACTATTTATTGTGAAAATTAAGAGAAATATTGAATAATAAAAATTGATTATTATAAAAATCCCCCTATATAGATATAGGATTGATCTGATAGGAAACGATTATTGTTGTCATGCCAATCAAACCTCAAATGAGTTTGTAATTGTCGAAGTGACAGACACAGCGTTACTGTCATTTTCGATTCAGTGGAATTGCCACAATGTGATCAAAATCTTCCAGCTATAGGAAAGCGATACAGATGTGTTATTGCCAACGAAGTCTTAACAAAGGCATTAGAACAATAAAGAAATGAAAATACCGAATGAAGAAACAGAATTTTTGGCTCATTTCCTAGAAGTGTCTGAAACCTAGAGACCAACACCTTATGGGCCTGTTGGCTTCCGCGATGAAACTATACATACCTAATGCGTCAAACTGTAAGTTCACAATACCTATTACTAGAGTCACTGGATGTTATTAGTTTGATAAGAGTTCGGACTGTTCGGACACAGAAATGACAACGGTTAGGATTTTTGAATGTTTAGATTTATTAAGTTTCACACCTTGCATTGTGACAAGAGCACCATAGTCATCCCGCGCTTTTTCATTCAAAATTGTTTGAATTTGACAATACATTTTATAAACGTCAGAATTGAAATGAAATTTCATAATTATACATTCGAGATGAAAGCAGCTATGGAAATTACTTGCTGTGTAATAAATTGTGCCAATTCTGAAGAAAATGGATATCATTTATTCAATTTTCCGAAACAAATATCAACCATTCGCTTATGGAAGGAAGATATGAAATGGCCTGATGGGTGCAAAATCAATTTGAAGACGAAATTTGTGAGGTACTCATTAAAATTCACTTTTTATAACAGCATCTGATTAGAATGAAACTATATTTTAGGCCCATCTTCAAACAGAAGATTTCAAAATCTGTTTGTGAGAATCTGTCGTTCCATCAATTTATACAAAGCAAGCGATTTCGAGAACATGATTCCATTATTATCATCACGCAAAATACATAACGAAATGATCATGGAAAAGAGGGAATGATCGCAAAATTACATAATGAAATTGAAAATTTGAAAACGAAACTAAGAAAAGCAAGTAAACTACAGAGTGATATATTATTGAATGGCGTTTTTGGTGCCGACCAAATTTAAAATTCAACAGTGGAAAGTGAATAGTTATTTATGTATCAAGGAAATTATTATAAGGGCCTTAATTACGCTGGAGGTTAATGTTTTGGAGATATTTTCTATATTGATCCATGTTACTTATTAGCTCCTAGGGCGCTAAGTGGAGTTGCTGAGACCTTTACAAAACCAAGTATTTGGTAGGTCTCGTCAAAATAAACTCCTTTTTTCCTATCAAATGTTTATCGAAAAATGATTTGTTCTCTGTATTTCAGCACTCTGTATCTACGAAATGAAGCATTTCCGGACACAAAAGCTTATATAGACTTTATTTCTTATAATTGTCTCAGGAATACTTCACTTGAAAATACTAATGTTACTTCCTGTATATTGAGAATATCTATTTTTTATATAATTTTAATATAAATAACCATGTTTTATACTCATCACTGGAGTACAGTTCCACATATAATAAGGAATTATAGCTGTAAGTTCATCCATATGTGTATATTTTGTTGTTCTGTTAGAAGTGTATCACTATAAATTGAAGTGGGTGTTTGTACCCTATACTCATTGTTTATCTACGGCTATGATTGATTTTACAGAAAATATAACCTCTGAAATCGTATCTGACAATCAGGCACTCCTAGGGAAATTGAAAAGACAAAGAGCAGAATATATGTCTTATTCTTTTATTCACCTAAACCATTGTATTATAGAAAATAGAAAAGGACAAAAGTTCACCTGTGTCCGAACTCTTATCAAACTAATACCATCCAGTGACTCTACCTATTACTAATAATCAGTAGATAGAGAATATATTTCTCTTGTTAGTTGTTCCTATATGAATGAATAATTAATTGAACAAATCAACCAATTTCCTAACTAATGCGGAAAGTGTCTTTCCCGCACTCGACAGCTTGCCCGAACCCCGCTTCGCGTCATTCGTGTCAACGGCAGTCGCGTGCGGGAAAGGATCACTTTCCGCACTTGTCAGGAAAATGACTATAAACGCACTGACATTTTTGGACAAATCATCTGATTTATCCTTACAACACGAGGACAGAAAATCCCAAAAAATCTGCAATAATAAGTAATGGGGGAGACCACTGATTTTTTAAAACGACATTATCGTGAACTCTATAATGAAAAACTACCAGCGAATTAATTTTGAATTTTGTCATTCATGCTAAGTCGGTGAAAAAAATAAATTAGAATATGTCCATTTCAAAACACACAATTCCTGTGCTATTTGAGATTTTGTCAATTCATTGGTGTGACTGGTGCGACGTCTTAGTCCCAACACGCCTTTTGTCCTTGAACTGACCAATCACGCTGCAACACTGCAGAATGACGAGGTATCAGAGAGAGATAGCTACAGCTGGGGACTAATACGTCACGGCTCCACCATCATATTTGGCTGTTTGAAATATCGAATGAAATATGCTGATTTCAAAACGATATAGATTCGATTCCCTTCAACTTCAACTCATAATATTGATTGTACATCAAACGTGAATCATGATTCGTCGATTGAAAGAGGTTTGCACGGATTTCTTCTCTCAGTGGTCTTCCCCAACGACGCAACGTTGGTTGCATACATTCGAAACCGTTCGGCGCGCCTCCGGCAGATGTGAGTGTCTGAATTCGAAACAATCGGCCGCTGAACTTTGCCGGCCAGGCTTGAATTCCGTCTGCCTTTTCGAAGCCAGTTTGCCGCGATCTTCGAGTATCCGAGGGTCGAATAGTGCCCTTTCTGCGAGCATATTCGAATTTCGGAGCTTTCATGAATTAAAGAATGTGATAGGGTAATTTTGCTATCGGTCCTTTCGGTTTTCGTAGTTGGCTGTGACTGATTCTGGTTGGTTCTAGGACTTTTTTCGGAGCGAATATGAGCGGAATCGGAGTCAACATTCTGTTCGTCTGCATTACAGGTGAGTTGAGGATGAGATCCTGTTGAGGAATTCAGATGGAATTGCGCTAGCTGGGAGTTTTTGGAGTCCTTTATTCACATATCAGAATATCATGAATCAATTTGAAAATATTCTGAAATTTTGTTGTTCTTGTCATCTTTAGGGATAGGGAGATAATAAAACACAACACTGAGTATAATGAATACTCGGAATTGATATATTCTGTGGATTATCAAGTTGATCCATTCACACTAAAAAGAATTGAATTTACCTCTGCCTAAGTACTCACAAAGTTGTATTTACAATCAAATGCCTCATTTTGACAGTGTGTACAAAATTTATTTATCTATTTCAATTTCTAATTTTCAGATTGCAACAAGCACAGAAGTCATGAGTTACAAGAGTTTATGAAAGAATAACAACATAATTTGGCATTATACACTTTTTCTCACATCGAAGAACATTTTTAATATTATGATGGTTCAACATTTTGAAAATGCCTCGGAAAATGCTCATTCGCCCAAAATTCAACTGCGCCGTATTGTAACATGTTTTGGCGAATTCACTATGAACAACCATTACAGAAAAGAAAGTCTTGATATTTAGCTAAAAACATATGATTTGGTACATATAATTTGTCAATAAAAAGACACATTTTGGAATGTTTTCAACCCTGAAGCATGCTTAGAAGGGGTTGAAATGCTTTGTCAACCTCTAACATATTTTTTCCTAAAATTTTGTTTCTAATGGAAACACGGCCCAATTCATTCACTAACTATTTTTTCGAAAACTCGAGCAATTTCGAGAAAATAAAGAAGAGAAGAATTTTTTTTTTATTTTCTAAGGGGTGTAACTTTTTCGGAGAGGGGTTTTTCTTCGGGTTTTCGTAAAATTTTATACCAGAAACCTACCCAAATTTTCATCACAGAATCACCCTTTAAATCTGTTTGGTGTTATTTGAATACACCCTGAAGAGTACTTTCTATATTTTTGTTGAGTTAAATATCGGCATCCACCATTTTATAGGCAGTCAAAGTAGAAACATCTATAGTAGACCGCTCTGAAGTGATGACACCAATTTCATTGGGTGATTCCTTGTCAGCAGAATATCATGAATCAATTTGAAAATATCCCGAAATTATTTTGTTTCTGTCACCTTCAGGAAGATAATGAAACACAACACTGAGTATGATATGAATACTCTGAATTAATATATTCTGTGGATTATCAATTTAATATATTCACACCAACAAGAATTGAATACTTGCGAAAGTACTTACAAATTTATATTTACAAACAAATGCCACATTTTGACAGTGTGTACAAAACTTATTTATCTATTTCAATTTCTGATTTTCAGATTGTAACAAGCACAGAAGTAATGAGTTACAAGAGTTCATAAAAGAATTACACCATAATTTGGCATTATACACTTTTTCTCACACCGAAATACATTTCTAATATTATGGTGGTTCAACATTCAAATTGCATCGGACATCGGAAAATGCTCATTCGCCCAAAATTCAACTGCCCAGTATTCCGTATTGTAACATATTTTGGCGAATTCCCTTTGATTAACCATTACAGAAAAGAAAGTCTTGATATTGTCAGCTAAATACGCCAAATTTGGTTAATATTCTCTGTGAATAAAAATACACATTTTGGAATGTTTTCAACTCGGTTTTCAACGAGGTTTTCAATCCTGAAGTATGCTCAGAAGGGGTTGAAATACTTAGCCAATCCCTAACATATTTTTTTCTAAAATTTTGTTCCTAATGGAGACTCCGCCCAATTCATTTACTAACTTTTTACCACTAAAAGTTTTTTTCGGAAACTTGAGCAATTACTAGAAATTAAGAAAGAAAACCTTTTTTTTATTTTCTGAATGGTGTAACTTTTCCGGGGAGAGGCTTTTCATCGAATTTTTCGTAAAATTTTATTTATCAGAAACCCACCCAAATTTTCATCACAGAATCACCAGAAGGAATATGAAATTACCACCTGGAATTTAACGATAGTATTCGAGATACATCCTGTTTATATAATATCTAGCCAGCGTATGAGATTTGGAAGTTTCAAGACATTTTAGATAATGAAAATATCGCCAGGCTTCTTGCACAAGTAGGAATATAGGTAATATCTAATAAAATTATGATTAATGTTTCTATAATGTCTGAACCTTTGTTCCTTCTTCTCTGTAATTATTATGGCGTTTCCAGGAAAACGATGATTCATTAGGATTATATGATCTAGAGAGGACTGTTGAAGTGTTAACACCTTTTGTCGACTTTGGCCGAGCCTTTTCTTACCTGTTTGTCCATCACAATAGAAATGAATGAATAGTCCCCTGAACGGTTTTCGATGGAACATTTTGGGTTGTATTGACCAGATTTGAAGTGGGATATCATGTACATTTCATTATAAGAGATGTATTAATGGGAGTTTTATGCAAATTTTGAATTATAATTGAAAATGTACTGTTTCTTGCTTCAATATCTGATCATTCGAAAAAATACTACATATGAAAGACTGTATCTTCAACTTATGTTAGGAAAGTCACGAAACATGATGTATATACCCATGGAGATGCCATTATACTGATAATGTATAGAAATGTTCCCAAGCTATAGGATTTCCACTAAATTCTTAATAACAAGACGATGTTTCGCTGACACTGTAGCTTTTCCGGGTGAAATACTTGTACAGGGTGAGCCAAATTGGTCACTTTTAAAGGGAAAGTCTTATTCTCCAACTAGATGGAAGAAAACTGATGTCGGTGCCTGAGGTGCACTATATAGTAAACGCCATTATCAGACACCAGCACTACCCAGAGTCCCTGAAGACGGGGTTGGTGATCCCAATTCTCAAGCCTGGCAAAAATCCTAAATTGCCAAGCAGCTACCGTCCGATATCGCTGCTCAGCATGATTGCTAAGGTGGTGGATAGGACCCTCCTTTATATGATCAACACTCTTGCCGAAGACCTAAGTGTAATTCCTCCTGAGCAGTTCGGGTTTCGAAAGGGGCATAGCACAACGTCCCAAGTTGCCCGAATTGCTCACGGGATAAAAGAAGCCTTTAACCAGGATAAGAACACTGTTATGGTACTGATGGATATCGAAAAAGCCTTCGATACGGTGTGGCATGAAGGTTTAATATCCAAGATGGTTAAGGCAGGGCTGCCGATATTTATTGTGAAGATCGTGGACTCGTATTTAGCCCATAGGAAAATAAAAGTCAAAATCAATAGTACAATTTCAACAAGTCAGCCACTCGAGGCAGGTGTTCCACAGGGGTCGTGTTTGTCACCCCTGTTGTACTCTTTATATACTTATGATTTTCCTGTGTTTGAACGTACGAGTACTGCACTGTACGCCGATGACACGGCAGTATACGCACATTCGTACAGTTCAGACGTCGCCAGGACTCAGATCCAGATCCATCTGGACAGGAAAATCATACCGTATTTTGACAATGCAAAGATCCGTGTCAATCATGAGAAGACTGAGTTGATGAATTTCACTAAAAAATATACCAACAGTACTTTACACGGGCCTTTGCTTGTCAAAGACGCAAGGGTGACGGTCAACACCTCAGTGAAATACCTGGGAGTAGTGCTGGACAAGCGTATGTGCTTCAGAGAGAACATCACGAAATTAATTGGTAAAGGCCATGCAGCCATAAGACAATTGTATCCATTGTTGGTCAGGAATTCAGGACTAACAATGGAAAACAAACTGCTCTTATACAAGCAAGTGATAAGACCTGTGATTACATACGCTTGTCCGGTGTACTGTAGCGCCTCCGCCACTCAACTGAAAAGGCTACAGGTGCTACAGAACAAGGTACTCCGAATCATTACTAACGGTAATAGATACACTCGAGTGGCTGACATGCATGCTCAATGTCATGATCTACCCTTGATAAAAGATTACATCATCAACGTTTCAAATAAATTTTATAAACATCACATCCAGAATAGCGAACTCACAAGAGATATAACGAGAATAAGGGCAGATCATGACATCCGTAGGAAACATGGGCTGATCTATGAGGCCAGCGATGTATTCAGGGAACCCCCTGAATAACTCCCCCACCCTCCTCTCATCTCTAATAGACTGACCCTAGACAACAAATAGCTGAGAAGCTGAATTGAACGAGAACGGTAGCCGTTTGGCCGGGCCGTATAGTCTAAACGCTGTGTGGCCCGGCTGAACGACTATCGGAGCATTACCATCGAGCAGGACTCAGAGATAGCACGCCTATCGGCTAACAAAACTAGTGTATTTGCCGATACGAAATCATTCTATTAGATCCCAAACATTAGATCCCAATCACTCTCCCACACCTATCCCACCCCTCATCCCTCATAGTGTCTTTCACAGAGAAATTTCAGAAGTTGGTTTTTTATTTTTATTTTCCAACATAAAAAATGCTAAATTAGAGAGAAAAAGGTAGCAATCGACGATCAATCTTTTTGCCCTGGGCAACTCACTGACATGAGCTGGATTAAAGGTTTACTCCTAGGAGTCAGCTCCCTCATGACTGCCATCAGGGTTGTTAGACAAAAATCATCGGCAAGGCCTGCATCGGCTGCCTCTGAGGGCTCCCTTGGAGGGTAATTCTGTGGCGTATCTAAGTGTTTTACATTGTATGTTTTACATTTTTATCATGTCCAATGTCCCCTTTAGAAGATTTTTGTTTATACACCCTGTATTGTAAAAATGTTTTTATTGAATAAATGGAATTGAAACGGTGCCTGAGGGTCGATTCTCATGCAAAACTCAACGGTGAAAACCGCAAATCGATAACTGTCTTCGTTTCGGAGTTACAAGGTGTTCTTTGGAAATCTGCATTTTTGAAATGTGCTGATGGCCACAAATATTTTTTGACAAAAATTGTATGTTATCATGAAAATAACTGCAAAGTATGGAGTTTGAGATAACAATCATTCCTGAAGCACTGAAATCGGTCTTCTTATATCTTGTTCAAGTATATAGCCTGTTTTTCTTGAAGGAAAAGTTCTATTTTGGAAATAGGTATATGGTGACTGATTTCTGTGCCTGAGGATGCATTTTTATTGATAAACACAATGCTTCTTCATAACAGGTTTTATGAAAACGAATGATGTTTGACAGAAAAATGAGTTTCAGCCACTTTTCGAAAATTCATATTCACTGTGAAACGAAGATATATAGATGCAGTTTTCCCCATTGAGTTTGTCTTGTGAATTGGTCAACAGGCACCAACATGTTGTCAGGGAATAGGACTTTTCTTCTAAAAGTCACCCTGTACAATGAATTAATCTAACATTCGCCTCACTTGTACTATAGGCTCGACTATTATAGGTATATGTATACCTCGGTACTGAATAAATATAATTCCAGATAAATTATCCATTTCTGAGGAATCACCTCGGGAATCTCCTGAGACAGGTTTTTTATCATTCTTAATAAGAGCAAAAATCAAATATACAAAGTGATTTACATTTGAGTTATGACACTCGCGAAAATTTTTTCAAATGGAACAATCTATACTATATTATTCGATTTTTGAAATCTATGAAAATCTGAATTCAAGAGTATATCACACATAGGTTTTGTATACAGTGCATTCATCCCTGAACATGCAAACATGATGAGTTTATATACGATCCTTCAGAAAATACATGACTGATTTTCGATACGCAATATGAAGTCTGTAGATTAGCTCCATTTATTGTTCATTGCCTGATGTTCGTGTGAGACTGTATTTGGTTGTGCCTCGGGTTGTGCGAACACACATGCTGTTCTGTGTTCTAATAAATTGGAATTGATTCACCATAAATGTCCCCCCTCTAGCTCAGTTATTTTTGAACCGATTGCAAAATTTTAAATATCATCTGAAATGATTTTCGATAGAGTTTTTTCCGATATATCGGAAAATACAAGGTGCTCGGAACACTTCGATTTTTTTGAATGGAACACCCTATTTCTCATTGTATTTTCAGATTCTCCCTGAAGAGCTGATTTCATCAATGCATCACACTTGGGGTCTAGCGAAAATGATTAGAGAGATATAGGGTGTTCAAAATCGAGATTTTTCAAATTTCGGTCAAACCGGCTTTCATGTCCTATCTCAACTTTTGATTTCACTCTCTACTGATATTTAATAATTGGAACAGATATAGGGTGATGATCAGGATTATGAATCTTGAACCACACTGTATATGTTCCAATTATATGTCAGTAGATAATAAATCAAAAGTTGAGATAGAGCTCGAGATAGAGACATTGAAGCCATTTTGACCAATAATGAATAGTTTTGACACAAAAAAATCCTAAAGTTGAAAAATCTCGATTTTGAACACCCTATATCTCTGTAATCATTGCCGCTAGACCCCAAGTGTGAATGATTGATGAAATCAGCTCTTCAGGGCGAATCTAAAAATACGATGAAATACAGGTTGTTCCATTTGAAAAATCAAGTCGTACTCTGTAGATCGTTTGTTCCGAGCACCCTGTATTTTCTGATGCAACGGGAAAAGATTTCTGAAAAATCATTTTAGATGATTTTTCAAGTTTTCAAATCGGTTCGAATATAAGTGAGCTAGAGGGGGGAACATTTATGGTGAATCACTCTGTACATGAATGTGAATTTACCTCGGAATTCACGAAGCATTGATTGAGTTTTGCTCGGTCAATGCCATTTTCATTGCTGTTTTGTCAAATGCTGAACATGAGGAGGTTAGTTGTAAGAATAGCCTTGGGCATTTGGGCATAATCTCGCCTCCATCTGGTCAGTGGTCAGACAAGATGATAACGTCTTCTCTTCCTATGTTATTTGCGAGGTTATTAAATTTGTTATCCTTGCAATGAAAACCATTACTATTATCATTATTATTATTATTATATGAGAAAATACCAATTACGTCATTTTTTCTATCGGAGGATCATCTGGAGAATCATTCAGTATGTATTTTTATTGAGAAATGCCCTATTGACAATAAGATTCGACGTTGAGCGGATATTATTTTCTTCTGAATTTTTTCTGTGCTATAAATAATTGAGATATTACCTACTCAACATCTCATTCCATTAAAAAATCCAAAATGACTTCCAAGTTCCAATTTGGAATATACGTAATAATATACAGGGTGTCCCAAGATTGCTGAGACATAGAGTGACGTTACCATGTAATAGCACAGTTGTACAGTCGCATTCAAAAAAAAGCGTACAAGTATATACAGAGAGAAATTAACGTCATCCTATTCTGCATAAAACGGGCTATCGGGAATGATTGTTGAACAAATGTTGACAGTAAAGTTGTCATAGATTCTCGAAAATGCAAAGCATTGTCTGAGCCAGTTTTACACAACTAGAACCAGGATCCCGGAATCCTCTCTTTTTAATACTTGTACGCTTTTTTATTGAATACGACTGTAATAGAGTTCAAAATGAGTTGATTAGACCCAATTTATTTATATACCAAAATGTACCGTTTTTCCGTGAGAAGAGTTCAAAGTTTACATGAAAAAACACATTTTTGTTCGCTTTTCAGAAATGAGTAAAACAAATTTGACGAAAGGGCATTTTAGACGATTACTCTCCTTTAAGTTATCAAAGAAACTCAAAAGGAATTGTAGAAGGATTGAAACTACCCTCACCTCTTGATATTTTTTTCAGAACATTCTTAAGGGTGGTAATACGGTTCTCAAATTTTTCAAACGAGAAGACAAAGATTGATTATCATGATTTTGTTACTGGTGTGAAAACTTCTTACTCCCGATATTTCCGAGAAAATAACTATTTCATTTAATTTTGCTAACAGGTATAAGTACCTGGGAATATATTCCCACTACAAATTCAATAACATTTCAATAAAAAAATTAGTTGACAGTGGAAACAATAAAGGCAGAACGTTTTTCATAATACATTTTCAATATGACGGTCACTTTCATCAATACAAAGGTCAATTCGACGTAAAATATTAGAATGCCCCTGATTATTTTATGTAATCTTAGAACTCTTCTCACGGACAAACGGTAGATTTAGATTAGATTTAGAATGGGGCCTTCGGGCTATCTGCCTCCACACCGCGACCTTTTCAGATCTATTGTGTCTGCCCTCAAAATCGATTAGAGTTCTTCGGCTAGCCCCGTCTTCTCTATGAGACTCCATAGGCTAGCTTTCAGATCCCCTGTGTATCTCTGGGCTTCTGGTTTTTCCTCACCCAGCGTAAGGAACCTTAGTCTTGACAAGCCCTCACAGTGGCAAAGTATGTGTACTGCTGTTTCCTCCTCTTCCTGACAGAACCTGCACAGCAGTTCTTCAGTCAGACCTATCGTACTCATGTGTTTGTTGAGCCTACAATGCCCTGTGAGAAGTCCCACTAGTATTCTAGTTGAACTTCGTTTCTGGCTTAGTAGATATTCTGTGAATGTTGGCGATGGTTTTTTAATAAACTCTTTTGCCTGTCTCATTCCTGGCGATTTGTTCCACCATTCTTGTGATTTGGTTTGCATCCATGATTTGATACTAGTCTTTTGTATAGCTTTCGCAATACCACAGAAGGGTTCTGGGCCATTCAGAGCTTTGTTTGCTCCTGCTCGGGCAAGTGAGTCTTTCTCTTCATTGCCCTCGTACCCTGTATGTGCTGGTACCCATGCTAGAGTCAGTCTGTTCTGACTGCCCAGTGCATTTAGGGTTTCTAAGCAGTCCCATACTAGTGTTGAGTTAACTTGCATAGAGTTGACTGCTTTGATTGCCGCCTGGCTATCTGAATAGATTGCAATGGTTTTGCCTTTAAACTCTTGCCTTATCAATTCTATCACGCAATGATGTATTGCAATAATTTCTGCCTGAAACACCGTCGCGTATTTACCTAAGCTCAGTGAGATTCTTGTCTTTGGCTTGGCCCCATGGACAAACGGTACATTTTGGTATATAAATAAATTGCGTCCAATCAACTTATTTTGCCCTGTACTATACGTGGTAGCTCAGTGTCCCAGCAATTCATTTTGACATTGACCTTTTTCTTGGTGTGCCCTTGGGTAAGAGACGGCCCTGATCGAGTATGTGCACATGGCAGTCATGGCACCAACTGAAATCGCTGAGAAGAACAAAAGAAAAGAAGTTAGTTACGGTACGAGGTGCATCAAATGAGTTATTTCTTGGTACGATATTATTTATGACGGCTGGTCTTGGAAGATGCCAAAAATCGCCGCAGCAATAGCAATCATAATATACAACAATTTGCCACGGATCAACGTAATTGCTCCTCCTTCTCTCTCTTCCTCTCGAGAGAAGAGGCTGTATCGAGTTCGGTTTCACGTTTTATTTCTTGTTGCAAAATTGCATTGCGGTGCAATGTGCATGCTCTTGGTTTCAGATCTCACAGGAGATCATGGATATCGATACGCTTTGTATAGAATAAAGGTTACCCGTTACATAGGCAGGTAATAGGTTATTCGAATGAGCTGGATCTGATGGATTACAAATGAGTCACTTAGGTACTTTTGGTTGACTGTATAGGACATTTTCTGCGTATTTTCGGAAATGCTGTTGTATTGTACATATATGAGGTGATTACGCACTAAAAAATCTATTTTGCTCCCTTCTTTTGATATGCCCGCTGTTCTTCTCCACTAAACATGAAAACATAACTTAAACATAAATGTTATGTTACATTGTTACTTTGTTTTTTTTATTCGGGAGTGCTTGCAAAAGGTTGGACCTATAATCCCGTGGTGGAACTGCGAGCACTAAGGAGGGACAAATATCGATGGATCCTCCTCTTGAAGGCAAATAGATTGTAGTTCGCTGGAAATACATCTGTGGGTAAAGAATTCCACAGTGAAGATGTCCTACAAAAGAAGGAGTTCTTGAAATATGTTGTTCTAGGTGTTTCAATTTCGACTGCATATTGGTGTGAGCCAGACGAGTTTGGCGAACAAAGGTCATTCCAGGGGGGACAGCTGATGACAATTCAACAGAGCATCGTCCATGATAGTAGCGATAGAAGAGTGATAGGTCTGCAACGTCTCTCCGATGTTGTAAAGTTTGCAGTAATCTTATCAGAGTTGGGTCATTGATGAGCCTGATGGCTCTTCTTTGAACCGACTCCAGCCGTTTTTGGAGCCAAACCCCAGACGTGCGAACAGTACTCAAGGGATGGTCGAATCTGGGCTTTGTAGAGTGTCAGAAGCTGTTGTGACTGTTGTGAGGTGAAATACTTCTTCGCGCGGAAGAGGAATCCCAGCTTTTGAGAGGCAGCTCTGGCTATATTGGCAACATGGTCATGCCAAGATAAACTGTCAGATACCGTGATGCCGAGCATTGATAGTGATGAACTGTTTGGTAAGGTTCTTCCAGCCATAATTGTATCAGAACCCGCACGGTTAGCCTTCTTAGAAAAAACTGTTGCTTGAGTCTTCAAAGCGTTGAATTGTACGAGGTTCAAATTGCCCCATTGTTGGATCCTTTCCAAATCGTCGTTGACGGTCTGGATCTGTTGCAAACGTAGACCTTTGTTGGTTGCTGCGAATATTGGTGTATCAGAGGAGTATGATGCTATAAGAGTGGTATCTTCAGCAAAACTGAAGAGAGGGTTGGTAGTCATGTGCAACAGATCGTTAATATGTAGTAAGAAAAGCGTTGGGGATAGAATAGAGCCCTGTGGTACTCCTGCATTGGTAGGCAGTGTGTCTGAAGTAATCTCGTCAACAACTACATGTTATTCAGAGAGATGCTCAATGTCACAGACACGTTACGGGAATATGCCTTTGTGCCTCTTTTAAATATTACAATGTGATGTGGATGGTGAATATTATATATCAATATATCAGGAATCACATAAAATCCATGTTACTTCATAACGTATATTTAATGTTACTCAAAACATCTAAACAATATTGTATATTAACATTCTAATTAGTTTCTGGGATTTATTAGGTTAGGTATGTCTATTTTATCTGGAATCATCGAGAGAATCATCTGAATGATCTTCAGGAAAGACACAGAAGATGATCTATCCTTGAATATGAATTGATCTTACCGTACTGATATTTTGAGACAGATTAACAACTATCTTTCTGAGTATTATTTTAGTTATTCTGCTTCATAAATCCAGTCATACCTTCAGCTTAGCTATATGATTTCTGCATAATCTAGTAATCTTTTATTATAATAATCATTTTGATATTCTATTCTAAGTCCTTCTTTTAGCTATGATATATAACCCCATATTTTCTTTCGAATTTATTTGAGTCTAAGACTTGTTTAGTTCTTAACTTACTTTGATAATATCGAATAATATCTGAAAATCAATATTTTCAGTAATCACACTATTTGGCCTTTTCACCACAATAGCCAACAATCAAAATGGCTGGAATGGAATCGAATTGACTTTTGATAGTTGACAAGGTTACTCCTACGTAATTTCAGAATATGAGGTGGTTCCTGGTAGGGTAGTTCCTTCTCCTTCATCATTTATTCCTTGCTTTCTTGCCTTAGTGTAAAACATTCCGTAAGTTCACTGATAAAAATTAGTGAAAAAAAAGCAGCATATATTTCTGTGTAATATCGCATTTACCATCATGCGTTTTTACTAAATGAGGCACATTTGCCAATCAAATGTATATTTTTTGGCTGAAGATATAGTGTATAGGTATCCATTATGTTTTTTTCACTTTACAAAGGGATTATCAGAGCACGTATGAATAATACCTTGTGATTCTATATTATATAGCCAGTTAGTCCGCTACTTCTATTTCTTCTACTCCGGATTGCCAGGAACTCATAGAAGGGTGACTGCATTCCTGATGTGGAGTAGCTCGTTCAGTTATTACCAGCTTTCCCAAAACATTTTAGAGCTGATAAACATAGAGCTCTGCGCTTTAATGGCTGCTTGACTATCGGGCATGATATGGATATCTCGTCTTTCATAGCTTTTTTCTAGTTTGAACTATACATTTTCTGCTATAGCGTGAACTTCCTCCAGGAATATTCTTAGGTAGTACTTGGCAAGAGGTCCGTAGATACCTATTCCAGTTTCAACTTCGGTTTTAGAGCTATCTGTGTACCACTTCAAGGTATCAAACTCTCAAATACAAAAACATAAATGAAATATCTTTCGAAAAGTCAGTCTTACAAGGGCATTACAACACGGAATTACAAATCAAAATTCAAGTAATAGAAGCTTTAGGCTATTATGACAAAATAAACTTAAGATTCTAAACCAACCATAAGGAATTAGCTCATTTATCGATATGAAAATTCAGCCTAGATTTGGATTGCACAGAGGGATAGATATGGCAATGAAAGGGTATCAGACAAACTATTATTATAGAGATAATCTAGCGAAGCATTGAGCTGAGCATTTTTGGCATTGCAATGGCTACTACACGAGGAACCATCACTGAGTGGAATAAACAACACACGATATAATGAAGTCGGGATAGAAGGTCATGGAAAAGAAACAGCAAGATTATGTTGTTGGGTGAATAATACATCTGCTTCTACTGCTGATCAATGATATTCTGAACCAGTTGGACTAGTAACAGCAGGCCCCTGCAGATTGAGATATTCATGGAAAATTATCGGAAGTTTCGATGCACTTTTGCAATATCCCCTAACACTTATTCTTGGGTCGGTCCTGGTTCAAACGAAAAGCAATAAAATATAATGCAGCAGTCATTTCGAGTTTAATTGGATAAGATAGATGAAACAAACGGTCGGCTGCTTTTAATTACCTACTATTTTCTCCCGTTTCTATTTCCGTGAAATGAGAGATAAAAAATACATGAAGATATTTTACACCCTTTGGGACACATAGATATTATATTATGTATAGCTAGAGCTAGACTGTTATCATCATTGGTCGGTAGTCTACTATGATCGACTATTCAGTTTCAAAAGAAATAGATAGAAAAATTTCATATCATGCTATAGTTCCATTAATGGAAATCCTATGCTGAATTTTATATAGAGTGGGCAATGAAAACGAAACGGTCTGAATAACTTTCGGGAGATTTTTTATTTAGAAAAATGCTGAAATAAATCGATTGTTAATTTATGGGATAGAGCTTTCTATCCTTTCCTCAACTGTCCGTATCCTATGTCATTCCTCTTCCCGTGGCACTTTTTTGAAAGCTGATTTCATCATTAATTCAATGCTCCAATAACATATCATACCAATATTAAAACTGAACTTCAATCATTTTTAAATATTGCCAGACTACTTAGTATTTATTCATTTATAGTAAAGTCTCAAGGTATTATGTATTTCTATTCAGTGCACTGGATTACTAATAAAATTAGCTTCCATATGAAGTATCAAACATTGATGTGCTATAGGTAGGTATACATAACATTTCTTCTTCCCGCAAAAAAGCGCTAAATTTAATGAGGCCTCGCTCATATTTATATTACCAAATCCTTCATCAGATAAATTTTTTCCTGTTCAAATTCTATTGGCCATCGAGGTGGAGGAGAGGGGAATGACATGTGACAGTTGAAAATGTGCTATTCCTGATTCCAAAGATTCAAATAAATAGTCTCCCAGAAGTTATTCAGTCTGCTTCGTTTTCGTTGTCCCACGCTGTATAAATCCGCATATTGAGCCTATTTCAATCACTGGTTTTCATTGTAAATCTCTTGATATCCGTCTTGATATGGCCATTTTTTTTGTTTCAGTGTGGGTGGTACAATGCCAAGAGGAAGAAATGTATTTCAGCAAAAGCCCGAAAGACGTGACCGTAGTACTTGGCCAGTCTGTTACTCTACCGTGCGAAGTCACACCAGATAATGGCGTCAGGTACTACTGGGAACTTAACGGTAAGTTATCTGTATATATGCATCACAACTTACGACAATAAAGACGAATAAATGGACTGCAGAGTCAGAAGTGGTTAATTTTGCTGAACGAACGGCAATGTAGGCTGACTGACAAAAATCGCAACTATCAACTAAACTAAGTATATCAAATGATATTAGTCATCAGATTACATGAGTAGATGTGAAAACTTGTACGTGTACAATGAAAAAAACTAACCTTGTCTTGCCTAAACTTATATATATATCCTCCTTTTCCAACCTGAAGGATTAGAATTACCTGGGGAATGGTTCGATAAACGTCCATTTTCGGAATTCGGAAAATAGGCACAATATTTACATTAAAATACGGTGTAACGGATTAACTTGAAAGGGTTGATAGCAAATACATATTATTACCTAATAAGAAAAGAAATTCAACAGTGGTGAACTATTGAGGTCTAATCGATCGTTAAGTAAAATGTTAGAATTTTTGAGTTTGTTGATTTGTAATGATTCAAAATGATTGAGTTTTCATCCTTTTTTTTTCTACGTGTAGAATTTCGAAATTATTACCAAACTATGGTTTTATTCTAATATATATGGTTGACGTATAATGAATTTGTTTTCTTTTTCAAAAAATTCATATCATGTTCATGAATGCGCTGATTGAACGTATGACCTGTCTGACCGATATATACTTCAGGGCAAGATCCACAGTTGATTTTGTATCTCCTGAGTTTTCGAATTTAGAAGTTTTGTCTTTTTTATTTTTGATGAACCTCCCTACTTACAAGATCTTGTTTGATGAATATTCTCTTCTTTCTCTCTCCTTTTTTAAATAGTTTTCAGAAGTTGAAATAAACTTAACTTCCGGAAGAAACATATTTTGACAAGAATGACGGGAAAAATTAAATTATTCCGTGCAAACATCTCGTTCAAATGGAAACTTCTCAAATCATTATTCGTATTCATTTTTCTTAAAACGTACGAAAACTGGATATTTCGAATACATGGAAGCTTAGCTTAGGTTAACCCTAAAATTCTTTCTGTTGCATATCTGCAACATAACTAGTATTTGTCAGTTTTCTACTAAATGAAGGCATATCAGTTCAGTGGCGTTTTTGAAGATTACGACATACAGGGTGTTTCATTACTAATTGGAAATATTTCAACCATAGAATCCCGAACTCAAAATATGAAGATTTAACCCAAATCACCTCGATAAAATATGTCTCCTGTCTGAGTTACAGGGTTTTATTGAAAAAATTTGAAATGTTTTTTGCCCAGTTCATCAAAACTTTTTGACGTATCACTTTCATAATTGGAGGAAAGTGTAGGTATTATACATCCAACAGAATTATGTGAAATGATCTTTTCTAGCTCTTACCAGAGGTGTACGATAGGGGCAAGTGACTGGTTGATTCTTCCAAAATTCTACGCCACTGGCGGAATTGCAATTTTATCAGAATTTTTCGATTCTTCAATACCTTCTTCATAAATATTGTACTCCTTCTTCATAGCGATAAAGTCATTATTTTTCGAGATATTTCAAGTTAAACCTGAAGCAGCACAATTATTTTGATTTTAATGTGTATCAATAATGTCGATATTTTGGATCAATGGACTGCATTCATCAATCAAATGAAACCTCAATCCATATCAACATAAAAACAAAACAGACGGGAGCTGTTACAGGGCGTTTTAAATTTTATTATATATTACATAATTAAACACCCTGTAGCAGCTCCTGTCTGTTATGTAATTATGTTTTTATTGTTAATATGGATTGAAGTTTCATTTTATTGATGAATACAATCCATTGATCCAGAATATTGACAAAATTAATGCACACTGAAATCAAAATGATTGTGCAGATTTATGTTTAACTTGAAATATCTCGAAAAATAATGACTTTATCGCCATGGAGAGAGAGTACAATATCTACGTCAAAATTGTAAGAGAATCGAAAATTTGTGATAGAATTGCAATTCCGCCAGTGGCGTAGAATTTGGGAGGGATCAACCAGTTAATTGCCCCGGTCGTACGCCTCTGGTAATAGCTAGAAAAGTTCATTTCACATAATTCAGTTGGATGTATAATATCTACACTTCCCTCCAAATATGAAAGTGATACGTCGAATAATTTTGAGGAACTGGGCAAACAACATTTCAAAATTTTTGAATAAAACACCCTGTAACTCAGACAGGAGACATATTTTATATAGGTGATTTGGGTTAAATCTTCATATTTTGAGTTCGGGATTCTATGGTTAAAATATTTCCAATTAGTAATGAAACACCCTGTTTATTAACATTCTTATTTGAAATATCTTGTCCCAATTCTAACGTGTTCATTTTATCTATGATTTTATTAATGACTGAGTCTGTCAACTATGATGAGGAAAAGTGATTTTTCAAAGGATCGATCACTATCTATTTTCATGAACTGCTGGTGAAAGTTGTTATTGTATAGGTAAGAAATACATTATGTCATCATTTTAATTGTTTGTTACAGTCATCTGAAAAGAAGTTGAAGTCACTTTGAAATTAGTGATGCACATATGCAACATCATGCTGTACATGGTGGCTGGTACTCATCATTGGGCTCTCATAAACCATAAGAGATACAGGGTCGCAATTCCATATCAAACATAATGCCGTTTTGAAATTGGGAAAATTCCAGAGATATACAAAAAACCGAAATTTCCTCAGACCTTTTCAATTCATCTTATGTTATTTGAAAAAAAAAATCGAAACAAATGACACTTCTTCTTCCCTACAAGTTGGTGTTTTCAAATTTGAAACCCGAAGTTTCGTCTTCCAGAAACCATTATCAGCTTATCAATTATTATTGATTTTTCATCAAATATTCCGTTCACAAAAATGTATCGTTTCTCATTGAATACTATCAATTATTGATTTTTCAATCATGTTGATCAGGCATGATGTTGCACATGTGCAAGAATCAGATATGTTTGAGAGAAAAAAATTTAAATGAAAATTCGATTTTTTTTTTCGATGATTTTTACATGTGGAACAGAAATGCTCTTCAGACATATTTTTTCGACGAAATCAAAAAAGTCATGCATTGTAGGGTTGAGTATGGATAATTTAAAATTTCAGGTGCGAACATAACGAGTACTACTCGCCGATACAAAGAGGGCAGTAACTTGCACATAACCCGTGTGGACAGAGAACAGGACTCTGGTCAGTTCACTTGCATTGCAGAAGATACGACTAGACAATCAGCCGCGATCAAGAGCAGTCCTGCCACCATCAATATCCAATGTGAGTACATATACTTTAATTTTTTTCTACCAGCGTGCGGAAATAGTATATTGTTCAACGAGCACGAAGTGATAGTGATTTCCTACGAGAATGAAGTTAGCAACATGAGTCATAGGCGAATGCTGCAATCATTCGAGTAGGAAATCAGCATTCCGTGCAAGTTATACAATATAATTTTTTTACAAACGCTTAACAAAGTAGCCTTTGACGCTTTCAAATTCCAGCACAAAGTTGACGTTTTCCCAGAAATGTCATTCTTTGACAGCATATGCGCTCGTGTGCGGAAATATTGAAAAAACGCTCGCTTATCTCTGATGTAACCTATACTTATCTATTCTTGAAAACCCCCAATTCTTTCATGATGGAAAATAGTGACAGTGAATCATCAAACACACCTCCTTCCTGATGATATAGCAGAAAGCGCAAGAGTTTGAATCTCTTACCGAAGAAATCGAGGACGAAATATGAATTACAATATGATACATTCATGAATTGGTGCCACTCCGAGATGGTGAATATGTATTCATAAAACGTTTTACTGTCTTATTTTGGTAAAAAATCAAAGACTTTGAAGTCATCAACTCATTGGTCTATATATTCGATGGTACGTATACATGCTGCTTGAATGTTAAAGATAATATCGGAATCAATAAGTATCTGAAACTTATCGCATTTCTCAGGAAACAATCTATTGGATACAAAGCGATAAAAATCCAAAACATTCAGAGCTGAAGATATATACCAACAAATTTCTACAAGAAGCTCCCGATGAAGCATATCTGTTGAAAACGATGAATTATACTTTATATTTAAACTCTTTGTTGTCATCAGAAAGACAGTGTATCTTTATTTTATTGCATCAATGAGTAATAATCAATTTGATTGCAGAGCTTATCGTACTATGGCTCAGAGGTCTGAAGCTCAGGTTGCCACGCTGGTGGTCCAGTTTCAATTCTCGGTAGGCCCGACATTTTTTTTCTGGCTTGTCAGTTATTTAAATTTTTCTTTTTTTGTTTCCTTTGGACATATGGGATAATATTTATTAGAACTCTTTCAACTATTTCAATCGCTCATACTTTCACGGTAATTATTTCCAAAAGCTGCGTTAGTAGAAAAAATCTTGTGTATATTTCGAGCACAAAGTGTTATTGCCACTCTCCAAAGATTTCTTTGTCGAGCGACAATCTATTAGTTTGCGCTCTAAATACACAAATAGCTATTTTCTACGGCTATAATAGATAACAAAGGCATTTTCGATTCCTTCGTCTTGTAGCCATCTGATTTCCTGTCAAGAAATAATGCATATCTATTAGACAGAGCTGTCACCCCTTCGCATTTGGCATTCCATGAGCGATGAGATTTTTTTAAAATAATAACACAATGGAGTCATTGTGATATTTGATACGGAAATAATATTGATGACAAACAGAATACCTCATTGATGTATCGAACACAGTAAAACAAGAGCAATTATGTGTTATAGCCGTAGAAAAAGTACATTTTCCGCATGATTTTTCGTTTGGAAAAATGTACTTTTTCGTACGATTCTACTTTTTTCGCATTATTTTTACTTTTCCGCACGATTTCGAAGGAAATACTAGGAAACATGTGATGATAACTGTTGGCATCAGAACGTACCCATAGCAGCAGTCGCTTTAAACTGACAGTAGTGGCAGTCAACAAATGAGCATTTCAAGCGTTATTTTTTTGTGCACGTAATTCCAATTAAAACTGGACAACTCAGAAAACTTTGAAGATCTCCCCCCGGAAATAATTGATGCAAATACTAACCAATCGAATTCAAATAAGTAACGACGTTCTTCAAGATGTTGCGGCATCTGCTATATTACAGCATGCAACAAACTCAAATTGCACTTTCAATTTCAATATTTACCATCGTTAATCACAGGATATCCCTTTTCGTGGGAACCAGGAAAAAAAAATTGTAATTCAATAAGTTTCCTATTATATCGATTAAATAAAAATCTATTTATTTATTTTTCAGTGCATGAAAATATCGTGCGGAGAAGTAACTTTACCGCACTACTGCTGGAAATTTACTTTTTCTACTACTGCTATGAAAAGTAGCGCATTTCTCATAGCTAACTTAGTTTCAAAACCATGTATTGCTCATACTGTGAGAAATATTTTTTTCCTCCGATTGGCAGCAAATATTAATTTTGCTGACACATATCAATCAGCAAAGTATTACTTTTCCTGCCTAGGCAGCAAAGTGAGTACTTTGCTGATTGATATATATATAAGCAAAACTAAAAATCCATAAATCATTTATAATTTCCTTCATATTTCATCCGAGACTTCTCCGGCAACAAATTCAACTCTATATTTTTTGCCACCTCCATTAATAATGGAGGTGTAAGTATACTTCCAGGTCGCTATCACTGTCCATTATATAATAATTTGAATATACCAATATTGTTTCGCACAACTGTCAGAAATTTCATGACTTGTCAAACCAACAACTGCGATTTCTATCAAATTTTATTTTAATTGAACACTATACAGGAAGAATAAAGAGATTGTGGGAATTGTATTAATTCGCAAACACAATATTCTCCCATATCATTATGAACAATCGGAGAAAAAATCATATGTTCAACTCGGCAGCACAGTAGATTGACTGCCTTTGCTGGATTCCTAGCCTCGCTACGCTCGGCTATGAATTCAGCCACGGCAGTCAATCTACTACTTTGCTGCCTAGTTAAACAAATAACTATTCTCACGGCACTTTGCCAACACCACATACATTTCCATGGAGAATCAAAAAATATCGACCAAAACTTGGCTGCTGTTCGGCTTCGAATAGTTGTCACAGAGGAAGTTTTTAAAATTCTTCAGGGTAGTTCTCATTAGTACTTTTGATAGAAATCGCATTTTCTATCACATATTATTCCAACAATTTATAATGAATAATATGATGTATATACCGAGATGTGGCGATTTTGATAAATACATCGCCAGAGACAGAGATAATGAAAGAAGCTACGAAATATGGATTTGATTCCGAAAATTTCAAGAAAAAAGTATGAATTGGCATGAACAAACAATTTATGGAATCTAAAAAAATCTTTTTTCGAAAAGTGTACTTTTTTTTAAATACTTTGAGAAACTAGGAAAGGTGTCTACTCTTTGGTCACAATATTCAATGTGGCATAGTGCCACATTATAAAATGAATACCAATAAGCTACATTACTCGGATTCTTTGAATAAGTGCAGTTGTAGAAAAAGTATAGTGTGCAACATGTGGGGAAAAGCACTTTTCTTACTCGTGTGTTTGCATGACCCGCCCTTCAGGCTCGTGCCACAAACTTTAACACTCGTGAGAAAAGTTGAACTTTTCTTACTTGTTGCACAATATACTATTTCCGCACGATTTTTGTATTGTTGAAAATGAGTATATCTAGGACTGAATGATCCATGTAACTATTCTGTCTTATGTGTATTTGCATATTTTGTAGCATCACTATAAAATATTGTTTATTAAGAACCTTTTATTTTTCATAAATACAGGGTGGGCCACCAGTAACGCCTCGGTCTCTAGAAGGCTAACCACTTATCTTCTTGGAATTCTTCCTCTCTAGGAAGTTGCATGTCAACATTTAAAATTATTTCGAAACATACAGGCTGTCCCCAAAAACCATGAAACACTGAAGTTAAACTTTTTTCTATCGAACACCCTATATATTATTTCATTTTGAGATTCTCCCTGATGAGCTGATTTCAACGACCCATCATACTTGGGGTCTAGCAGTTATAATTACTGAAATATAGGGTGTGAAAAATCGAGATTTTCCAAGTTCAAGAATTTTTTGTGTCGAAACTATTCATAATTGGTCAAAACGGCTCACAGTCCCTATCTCAACTTTTGATCAACTATCTACTGACATTTAATTGAAACAAATACAGGGTGGTGCAGAATTCAGAATCCTGATCACCCGGTATATGTCTCAATTAAATATCAGTAGATAGTTGATCAAAAGTTGAGATAGGGACATGTAAGCCGTTTTGACCAATTATGAATAGTTTCGACACAAAAAATTCTTGAACTTGGAAAATCTCGATTTTTCACACCCTATGTTTCAGTAATTATAACTGCTAGACCCCAAGTATGATGGGTCGTTGAAATCAGCTCATCAGGGAGAATCTCAAAATGAAATAATATATAGGGTGTTCGATAGAAAATAGTTTAACTTCAGTGTTGTATGGTTTTTGGGGACACCCTGTATGTTTCGAAATAATTTTAAATGGTAGCCTATGTTGACATATGCAACTTCCTAGAGAGGAAAAATTCCAAGAAGATAAGTGGTTAGCCTTCTAGAGACCGAGGCGTTACTGGTGGCCCACCCTGTATTATAGACAAAACACTCGTAGGAAAAACTTTATAAAATGTCTTTTCCGCCGTTGGCGACTTGCCCGAACTGCGCCCCGCGTCGTGCAACTGCCGTCGCGTGCGAAAAAGTACCTACTACTTTCCGGACTTGTTAGGTAAATAACTATTTTCACTGATTATGGCCTCCTCCTTCATAGCACAAAAATAACTATTATTGCATGCTTATTTCAACTATAGAGAAACTCTTCATGGGACGTTAATGCGGTAATTTAGTCCCTAAAGGTTTGTCTAAATCTGAACTCCACAAGTCCACAGGGCTCATTTACAAAATGCTTGTGAAGGGCCGTCCCTAACACATGTCCTGAATATAAATTAAAAATAACCCCCGAAATTCGGTGTCTGCGACAACCATCTTAGTGATGAGTAAGTTTATGAATGGACCTGATTGTTATGACTGTAGTTTCCTGTCAAAACAGCATTTATTTCTGCTGTTTCCCCCGTTTCGTACATAAAAACACATCCAAACGATGCATTTTTTTCGTCGAGATGGATTTATTTGATGTCTGAGGATCAAGGGCGGCGCAACATTATAAATTTAGACGTCTATTTCGAGAGTAATATTCATCGCTTTGTTGAGAATGAGTGGAGAAGAAGAAGAATCCTAACAAACATTGATACATGGACCATCACTTTTTGAGCAATGTCATACCATGAACTGTAATTGGCAAGATGTTAGCAGTTTTCAATGGTGCAATAAAGCATCAAAGGAACTTGAGGACTATTGCAGCAAAAATTGCCTTGCACTTAATACCGCTAAAACTTATCACATTCGATTCTTACCAAAAAATTTCAATCCTGATAACGAAAGCAAAGAGAATATGAAATTCTTAGGTATTGTACTTGATAGAAAACTCTCATGGGAAGATCATATCACCACTCTGTGCTCGAAACTTATTAGTACAATCTCATATATAATTAGGAATATGAGGGATACAGTGTCAGCAGAGGTACTGAGGATTCTTTACTTCGTATTGGCTCGGTCAGCTCTGCAATACGGTCTAATATTTTGGGGATCCTCGACTTACTTTTTACAGGCATTCAGGTCCCAAAAAAAAATTATTAGAACTATGAACAAAACTCACCCTTCAGAACCTTGTAAGCCATTATTCAGAAAATTGAAAATATTAACGCTACCATGCCTTTATATCTTGAACCTAATGAAAACAATGAAAATAAATTTCCGAAAAATGACCAGATACATGGATATGATACAAGGAATAAGGAAAACATTCATCTGCCCTTTTTCCGTCTGCTCATTGGACAAATTTCATAAATAATGTTGGTGTTAAATGTTTCAATAAGATGAAAAATCTAATAGACATGAGCAGTAGCATGTCAACAATTAGAATTAGGATATCAACATTTCTGAGTGATAAAGCTTTCTATAGCGTTCAAGAGTTTCTGGGCTCCTGAATATATTTTGAAACTATTTTAATAGATATGTTGTCCCTATCTGTTTCATCTGTTTCATTTTATATTATCAAAAGAGAGGAAAATTACATATACATTCTTGTATTTATGTACTACACTAGGATAATATTGTATTTTTCATGTATTTAATTTGAAATTATAGTCATTCGAATCTTGAATTGATAGGTTGTCCATCAAGTGTTATATGTTTATACCACTTAGTTTTTGTATTTTTTCGTTTCCTGACTAGTCCGATAAGTTTATGCATTCTGTAGTCTTCACCACACGATGTGTATTCCTTTGTGATGAATAAATGATTTCTGATTCTTTCTGAATCACTAAAGTTTTCGCTGGCTGACCTAACGCCAATATTGGCAAAACAGTACTTCCACTTATTGCTTATTCATTGTTGATCCATTGAAGAGTGACTGATGGTTTTTCAGTGCATTCCCAATGAAGATTAAGTGGTTTACTCTTGCACAGAGAATTTCGGGGTGATGTAGAGAAAATATTGTTTTACTCATGATAATGATATCGATAATGACAAGAAACATTACTTGTTCAGTTATACGACGTGTTTTGAAATAAGTACATATATTCAGCAAAGCAATATGATACAGTCTGACGAATATTCCGATGATATCAGATTTTTCCTAATTCTTTTAATCAACGAGAAATATCATCCCAAAAATTGAACAGAAAACGAGAAAAATATCAAGAACGTCACTTTAAAACAATGAGTGTCTTCCGCACGGAAATTTGAATAGATGTGACGTCAGAATTGCTACAGTATAAAAGTTTGGCGGAAAAAGGGGTCTAACCCAAAATATTATTCTGATCCCTACATTTTTTTAATGGCTCCATGCGTCCAGCTTTCTCAGGGGTAGAAATATTTGCACTTATTTCAATGTCACCCTTCATATCTACATCTGATTTGGTCAACATGCCCGGAATTCGGGAATTGAGCTTCTGATGCTTGATATTGGAATAAATAGAAAATAGGATTCATTTTCTTTGTGTATATCTGGAATGATTTTCAGGTAACCTTTAAGTCTCAACTGTATATGATATCTAGTCTGCAATATGATTTCAATGAAATACATCTGATCCAGTACCCATACTTTCCCAGTGATCTCTGTGAAATGAATATCAATATGGATTTTCGAACGCATACAGAAAAAGCTGACTGGAAATAACTCCTTGAGTCGATCCTTGAGTTTCAATTAGTATTTTCTTTTGCTTTGATACATGGTGAAAACACAATTTAGAAAGTTGTTCCCATTATATCTGGTCGTTGAAATACATTATTAATAGTAGGTTCAAATACAAATATACTATGTTTTTCCACTTCGCTTTTACGAAGTGTGAGGTTTCGAAGGAAAAACAAATATCGGCACTCTCGCAGATATTGTAAAATAAATAAACTGAGATGTGCCAATCTGGTACATGACTTATTTTGAGGACATCCACAAATAAATACCATATAGGTTCTAGTTTAATATTTATTTTTCAACATTATTTTGATGAAAAGGATCGACCTATTAATTGCAGCATTCTCTCAGGTATATTAGACAGTAATATTTAACTGGATAATTATTGACTGATGAGAACCAAAATGCATATTTCAAATTAAGTTTAGCAGGAACCTATTTCAAGGTTTGTTATCTTCGTTTGTTGGAATATAATAACAAAGTACAAGTCCTCCTAAATGTTCATGAGTTCAATTTCCAAACAACTGATGAGTAAATGGGTTGATAACAGTTTCTACAGGTCTCAGAGTACTACCATGCATGTATGTTTTGAATTTCAGATAGGTACACTGAGCTATGAGTGGGGATTGAAATTTCAATGATCTTTGATTCATCACTTTTATGATATGAAACATTTCCATTGGATATAATATACGAACTTCGATTCTATATGATTATAGAAGAAAACAGCCTAACCTGAAGAGAATGAACTAAGGAAAGACATGAGTGGACAAAGCAACGATTTTACTTTCTCATGTATATATATTTCGAACCAAAATAAGGAAACAATTATAAACTGGTACTTGTCAAATAACATTTTTACATTGATAGGATGTGGTTCTTATCAAAGCACTTAGTTCACTTTTCAGCTTTGTACGCCTCTATGATCGGGTGCCTTCAGTTTATGTTCTTCTTCAAAACCCGTGTTTATTACTTAAGCGTATATAATAACCATAAGAAAATTCCATAATTATGCGGATATGTGGATCATCACGGATTGATAAAGCGCAATTTGATCAAATGAGTGATGCCGCATTTTACGATGTTTTTCAGTGTTTAGATAAGAACGGTCGCTTTCATCTTATCGGAAACATGTCAATCAACAGTCAATATCGGCATTAACATTTATCTCTTCATATTTATTTGACATTCTAGGAAGATACTATATACTTAATACAACAATTCCCGATATTATTACACTCTAGAAGACCTGATGATGCTTACACTAACATTGTATATATAGATATTAACTATAGTTGTTAAGGTGTATATTATAACATGTTGACACTTACCTAGTAGTCCAGTCATTATAGACTTTGACCCGTGAATAATTTTTTAGTGTTTTTTTTTCATAGGTGTCTCGGGGGGTCACTGGGAGTGTAAATTCAAAATGGCGACCAAATCAAGCTTTTGCGTATTATATGAAAAACGGTTTTTCTCGAATAACTCGGCCATTTTTGATTCTACAGAAAAAGTTTGGGGACAAAAATTGTAGTAAATTTGGTTCTCTATAAGTTTGGTCCCCACAATTTTTCTGATAGGATCGATATTTTGTAAATTAAACCTGAAAAAAGCGACAAATTCGAAATATTTTCATTATCATTTTCATTTTATTGTATACAACTTTCGCCCTATTCGTTGCACCTGCAGAATTGAAAAAGAGGAGATATTGCGAATATTCCTGAATGGGTACATATTTTCTGGTTAAATTCCGAAAATATCGATTTTCGGAAAAACAGGTGAAGACCAAATTTGTCCAAAATTTGATTCTCTACAAGTTTGTTCCTCCTTATTCATAGTGTGAAGTTGAGAATAAACGATATAATGATGATATTTCGAATGAGTCGTTTTTTTAGGTTTAATTACGGAAATATCGATTTTCGGAAAAACAGGTGAAGACCAAATTTGTCCAAAATTTGATTCTCTACAAGTTTGTTTCTTCTCATTTATTGTGTAAAGTTAAGAATAAACGAGATAATGATGATATTTCGAATGAGTCGTTTTATTTAGGTCTAATTCCTAAAATATCGATTTTCGGAAAAACAGGTGAAGACAAAATTTGTCCAAAATTTGATTCTCTACAAGTTTGTTTCTTCTCATTTATGGTGTAAAGTTGAGAATAAACGAGATAATGATGATATTTCGAATGAGTCGTTTTTTTTAGGTCGTAATTCCGAAAATATCGATTTTCGGAAAAACAGGTGAAGACAAAATTTGTCCAAAATTTGATTCTCTACAAGTTTGTTTTCGTTCATTTATGCTGTAAAGTTGAAAATAAACGAGATAATGAAAATATTTCGAATTTGTCGCTTTTTTCAGGTTTAATTTACAAAATATCGATCCTATTAGAAAAATTGTGGAGACCAAACTTGTAGAGAACCAAGTTTACTACAATTTTTGTTCCCAAACTTTTTCTGTAGAATCAAAAATGGCCGAGTTATTCAAGAAAAACCGTTTTTCATATAATACGCAAAAGCTTGATTTGGTCGCCAATTTGAATTTACACTCCCAGTGACCCCCCCGAGACACCTATGAAAAAAAAAACACTAAAAAATTATTCACGGGTAAGGTCCGTTATTTGGATATAATGACAGGACTATAGGTTTTTGGATGTATATGATAAATTGACATTCATCATACAGGACGTGGAAATTAATTCTGAATTGAGAAAAACCTAATCACGAATCTGCGATTGAGGTCAATAAAAATAACAAGTTTCCATCGTTCAATTTTGAACCCCTTGATTGGGTGAAAGTATTGAGAAGGAATATTCTCAGATATAATTATGAACATGAAAACAAAGGATATATTTATGTATTTATTCTCTATGTGATGATAAAATCAATTCTTTCTCGGTCTATTCAACAGAAAACATCTACTTTCCTGGCTATATGCCACGACGAACATTGAATTACATCTATTGAACATACACGATAAGAATTTGAAAACAAAATCTTCTGAAGTAGAGAATTTGCATTCCCCTTCATATGAAGATATGTACATAATATCATTCTGTAAGTAGATAGTTGTTTTCTGTTGAATAGTCAGCTGGGGGAGAACAAAAAAAAAAGAATTGGTCAAGCGAGGCCGATAGAAAAAATTTAAAACTGAAGAGTGAAGAGGATACCCTCCATGACAAGTCGAAGATTGATGAGCATCCGCTAGGGTATCTCGGTAATTCTGGTAATTACCAAGTCGTGAGCCCCAAAGAATCATTATGATTTAGGTTCGCTGGACTAGTGCGACCATTGTATTGTATACCGGACAAATCCGATTTTAGGATAAACTAGTTTCTCCTAGGCTGAATCAGTTTCTTTTTAATGTTCTGGTTCGCACGAAAAGGGATATCCTGTAATGTTCAGAGAATATCGCGAGAACCAAGGGAAATGAGGTAGGAATTGGTGTTCTCCTTAAATTTCTGGAGGTTATATGCCACGGGGAACACCTCCCTTGGCAATGTGTTCCAGAGCCTCGCTGTCCGTTGGATGAACGAGTCTCTGGAAAGAGACCACGAAGGGGTGCGAAGCCTCAACTCGACGGGTTAATCCCGCGGGGACTGCCAAGGGAGGAACAATTGTTGATATTTCAGAAGAGCATCGTCCATGAAAATATTTATAAAATAGAGCCAGATCGCCAACTTTTCTTCGGTGTTCTAGAAAAGTGAGTGAGTTTGTGAGCGAAGCATCACCCACGAGACGAATTGCCCTTTTTGGACAGAATCCAACAGTTTCAGGGTATGTTTGGGTACTGCACTCCAAATATGGGAACAGTATTCCAGGACACGTAGGATCTGTGCCTTATAGATCAGAAGCAGCTGACTGAGAGTGAAATAGCTCCTGGCCCGAAACAGAAAACCAAGTTTTTGTGATGCACTTCTAGCAATTGATCTCACGTGATTTTCCCAGGCAAGGTTATTGCTGATAGTAATACCAAGCATCGAAATGGATGTCTTCAAAGATATGGTTACTCCTGACAAGCTTATAATGGGCACAGTGAGATCGGCTTTTCTAAAGAAAAGGCATGCTTGTGTTATGTTTGCATTGAAATCTACTAAGTTATTGGATCCCCATTCGAGAATTGTTGCCAAGTCCATATTTATGTTGTTAACATTTCTTCCTCGTTCGTTTTTGATTTGCCTGGCTGGTATTGGAGCCTTGGAAGAGAAGGCGGTATGGAGGGTATACTATCATCCGCGAAGCTGTGTACTGGACAGGAAGTTGCTTCCAACAAATCGTTTATATGGAGTAGAAATAGTGTTGGTGCTAGAATTGATCATTGCGGAACACCAACATTTATGATAAGAGTGTCAGGTGAAACTCCGTCGACCACTATTTAAAGAGACCTGTTTGAGAGAAAACTAGCTAGCAGAGAACATAACTGGGGAGGCAAGCCATAAGATGGAAGCTTGGCGAGGAGTCCGTGGTGCCAGACTCGATCGAATGCCTTGGAGATATCAAGTGCCACGACTGCCACGGCTAAGGTTTCACCATATTTTTCAATAGAATGCTGCCAATTATGTGAGACGTAAGCGAGCAGGTCACTGATGACGGAAGCCATATTGACTATCGTTGATAATACCTGAATGTTCCAGGTATTTCATGAGCTCGATGTTGACAGCTTTCTCCATATGATCTTCGAAATAATAGATAGCCAGTGCGATCGGTCTGTAGTTGCTAGTTAGTATATCTGAAGAGCGATAGGATGAACTAGTTTGTCCTAGTCTAAACTACTTCGTACTACTTTGTTAATATTTTGTGAGGAAGGAACATATACACCTCTATGAGTAGATCATTCGGGAACAAGTCAAGCTGATTGATAGAAAATATGATGACTATATACGTTCCCGAATGATCTACTCATAGAGGTGTATGCTCCTTCCTCACAAAATATTAACAAACCAGTTTTTCCTATCGCTCTTCGGAATTAGGATATACTGATTTAGCCTAGGTGAAACTAGTTTATCCCAAAATCAGGTTTGCCCGGTAACATAACATACGTCAATCATAAATCTCTCGAAAATTTTCTACTCCAACTCCAAAAGGATACATTGGATTCAGCAAATTTAACGCGACGAAGAATTGGCAGACGAGCTGCTGCCAGCTCTATAATCCATTCAAAAAAGTATGTTTGCTCACTCTCATTCGGTAATGGAAATGTGGAAAATGGCAAGAGAGGAGAGTAGGCGAATTTCTATTGTGAGGCTGTGAGTTGATGGAAAATGTGCTGAAAGCATTCAATTAATTCGAAAGAAATCGCATTCCATTCAATTCCGACTGCCATCATATACACATATAGGACAGACTCGAGGGCAAATCGACATTTTATTTGAGGGTTCAATATATGTTGTGTAGACGTGTCTACATTTCGCTTACCTAATTGGGAATTACAACAGAAAATAATTTTTCTACTCACATAACTAAAATGGCATTTAGCGTACGGATATGTACCACGCTAAATGATCAATTAATCACGGATTGACGATTTGTGATTTATATTCAAAATATTAAACACGTTACCATGGCAACACGATTTCTTAAACACATTACCATGGCAACACAGCTTCAGTAATTTGAGACATGTCTGGCCTGTCAATTGTATTAACTGTCAACTGTTATTTTCAAATTTTGAATCAGAATAATTCAAACAAAATTCATTTGCATCAGAGTTCTCCATTAAAAATATATGCGGAATGTAGACGAAATTGAAATCGAAGAGGATGCTCTGGTACTTGCATATCTCCAAGAAGTATAAACATGAAGCATCCATCTTTGAGAACAATTTATTTATTCTGCGCTAAGCATGACAATAAACGTGAAACAAAGGTTACTAGGCAATGGACTGGACACATCTACAACCAATATCACTTATACGTGTCTCGCTGGTTGCATGCAGTTGCATGTATTATGTTCTCAATTCCCATTCCTTTCGAATTATTTTGTAGGTTAACAGCGAGGTTAACAGGAATTGCAGGTATGTTAATGTTATTTTCGGAGTTCGTAGAAAATTCATAGTATGTAACGCGTTTATAAACTCTTCTAGAAACTCGCTTATTAAACACTCGCTCCGCTCTGCTCCGCTTGTGCTTAAACTACTCGTTACTAAAAGGACGTTTATGAATAACACTTGTTACATAATATACTATTATGGAATAAGGATAATAGATAGATTCTTTATTGCTTACAAAGACATTATGATGATCACTTGGATACGTTAACATGAATATGTGCAAATGAACATGATGCGAATTATAATAATTGATACTATACAGGGTGTCCCATAAGTCGAGGATGAAAAGAAGTGGGGTGGTGGTTATTTCAAATCAATATAACCGTATATGTAGTTATCCATTTGTTGATGGTTACGTCATATTTGATCCTAATAAAACAATGTACCATTATCGAGTATAAAACTATTGACTGGATTTAAAAAAAGTTAATTGCATCGGCCGGGAATCGAACCCGGGCCGCCCGCGTGGCAGGCGAGCATTCTACCACTGAACCACCGATGCGATGAATATAAATAAAATTTAACATTTTCCAGCCTGCACAACTATCATTGTGTGACTGAAATTGTAACATAAATGTAGAATGTAGAAACCGGTAGAAACTGTTTTGTTGAAAGACATTTATAATTTTCTATAGAGTTTGCTCTTATATTATAAGTTCTATCATATTGGTGGCAATCACACAAACACTTCGATAATGTATTCAACTGCTATTATAGTAGTGTTGAAGAATACAATGAGTTTTCCCACACCATAGATCTAAATGTGTGTATTTAGATCTATGCCCCACACTAAGCAAAGTTGAAAGCGATGTTGATACAATGTTGAAGCATTTACTGAAACGGACGTCCAGCAATATTGCAAAGGTGAAGTTTGATAGTATGTAGAGTTGCAGCAATATTATTACATACCTATGTGGCTGTGACATTGCTGGAATGTTCAGTATAGCTGCTACAACCTTGCATCAACATAGCTTCCAAATTCGCTTAGCGGGTTCACAATATTCCTATACTTGAAATTGCTGTAGGTATGTGGGTATATAGGTATGCACGAGGGCAGGTGAATACGACATAAAAAAATCCATTGGTGCTCGACCCTTCTCTTGCTATACACCCGATGAGGATGTTTTCTGTTTATAGAGCTAAATTTCTCTAGTCCTATACCTATATCCCTCATTAAATTCGGGATATGAACTATGAAGTGGATCCAGGTAGGGTAGGTGGCTCTTGCTTCTCTTCTATCATGGAGTGCTAGTGCGTGCTCCTATATGGTTTCTTGCCCTTGATTGGTTCTCCATATATAGGGTGACACTCTCCGTAAAAGTACCTACTTATGCTCCTTTTCCCCACAGAATCTGCATTCTGTATTCGGCTTGAACTATTATCTCTGTTGGCTAGCTCATTTTTTTTTTTTTCGGCATTCCCAAAGTACCTACCTACCTATTTCCGAGCTGATAACCACTTATAGAGCTCAGAGCTTTCTTTATCGCTTGATATACAGTGAGGACGTAAAAAGTCCTCCTCACCCCTTAACGTTTGAACGGAACAAGCTATCGAGGTCCGGTAAAATTCAGGTTAAAAGGTACTACTTTTACTACTTTTTGGCATAAAAATGATTGTGGTCACGTGGCCTAGTGTCAAGAGGGTACCATCAACTTTTTTTTTTCAAATGTGAAAGGGGGTCACGTGGCACCTGGTTTTAAAGGCCTTCCGATTCTCTATCCAACACCGCTGTGTTTGTGAAAATCGACCAAGCCGTTTCAAACTGACAAGCTATTGAAATTTGCTTCAAAAATTTCACAAAAAATTATTTCAACTATTAATTGCAGCAGAATTTCAACTCCGTCACTGATTATGGTCGAAGAGTCAATTTTTTTGTGGTAAGACAGGTGCGCATAGTATTGGTATTTTGAAATGTGGTTTTCGTTCCAGTTTTTTTTACCTTATTTATTTTGCTGGAGACTCCAAATATCATTTCATTTCAATGCCAGTCTAATATTGACGTTAATCATATCGATACTTTTGACAGTTCTCATAGGTTCAAGCTTGTTTTTATAATTTTCAAATGCCTCGTCAGTTTGAAACGGCTTGGTCGATTTTCACAAACACAGCGGTGGTGGATAGAGAATCGGAAGGCCTTCAAAACCAGGTGCCACGTGACCCCCTTTTACATTTGAAAAAAAAAAGTTGATGGTACCCTCTTGACACTAGGCCACGTGACCACAATCATTTTTATACCAAAAAGTAGTAAAAGTAGTACCTTTTTGCCTGAATTTTACCCGACCTCGATAGCTTCTTCCGTTCAAAAGATAAGGGGAGGGGGGGAGGACTTTTTACGTCCTCACTGTATATGGAGAAGGGAATCCCTATGATGTTCGAGGACATGATGTATACCTACATACAATAATTTCCTACTAAAAACCACTCTCTGTAAGTATCACATATGCTAATATAAAATGTATTTCTAGCTATAAAACCCACCATAATTTACTCCTTTTCGAGGCGTGAAGTGTGTTTTTAGTAACAAGGTAGTTTTTGTCATTTTATGAACCACTATAGTCAATAAAGACCTATAAGCCACCTCTGTTGTAATTAACCCGAATTCACTGTTCTGATGCGATATTCACTGGAATGGCACTAACATCTAGTAGGTATAGGTATTCATCGATAACGACTTGAATTGAAGATTAGTGATTTCACTGTGACAATACGTCCATATTTCACTTTAACAGAACTATAATGATTAAAATGTACTGCTAGTGGTGTAATAGTTATTTATGCAACAAGTGCAAAAAGTGAATGTTTATTGCACTCGACATGAAATTGTCCGACTAGGCCGTTAGGCCGAGTTGGACAACACGTCGAGTGCAATAAACAATTTTTGCACGAGTTGCATACAACATTTTTTCTACGTTCATGCAAAAAGCAAAAAATGATTTATTGAGGTGCGGCACTAGGTGTAGGAAAAAGAAAAACGCAACTTGAATACTTTATTATTTATATCGACTTGCATTGAGACAGGAACTAATACGTTACGAACAATTTAACTCAAACTTTATTTTCACCCTCAATGTTGAAAGTGAATGAACAATTGGTACAATTTTCAATAGGAATAAGTTTCTATAACCACAGTTGCAATATAAAAATTTTTTGTCATGATGACAGCACGTTGAAGTAGAATGACAGATGAGTGCAATAATAACTTTATTGCACTAAGTGCAAAAAAGAACTTCTTTTTCCACTAAATATAGTTCAATAAAGTTCTGCTTTTTGCATGAATGTAGAAAAAAATGTAATACAAACCTTGGTAGTAAAGAATATCATTACCATGGGCCCTTATACCCCTCATGCCTCTGCTGGAGCCTCGTGATATAATCTTTGTCCCTGATGGGTAAACGGTAATACTGATAATTCTTCACTATCTTGGTGCACAACAAATAACTATTATATTGTTTTACCTTCGACTTAGGATTCGGTTTTCGGTTGATATTATCTGAGTGTTGTGAAAGTTTACAAATGATTTAAAAAAATGTTTCCGCCCGGGATCGAACCGGGGACCTTCCGCGTGTTAGGCGGATGTGATAACCACTACACCACGGAAACGTGTTGATTATTGGCGAAGGCGATTATCTCGAATTTCATGATAATAATTATATATTGAGTGAAACTCGAATATAATAACAAATTACCAACACAAACACAATTTATTTCAGAACTGTAATTTAATGCATGAGTAATTCATGAAAGTTATATAAACACTGAGATGATCTATCCAACTCATAAGTCCTAGTGCAAAGTGCACATACCTAGCATCTGAAATCGCATAACATGTACCTACCCAATCTTCAACTTTTATGAATTTTATGCAATGTATACACATTGAACTTATACATTGCGTGCTTGTGCATTCGCTAATTCTTCCTTTTTTCAAAATAAATTTCTCCCAAGCCCATCTATGGGTAATTATTTGGAAATTCAATTCATTTGTAGCAACATATTGCATGAAATTTGATCAATTTATCTGATGATTATGAGCAGCGCAGCTAAATTCAATTAGGAACAGCTGATGTGGTTTTTAGCGCAGATTGTGTAGGTAGGTAATCTTTTTCAATTCAACACATATACCTATGCAAAGTAAGAAAAACAGATTCAGGTACTCCACTCTACTTCCACCATCAGTTGCATTCAATGCCAAGATTGGGAAGCTCGAATTGCTTGCTTGTGGTGGGACCAGGTCTAAAATGATATGCATTCAGATTTTGACTCGAATAACGCAGCTGGTAAATAACCAACGAAAGGATATTTTGAATTTGTTCGATGAATTTCCTGTGATGATTTTCTACTTATAAAACAACCATCGAAAAGTTAGTTTAAATATGTTCGATGAATATCCTTATGGTTTTCTATTTCTACTGATTTTTAGTCAATTTTGTAGGTACACATACTACAATTTGTTGTTTGATTTGAAAGTAGAGAGTTATTGCATGATATGTCATATATCTTGAAAAACCGATTACCCAACTACTTCTACACTGAGAGAAAACTTGAGTTATCATAATTGGAAATCTGATAACCGTTATTACGATATCTGCAATAAATAGGGGACAGATGTGTTCATTTGCTACCATAGATGAAGTGAATTTTCAGGTGACTTGTAGTTATGGCAGCTTATTCAATATGCAAACTTGTATAAAAACACCGCTGCTGAATAACTTCTACTTTTTCTAGTTTCTATGATAACACAGAATGTCGAATAGGAATTATTCCCATGAAATGTTGCAGTAACTCTCCACTCTACAGTGGTTATTAGACTATCGACATAAAACAGCACGTTTTTATTACTGGCACAACCATCTTGAAGTAACGCAGTAATACGTCTCATTTTATTATAGTTATCTGATATCTGCATGAAACCTGACATTTTGACATGCTATTGTAATATAGCTCATTTTCAACAGCTATCCCAATATTTTTCTACTCTAGTATATTCATCAAACAGTGGTAATAAGGTTATCTAATCAACATTATTCGATGGTATGCATTATGAAACCGTGCTTTGAATTACTGCAATGAAAATAAATATCCTATTCACACTCACTTTTCATGATCCAAAGTTATTGTTTTCAAAAAAACAAAAAAATACGTTTATATAGTCTCTGAATTGAAATATTTGGGTATCTGTGGAAGTTTTTTGACATTACTCATTGATTTTTTCGGAGAAATATCATCTATATGCATACTGACGAATTTATCAAGAAATGAGAAGTTGAATACTTATATTTACCCTTCCTTCGGAGTTATGATGAGAATTGTCAATAAAACTTTCCTCACAGAAACCCAGATATTTTGATTCAGAATCTCATCGACCATTTTGTTTATGAAGTAAACCAATTTTAGGCCGTGAAAAGTGGGTATAGAGAATACTTTTTTCATTGCAATAATGCAATGCACGGTGAATTCCACAGATCGGTTCACAGCCAGCACTGAAACGAAACTTTACTACATCAAAGACATTCACCTACAAGACACGGCTCTATCGATTCGGACGATCGAAACCTTTGAACAATAATTGAACACGGGCACCCATGACCGAGGACAGCAGTGAAATGAACGCGAAATGAGCCGAATTACGATTGTCGAATGATTGCCTAATAACCGTCATACATGTGAATTGTTAGAGTTATTCGTCAACGTACAATGCTAGAAACCCAAACAGCTATGATTATTGGGACAAACATTATCTGAATTCACCAATGAGCATAATTCACAAAACGAGCTATGTCAATAAAAAATCTAAATAGACTGGAATTTATAAAATTCTCATAATGTCATAACACACCTGCGTTATGATGGTAGCAAATGTCCATTCAAGGGTATTACAAATGATTCAAGAAATCGATTTTTATAATTACAGAATGGAGAGAATACTGTTGTTATAATAAAATGATCAGGAATAGGAGATTTCCTTATAATGGTTATTACAATCAGAGCTGGTAGATATTTTTAATATCCAGTTTCTCTCAGTGTATATGTCTTCTATATACATATGTATATATTCTCAAGACTTTCTTCTTGTTACACTTGTAAATGTACTTATACCTTCAGTCCTATCATATTATTTTTGTGTCAACTAAAAATATTATCCTTATATGTATATAGGAGGACGAATCTGCATAGAATGTGAATTCTATTGATTCAATAAAAAGTACTATCATCTCTTGATGTAATCTTTTTAATAGCACATAATCTTGGCCGATAGACATTGGCTCCATATATTTTGGCCCAATATTGGCTTCTTAATGAGCTAAATGATAGCACCTACCAACATTTGTCTACATTGAAGTAGCAACATTATCATTATAATGGATCTCATTCCCTATTGAATAAATCATCAGAAAAATATATCAATGATCAGTTCTTCTATACCTATAATACTAAACGTAATACCTAATCCGGTGAACAACATATCACAAAAGCATTCCTTTCGAGCTATTCGACAACAAAACATCGAAACATCCCAACTCGAGATTTTTTCTCCTCTATTCGTTTCAATAACGTTTCCAGGTAGGTTTCGAATTTCTACGGTCGATACGTTATTAGCAGACCTTCTCCTCTCTTCATGGGTGCCCGAATCTTGTCTTAATGGTATATTAAATTACACATAGACATCCGAACACACAGACCATGATTTAATGGCTCTAATTATAAACGATCTTTAGTCGTACGATAACTTAGGCCCGAGAAATCTGTTATGAAAAGGTTTTGGGACTTTTCGATGGAGGCTCTTGTAATTAACCGACTATATGTTTTTAATTAGTAGTCGGTGATTTGTGACAGCGGTATGAGGTTAGAAGATGTTTTCATCGTTTCGTCAAGTATCAAGAACGGTTTACTGGTTGAAGATACTGTTTGGCGAGTGCGAGGTCAGGTCAAGTCATCCCGAACTCACCTCACGAAGCCTTCTTCAAGTTTTCTGCACTCTCCGAAACACGATGTTATCATCGAGTAGCTGGTTTCTTTTTAATAAATAATAATAAATTTACTTTTATTATAAATTCTACATCTCAACAAGGGTCATATTCGATTACAAGAATAATGATAGCAGTTATTATCGCACAAATGTACGTGAAGTAAAGTTCATCCGGAAGGATAATTCTCAAATCTCAACTTCACCTCATCAACTATAACAGAGGAAAATAACTGTAAAAAAAAGATAAACAAGAAGTGGTAAAAAAAGTGGGAAAAGAACAGGAATATAGTATTTACACCAATAGGTTCTTCAATAGTGCATATATATATAAACAATCAGTATAATGGCCTTAATTCATATATATCATATATCACAGTTCAGATTTAACATTTCTTTTGAAAGCTTGCAAACTAGTGATTTCACTTCCTGAGCTTTGATTCATTATTTTCGGAGCAATATATGAAAAGCCACATTTGAAGAAGTTTGTGGTATGATGAGGTATATTCAATTGAAGCATTTGATATCTCTATCATGCATTTCGTTTCTGAATGTGAGCTTTTTGTATAGATATCCAGGTGACTTTGTTTTATAAACATTGAATATGAAAAATTAAATATGCAATTGCCTTCTTTCATTCATCCTCATCCACCCAATATTGTTGATAATTCCACTAGTACTTTCTCTACGTCGTATGTACCCTTTGAATGTAGTTTCTGTCAGAAATGGGGGCATAGACACAGTCACAGTGATTGAACAGGGATAACACCAAAGAGTCACTGAATATGATTTTAGCTCTAGTCGATAGCACATTCCTGATTTCATGAAGGTGTTTCAGTTTTATGATAATATAATTTTTCGACCTCGGTGACCTTCCAGATCACCGCCAAATAACGTTAAAACGTCTAAACATTTGCACTTTTTTCAGTTATTGTCATTTTTGACCATAAAGGAGTACTTGTTCTACAAAGACAATTCTATTCATTACTAAAGTACAATCATGCAATATCCTAAATATTGAGCTACATAATATGATTACTGTAGAAATGATAGTTTACGAGATACAGCTTTTCAAAATTGGTCACAAAAGGGTCTCTGTCATTCAATGAGAAACAAAGACACAAACATAATGGTTACAAGAAGAAGTAAAGAAAGGAAGTAGATATAATATTATTTTGTATCATTCCAAATTAAATACATTCTAGTTTTGTTTGAAACTTTCAGAAGGTCCAGGTACAAGATACGTTTGCTGGTCTAGTTCTTGCTCTTGAGGTCTCTGGGGTCACTGGGGTCTCTCTTCATCCAATTCATCGTCTTCTAGTTAGTCGATATCAGAAGTTTCAATGATAATTTTTGTTAGATTCTCACATGACTGTTCTGCATTGACCGCAGACAATAGAGCATTTCAAGCCTTCTTTTCTGCAGCTACATGCATACCCATATTCTTTCTTATACAGTCGCAGGAAATCATATGCATGAGGTGTGAAGGAGCCATATCTCTTGACATCATCACTGGGGAGAGGCCATGTTTTATTAGAGTCCATTCCAAGTGTTAGAGGGAGTCTGGCAAGCTTGAAAATGTTTTTTTTGCAGCCTGAGTAAAGAGGGTTTGTGTGCAGTGTTTGCCACCATATATTGCGATGAAAATTTGTTCTCCTGCTTCAGTTACTTCATATTGCGTTGCATTCTTTTGAATGTTTTGGAGAAACTTGCCTTTTCCTTCACCAAAAAAGGAATACGTGGAATCAGATCTACTAACGGTATGAATGAAAGGGATGAGATGGTGGTCTGAAGATATTGAGGTGTTTGAAAAGAAGATGTTTTTCCTCTTCCACATTTTTTAAGGAATATGTTAATTTGTGTGGGATTCTTGAGGCCATTAAGGATAACCAACAAGTCTACATCCTACGTACTGAGGGTATATATAATGCTAGGCTATACGCTTAGTCAGCGGTCTTGAAACTGCTGGCTGGAGACTGCTATGCATTGTTGAGAAACCGGTCTGTAGGTGTCTAGCGTGGCCTGGCTTAATCGAAATCAATAGGCATTCAGGAAAGAATCACTTGTATGAGTATTCATTAATACGAGTCGATGCATTGATTTCAGAAGAATGTAATTCAATGTTCAGCGTGGCATTAGCCAGGAAAGTATATAGTTGTTTTTCTCTCGAAATCTACAATTTTATTGTCGTTTATTATATGAACATTGTGTGAACATTGAACATTTATTAATTCCTATTAATAGTGAGTCTAGTGAATGCATCCATGTGATTGGTTCTTTTAGAGATAAAATTTGCATTGCGATAGATACATGCGTGTAATTGTACAAAAACCGGAGAAATTATTGCATCCCGGGAGGTCGGGCTGTTTCCCAGTATTACAGGAGTCTCCCCCGGGGAACCCTAGTCACAAGTCAGAAACGACGTGCAAAATCAAGTATAGCTTTCGCTGCTGCAAAAACAAACAAACAAATCGAATCAGCATCAAAATCTTGAAGAAATCAAAGCGAGTAATTATTTTTATTTTGGGACATAAAACGTATGGACAGATAATTTCCCATTGTTCTCAAGCAAGAAACCGGGCCTATTTTCGTCGATTTTTTACGGATTGGGATTCGCCATGGCGGAATACCGGCTTTGATGGAATCCGTATTCGAAATGACGAAAAACGAGTCGAGACGGCCAGCCGATGTTTTTGTTTCCGATTCTCGAATGTTCTTCAAACCTAACAGAATTCGATAATGACGGACCAGAAGTTTTTGTTCGTTTATGCCCGAGTTGTATGTTTCAGTATAAGAAGCCGAAATATCGAGACGATGGAACATAAGTTCGAGCAAATTCAATAATTACATACTTGGTGAAGGAAATATAGTGTGAAATATTGATATGTGTACGAAATTCTATAGTTGAAAGGTCGATTTTTTCAACCATTCACGTGATTTTTTATTGCATGAACGACAATTTACCATAATTTATGATGCTGCGCACACCTTATTCGAGAGAAATTTTGAATTTTGAGGTTAATAGGTTAATATAGGTATATCAGACCGGGGTATATTATACTCCTCCTTTGTAGTTTCATAACAGAGGCGAGGGGTAAATCACGGGCTGAAATTGGGTACACTAGACTTCCTTTATTGAAAGAATTCCCGGAATTCCTGGGACTACCCAAGGAATTCCTAGGAATTCCCAAAGACTACCCGGAATTCCTGGGACTACCTAAAGACTACCCGGAATTCCTGGGACTTCCCAAGGAATTCCTAGGAATTCCCAAAGACTACCCGGAATTCCTGGGACTACCTAAAGACTACCCGGAATTCCTGGGACTTCCCAAGGAATTCCTAGGAATTCCCGAAGACTACCTGGAATTCCTGGGACTACCTGAGGAATTCCCAGAGACTACTCGGACTTCCCAAGGAATTCCGGGATTTCCTAAAGATTTATCATACATCCCAAGGAGTTTTCAAAATTTTGCGTAAAAATAGGTAGATTACGAATGAGTTCCATTCGTGAAATGCAAAAAAAGTCGGTAGGTTGAATTCAAACCCAAGGACGAAACTTGGGCAATGAAAAAACATGTAGGGATTAGTGATAAGTACTCGGATAAGTATCATTAACACTACTGGGTGTTTCTGAATTCAAGTGACAGATGCCTATACAGGTTTCTTCCTATATTTAAATAAAAAATTAGTAGGTATGTATACCATTAACAGATTTTGCAAAAAAGTTCCGGTACACATTGAAAAAAAATCTGGTTCTTCATCTCAATGTTATGAACAAAATTCTTTTGCCGATTTGAATGATAATTATTTTATCAGCTCATTGAAGTCTTCTTGAGATATCGTTCGGAACTCTTAAATTTGCCCAGTTATTCAAGAATTGTGTTTACGACAAGTGTTTCACTTTTGTTCACGAAGAATACCATTAGTCGATTCTCCCAATTCATTTCAGATGAAACAGTTGAAAATATAGTGAAACCAAGATAAGGTAATATAGGGATCTCGGGAACAGGAAAAGAAACGGATTCGGTTAAATGGGAAACAAGTTGCGCATTTTGATGATCATACCAACGGCTTTGGAAAATTTTCACAATTGTTTTTAGTTTTTCAGTTATACAGGATGTTCCTTAAGTACGTGTAGAAAATTCAGGAACATGTTGCTGACGTCAAAATAAGAAGAAAAGTTCGTATAAATATATGTCCGAAAGTTATTCGTTTCTGAGATACAGATTGTCAAAGTTGAATTCTTATTCTTGTTTTTTGTCAATAAATTCCAAAATAATAATTGTGGTAATCGAATGAAGTTTGGTAGTTTGTCTCTTTCGTGGGGGTGGCGCCACCTACATGTCTTTTGAATTTTTGAAAAGTCATAACTTTTCTGTTCGTACCTGTATCACGTTTCATAGTAAGAAAATAGATTTCTAGGACATTTTTATGTAAAAAGTATATTCTTGGTAGAGGTCGATGCGAGCAACTGTTTTCGAGATATTGGGATTTGAAACAATCGATGCATTTGAATTATTTCCATTGGGCTCGTAAGTCGACTCTTAGCAGTTAGAAAAGATACGTCAGTGCATTTTTCTTCTTTCATTCAATATTCTCCTCCATTCAACAATTCAACATTGGAATGTAGCCAAATGATGATTCTTACTTCTTTGTATCTATTTTTTTGGCCATTTTGAACAATTACTTTAATCAATTCCCTCAACTAACTGTTTTAGTATTTATTTGGTCTTAATGACAGTTATTATTATCAGTATTGTATTTTAATTACACCCGATTCCTATTTTAAAATGGAATAAAAAAAATAATTTTCCTTACCTACTTGATAAATCAATTTTGAATTCCTACTTCTTCATCATTCCAAATTACTTGCATTGATTATTGAAAATCCCAATAACTCGAAAACTGTTGCTCGCAGAAGAAAATGTTTTTTACATGAACGTGTTCTAGAAAACTATTTTCCTACTATAGAACGTGATACAGGTACGCACGTAAAAGTTGTGACTTCAAAAGACTCAAAAAACATGTAGGTGCCTCACGAAAGAGATGAACTAACATAAAATTTGATATTGTCATCGAAAAATAAACCCCGAAATACCAAAATTCATTTGAATATCACAATTATTTTGAAATGTATTAACAAAAAACAAAAATAAGAATTCAACTTTGACACTCTGTATCTCAGAAACGAATAATTTTCGGACATATATTTATACGAACTTTTCTTCTTATTTTGACGTCAGCAACATGCTCCTCCTTGTATAAAGAAAGTGAATTTTTGGAATATCTATTTGTTTTTCTACGTTATTATTAGATATATAGAAAACTCTAAAAATACTTTTACATGGCATCTCTTGATGATTTAACGTGGTGATATTGATTTCTCCACGCGACGTTTCGTATTCGTAGAGAAATCAACAACTTTTTTTTCAAATACGAACCTGATTATCTGTTCACAGATTTCGAAAGTTTTTTTTATTCTGAGTTCAACCATGGGGAATTATTAACAATTTTGTAAATTTTCGAAATCCATTGGTATGACCAGGTATGACCCTTGGATTGCGTAATTTTTTTCTCATTTAACCGAATTCGTATCTCTTACCGTTTCCGAGATCCCTCGCGAGACCCTCATGCTGCGCAACCTCGTGCGCAACCTTATCATGGTCACACTGTTCAACTTTTTTGTTAAGTACCAATATCTATCGAGAAAAAATAGTTGAGAGATTGAAAATGGCAAAGATTTGTTATATTTAAAATGAAAGTAAGAGGAAAATTTCGAGAGATCAGACGACTAAGTTTATGTAAAAAAACAATTAGAAGAGTTGAAATAATTTACTAGGTATTTGAAATGAACATTCTCAGATATATTTATGAACACAAAAAAAAGGATATATATATAAAGAAATACATTGAGAATTCGCATTCTCCATGTGATAAAAATATTAATTCAGAATTACTTTCCATGCACGTCCTGTATGATGAATGTCAATTCATCATACATTCATAAAATTACTAGGTATTATTTCTCGTGCACAAAACGTCAACCTTCTGTATCTAGGAATCGGCAATAAGATGTCAATCAATGAAAATGATCGATCTATCATTGTACAAAAATATAAGGAAATGAAGCGAAGGTTGAAATAAAGTAAATGATGATATTTCTCCAATACCTACCTGTATTATTGTATACATCTTTGAATAGAAGAATATTGTATTTTTTTTAGCTTTTGTGCAAAAAAACTTCAAAATGTTTCTCGAGATGTTTCTCTATGCCACATGTCTGTAGCAATAAAAGTTTTGGCCTCTATATCAAGATTGTTTATGAAACTAACTCTACAGTTTATAGATCGGCTCATAGTAAGTCGCTAAATTTCATACTTGTATTTCTGTGAACTCGTTTGTCCGAATTGCAAAGATATACAGGCTGTCCCTAATATGTATTCACAAAAGAATACTTAATATTCCTCATCAGACCAAAACAATACGAAATATACAAGCAAACTTACTTCAGTACAAAGTTGCTTAGTTTGAGCCTCGGTTAGAGCGCTAGACAAGTAGACAACATGTTTTAAATTACTAGAATTACGAATTTTTTCGAGATCATGAGAGTAATAGAATTTTATCAAGAGTACCTTCTAGATGTTTATTTACTGAAAAAATTGAATTCTACGCCTAGCATGGAATGATATTCATCATAATTTCGATCATTATCATGATATGGGTTTTATTTGCTTGATAAAGCTATGTCAACGTAGGTACAAAATTCTCTAGAGCCGTTTAGCGCCCAAACTGAGCAATTTCATACTTAAGTAGGTAGATTTGATATAATTCAATTGTGGTGGTCTGAGGAATATGTGGTATTTTTTGTATAGACCTTTTAGGCACACCCTGTATGGTATTTCAAAGTGTTCAATAAAATTGATTAACATTTACATTTTGTGTCGGCCCCATATTGGATTTCAAGTAGTGTCATATGGTTTTTGTATTCTACTTGTCATTATCTCTTATTTGGTACCCATCTCGAAGGAATTGTAAACGAATTCAGTAGTTATTTACCAAACAAGTGCGAAAAGTAGTACTTTACCGCACGCGACGGCTATTGCACGAACGACGCGGGGTGGAGTTCGGGCAAGCCGTCAATTGTGGAAAAGACATTTGCCGCAAGAAGAGTGAGGTATAAGGTTTTTCCACGAGTGTTTTTGTCCATATTATTATTATTTTAGAAAAAAAAAGGTTTTTAATAAACAAGATTTTATAACAATGCTACAAAATGACAAAATAGTTACATATATCATTTAGTTAGTCATAAATATCCCCATTTTCAACAATACAAAAATCGTGGCGAAAAGTAACTTTTCAGCACTAGTGGGGTAAAGTAACTTTTCCGCACGCTTGTATATAAAAAGGAAATATTTTTGTCGGCGGCCATATTGGATTTCAAGCTTCGTTATAAATTGTATTCTACTTTATAATAACCGTATTGAATCTGATAATACCCATATTGACCAGACCCAAAGATATTTGTAAAATTTCAGCATGATTGGATATCGGGAAGTCGTCGAAAAATCGATCGCCAGACAGAACTCAAAATGTTCAATAAAAAAGAAAATTTTTCGATCTTCTCATCTTTCCGAATAATTAACAGGATTCCAACGGGAAACCATGAAGAGAATGAAAATTCGACTGACTAACATATGATATTCTAAGTGGGACAAGGTACTCTCGGTGCTCGCGGTACCTCTCCGTCAAAAAAAAATCAACAAAGTAGGTCTTGAAGCAAAATACTGTGCAGTCCATATAATATGTTTTCTTTGCGCAAAATTTATTTTCATATCTGAACATCGTTGAGAAATTTGAAATTTTCTAAAAATTGCTGGGACTACCAAGTTATTCACAAAGAATACCCAAAGAATTCCCGAACTTCCCAAAGAATTCCTCGGACTTCCCAAAGAATACCCGGACTTCCTCAGGAATTCCCGGACTTCCCAAGGAATTCCCGGACTTCCCAAGGAATTCCCAAAGAATTCCCGGACTTCCCAAAGAATTCCCAGACTACCCAAGGAATTCCCGTCTAGGGTACACCGGACTTCCCATGTGATTTACCCCTCGTAACAGAGGTCAGGTGATCTTACTTGTACAATACTTGGGTAATACATTAGTTCTCTTTTACCAAGTTATGGAGGACAAATTCGATCCTAAATTAGTTCGTTCCTAAGAAATTTAAAATACGGGAGCTCAATAAAATTATTCTACAAAATACTGGAAAAGGTTGATTACTGATTGAAAATAATCATTATTTATATACCAAGGTAGTATATAATATCATTATTACTCATATATTATAAGGTCTCGTCCAGAGGTTCTATTTTCTGTGACGGGAAAAAAGTTCAACATTTCATCTCTGTTAACAGGTTATGAAATGTCACTTTTCAGAAATTCCTTTTCGCCCACGGTAAAAAAGTGAGTACTTTTTTCCGGGATATATACAGCGTGTTACAATTTGCTCCACCCCACCTCGGTAATTTTTTTCCTCTCATAATATACTACTCAAAATTACCTACTTTGTCGAGCAAAAAATAATTACCAAACACAATTGCATGGCCTTCTTCGATCACAAAAACTCCCCCAAAATTAAAGTTAATAAAACGGATTAGGCATGAACAATTCTGTTGGTGGCAATAGATTTGGACTATAGGAGAAACTCTGTACCTATACAGGGTGTCCCGAAATTAGCCTGCCAAACTTCACCAGCGGCTTTTACTACCAAAAATAAAAAGAAAACTTCCAATGAACATGAGTCGAGAAACGTCTCCTAAGGGAGCTACGGCCCCCTGGAAGGGGGCTCCTGAAGATGATATTCCTTGAATATTTTTGAAACTCCATGTAATAAAAAGATGCAATTTGGTACAAGAACTAAAATTTCCATGCCGAATGCAGTAAAAATGAAATTATTTCAGAATTTCAATCAGGAGTGTATAATACAGGGTGGGACTACATTAAATATTGCTCAAAATTCTTTGTATGCATATTTTTCGACAATTCAATCTCTGATTATGAAATTTCACACCTATTTACAGAAAAAAGGTACTCTTGTTCCATGACGATCAGATGTATTATTATCGAGTAAAAGCAATTTGAAAGTATTGTTACATCTCAGATATCATGCCTAACATTGCAATGAGGCGTAGTGAAAATGGAAAAAAATGCACAAAAATTGAAGTAGTAATTTCATCATTATTTTTCTATTTTTTGCGCTTTCATGAGATTGTTTGGTAAAAAGAGAGTACTTGATTTTTTCAAAGCCACTATGATTTGAAAATTGACAACGTTATGCATAAGATGTGAGTGCATAAATATTTTTAAATCGATTTCTCTCGAAGATGATACATCTGATCGATACGGAACAGGAACACCTTTTTTTGTGAAATGGTGTGAATTTTCATAATCCGAGATTGAATTGTCAAAAAATATGCATACAAATAAGTTTGAGCAATATTTAATGTAGTCCCACCCTGTATTATACACTCGCTGGATGGAACTTTGAAATTATTTCATGTTCACCGCATTGGGCATGGTGAAGTTATTTCTTGTACCAAATTGCATCATTTTATCACGTGACGTTTCAGAAATATTCAAGAAATATCATCTTCAGGAGCCCCCTTTCAGGAAGCCGTAGCTCCCGTAGGAGACATTTCTCGACTCATGTTCATTTGAACTTTTCTTCCTATTTTTGGTCGATGAAGCCGCTGGTGAAGTTTGGCAGGCTAATTACGGGACACCCTGTATAACTCATGCGGAAAATGTATTTTCCGCCCTTGAGTAAAGGATAGCTGGTATAGATGATTTTTCCGAAAAAAGAACATATATTTAGATACTGTTCACTTACGTGTAACTCAATAATGCACAATTTGAAAAATTATTTGACGTTACAAAAACAATTTTTGTTAAATTAATGCATAACATAATGCAGTACATACAATGAATAATCATTATATACATGTATGTAGTGAATTTTCAACTTGCCGCAGACCTATTTATACAAATAATCTTTTTCAAATACTAATTTGTCGTTGCTAAGTATAGACATGAAGAAAGGATGATTGTATCAGGAACTTCGAAATTTTAGTTGATGAGGTTCGTGAGAAAACTTTGACCGCTTAATGCTATTGTTTTCAAGCGCTCCCACAGGAAGTTCATTGAGTCCATAATATGAAAAAGTGCATGAAATTATAATAAGGTGATCATTAAAATATTAATAAATATCATCCTCGATGGGATTGTTCGTTTTTTGTTCGTCAGAAAGAGTGGAATATTCAATTTTGAGATGTTGGATCAAGTTAAACAAAACAAGATATACTTTCTTCAGGTTTTATAGATATCATTAGATATTTTCGTTTCTCTTCCCTAGAGGTTTTTCAGGGTGATGAGTGATTCATTAAGAATGGGCAGTCTCAAAAAAATGGAAGAAGTTCTCATAAACATTGTTCGTATATAAAAGGTTTCGTTTGCTTGATATAGGGTATTTGTTTCTATGAGTACCTATGTGAACATAATTATTTTCCTCCAAATGCTGATGATGATGAAGCTCTGAAGCTTCGAAACATGCCCCTCCCCCTGTGAATTGCTTATATTAAAGTATAGTTTTGGTTGAGTAGACTGTATGACTTTCGCCCTTACCTCGACTCTACTGCAAGTTGTTTCGCCTCAGATGGTTACAGGGTGTAAAAAATAACTTTCTTTGAATTGCTAGATGACCGCTCATCAATAATAATGCTTGATATTCTGGCGAATCACTGGGTACCTGATGAGAGTAACTAAATCGGTAGTATTATTTAGTCGATCTGACTCCCAGTGACACCTTTAAGGGGTTCTGATATGTGATGTTTCAGAAAAAACATGGGTGGCGATGAAACTTTTCGAAAACTCATTCGAATATGAGAATGGTACACTGTTTTCGAGAAAAACAAAATAACCAAATTCAACTCCAGAATTTTATGTAGCTGTCGGATAGTCCATTCAAGACATCTATTAAAATTACTCCATAACCATGATAGATATTATTTTGAAAGGCGCCACTGTGCCAGTGACATAACAGACTATTGACAGGAGATCCACTTGCCTACGTCACCCATATATGGCAAGCTTCATTAGAAAAACATGGGGAATCTCTAGCTGTGGTGTTAGACATATCAAAAGCATTCGACCGTGTTGGACACCAAGGACTCCTTCACAAACTACCATCATATGATCATACATACGGCTTACCACCTCAGCTATGAAATTTCTTTCAGGAAGATCAAGTGGTGGTGGACGGTGTATCATCTGATACCATTGCCATCAATTCTGGCGTTCCACAAGGATCAGTTTTGGCACCAACATTGTTCCTACTTCATATTAATGATCTGTTGGGAGTAACCACTTGCCCTATCCACAGTTTTGCAGATGATTGTACCCTCCATACTGCGTTCTCTTTCAGAATCAACATTTCTTCCCAGGAAACTAAGAACTCACGGCGATGGGAGGTCATTGCTGTCAATGAAGATTTTAAATTGTAGAAATCATCCATACTCAAATGGTCCAATGTATTTTCAATCGAGTTAAATACTCGAAGTCAGCCGACCACACTTTATGTAAAAATAAGTCAATTAAAAAGTAACTGGTCTCGGCACAACAGCCATCATCAGACTGCAATACCTAAAATACATGATGAATGTAGAATTGTGAAAAATAATCGTCACAGGAGAAAAAAACCCTATAAAGACACAATGAGTTTGGGTTCACCATCAAGGTAAGTCAGGTGAAAGTAAGTTTGAATCGGCTGAAGTGCTAGAAAAATCTGGCCCTGATGAGGTTGAACCTCGGGTTGAACATTGAGAAACTAAGTTTTTCAAAAAAAGTTCAAATCGTGACATGTTAACTGGAAAAAAATGATTCAGAGAATGGAATAATAAAAATTGACGTGACATGACAAGCTGTCAAGTTGACACACAAAGTAACGAACATCATAATACTTTACTGGTGTATGACAGAAGGACGCCATATCACCAACCTAGATTCATAAGAGAAAGAAAACTTGAGAGAGAAGATTTGTGAATGAAGAAGAAGAAATTGAGTGTGATGGAGAAAATGAAAAAAGAGAAAGAAAAGTTAGAATAGAAGAGAGGAGCAATAGAATGTGAAAAGAAAAGAACGAAGAAGATCAGAAGAAATTGATCTCTACAATACAGGCAGAAAAATTCTATGGGGGTATATATATGGAAAAAAGATATTTGTAAATTTCTAAACTGACTGACTGACTTTGAGTATTTATTTTCATTGGGAATGAAGATCTTGCTGAAATCACAGCCTGAGGAACCAACAACCTAGTTGAATTCAACGCCGCGAAAACTCAAGCCTGTATTTTCTCTAGTATAAGCTGGAACTCAGTATGCCTGATATAACAATGTCTGATACCAACATTCCCACCAAGTCAACTATATCTATCAGCAATATTCTTTCATGATGGGATAATCATGTCAGATCCATCGGATTTTTTTTTAATTTCCTATCATCTCTCGAAGAACGTCCCACATATCATGAAACACCCTGTCTATCTCACTTTCAGCGTGTATAATGATAATATTTATTTCATCTAGTAGCTATAGGTAACGATTTCCAAAATATTGACCATGGAAAGCAATCTACTACGAGATGTTTGACCACATTCTGCTGATCCGGGAGGCAAACATCCTACTGTAGATTCCCTTTTGAAGGTTTTCTTGTCAATAAAGCGTCCTCTCGAGAAACTTTCCGGACATAAAGGTAAACAGTAAACTACCTACAACCCCTATTTTCCGGGGCTTAGATGCTGATGATAATATTCTGTAGGACCTGATGGGAAGTTCCAGATAAGACTTGAAAAGTTCCAATTTAAACATGGACACGTCCATGGACGTACCAAATACATTCGATATTATCATATTCATATCAATTTCGAACTTTTTATTCATCAAATGTACTGCGTTACTCACTTCAAACGCCCTCAACCCCTCTATATCTCAGTTATTAGTCATGGGATTCCAACCACATTTGGTGTGGTATGAATAACCATAAATATGATCAGTTTTACAGAGATGCACTCATTTTGGACAGTGCCGTGCGTTTTTATTGAACTGAAAAGGGGTCGATTTTTCATAAAATCATAATAGGCATTTTTTTACAGGAAATCTAAACTCATATTATTGTTCCCAATGCTTTCGAACCTCCATATTATGCAAAAAATTACCTAATTCCGAATTAACAGGATTGGCTTCATTTTCCACATTTTCAGTCTCGGATGAATAGTGACTTCAAATCAACTACGAATTTTGGAACGTTCAATGGTAGGTGGAAAATCATGATTTGGAAGGAAAAATGAGTTATACTTTTTTATGTTAAACTAACCATTTCCGAGTAAATAATTATTACTTTCGCAAAAATGCTGTTTAGATGTGCTTGTTTTGCTGAAATTCTTCACAGGCATCTTATGAAAATCCACATATGTGGGTTTGAAACCATGAAGAACAATATTATGAGGTCAGTTTTCCTGTGAAAAAATGCCTAATATAATTTAATAAAAAACTGACCCCTATTCATTTCAATAAAAATGCACGGAACTGTCTAAAATGATGTTTGTCTTTCAAGAACTAGTCATATTGATGGTTACTCAGACCGATACAAAGTTGGTAAAGATCGCACGACTGATAGCTGAGATATAGAGGGGGGCCGTTTGAAATGTGAGACACGCTGTATTGAGTATTGTTTGTATATTATGAAAACCATGCATCAATAACATTAAAAATATAGTGTGCGAAAATAGATGGTTTCATTGTATAGACTGTGAGATTATTTGTATACATACAGGGTGTTTCAGAACTGTCGTGACAAAAGCCTGAGGGAGATTCCTCTCAAGAAAATATGAAGGAAAGTTTATATAATTTAAGATGAAGACTTGAGATTTGAAAAGCATGTAGCTCAACTTGTCAATCGTGCATATTACTCACTTAAAGTTATTTATGGCAACAAGTATTTTTTACCACCTAAAGTGAGAACAACATTATGTGAAGCCTTGGTCCTATCTGTTTTCAATTATGCCGATGTATTGTATGGCCCATGTTTAACCGTTCAGTTCAAACAAAAAATCCAAAAGGTTCAGAACTCATGCCTACGATTTATTTTTGGTATCCGAAAGAAAGAGAGAATATCTCACAAATTGAAAACTATCGGATGGTTAGACATGGAAAATAGGAGAAAACTACATGCTGCCACTTTATTCCACAAGATAATCATGGAAAAAAACCCTCCTTACCTACATGAAAAAATTTCGTTTAGAACTGACGTGCATAATCTCAATATAAGGCACAAAGGCCGACTTACCCCTCCAATATTTCGTTTGGAGATTTTTCGAAGATGTTTCACGTACCAGATATATGCAATGTATAACGGCATTCCTGATTCAATCAAACAGAAAAATGTGTATCGGTTCAAAAATGAATTCACTGAATTTCTTTTGCGGTAACTGATTCTAACATTCAAACCACCTATCTCATCCCTATGTTAATATCACCCCTAATAATAACTACCATTTAGCGATTATATTTGATTATTATTTATATTCTTCATAGAAGCATTAAGCGATATGTTCTAGGTTGAGTGGAAGAGCAATCTCAATGGTGATTCGTCACTATTGAAATTGAACTCCGCCTTTAATTTTCTTCCGAAGTTAAATATGTTATATATATATATATTATTTTTATTCTAATGACTGTACCGTTGAAGAGGAAGAAAATAATAAAGACGATATTATTATTATTATTATTATTATTATTATATAAACATGTGTCCGAAAATACTTCGATTCTGATTCCGTTTAAAAAAAATGAGTTTACCAAAATTTGAAGGTCGTACCTATACATTTCATGTCTTTTTTGTTTTCATAAATATATATCAATGTGCAATACATTTTTGAATAATAACTAAGCATTTTTATTTTTCCTTATGGAGTGCAGAAACGAAGCAAGATACGAAAAAATAGCAGGAGACAGCAATGTGGTATTTTCAATGGGCTCATTTGAATATTAAAATAGAACCCGAAAGAAAACACAGGAAGACTTGAAAAAAATAGACGACTTGCTAGATGAGTACGTCCCTGGATATTCTGGATCAAATCTAATTGATCCAGTAAATGTCTGATCATTGTGTGAACCATAAAAATTTCATCAAAATCGGCCAGAGCGATTTTGAGATATCAATAAAAACTTTTTTTAACTTGGACACCCTGCATCTCGAAAACGAATGAACCTTTTTCATATTCTATTGAGTGGAATTTCCTCCCCAAAACGTTTGTCACTACAACTCTGAAACACCCTGATGTATACTATAACCTGATACGTCCCAAATTTTGTTATTACTTTTCGAATATGAAGGACCTATATACCAAAATACTTGAGGATATTGGATTTGTCAAAGAATTACATACTAACATACACATAACAAACGAATAATAATAAATAAGATTAATAGAGCGTATACATATAAATACAGAGCTGACGTTGAGGACATAACCTAACTAATTTGTACAAGTCATAAAAACATCATAAATATCATGAATATCAAATCATATCAATATTTGTCAAATAATCCACAAATTCATATTTCTCACGATGTTCTCTGAAAAAAAATCTGCGATTATCCAAATCGAAAGTATATAAAAATTCCACATGTCCACACACTCTATACATCTATAGATGATCATGATGTCAGAATGAAATCAATTCTTCATTTATGAATTTTCGTGACTATTCTACGTTCTCAGGAATATTGGAAAACGATAGATTGAAAACTCAATGAATACTAAATGAAACAAACAATCTTCACATGAAAACCCCAGTTTTTTTATATTTTTTCAGTTATAGAACTTTCAAAAATACTGATAGTGTGTGAGGTAACTTACGAACATTTGAAAACCAAACTCTGTATATTATGTCCTTGAAATCACCTTAACACGCCACAGGAGTATAATAGGAAAACTTCTGTATTTTTCCCAGCTAGGTATTTCCTGATAATTGAGTTTTTGCCCAGGAGTGTTTTATCCAACAAAAAGCCGACAAACTTGTGACGCCTATTTTATTTATGATTATAAAATGATAATGTTATCGTGATTAGTCTACATTACTATGTTAGGACGGTTTGCCCTCTTAATCCTTGGAAAAGTGGAAGTGAGAGTTTATGGTGGACATTAGATTGCTGGGGCTGCCATAATATAACGAATACGCTATCAAAAGGTCGTATTCGCGTATTCGCTCGTTACTTGGCTCTATTAGGTTTTGGAGTGTGTGAAACGAAGATATCAAGAGGTTCTTCACTTCTCCAACTTTTTTCTTCTAGACAGAATTCAACAAATATAACTTGAAAAAAACATGTATTGTCAACAAATACTCAATTTTTCCAATCGATAATAACTGGATGTTAAAATAGAGGTTCTGAAAAATCGTTCGTTGATGGTGGGTGGACGATGAGCCTTGGCCTCAAGCTTGCGAAAATACGTTAATTGCAAAATGGATGATTTGTAACGTAATCCCTTTTAATAAAGACCGATTTACTTGTACTTCCTAATTTCCTGTTTCAAAGATGTGTTAGAATCATTCTCAATGAAGGAAGTATGTAATTCAAGAGGCATCAAGTCATCTATTTCCAAAGTTATGAAGAAAGCCATCAATATTGAGCATATCAAACAACTGGGATCAACATCATGCGACTTAACACCTCGCTTTATGTGGTGGTGGACAGAGTATCGTCTGATGATACCATTCCAGCGTCCCAGAAACATAAATTCTTGGCACCAACATTGTTCCTACTCCGAGGAAACTAAAAACTCACGACGAAGTTAGGTTAACGCTGATGTCACTGAAGATTTCACTAAAATTTCATCCTGGGGAAATAACAATCTAGTTCAATTCGACGCCACCACATCCCGAGCCTGTATTTAATTTTTCAGAAAGGCCGATATTATAGTATACCTGATATAACGATATCTGGTGCCATCATTCTCACAAAGTCTACCATATCTATACTCGGTATTTCCATCAGTGAAACCTACTCTTCAATGAAGGAATCATGTCAGATCCATGTCGAACGCTGCTTCACCAAAACTGCTTTACTCAGCGACAACATTTTATCATCTACAATGCACAGATACGGCCCGTTTAAAAAAAACTTCGAAATCAAAAAAAGAATCCAATTCCTACCTTCCTCTCCCTATCATCCCTATAGGTTCGCAAGATGTTTCTCGAACATGGAAGGGGCTACCTCTCGTACCAAAAGATAAAAAAATTTCTGATTAGATTGTAATTTTCAGACCTCTGGATGTAAAACTTTCAAAACTCTCCGCTACTTCTTGATATCATCAAGCTGCCAGGCTGCTTCGATTAGGTTGGCAGCCGTGCGAGTTCGAAACAAAAGCTACTCTCTAGATTGTCAATGTCGGCTCTGACTTCCGTTTGGTGTGCAGTGAGAGAAATATTGTTTCCGGTTCGATGTGGCGAAGAGACGTGCCACGTCTGGCACTTTCCATTCCGTTGGGAAACTCTGGAAAATTAGGAAAGGCGCGGGAACGCGTAAAAGGTTTATCGCTAGAAAGGAAACAGACTGACTGGAGTTAAGCGAATGTTTGATCGGTTTTCCTCCGTGCTTTCTTGATGACATGCCGAGAAATAGTGGCTGCGATGGTTTTCAATCTCAGCCAACTATTGTTATTTCTCTTTTCTTTTTTTGTATAGCAATAGTTTGAATACCAAGTGACCCAATAAGTGAATTCATCTTCAGTATCGGTATATTATTGTGAGGCAATTGGTTAATTTCTTATCATCCTCATTTATTATTTTTTTTATGTTCTGGTTCTCACGAAAAGAGATATCCTGTAATGTTCAGAGAACATCGTGAGAACCAAGGGAAATAAGATAGGAATTGGTGTTCTTCTTGAATTTCTGGAGGTTATATGCCTCAGGGAACACCTCTCAGCCTCACTGTTCGTTGGATGAACGAGTCTTTGGGAAGAGATGTTCTGCAGGTCTCCAAAGTGACCACGAAGGGGTGCGAAGCCTCAACTCCACGGGTGAATCTCGTGGGGACTGCCAAGGAAGGAACAATTGTTGATATTTCAGAAAAGCATCGTCCATGAAAATATCTATAGAATAGAGCCAGATCGCCAACTTTTCTACGGTGTTCCAGAGAAGTGAGTGAGTTTGCGAGCGAGGCATCACTCACGAGACGAATTGCCCTTTTTTAGACAGAATCCAACAGTTTCAGGGTATGTTTGTGTGCTGACTCCAAATATGGAAACAGTATTCCAGGACAGGTCGGATCTGTGCCTTATAGATCATAAGCAGCTGACTGGAAGTGAAATAGCTCCTGACCCGAAACAGAAAACCAAGTTTTTGGGATGCACCTTTAGCAATTGATCTCACGTGATTTTCCCAAGAAAGGTTATTACTAATACCAATACCAAGCATCGAAATGGATGTCTTCGAAGGTATGGTTACTCCTGACAAGCTTATGTTGGGCACAGTGAGATCGGCTTTCCTTTAGAGAAAAGGCATGCTTGTGTTTTGTTTGCATTGAAATCTACCAAGTTATTGGATCCCCATTCGAGAATTGTTGCCAAGTCCATATTTATGTTGTCAACATTTCTCCCTCGTTCGTTCCTGATATCCCTGGCTGGTATTGGAGCCCTGGAAGAGAAGGCGACATGGAGGGTACTATCATCCGCGAAGCTGTGTACTGGACATGAAGTTGCTTCCAACAAATCGTTGATATGGAGTAGAAATAGTGTTGGTGCTAGAATTGATCCTTGCGGTACACCAGCATTTATGATAAGAGAGTCAGATGAAACTCCGTTGACCACTACATGGAGAGACCTGTTTGAGTGGGCTTCGTAGTGAGCATATACAGGGAGGAAATAAGTGTCATTGGGTATAATCAGATATATCATGATTCAATCATTCTCGCGATATCTTGATATCTCGTTCTATTGCTCATCCAGTGCAGATACAGTGAGAAAGAAGTGATGTGACCTGTTTACTAAAATGTTATTCGACATGTTTTTCTACTTCACCAGTCACTTAACCGTTGGGAGAAATAAACATCCCTCTAACACCCCGAGTAAACACTCTATACACCCTTACGTTTATCCTCTTGGGATACACTTTCCTCTATCTACAAGCATCCACTAGCTGCCAGCGGCAACTATGTTACAACCTACAAATTATCAGCGGATGTTCACTTGAAATGGACTGGGAGTGCTGAAAAACTATGGGACATGGAATGTACGTGGTATTCTTTCGAATCATTACAGGAATTCAAAGAACTAGACGGACTGATTCAGCAACTATCACAAAAAAGAAATTGAAAAAGAAAATTCTCAGATATAATTATGAACATTAAAAATGGATATATATATATATGAAGAAATACATTGAGAATTCGCATTCTGCATGTGATAAAAGTATCAATTTTTTCTCGGTTTATTCAACAGAAAACAACTACTTTCCTGGCTATATGCCACGCGAACATATAATTATATCTATTGAACACACACGACAAGAATTTGAAAACAAAATCTTCTGAAGTAGAGAATTTGCATTTTCCTTCATATAAATATATGCACATAATATTATCATTCTGAATATTCAACAGAATACAACTACTTTCCTGGCTATTTGCCACGTCGAACATTGATTTATATCAGTTGAACATCCAAAAAGAGAGCATGAAAAATCCTCTGAAATTGAGATTTGACATTATCTCTCAAATTGGATAAAATAATATGATGTATCGTGATATAAAAATGATTTACCAATATGTTCAGTATTGAAATGAAAATTGAAATGTATAGGAGGAGTATACTTGTATAAACTCTGATCTTGATCAACTTGGAACTTCCAAAAAAAAATCATTCGTATCAGTGATATGGGAATTATATCTCTCACAAACAGGTGATATGACTTCACTCGAATAAACTCATTTCGGATATCAAATCCTCATCAGTAACCAGAAGTCAAGTTATTGTTTCAGCCATTCTTCATGATATACACAATTTTCATCTCCCTTCAATATAACTAATGGCGGATTCATGCAACATTTGCATAGTCCTAGTCTCAGTTCTAAGCATAGTCTCAGTATTAATTTTTGTCTCAAAGATTTGAGGTATTTATCCAGAAACATTAAAACTTGATTTGAGCATAAGAGTCATGTGAGAATTTGTGGTTCTTTTTGTATCAGAGATGGGGAAAATTATCTATCAAACTTTCATAATATCATTTTCGGAACATGTAAACAACAAATCATCGACAATTCTATCTAAGGAGCATGCGCAGAATCCACATAACATAAGCATAAGCAAAAAAGTTCAAATTAATCAACTTTCAAGGTCGTTTCATGGCTTGTGCTTATGCTTAAGACTAAAATTGGTGTGTAAACGGCCTCATGCAAGTACCTTGTTTCAACTTCTAGTTATGCTTAAAATTATATCAATGAGACTATGATTAGTACTATGCAAATGTTGAATAAATCCACCATAAAACTACAACGAACTGACATCTGAGAATTATGATTTGTTGACATTCTCCTCTCATATGAAGGAGAATGCAAATTCTCTACTTCAGGAGATTTTGTTTTCAAATTCTTATCGTGTGTGTTCAGTAGATATAATTCAATGTCCATCGTGGCATATAGCCAGAAAAGTATAGTTGTTTTCTGTTGAATAAACCGAGAAAAAATTGATATTTTCATCACGTCATGCGACGAATTCCTAATGTATTTCTTTATATATGTATAATTGCTTTTTGTTCATAATTATATCTGAAAATATTCCTCCTCAATACTTTCACAAAATTAGGGGGTTCAAACTTGAACGACGAAAACTTGATATTTTTATAGACCTTCAATGGCAGATTCGTGATTAGGTTTTCTCAATTCAGAATTTCTTTCCACGTCCTGCATGATAAATATCAATTTATCATAACATCCAAAAACAAAAAAGAAACTTGGTCAAACCGACTGTGTCAAACTCGTTATGATGAATACAGGAAAAAAAAGTTCATCAATAGTAATACTAAACGAATCAATATTTTTTTGAATTCACTTGGCCGTGACTCGTTTGAAATTCAAAAAACTCAATAAAAGTTTTCCACATTTCTTGAAAATACATGTTTTTCTTACCACCATATACCTATTCATAATATAGCTTCTCCAAGTAGAATACTCTTACAATATAAAAGATTTTCAAGCACATGGATACATTTTTGAAAATATTATGATGCAAATTTCATCGTTTTAAAGTTTCAAGCAAGTCTTTCAGTGAAAGATTCTATGGAATTCATTGACCAAAACAATCACATCTAATTTAAGGTAGGTGAAAAATTGGTATCATTGGATTTATTATCACTGTTTCCAAGTGTGCCAATGAAATAATGCTGAAAATGATATCGAAGAGTATAAAATTGATATAGATAAGTTGAATGGAATGATCAAATACGTATTTGGACTTCTCTGAATATTAAATTTTTCTTTGTTTTGATAAATGTTGTATTTGATAAAATACAAAATTAAGTTATCTAGCTCTAAAGCATACGATCATCTAAGTTATCATAACAAACATGTGTTGTATAATTCACTAATTTCGTTGGGGGTAGAAAAAACCTATAACAAAACAAGCTACTTCCACAGCAGTTCGAACACATAAAATGGCAGGGGGTCGATCATGGCCATAAGAACCCTATGAGTCACGCGCTGGTAGGGTAGCAGGGCAGTTATTGTCGGATTAACCCTCCTGGCAATCTTACATGGACGAATAGACTTCCCAAAAGATAATCCCTTATACCGAAGATTCATTGTATCAATCCAGTCCGATTACCAGAAAAAAATGTGTTGCACGTAGAGATAATATATTTTGATTGAAATAGATCAATTTAAATGAGAATGGATCTTCAGATTCTCCAATACTTGATATCCAGCTATAAGTTTGAAGAGTAGCATTTGGATTTATGCCACTGGCACATTACCTAGCAGCGCCACCGTAAAATTTTTTGTAATACGATTATTGACATATATTGTTTATTCGATTACCCATGATGAATAGAAGATCATAACAGAAAAAAGTTATGTAAGATGTATAGTTCGCTATATTTTTTTCCAAAAGGGCCCTAAATTCTTGTGTGTTAAAGGGCCCGAGCATAGATCAAGACGGCCTTGACTAGATCATCTGAAAGGAAATTTGTTTTTTTCTGTGACAGGAAAAAATTTGGCATTTCATCTTTGTTGACAGGTTATAAAATGTCGCTTTTCATGGGTTGCATGCAGAAAATGTCAGATGACCGACCCTGGAGGTGAAACAGTGAAGCACTTCCTCACTCTTCTTATTTGATTAGAAATGATTGAAATAGTTTTTCACAATTATTTTGGCATACGAATCGTGTTTTTCGGCTATCCATTATTTCGCGCATGCCATCACATTGTGCTGTTGTACAATGCACAAAAAATGAGATGGATGAATGAATCCGAAAAAAGGCAGAGACAAATAAGTTTCAGTGAAACGATATCCACGAGATCAAGCTATCAGCGGACTTCAATTAGCCCTTTTCACAACTTTACCACCCATCTACGAGTTCTCTATCTCATGCAGGCGGAGTTAGTATCGCCCCTAATTTCATCTCCGCGCAAACCTAATCAGGGAAATTTCATAATCTTCCATAGCATACCGATATCGAGTTGTCGATGATAATCTCATTGATTACCATTAATCAGGGATTCAGATTGAGATGATCTGTATAATTTTGGTTTGATTTGGGAGGTACTGGAGCTCATACACTATTTTAGCGAATGAGTAAATCAGATTTTGGCCCTGTCAGTCGAATTGGAACTTGAACTTTTGAAATCAAATGAAGACCGATAATCAGTAGTAATACTATAAGTACTTCAAAATATTCGGGTTCGATGCGATTATTTTTTGAATAGTACTGCACGAATATAAACATTTTATGACGAGCTCTGTTTGTATGTAACAATATGAATTGGTTACTATGGAAATAATTCTAAATTTCTGATTGGCGGAGTTACTCTATGTATATCCACGTATATATTCAAAATTATACAAGGTAGCTCATCTCAATTGAACGTTCTGATTGGTTTGAAATGATACGAAGAAAATAATCATTTCTTATAAAATTGCGTAAAATTGTAACAGCGGGTTTCTTTCATCTTGATTTTTCAACGACACATTTGAATATGATTCACTAGATTCAACTGGATTGTTCTATCAGAATCAATCCTGTTTCTCCTCGTCAGGTTTCAAGAAGAAAATGTATTCAACTTACTGTGTTTTTGAGAAACAGGATACAGGGTGTTGAAGTTGGGAGTATCAATTGTTTTTTTATGATTCATCTGTATGACCTTTCATTGTAGCAACATCAGTCATCAGGTTATTAACTGACAATGTCTCAAAATGATACATTGAGATAATTGAGGAATCTTGAGATTTATAGTCGAATCAATTCATCTTATTTCCTCAAAGACTATAAGCTTTATTAAAAAGTAACACAGGAGACAAAAGAGTTGTATTATCAATTATTCAAACTAATAAAAATGTGGCCTACAATTAGGTAACCCACTGCGACGCCACTGGAATTTTTAGTTCGAATCTATATAGTTACAATAGAAATAGCTCCATGTTAAACATTGACTCCCTCTATCTCGATGTGACATAAATCATGATATATTTTGTTCCCAGGCTTAAAGATTGAAACATTTCCGAAATATTATATTATATAAAAACAAAATATATAATCATTGCTGTTCATTATTTACTGTCAATACATAATAAGTAGCTTATTGAAGGAGTCGGTTCACATCAATCTCCGTGTTGAACAATAAAAAATGGAGCAGAGTAAGCACACCCTACACGGTAACCATTATCAACCACCCCCATATCCCTTTTAGGTGCGTATAATTATCTCCCGCCTTCTCCATTTTCGCTGAATTTCGAACTGACAATTACCCCCCCACTAGGCAGACGCTCTGATTAGCGTAAAACGCGTAAAACACGCTTTATAATCCATCGATTATGGCTCTCAATGCATCCTCGCGAGGCCCAATCAATCTAAAAGCCCCGTCACATTCGTCACAAGCTGGCGTAACTCCGATGAATGCGAGAAACAAAACAAGCCACGAGGGAGGCAGAGTGCATTCCTAATGAACAATGGTGCATCCTTTCAGCTGGAGGCCAATATCATTGGAATTACCTACTCGTATGTACAGCTGTGCTCAATGAATTTGGAGCGGGAAGTGGAAATATGTACCTCTCATGACGAAGCCAGGTCAATGCTGTCGATGAAGAGTTTGCTAAAATACAGTCAGGGAACCAACTCTATCAGAATTCAAAACTGTATTTTTTATAAGAAGGCCGCACTAAGTTTGCCAGATACAATAATAATGATGGAGATGGAGATGGAGATGGAAAGCCCTGTTTTCGAGTGACAATTAATCATTCCAGAATTACGTCATTTGACAGGTTGCTGAGGGGCAAACATTGTATTTTGTCAAGATCTGTCAAATAAAACCAGAATTAGTGGGATCGTTTTCCTTGGAATCCGAGTTAGAACCAGAAAGAATTTCATAATTTTGTTTGGTGAAACTGTTTTAATATTGTGAATGTGGCTGGGACGGCCAGGGCAATGATCATCAAAGGTGAATCAAAGGTAACCTAACAGATAGTTTGTGTGCCCCTCAAAAAACCATGTCAAAAGCACGTGTTCTAGAATGATCAATGGGAAATGAAAAAACTCCACCGGCCCGTGTGAGAGTCGAACTCACAACCTCTGGGTTACATGCCCAACGCTCTGCCAATAATGGGCGTGTACACCTTAGTGGAACTTTTAACTCAAACCATGTTTATTATGATCCTTTTATACATAAATAATGATTGGCGACATAATTCGATCGAAAAATTAACTGGAATGTTTAATTTTTGAACATAAATAATAGTACCTTCTGAAAACGGACCCTCTTATGACGTAGAAACCTCATCTCGCCATAGTTAAAAGAAAATACCAAACGCCCGACGGAGACTAAGGCAACTGATATATTAATTCTTTCAACTGATCTCGTGCTAATTCACTCTGTCAGAAATCATGTATCATTCATCTCTGTCTGGAATAGTCTTGTTTCAGTATTAGGGTTTTGACGTCACATCATCGCCTCGTTCTCAGACGTCCGAAAATCGGGGATTTCAATAATTTTTTATAAAACGTAGGGAGCTCACAGCAAGAAACGGTTTGCGGTGGTGAGCTAGTTTGGGTGAGTTCTATCGAATTATGAAATGAAATTTTTCAAAAGAAAAATCGTAGATTTTGGACCTCTTCACAGACAATTTTCGAAGATTTCATGACGCAAGTGAATATTTGGCTAGAGGAATGGAGGAAAACGGCAATGAAAAGTTTTTCAATTAATTTAAAATGTCGCCTGATGTGTTTCATCTATTGCTCGAACTCTTGGGGACTAAACTTGAAAAACAACCAAGAACCAGATTAGAAGTTACGCTTCGTTATTTGGACTCTAGTGACAGTATGCCTTCTATTTCATATCTTTTTCGTGTTGGGATTTCTACAGTTCCAGAAATTATTCCTGAAACATGCATTTTTAGGCATTTAGAACACATCCAAAGAAAAACTACAAACACATCCCACAAAGTTTATGAGTTGTCGACGGTTTAGGAAAAAATCGAAAAAATTAAAATATTTACTTAACCTAGCTTTCTTCTCATCACGGACAAATTAAACGGAGGAAACTCAATGTTGAGCCAACTGGGTACGTTGCGATTGCCGATGCCGACTCATCCGTGTCGATCTCTATTGGTCAATATTCACCACATGATCCAACGGATCCGTGAAAACGGATGCATATGAAAGCAGCCTCAGGAAGACAGCCGTTAGGTTGCAATGGCACATGAGTAAGTATTCGAATTTCCAGTAATGACAGCCGATATTGATGACATTGACATTAATGAAGATGATGAATGATTGTAGCCAACCTGAGAACGCTCAAAAAGATGTGAATGAGAACTATTTAATAGGTCGCGTGCACGATAACCGACCCTGGAAACACAACCTCACTTTTCTGTTTAATTTTGGAACACAAAGGATTGAAATAGTTTTTCACAATATATTGGTATACGAATCGTGTTTTTTACGCTATTCATGAGAATTCAAGCATGCCTTCTCATTGTGCTGTTGTGCAATACACAACAAATTCAGCGAGAGACAAAGGAGTATAATTTTTAAGGTAAATAGTAATCTCACATAGTTTTCATTATGAAATTCTGTAATTTCTTATTATAATTCCTTCTGCCACTTCTGCAATAGAAGCTAATACTGCTAATAATTTGAAAATGTCTACAACACACACGATCATATTTCGTCAGCATGTCAGACCAGTCCTCCCGTTTGATCGCATGAATCCAATCTTCTTCTATTCTTTCAGAAATTTCACGAGTATTTCTATTAGCTCTTATTGCAGAAGGAATTCCGATGAGAAATCAGAGAAATTACCAAATTTCAAAATGAAAAAACGAAAAAATTGTGAAAAACTTTTTCAATCAGAAAAGTGAGGTTGTACTTCAATGTTTCACCTCCAGGGTTGGTCATCTGACAGTTCTTGCACGCAACCCATGTGTTGATGCAATCTAACCTCATTTGAGATTTTTATAACACAGATCTTTGCTACCTGCTGTATGTATCTACAGTGATACCAACATAGTGAATTCAAAATATACCGCAAATCGCATAATGAGAAGAGTTTATCATAGATCCTGTATGATAATATAATATTTTGGAAAGAATCAAAATATGTAATTTTTTGTGGTCTACCTTTTACATTATTGATTTTGGGTTCATGGCTTTCTAACTTTAGGGTGAATCATACCAAAGCTTATACCTCTGCCGTTGACTGCAGCTTGTCAGTAGGATAATGCCGCAATAACTGTCAGAAATTAGAAATATAGATTAGGGTGAAGCAAATAGGGTTTCTGACACGTTTAACTGCGAGTAGTGGAGGGTGGCTTCATATTTATAACCCTATTTACTAACCTATATGAATTGAAATGAATAGAATGGTGTATGCTTCAACAAGCTTTTAGTGGAATTGTTTCACAAAATTCTGTACCTATACAGGGTGTCCGGAAAAATCATGTCGTGTCTGATTGGGGTGATAAAGTGAGCCAAAATAATGAACATGTTTCGGTCATATAAAAGACCATCTTCAGCCTAATTGAAAGTTCTACAATTCGAAAAGATTGATGTGCAAGAATTACATAATTTGCTCTTGACTTATTTGGAGTTAAAAAATTTGGTTGCTACTAGTTGTGAAATTGTTGTCAATGCCCATAGTCGAAAAATCGAGTTTATAAATGAAAAAACCGGTTCTCAATGAATTTGAGTATTCTTTCCTTCCTTTAAAAAAATTCATACCACTTTGAGCAATATGGACTTCTACCATTAAATTTGATAGATATACCTATAATATCATAGTTATTTGTTGCGTTCTGTCTCTAGACACTAGTGTGTCTGACAGTTTGACATTGACGTGTCCCAATAGAAGCTCTTTCGAAACGCATTTGGGTGTCATAATGACTTCATTAAAGACGCAAAATATAAAAAAATATTCAATGACATTCTGAACTTGTAAACAGGGCAATCAGTTAATGGAAAAATTGTATAAAAGAAGCAAAATCGAAAAAACTCCATATTCTTAGTATGTATTTTTTGAAACAATAATATTACGAGAAAATTGAGTGACAGTCCCTATAAGGGTGAAATGAAGCCCTCAGCCTGAATCTCGTCTAATATTTCACACAACATGAAGTGGCTTCATGCATGATATGCGAGTGCATATACAGTGTGTCCCACTTACCATGCTCACTATGGGTATCTTTTTAACGGTGAGAAATACGAGGTCGGTTAAATGACACCAAATGTGGTGTTTGTCAAGGCCAACTATAATGTGAAAAAATATTTTGTTAAAATCTATTCGTTTTTGTTTTACAGGCAAAAAACAGATTTTGATTATTTTCATGTCTCCTCGGTAACTTCTTTATTTATGAAAATATTCAAATAGGAATTTCACATTCTCATGGCAGTTTTTCGAAGTGATTTCGAAAAAAATATGAAATGTATACCAACTCTTCTAGAATTTGAGATATCAGCACCAACCTTAGTTTTCCAAATGTAGGTAGCTCACTATGACTTGGTTTCAAACGAGGGGTGGCTCACTATGGTAATATGGTGTACATCGTGTCAGTAATATATTACCAGTACAGTATTATACTCCTAGTATTACCGGTATTACTTGTATTATCAAGTAATATTTGGTAATATTTCATATGACAGGTATTATTGGTAATATCAGCTAGTAATATTGGAATATTGGTAATATCTGCTTGTAATATACTAATATAAGTAATATCTTTCAATAATATGGTAATATCAGTAATATCTGTCAATAATATGGTAATATTGGTATTATTTTATAGTAATATAGTATTATTGGTGATATTCCAAGTAATATTAGTAATACTTCATCAAGTAATTCTTTGGTAGTATTTCTAGTAATATTATGAAAATGAGTATTATACGTTCTAATGTTCTATAAGCGTTCGCCACCTAGCGAGATTTTTGAAAGCTGTCTGTCAGGTGCAGCAACATGTTATTTTCCATCGTGAGTATCTATACCTCGATCTATGCCTACCTGATCTCTATGAATAGAATGAGTATCAAAATACCATTTCTTAACTCTAATTTATTGATGGTTCAGTATGTATTTGCATGAACTCAGTGTTTGAATACTAATGGTTGAGTAATCGGCGACTAGGAACACCCAAACAACCACAAAGATATTGAGAAATGTCTAACTATATTTCAGCAACTAATTTGTCAAATTGAGTAGACCTAAATAGTTATTTGCTTTACATGGGAGAAAATCACAAGATTCAAAGCTACCCAGGCAGTTAAAGTGCACCTTCTATACCTGTTAAGTGACATTAAAAAGCCATGTTTAATGTCATGTGGAGATAATAACTATTTATTTTTATGTTGGCAATACCATGCAATACTGAGTATTATTCGAAATATGTCTCTGTCAGCTAAAATGGAATACTTTCTAGATCTATACTAAATAATAGCAACTCATCTGAACTCATGGGATATTACTATAAACTAGGTAATATCTAATAATACCAATAATACTCAAGATATTACTAAATATTACTGATTTTTCAAAATATTACCAAATACTACCGAATATTCCTGAATATTCCCGAATATTCCCAAATATTACCAAATATTACCAATTATTACCGAATATTATCAAATATTACCAAATATTACCGAATATTACTGAATACTACCAAATATTACTAGATATTACCAAATATTACCAAATATTACCAAATATTACCAAATATTACCAAATATTCCCGAATATTACAAAATATTACCAATATCATCTTCCAATTGATGTTTAGGAACCTGATAAACCACATTAATTATTACTAGTTCATACAGGTAACCACCCTTATCACTATCATTAATTCACTGAGGTCGAATTTTAAATCGATTTACTCATAGATCCAATTATAAATTTCTATTCGGTTCTCACACTTGGTTAGCCCCATCTTTCAGTTACTCTCCAGAGCAAAATGACACTATGCACACAAATTTCTGGACAGAATGATAATTGAAGTAGTGTAAAATTGCAGCGGTGTCGTTATGATTCCGTTTGAGTAATTTTGTTTTTTTCGACCTTGTTCTATACGGTTCTATATCGTGATCATTTTTCGAAATTCTTTCTTGGACCATGAACCATCATGCTCGAAAAAAAAATTATGAAAGTATTCGAAGTTATTTCGTTTATCAGTTTAGTTGTCGAAATATATAGACATTTCTGCTGATAATAGTTGAATTGATGATAGTGGTGAGTGAGGTTACCTGTATACATTAGTAATTAACGAGGTAATTAATGTCATTCATCAAGTACCCATCATTATTTGGAATGTAATATTGGTGGTATTTCGTGATATCTGGTAATATCTGGTAATATTTGGTAATATAAGGTAATATTTGGTAATATTAGGTAATATTTGGTAATATTAGGTAATATTTGGTAATATTTGGTGATATTTGGTAATATTTAGTAATATTTGATAATATTTGATAATATTTTGTGGAATTTGGTCTTATTTGGAAAAATTTGGTAATATATGGTAATATTTCACATAATCAGTAATATTTAGTAATATCTTGAGTATTATTGGTATTATGGTAATATCCCCTAAATATTACTGATATTACCTGATTTGGTAATATGGTGTACAAAATTTAGGCAAGTGAGCCACCCCTCGGTTTCAAATAACTTTTCGAGAATTCCATAACTCCGATTAACTTGAAATTTGACAGGTGTTCATGATTTCGGTGACAATTCATTATGGAATATCTGTTGAAATTAAAAAAAAAATGGCTGCTCCAAGATGGCGGACAAGATTTGGTCCGATTCCATTCAAAATTGGTAAGTGGGGGTTTTTGAGGTCGGATATCATGATTTTCTTGTTAAAATTCATAAATTCAAGATGGCGGCTTCCAAATAATTTCTTGTTTTTGTATAAATGACGATAACTCCGTTGTTATCAACACAAAACTATTACTGCGACACATCATCTGTAAGAGAAAAAAAAGTTATTTGTAACTAAGTCATAGTGAGCTATAACCTACATTTGAAAAACTAAAGTTGGTGCTGATATCTCAAATTCTAGAAGAGTTGGTATAAAATTCATATTTTTTTTCGAAATCACTTCGAAAAACTGCCATGAGAATGTGAAATTCCTATTTGAATATTTTGATTAATAAAGAAGTTACCGAGGAGACATGAAAATAATCAAAATCTGTTTTTTGCCTATAAAACAAAAACGAATAGATTGTATCAAAATATTTTTTCACATTATAGTTGGTCTTGACGAACTCCACATTTGGTGTCATTCAACCGACCTCGTATCTCTCACCGTTAAAATGATAGCCATGGTGAGCATGGTAAGTGGGACACACTGTATATATCTGCATATTATACCTTACGGTTTTGCAATTGCTGAAAAGAAGCTTTTCCTTCAATGCCTACAATTATAATATCATGAAATTGATAGAATTCAACTGTCTTCTCACGATATTACTATATAAATTGAATATGGTCAGGCGCCCACATTTTTACCTGAACCAGTTTATTTATTTATTTTCTGTTTAATATTCATCCGCTGTTCTCGTTGTATTTGACATTTGTAATTAATTCTTTCATTGTGATTATTATCATAGTTAATAGAAATCATTTGGCTTTTCATGATTCTCACCCCGAGGGTTATATGTATTATTTTTCTGATTTTTCTTTTTCGGATGTATAATTAATATGAACCAGTAAAACATGGTGAAACTAATCATACCCATATATTCCCAGATCACGTCATCGTTCATTATTGCTAGCTGAAAATTGCCTATAGTTGCTCTACTTTGAAAATATAAATCATTGCAGAAACATATACTAATTAGTACTAGGACATGAAACTGATTTGATAAAAACTCTTTTGAAGGAAACATTCCCATTCACTCTTGTTCAATTCACGAGATGTTAAGTCACTATCATCTATTTTCCTCTATTAACGTGAGAGTGGTGCTTTATAGCAGAAAACGTGTAGCCATACAAATGTGACTTTCTGATGTAAACAAGCAAATTAGGGAAAATTGAAATTTAGTGCAGTGTTCAGCTGACTTCAACTCACTAACGTATTGTTCACCGTTAACTTCGAACTAGAGTGCTTGAAAGAAATCAAATAACGATCTCGCATTGTCAAATAAATGATTCTTGTTATGATGTATTATGTCATGTCTCATTTCCTCTGAATTTTCCTAAATTATGTACTTTCAAATAGTATTTTGAATACAATGAATTTCAATAAAGCTCTTCGGTAATTAATGGTATTGTTGTATACGATGGTATACAGCGAACAATGCAATTTTTAGATACAAATGGAAAAAAAGGTTGATTTGGAATACCTCAGAAAATTGTTTTCTCTACTTAAGTATTGCTAAATGTCAAGTACATATTGAAGGAATCAGTTTCTTAGCTCATTTCACTTGTTATTTAATGACTAAAAGTTCCAATAGACAATCTTATTGAAAATGGAAACTATCTCAACAAATTGGTGTTAATGAGCAACGAAGGGAAATTTCCAAAATCTACGCGAAACTAAGAAAGGCTATTCAATTTTGTGCAAAAAATGACTTCCTGTTGATACTTATAACGCACCGTTTTCGAAAAAACAAAACCAACGGAAAAACGAGACCATCACGGAAAGTTATACAGGGTGCACACATGAGAAGAGTCAATGCATATTTCAAAATGTACTAACCAAATTTTGATTTCTCCTGAAAAATTGAAAATATATCATCATCAGGTACCTCTATTCTTTAGGTTAAACAAGTTTTCACTGATGTTTTCTTTGAATTGGTCCATTATTCCTTTATTATATGTATATCTACAAAGAATTTGGGGTGATGGCAATTGTTTCACCTTATATCCACCATTATTTTATTTGGGCAGTGGAAACTTGGTTTTCCTACGACCACCTATGAAAACAGCAGAAAACACATTGATTTGTTATTGAGAAAGTGACTCGTTTCACTATGACAACATATAACAGTTAGAAAGTTCTAAAGTAAAACTCACATGGTTGGAAATATTCGAAAATCGCACAGTAACAGGGTCTATAGATTATGATGTACCAATGAATGATTATTATGCTGAATTATGGTAAGTAATGTTAAGTTGATGAAAAGTTGAAATCAAGTTAATTTCAATTGAAAGTTGAAATAATGTCAATGTATTGACAATTTAGTGATTAATGTGAAGTTAATGTCAATTTGATATAGAGTTGATGTTAATTTGATTTTAAGGTAATGTCAAGCTAATTTTGATTTAATGTTGATTTAATGTTGATTTAATGTTGATTTAATGTTGAGTTAATGTTGAATAATTATTGAGTTAATGTTAAGTTGATGTTAAGTCAATGTTAGGTTAATCTAAAGTTAATGTTGAGTTGATGTTGAGTTAATGTTAAGTTCATATTGAGTTAATGTTGAGTTAACGTTAAACTAATGATGTCATTTAAATATTGAAGTGAAATTAAATAATAATGATAATATGTCACTTTCCACACTAGTTATGTAATATACTATTTCATTATATCCACACATTCAAGACAAAATTTCTAATTGACAATATCATTGTATGGTTAGCATTTTTATTTAATTATAAATTCGTGTGAAAACAAAATATATTTCCTCACTCGCTTGTTCACAATAAAAGTAGAATGAATGCTATTAAAAGTTTATGGTTTTCCAGATCATCACTTAACTATTCTTTGTACTCAGTATCAACGCATTATTTCTATATACATATAGATAGTTGATAATGTAGAAACGCAAATACTCTACACTCAATATTTTTAACGGTTCAATTGTGCTTTGCAAATCGGAACTGCCACCTTTTCGCATTCTTCCTTGGTCTTGAAATTGTTCTTCGTTTCATGACATCCCCCAAATACAGCTTTCACACAACCTTGGTGCTTGTCATTCCATCTGTATCGCCAAAACAGGGCCATACATACGAATGTGCCTTCGTGGGTATCTTTTTGACAATCTAAAAATAAAAAGGAATACTTAAGTACATGTACAAGAAGAAAAATTATTGATGCAATCGATTAACTGTCAAACGCATAAAACTTTTTGTGTAGGTACACCGCCTACTAAGTGAAATAATTATGAAAAAATAGACTGATAGCCCTGTGGATCATCGTATGAGAGGAACAATTTTAGTTTTATTATTCCAAATGGGAAGACCATGTGATAGGTACATGACGAAAATAAAAGACAGATAGTTTCTGTACGAGTAGCTGAATTCGAAAAAATATGTTCGTATCTTAGATTCCTCAATATCATCAGTTATTTTCGAAGGTTTTCATCTTGACTCAAACAAGCTATTGACAAACTGCAGACATTGATCAGAATATCAAAACATTTTGAATAATATCGGTTTACTAATGATATGTGTCGATATATTATCGAATTCATGTCACAGCCAACTTATTCTTTATGAATAAAAAGCAATTCAACAGCGAATTTAGAATTAAATGCCACTTTGTGATACATGGTTGGATAGAGAATTTCAAGGCGAAAAAGATAGACTGAAGAAATGTACAGGGTGACATTCAAAAAAAAAGTTGGGGTCACTTCCGGTCAAACAGATGGTTGAAAAAAATTGTCGTTCAGTTCGTGAAGTGCGCTACCACTTATTATATACCCCCTGTGAATTTCAAAATTTTATCTCCCCAAATAAAAAAACTACAGGCTGCTACATGTCTCCTGTGTCACCCGGTATATGTAGAGTAGGCGACAAATCAGATGATTTGCCCCAAAATGTCACTGCGTTCAACACATTTTTCTATCAGGGAGCCTAAAAGAACAATCCAATAGCTTGTCAGTGACACTTTGTTTGGAAAAATGTTTGAAGAGAACAAATCTGCTCCCCTTCTCAACATACAAATGCAAAGTATTTTTCTTCGAAAATGTTTTCCTTATAGTTTTACCCCCTCAGTGACATACTGATGTTCGCATATGGATGAGTGATGATGTTAGTATACAAATGAGTTACAGGATGTTTTTGTCAATTGATCTTGAATCTACCATTTTCATGTTCAGTTTTCAGTAGTGAATACCATGTTCTATTTATATCAACTGAACAGGGAGCAATGCTATTGTCTCCATATGCCAACATCAATATGTCACTGAGAAGTGTCAAACTAAGAAGAACATTTTCGAAGAAAAATATTTTGCATTTTAATGTTGAGAACGGGAGCAGATTCGTTCCCAAAGCGTCCAAAGATAAGTAACAATTCTATATTTTATAAATATATCTATACACGCGTTTTTCCCAAAGATTTTAATTCGATAAAAATAATGTATATTAACAGATCAAGTGAAATATTTCATTTATTTATAATATAAAAGAGATATTCCTTCACTTATATTCCAAATCGATGGGTGCATATCTTCTTACTCAATCTTTTATTTATTTATTCATTGAAAATATGACTTCCAGTCAGAAACAAGTTCTGGTATAAGGAAGTATAGATAACAATAATTATACCTTTAACTATACAATTCTAATGAACTCAAAAATAATATAACATTTGTGTAAGTACATTGAATATTACATTCATTCCATACTGGTGAACAAAAACAATTTGAATGGGAATCAAAAGTTGGAAAAAAGAAGAAATAAAACGAAATGAAGGAATACATTTTGCCCAAAAAATAAATGTTTTGGAAGATATTGAGCTTCAAAGTTTGCCTGAAACGTTTGTAAATCATTGTTCAGAGGTTAAAAGCCCAACCCAAGTGTTTGCTTTCGACGAGATCACAAGCACCGGAAGTATCAATGACTTTTGCAATGTTGCTGGACATTGAATAACAGTTCAAAGATGTAGAATGTGGAATTACACATTGTTTGAAGAAAATTTCAAAACAATTATTTCTTGTGATTTATCGTGTCAATATAGAACACTCCATTTTATTCATCGCCCCAATTTCGGAAACACCCTGTATGAACTCCTTTCGTTTTTTATATGAGCATCATGAGCGAAAAATATCTATCTAGATTTTTCATCAAGTTCTTTTTATTATGTAGCTAGGGAGCTTAGGGAGAGGAGGTAGGTGTTGGAATTTGTTTTTGAATTTTTGGAGGTTATAAGTTCTTGGGAATACTTCAATCTGCAGAGAATTGAAAAGCTTCGCCGTTATATACTCGAACTAGTTTTGGTAAAGTGTTGTTTGAAATGTCATGACTACGACTTATTATGATGACAGCTTGACCCCAGCTTATCCAAATATTAATTTCGGGAATCAGCTTTCCACAAAATTCAACGTTCAACCATAAACTAAACAAAAACATGTACTTCGATGCACATTTTTATCACATATCAAGTACATAATTATCAATTATATTTGGTATTATCAATGTAAAACGTTATTTATTACTGCATGATTATATTTTCATCAAAAGACATACCGTCTTCGATTTTAGATAGATCACATTTTCAAATGATTCTAAACTTTCATTTCTTCAATTACAATTGATACGAAGTGTTCGAGTTTTTGAACGTTTGGCAGTTATTTGCCTATGACATCATCAAAACTTGACTCTCAAGCGTAATAAGAAGAAAATCACATCACCATAGCACCATATCACAAATAATATTGCAATCATTACTCAAAAGGAATGAGGGATTTTCTCTTTTCCCGAATAATTTGTTCGATAAAATGAGAATTGAACTTTTACTCATGTGGAGCAGATTATTTTACCTCCTGGTTGAAATGATCTTGCTGCTAGAGATTCTGGACTTTCTGCCTCCGTAAAAAATTGGGCAGCTTGTTCCAAAGCTACCGAATTCGTCACTGCCAATACAACTAAAAACACTCCACAAAAAACCTTCATTCTCACAAATGCAATGTTCTACTCAAGACTAGATATGACAAACTAAGTAATCAATGATGATATATTCGTTATCTCCTATCAATAATATCCCATATTTTGGAATATAGATAGTGTTCGATGAATTGAATCCATTTATATTTCACTTCCCACTTTAGGAAAACTTATAGAAAAATTAGTCAAGATAAGGATAACTGCATTTCTGTCGAAACATAAAATCGTCATAAAAGAACAGTTTGGCTTTCAAAGCGGCAAAGGCACTAATGATGCAATCTTCTCTCTCATGGAAAAAGTTTATACTGGAATCAATGGTGGCGAGGTTGCTGCGGCAGTATTTTGCGATTTTTCGAAGGCATTCGACTGTGTGGATCACGAGATACTGCTGCGGAAGCTTCCTTACTACGGCTTCAGAGGAGTGATACTGAGCTGGTTCAGCTCATATTTATCGGGTCGTAGCCAGATGGTGGAAACGAACCATCGCTCAGGAATTGGGAATCTACGTAAAGGTGTGCCTCAAGGTTCAATACTGGGGCCAATATTGTTCCTCATCTACGTTAACGATTTGACAAGTATAAATATCTCGGGAAAATTCACACTATTTGCGGACGATACTACCATTTTTTGGCAATCGGACAATGCAAATGATTTAACTAAAATCATATCTAACGATATGATGAAAGTAAAGAGTTGGTGTGATTCAAATCATCTTTCTCTAAACATTTCGAAAACTAAGATAGTAGCTTTCAGATGCGAACTTGAGAATATATCCATTGGAAATGACATTATTGAGAACAAAAATAGCTTAAAATTTTTGGGGGTACATATCGATAGAAAACTAAAATTTGAAGACCATATTTATGCCCTGTGTAACAAAGTGTCCTCTGGTTGTTATGCGGTCAGAGTGGTCGCAAATGAACTTGGTTTAACAGCAGCTAGGTCTGTTTATTTTTCTCTGGTGGAATCTCACCTGAGATATGGAATTCCATTTTGGGGCGTATGTAGTGGTTATCTACTACAAAATATTTTAATTTTGCAAAAACGAGCCGTAAGATATATGTGCAAATCAAAACGTACAGATTCCTGCAGACCACTCTTTACCACTCATGGAATTCTAACGGTGATTTCTATCTTTATAATGGAAACAGTATGTTTAATTAAAAAATATTTGAAGAAATTTCAATCATCCTCACCAACCCATTATGTGACAAGGCAATGCAACAACATTAAGTTGCCAATACCAATGACATCAGTCATAAAGGATTCCATTATCTATAATGGCTGTAAAATGTTCAACCATTTGCCAAAGAATATAACAGAAATACAATCTTTACAATGCTTCAGGAAGGCTGTGAAATGTTTTTTAAGTGATAGGCCATACTATAATGTACAAGAATTTTATAATGATAATCCCTGAAATCAATGCTGTATTTTAAATTTGGCTTGTGATACACTCAATGTGATTTTTATATTTTTATTATTAATTTACTTATATGTTAGGACAGGCTGGTTTATTATTTACCAGTATCCTGTACGACCTATGTGTTTTTTTATATATACAAACTGATTATGTATCAAGTGAAAATTAATTAATTTAAAAGCACTTTTACATATATTACATTATAGATTAAGTTAAACTTTGTCCACAAGATTATTCTTATGACAATAAAGTATACTCTCTCTCTCTCTCTCTATAGTTGATATAGTGTAGATCCAGATAGCTTTTGACCTCTTGATGAAGCTTGCGTAAATTTTGTTCGCAATTTGTTTGGAAATAAGGAATTCAATATATATTTTGACAACTTCCCCGTTTCCTGATGTAATGGTCAAGGGATGTGTATTGGCCATATTTTCTTGTTGCAAGAAAACTAATTCAGTTAAAATTCCTCTGACGCACTGATTTGCTGTTCTCTGATAGGGATAGTTACAGTTATTCTGCTGATAGCATATTCATATCAGATGGCCTCATTCCAATTATTAAACTATGGTATCAGCACATCTAATACATTGTTATGTTATTCATCATGGAAATTTGAATGTTATTTTATATTTATTTATGTTTTGTTTCAGGTGAGTACCACACCATAACTGAAATCATCATATCTGGCAAGTATGAAATGATGTTTAGCTGAAATATCTGAGTAGGTATCTCCGTAGATATCTATAGAGTTGAGAGTATGTTACGATATTGTTTTTATTCTTACGTTTTGAGGCCTTGAAATTCTGTCAGTCTTGAGTTTCTCCAAAAATGTTGTTGCATCGATTTCACAAATAGAACAACCAATCATAATTTCCAAGACAGATCTAAAAAAATCTCATTTTTGCTCACTCAATTTTATTCATCCTGAAAAGTTATAGATTTTTACAAACAGGCTCTGCTACTGTCATACATTCTTCGAAAGTCACAAAATTGTTTTTAGTATAATGGCAACCTCCATAGAAGTCTTTTACGCAAGTTTTATCAGAAACGCTCCATCTATATCTGGGAATCCTCGCTCTGCAGTAGTAAACCCATTCTTGGGTGTTCTTACTACAATCTGAAAAAACAAAAAAAAATCATTGTCGACATCAACATTTATAATATTATACTTCTGATCGAATTACCCTCGTATATTTCCGTGATAATAATTATTGACACGAGCGGCATTTCAGTGAATACCAGGGGTGGTCAAGAAAGTCAGACAAACATCTTGAATGTACAGTAAAACTACGCCGCAGGCGAAAATTTTGTGGAGATTCAAGGTCAAATGCCTCGAAATTGAAACTGAAATTTCATTCAGACTGACAAGAACCTCATCATATCATATTATTATGGTTTAATCAGTTATATATTCTCAGTGTGTTGCAATTGATGTAAACAGGTCTGAAAATAGGAACCATTGTCGATCTAAATGAAAACCTAGTACGCGAGGAGGTACAATATTGTCTGTTCTTTGAATCAAAATCTGTCTGCCTGTCAAGTGGCGCTGGCATCCTGAAAATGGAAAAAGCTCATTTGTTCATGTCAAAATAGACCATATTAGGTTGATATTCTCTTCTTCTATTTTTTTCCAATATGTACTCAACCACAGATGTGCATTCCATCATCGACGTGATATTTGATACAAAGGCGATGAAGAAGATTCTTTCATGAGATTGAGATGTCATAATCAAAAAATTATTTTCTGACAGTTGTCATTAACTTCGTCTTTGTGAATATGTTATACTTTGAATCCGTATTCTTGAAAATTACAATTATTCCTAATTATTTCTTCTAGTATTGGTTTTCTATTGCAGTTTGTTGATTGGTTTGTGAGTGCGACTGTGTTATTTTGCAATGTTATCTGAAAACTTCGCACTCCAGGAGGTGGAGGTGTAAAATTATCAAGACCTGGTTTCCCCTATCCTCACTGTTGTGAATTTGAGCCACAAATCCTGAGGCATCAATGAGTTTATGCCATATTCATTGGATTGCAAGGTGAAATTTTTTTCTTGAATCGCATAATATTTGAAACTTGATGCATTGATATTTCAGGAATGAGAGTTTTTGAAGTGAGCGAACATGATACTGTATGTTTCCAATATTCTAAGGAAACTGTTTCTTGCCAATGAAGAATTGGAAACGGTTTTGGAAGGAGGGTTCGGTTCCAAGATTGATAAAGGAACGTATATATAAATAAAATTATATTTAACAAGTTCCTACCTATACAAACTCTTTGTAGCAATCAGCTTATTAGTTTCTAGTTGACTGGAACTATCAGTTTCAGTACAAAAACTACCAAGAACTTGACTTTGGGACCTCTAAAAATTGTTCCATAGTCAATTATTGTCATTAAATTCATTTCAGAATGGTACAGATCATTGAAACTGGGGACAAAATAGATATCAAATATTTTTATAGTTTCAGACTCATCAATGTAGTTTGGAATATGATGCTGAAGAGAAACTCCTTCCTCAAGGAACACGACCTGAAGATTAAGAAGAATCTGAGGAGGAAATGGGCATTTGAACAGATATTATAGAATGATAATAAATAATAATGAAGTTTATTCAAAATGATTACTCAATATAAATTAAGAAGTTATACATATTGGTATTGAATATTCCTATGGTTCAATTTGTGGCAATTATAGACACATCTTCCCATATTTAGTGAAGTTAGTGGATAAGATGATTTTATAAAAAATAATCATTGTTCAGCAAAACATATATTTAACCTATATACCTTTGGTACAATAATATATATAGTGTTTTCAAACTTACCTGCCAATACATCTGTACAACAATAAACAGGGTATCAGAGGAGAACAAATTAGTAGAATAAAAATTGCAATAATTCTTCATAATTATATTCAATTTATTAAAAAATATATTTGTATTGTCATTCGTACATAAGACAAGTTATTTTCCAATAAAAAAAATTCTAAATATCCCAGCATCTTGATATTTTGTGTTTGGAGCAGAATATCCATAAGACATTGATGAAATAAACATATTGAGTCTAACCTTATTGCTTCTATATATTCATTTCAGATGGGAAATTTTCCATTCTGTTCTCAAACATCATCATCCTTCTGGTACATTTCTTCTGAACATTACTCACATAATGATTCCTGATGTGATTCTTCCACATCAATTTGTTTGTATCACTCATAGTTTTTCGTTTTTCAACTGAAAACCTATTCATGTAGATACTCTTCACTGTAGGTAGGTACCTGATATTATCAAGTATAGTGATTCCGATGTGTACATAGTTTACATCACTAAAGACATGTTTTCACTGCAAATAACGGAATTCCATGAATTATATAGTAACTTATCAAAAATATAGAAGGAAATAAGCAGCCCCTACCTTTCTGCTTGGCTTGCATGTCGAAAAAGTGTAAAAGCACTGATGAGTTTTCGAAGTTTCCACAGTTCCAACTTAAATTCAAGTTGCATCATAAGTCAACCTGATACAGCATTGCCTAAACATCTCCCTGCTTCCATTCAATTATAGGTAGATGGTTTTCATACTTGATAATATCTTTCGTGATAATGTTTCATCTTCGGGTTTCAACATGACAGATTTTTATTTACAAACTTGACAGGACCATGAAAAATGTTATGGGTTAGGAATAAAATATGAATAACTTAGTTTACTTGGTTCACATTGATGTCTCTGTACTACTGAACGCCTTCATTTATTTTTTCAAAGAACAGACAATATTATGCTCTCGCCTACTAACTACCTAACTAGGTTTCCATTTAGATCGACAATGATAGGAACAATAAGAGAAGCAAGAAGAAAGTATTTTGGATACTGAGTAAATACAAAAAGCTAAGTCATTTACAAACAATGTTCATAAAATGAACATCATTGGTACAGGAAGAAAAACAACTACTTTCCACTTTCCTGGGTAATGTCACACATTGAATTGAATTATATCCTACCGAAATCTATGCATCGACTCGTATAAACGAATACTGATACAAGTTATTCTTTCCTGAATACCTATTGATTTCGATCTAGCCACGAATATAATGCCGACTTGATTTTTGTTTGGCTAAGCTACGCTCAGTCGGCGGTTTTAAGACTGCTGGCTGGAGACTGACCTGCACTGATGAAAGTCAGAGAGCTCGAAACCGGTCTGTAGGTGTATAGCGTGGCCTGGCTAAATCGAAATTAAAAGGCATTAAGGAAATAATCACTTGTATCAGTATTCGATGCATAGATTTCGGTAGGATCTAATTCAATGTTCAATGATAACGAGGACAAATCTGTTCTGAATAGCAACAGTACCTATATTGTGGCATTGTGCTCCATCTTGATGTCAAATCATGTTTCCAAAAGTGTCTCTATTTCGTTTGATAATTCAATCATATTTTTATGACCTATTATTTACCCTACAATGTATGTCGTGATCATCTTAGAAAACCTAGTGAAAATTTGAAGTTCAACGTTAAATATCTTGAAAAATACAAAAGATAGGGTGTTCCATTTAAAAATTCATATAAGTTGCTCATAATTTTTTTTTTTTGAGACGATCAACTGTTTTTATGATAATCTACTGAAACAATGAAGACGGTTTTTTCAAAATTGAACAATAATTGAAAAAGTTAAAGGGAGGGGAAAGTTCAAAATATATTAGAAGACCCTGTACGTGCGCCAATTCTGAAAATTGTTTAGGTGAAGTTAAGCCTCACTTAATGAGAACGTTATCGGATAATGATATGACATGTCCTCAACACTCACCTTTTTCTTGGTATGGTCTCGCTGCCATAGATTGTGCACTTTCGTATGGATTAAAGACTCCGTAAATTTGAGTTGTATGTGTTGAATTTGTTGGAACAATTTCATCTCCGCTCGAGTAAACAATCTGGATAGTAACAATGAGTGTAATGGCTCCCAAAATCTTCATTTCTACTTCAAATATTTAATATTTTTTTATGAATATCACTATACGGTGAAGTCGCTATTACAATGACCAGATTGCAGTTTAATAATGAATTTTATACCTAGAGATGAACAATGAACTGTATTTTCGGGATTTGAATATTCATGGGAATTACACTATATTATATACCTAATTATATTGGTAATTGATATCTGTAGGCAGCAGGGTCAGGTTAGGTTAGGTGAGGTTAGGTCATGTTAGGTTACTTCAAATAATGATGGTGATATTTTTTTCGACTGAAAATATCAAGAAGCACTAAATGACAAAATATATACAGGAGGTATTATAATTGCATTTGGTGAGTACTGATAAAGTAATATTTTTCTGTATTATCTCAGAATGGGAAGGTATATAGGTATAAACAAAATTTTGAAATCACTATAGGCAATTATTGACTTTCATTCAAAGAAGGCAGAAGGTTCTACCAGTACAGTATATAGTATACTCATTTTTTGGTATTGTATGACATGTTATCAGTACATGTAATGGTTTGGTAATCGATTTTCTAGAAAAAAATCTGTTTTGAATCGATTTTTCAAATTATCGATGTTAGATTTTTCTTTCCTTAATAATTGATGAGTTTAAAATATTTGTTTTCGAATAATATTTTACATTCTCCCAAGCAATCAATCAGTGGGTTTTTGAGAACATATAATTGATAAATGAGCAATAAGAGTCTTAGCAGGAATATCTCAAATGCGAAAAGCATTGGCTTTTTGCTTCGTTTCCGAGATACAGGGTGGTAAAGTTGAAAAATAAAATTTGTTTTTCTCCAAATATATAAACATGATTTAACGAATTACTTGAAAAATTAGTAACCTTTCCACTGTGGCCATTAGGGGGCGCTTAACAAACTTCAAGTTTAGAATAGTGATAATTTTTTTCTCAAGCTCAAAAGGTACTCTCGTGAAAATCCGCTAAAATAAGCGAAACTTTAAATATATCACAGCCGTCTACAGTGGCGCATCAAAAAGAGTATCTTTGTTCCTGTGAAAACAGAATTCGGAGAACATTGATTTATCTAAACACCAGCGACAAAACCATCTAGGATCGCCTTTAGATCAAGAAAAATTTGGGTCACGTCACAACTTATGAACAAGATTACGACGATTTCATTGATGATTTTGCCAATTTCAAATCTCACAGAAAGGTAATGTGAGACTATCATAGGTTGATTTATTTCATTGTCATCATTAACTGGGTTTAATAGGGATATACTGTTCGTATTGTTTTTGAACTGTAAGTGTAATGAGAAACATTTAAGAAAGTTTACTAAATAAATGTACAGTATTCATTGTTAGCTGTGATGGTATACATATTTTTAAGGCATACTCCATCCCGCCTTATAATTAGAACATGATTCATCTTTTTTAAGCTCAGAAATATATCCAAAAATAATGTCTCGTGAAATCTTCACTGAATCGTGGGTTGCAAAAATAATCTAGAAACTGACACAACAAAGCCCTAGTTCAAAATCATGCTAGATAATAACAAAAGAAAACTGATGTGATGAAGACGATAGAGCACAACCCATGAAGTTGCAAAGTTCCACAGAATAAATATAAGTAATCGATATGATTGCGACCTATAGGGTATCGAATTTCAGAGGTCAGTACGGGCGGCCAAAAATTTAACAGCCTACTGGCGGCAAATTTGAAAATCCGCCACTGGCCGTCTAGTGGCAACAGAATAGTATATTATGTAACAAGTGTTATAAACGTCCTTTTAGTAACGAGTAGTTTAACCACGAGCGGAGCAGAGCGGACGAGTGTCTAAAAGAGTTTATGAACGCGTTACATACTATGATTTTTCTACGAACTCCGAAAATTACATTAACATACCTGCAATTCCTGCTAACCTACAAAATAATTCGTAAGGAACGGGAATTGAGAACATAATACATGCAACTGCATGCAACCAGCGACACACGTATATATAAGTGATATTGGTTGTAGATGTGTCCACTCCATTGCTTACTAACCTTTGTTTCACGTTTATTGTCATGCTTAGCGCAGAATGAATAAATTGTTCTCAAAGATGGATGCTTCATTTTTACACTCCTTGGAGATATGCAAGTACCAGAACATTCTCTTCGATTTCACTATCGTCTACTGTTTTCATATATTTTTAATGAAGAATTTTTATACAAACGAATATTGTTTGAATAATTCTGATACAAAATTCGAAAATAACAGTTGACAGTTGATAAGGCCAGACATGTCTCGAATTACTGAAGCTGTGTTTAATGAACTGCGTTGCCATGGTAATGTGTTTAAGAAATTGTGTTGCTATGGTAACGTGTTTAATATTTTGAATAAATCACGGATCGACATTCCGTGATTAATCGATCATTTAGCTTGGTACATATCCGTACGCTAAATGCCATTTTAGTTATGTGAGTGTTGGTTTGTGGCTGTGCTAACCTATACAATCACATCGATTATTCTTTCAAGACTAGTTCAAAAACTACTCTGAGCTAAAAGTAAACCAAAACAAACAGTGTTTAACAAAGCAGATCTTAAGAAAAATGAAAACTCATATTGAAATGCTCACTCAATTTTATTCATCCTGAAAATTCATAGATTTTTACAAACAGGTTCTGCTACTGTCATGCATTCTTCCTGAGTCACAAAATTGTTTTTAGTTTGATGGCAACCTCCATAGTAGTCTTTTACGCAAGTTTTATCAGAAACGCTCCATCTGTATCTGGGAATTTTTGCTCTGCAGAAGTAAACCCATTCTTCAACGTTTTTACTACAATCTGAAAAAAAAAGCAATATCAATGTCAACATCAACATTTCCAATATAACATTACTGCTTGTTATCTTAAATATTAATGTGTGTCTGACTTCTGATCGTAACATCCTTGATAATAATAATTATTGAGTAGTCATTTCAAATTTGCATTTGACATTACATGCTACACAGCAGAGAGAAAAAAATTCGATCAACAAAATATTTTTTCCTATATCTACGGCCAGATACCTTGCAACCGCGACAAAAGTTGTCTTGTGGTGTTCGAAATCGGAATTGAATACTTCAAATTTAGTTTTTTTCCCTACATTTGTTTCGAATATGAAATTCGAATCATGATATATATATTCATATTATGAACACCTTGTATCTGCATGATACATTTGAAGACCTACATTGATTTGAATTTTCACCACAAAATGAGATAGAGAATTCGTCTCATCTTGTAGAAATGAAATATATGAAAATTTATAATGATCTAGTCGTTGAGACATTCAAGGCTATAACCATAATATACAGCTAGGGTGTCCGGAAAGGAAATGTCCTGAATGTGAGTACTGATAGGCTGAGCTAAAATAATATAATATAATAATAATAAAAAATAATATATATATATAATATATATAATAATAATATAATAATAATAAAAAAAATGCTTCTGCAAGGCCATACATACTTATAATTTCTGAACTCATCCATGGTGTAATCAAAGTATTGAATATTGTCAAAATAAATTGATGTCAATTATGATATTAACTGCAACTACCATGATGTTATTAAATAAATAGAGTTTTTAAAACCTTTTGGAACGGTTGGGATACATGTATGTTTTTACAATGCGTTTTTCTCAACAACGGTACAAGATTTACCGATTAAAATAAATCCTACTATTTTTGTATACAAAAGGTAAAGGATTCGAACGGTGGAAGCCTATTTGTCATCTGTGTCAAAATTGTCTCCATTAAACGGAAAATATTCGTCCCATCCTGTATAGAACATAATCACTGAACAGCCGTTTACATATCGAATGGAGTATTAGTATAAGTTGATTTAGTTGCAATATCATTGATTTATCATGTTTCAAAGTTCTATATGAATTATTCTTTCTATTCTAACTTCCAAGGTCAATAACTGCGTAACGAAGTGAAGTACTGAATTGTTTTGGCTCATTCTATCAGCTCGATCATTTACGATATGACCTTTCCGGACTCCCTGTATAGTTTATTGTACAGGGTGTTACATAATTCAATACAAATATTTTAATGACATATTCCTGGGGTCAAAATAAGACTTTTTTTTCCTATAAACATGTGTCCTAAAATCCACCCCCTCCAACCCTCATTCACCTCTTTCGATTCGAGTTACCTTATTTTTGAATCGAGAAATGAATAGATCGTCTGAAAATACAAGTGCCTGTGAATTTTCAAAATATTTGATGCATAATTGTAGCCACAATTCAAAATTTAAGATTTTTTTTGCGCATCTTGCGATGTCTGTAGCTTGGTGGGGGTGGATTTTAGGACACATGTTTATAGAAAAAAAAGTCTTATTTTGACCCCAGGAATATGTCATTAAAATATTTGTATTGAATTATGTAACACCCTGTATATACAATATGAGCTTCCATAATTATAGGATTTATTTTTTTCATTTAAAAAGAATATCCATTTCATCAACGTTGAAACCTTGAATAATATATTTATTTACCAATACCAATGAGATGAAGGAATTATATATAGGGTGATATTAAAGTATTTGGCTGAACTTCAAGAGGCAACTTTTTGAGAGACTGTGAGAGGAGAATTCCATACAAACCTACGTCCGAAATACATATACCTTCCAAGATATAGGGTGTCAGTCTTTGTTAGAAATATTAGTTCTTCGTAATTATCAGAAAAATGCTCTATCCCTCGTTAAAATTTGTCAGTATTTTTTCTGGTAGTAAGAGACTAATTAAGTGATAATTTGATTCACGAGAAACGGATTTTTCAAAATCCTGCATCTTATACCTCTATCTTATATCCTCTCTACAAATCTAAAGCTTAAACTTTGCGAATATTTAATCTTCTCAAAATTATCATATTGTGACAGAATATATTATGGTCCTGCTTTTTTACAAAGTGATTCATTTCGCTTACAACGTATTCAAAATTCTTGCCTAAGGTTTTCATACGTAGTACGAAAATATGATCACATATTTTCACAGAAGACTACAAACTTTCTCAAATATCAACCGAATTTTCAGTCGCAATAAAACCACTCTTGTTGTATAGCAAAACGTAATTCATCTTTCGTCAAACGCAGCTTCTCTTATACAGCTAGCAAATATTATAATTCACTTCCCATGGAATTTAGATCTTCTACTCTCAGTAACTTTGAGAAGGGATTAAATTTTGATCCTTCATTTAGGTAGGTCTTATTATAATAACAAATCTAGCAATGCCTTTCTGACAGTCCTTTGTTTATTCAATTCTCAATATTATGCAATTTTTTATTTTAATTTGTTAATTCTTTCTTTCTATTGTATAGTTATAATATAAAGGAGTTTCTTCGGGAAATAACGCATCTACATTGTTTTTACACCTTTTATGATTTATATTTCTGTAGATTAACTTGTTGTTCTTCTTATTATATTTTCGGGGTCGAGTTGAGAAACAGCTTTTGCTGATACTCCGCCTGTTCACTATTGCAGATAGGTATGATTTGGCAAACTATCTTTGTTCGATTATATTTTTGTGCGATTTTTTTCTTGCAAATGATAAATTGAGTACTTTTAATATTATTATTATTACTATGTTTGCATACACTTTTATTCCCAAAGTATCACTTCTGGAAGTTGGGCCACATCATACTCAAATAACACTTTGTATTTTATGAGTGAGTAAGTAATTTGCCTTGGTCCTAGATTAGAAAAATTATTATGTGGATAGTCATTGAAAAAGTATCAATTATTTTTCCAGAAGCATAACCAACTCCAGTCCAAAACAAAGCAAAAGTTCACTATAAAATAGCTACCCAAGCTCAGCAAGTCTGAACGTGCACCTATGAAATAAACATGGAGCAAAACTTCTCGTCATAAGAAAATTATTGTATATTGATATAAAATTTCATCAAAACTCACCTTTTTCTTGGTATGGTCTGGCTGCCATAGATTGTGCACTTTCATAAATTTGAGTTGGATCAATGTCTGGTAAATTTGTTGCACCAATTTCATCTCCGCTCGAGTAAACAATTTGGAGAGCTACAATGAGTGCGATGGCTCCCAAAATCTTCATCATTGCTTCTTCAAATATCTACGATGGAGTCACAATTAAAATGAGCAGATTGCTGTTTATTAATGAATTTTATACCTAGAGATGAACACTGAACTGTGTTTACTGGATCTGAATATTCATGGAGATTACAGTATATTATATAATTATGTAGGTATTTGATATCTGTAGGCAGCTGGGTCATTGGTTCAGATAATAATGGTGATATTTTGTTCGACTGAAAATATCGAGAAGCACTAGATGGCAAAATATATACAGGATGTATTAATCAGATTGTATTCTGCAGCTTCTTTGGTGTGTACGGACAAAGTAATCTTTTTCTATGTAACTTCAACAGGTTCAACATGACATTTGACGTGTTCTATCAGTACAGTGTACACTGTCGAGTGCTCATTTTTTATAGATACTTATGTGGTTAGAAGTATTGTAGTGACATGTTACCAGTACATGGAATGTACATAATGGCAATCGATTTCTAGAAAACCATCTGTTCTGAATCGATTTTTCAGATTATTGATGTTATTATAGTATAGATTTACCAAACAAGTGTTTTTCACTTTGTGCTTATTTGTATGTCGCAATGGAAATCAGAACCGTACATGAGAACATATAATTGAAAAACAATCAATCTCATATAAAATGCATTGGTTTTTGAAGTTCGATATATCAACTGCCAATCATGAGTCAAACGAGAAGCTCTAACTCATATAAATAATAGCATTTCACAACTCACTTTCAAAATATGTGAAAAATGCAATTCTCACTAATTCCAAAACGAAATTGTTATAGCACTCATTAGAGATTGCTTTGTGTAATACGTCTGATGTAAACTTTACTGAGTGTATATTGCCTTCCTGCTCAAAAATATAAAGAATTGTGCCTTTAATGAGTACCTATATATAGGTACTTAGTCGCATTTGAGGTTCCGAAGAATTAGAAAAAGATGAAAGATTTGCTGATAGAAGACATATTCATCCAAGATTCGTCTCTGACAGTAAAGGATGGATTCATAATGATTTTTTTGCATGTTTTTTGAATAATCAAATCATGAAGATTTCAAAAATTATTGTTCTCAACTTCACTTCCATCCAGTACAAATTCTCGGAAGAGAACATTCAACCTTGACAATGTGAAGGTATGAAATGAATACATTTATACATTACATGTAAGGAAGTTGAAGTACTTCTTCTGTACCTGCACCTAAAACCTGTTAGATTACCTCCAGGTCTCAATTCTTTTACTCTCGAAAAAATGTTATAATTTCCCAAGCAAGTGTTTTTCACTTTGTACTTTGTATGTTTCAATGGAAATCAGAGGATACATGAGAACATATTATTGAAAAACGATCCATCTCAAATGAAATGTATTGGTTTTTGAAGTTCACTATATCAACTCCCAATCATGAGTCAAATGACAAGCTCTCACTCATATAAATGATAACATTTCATAGCTCACTTTCGAAATATGTGAAAAATGCAACTTCCGCTGATTCCAAAATGAAATTTCTGAGATTGCTTTTTTGCATGTTTCTTGAATAATCATATCATGAAAATTTCAAAAATTGTTGTTCTTAGCTTCACTTCAGAAATTGTCATTTTGAATTTGAATATCATCATCTGGTACTAATTCTCCGAAGAGAACATTCAACCTTTACAATGTGATGGTATGAAAAGAATCCATTGTTATATTTCATGTAGGAAGTTGAAGTACTTCGACAGTACCTGCACCTAAAAACTGTTGGAATACCGCCAGATCCCAATTCGTATGATCATACCACTTATATTATGTTTTATAATGAACCCAGTTTTCTGGAAGATCATTAGTTAATTGATTCATTAAAATACGGGGGAAAACCGAAATTATAATGCGGAATTTTCAATCCCATCAGGTTTGACTTTTCCAACTTCTCCGATTTGATTTTCATTAAACATTAGTTCTCTCTCCCCTCGTCTCGAAGAGGAAAAACTGCTGCATCAAAATTCCCAATACTCCCAATCCAATTTCGAATCCCCCATCGGAAGGAAATGTCAGCTGTCTCAATCGGCTTAATCATCACAAAGGTCACATTCTGGTCTGAATCTGTCAGAAATTGATCATCCGAAAAAATAAAAAGGTCTTCCCATAAATCGTGAATCTATATATATAGTTGCGATGGTTGCGTGTTGCGTTTGCGTGGAGTCTGACCGCTCTCTAATCCAAATTTATGAAACGACTGTTAGCCAATTTCAATGTAATGGTGAGTATATGTACAGTGTATAGACTTTAACTGTAATGAATTCGTTTACGGGGAAGTAAATATATTTTTTTAAATTCCCGACATACGTCAACGATTTAATTCACCTACCTTTTGCAACCAATATCGAGAATATACCCCTCCAGGGATAGCTGAAACCACCCTCACCATGATTTTTTCATATGTAACCATATGGCTTGTGACCCCTCATCGGAAAACTGGGGGAAAGAGGAGTCTAGCGTACTAGTCAGATTTTATTTTTTCATACATTTGAAGGTTGCAAAAAACAGAATATAATTTCAATATACAATTTTCTTTTCAACGCATCAATCCGAGCATCAATAGCTGAAAATGTGTGTTGAACAATTGATTGCAATTTTTCGCAACTGCTATCTGCTATTGTATTTCAGTGTTTAGATAGAGCCGCAAAAAAATCACTTTTTTGCCCTATTGTGTTATTACACACTGGTGGAAATGCCCTATATCACTGTCACGTTGAAAATATATTGAACTTCGAAATTATATTTTAATTTCATGCGACCCCCAAACGTACTGCAAACTGAGATTTGACCAGTACGCTGAATTCTTCTCTCAACCAGCTTTTCAATGAGGGGTCGCAAGCCATAGGGTTGCATTTGAAAAAACACGTTGGGGTTGATTCCAGCTACCCCTGAAGGGATATATTCTCCATATCGCTCGCCAAATGTATGTAAATACATACGTTGACGTGTCTCGCTAATTTACAGAAAAATCATTCAGTTCCCCAGTAGCGAATTTATTCCAGTCAACATTTTCACCCTGTATAAACTCATCTAAAATAACAATTATGTGGCATTTTTTTTTCTTTCTACAATAATATGGAAATAGGGGATTATATTCGACTCATACTCGCAAGGTATTGTTGTTTGAACTGAGATGTTTATAATTGCTCTGATGGTGTGCCCACTCTTCAATTGTTTCGTCAGACTAGCTCTCGATATGAACAATTCAATTCGAATTCGGAACGTGGGGTTATCGATGGACAATTTCTTGAAAACTTTCAAAATGCGTTTCGAATCTTATCATGAAGTTGAACTAGACTTTCGAGGATGTGTTTTCCTTCTTTCGGGACCTGAAGAGTTCCATTGATGGTGCACGATTTCAATAATAGCTGATAAGACGCATCTAGAGACAGGACGCAAAACAAACAGGGCGCAACAAATAATCCGTGTGGAAACATCTTCATATTGACATATCTGTGACGAATGTCATGTTTTCGGTGTCTTCGGCATATTCAAGATTCTGTTCGAATTTCAAATAGGAATTAAGAGCATCAGTAGTGTGTTAAGCGGGTATTGACTTGGGTATTGATTGTGCTTTCATCATGGACATTGTCTTTGTTGTTTATACTCAGGTTTGAAATTTGACGTTTAATAGCGCCATCTATTGGTTCGTGATTTTCGCGAACAGCTTTTGAACCTATTCTTGCATAATGTTCTACTCGAAACCTACTAGAACTGAATTTGTTGTTCAGTTTTCATCTATAATCCTTATCTATTTTCCTTCGGAGGATAACTCTGGTAATGATGATAGTACATGACCTTATAATTGAGCATGTCTACATCATCTGCAAGGCAGTATTTTTTGTCGAACTTTCAAACTATGTCAAATTGAAAGACAGTTAGGGCTGAGAGATCTATCGTATTGTCGATGGCCACATACCTACACAAGATTATTTAGTTTTACGTGAAAATGTACTCCTAAAAAAATTGCAGCGACGACTAGAAGTTGGTGGTGGTTTCTTCATTGTGGTCCATTGAGAACAGTTTAATCATATTGCCAAATCCGGTTGATAGCCATCAGTACCTACATCTAGAAATTCACACACAGACTGACGCATGACTGACGGTAGATGAAATATCTCCTTTCTTTTGATGACTTGGTTTGTTATGGTTCTGACAAGGTCTGATAAAGGAATAAATCAAGCGACATCTCAATGAAAAACAAACACAAACTGGGGGAGATTCATTACGCTGACTGGTGCCGTCTTTGATCTTGTTATTTCTGAAATAATGACGAATACGTTTGCACAAATGCATTTTCAAGGGTATAATACCGCGATATACCTACGTAACCAGAGCTCTACGGTTGTTGATTGAAATCATTTCCTGTAACGACGAATGCTGACTTGCTGAATTCGTCATATGTAGATAGAAGGACGCTGATAAAAATGCATCAGATAAGTAATGAGGGAGTAATGAGATCAGGAAGGGAAACGTCGATTCGGGTAGTTCATATTTTGCCATGCCATGATTTGTGACATTGATTTCCAGGAATTCTCTATTGCAATTTTATCTTTGTATTTTGAGTCTTTCTTGTCCCAAAGATGGGGAAATTTCTCCACCAAATCTATCAGGGTTTCTTCTTCCAGGCCCATGATTTTTTGATATTTGTTATCAAATGTACCTAATCAAATTATCAGAATGATGTGATCAATTATTGACACAGTACAAAATGGCAATGATTTTTGGGTGACAAACACAAAATTAAAAGTCATTTGTGATTGTCAAATAGGGCTACACATGCGCATTTCTTATGTGGTCTCAATCATAAGCATAAAAATTGAAAGTTTGTACTTTCAGGGTCATGATTTGATGATTATGATTAGGATTAAGACTAAAAATATTGCATGAATGACATGCTTAAAACTTGATTTTATGATTAAAACAAAGACTGTGACTAAGACTGCGACAATGATGCATAAATAGACTGAAAATGATACGCATAATAAATATATAAAGAAATGTCCAGCTTTTACTGTTGACTATTCCAGTCTTGATCTCTAGAATCAATCAGAATCGGCCATTTTAACGTTTTTTTTTGTATTACATCGATATTTTTTTGTTACCTAAATTTTATCGGACTTGCTCTACAAATACAGACGCCCAATTTTCAGCTATGAAATTTTGGACGATTAAAACGTCAATTATATTGGAAGCCAAAATGATGGATGCAGTGTGCACAACTCTCGCGAGCCGCTCGTTCATTGTCTCAATCATGGAATACTCATACGAGTACTACTCGTGATACTATTCTTCCTGGAAATAATCTTCGATTGACATAGTCCAGGTTATCATTTTTTCATCTCATTCTCGTTGAGAAAATCAAGTTTAAGAATTGATTGGATTTGATTTTTTGAGGTTTTCTAATAGTTATTTCCCAATCGCTCTCCTCCTTAGGTATATTAAAGTCAATGCTATTAGAACAGGTATACTATAATATACTGAAACACTTATATAGTATACATTTTATGGCGATCCTAACGGTTTTCTGGGTGATATATCGATGTATCGATTAATGTGTGGAATCTGAAGATTTCATTAGGCAAATGACCATAAAAAGCTTTCATTTGTAGGTTTATGGATCCCATTCAATTTTGAGCGGAAATTTCATGAAAGCGTTTGATTCAACAGTGTCAACAGTCACACAAACACGGAATTCGTATCGGAATTTGTTATTTATCCATGCAAACAATTCCGAATTGAATACTTTTGTGGTGCAGATTGGACAAATTATTCAGAGTTATACCATGTTATACACAGTGTCAGTAATGTATGCAATAAATTAATTATATCCTGAATCACAATGACATATCAACCATTACAAAACCCTTGCGTGTTTTGACTCTATAATCGAGATCCTTCTTTAGAAGCTGACTCCAAAGGAATTTCACATCATCTGAATCATTTGGTTGATAGTTACGCCTGTGGGAAATCAATGTTAATTGCAAAATCTTGTATACATTAGTTGACACAGTCATCATTGTGAATTAGTGTTGAAACATCTAATATAGAGATTTCATATAATAGATTGACACAAAATCATATTCACTCAAAGAGATTATTTATAGTGTAGCTTTTTAATAATTTCTAAAAGATGAACCAGGGTATTTAATTGAGCTTTTGGTATCTGAAGCAATATGTTTTTTCCGATAACTATACAGGGTGTATCTAAATAGCGCCGAAAAAAATCAAGAGGTGATTCCTTGTGATATTCTAGCAAATGAAGATAAGATAAACATGTGACCTAACTTGCTTCGTTTTTGAGATACAGGATGTTGAAGTTGGAAGTATTAATTGTTTTTATTTCTGACCCCCCTGTATAAGCTTCCATGGTGTCAAAATTTAGTATGGTTGGAGACTGAGAAAGCTCCAACATTTCAAAATGATTGTAATTGGGGTTATTAAGTAATCTCAATGGAAGCCTTGAAACCGCCTATCACGGAAAAAAAGTTTTGTTGCACCAACAAAATGAGTTTGGTAATTTTTTGTGTTTAATCAAACACGATTTCGCGAAATCAACAAAATATATGTTCATTCCAAATAAGCGACCTATTCGAAGAGACAAAATAATTTGATTGAAATATTTGCTCACTTGAACAAAAGTTTCATTTCATTCAACAACATTTTATAGTTGACATAAAACAAGCTTTGTTGATCCAACTATTGTCTCATTGTTCAATCAATCATATGCATCTTGTCTAGTCGACAAAATTGAATAAATTTTGACAAAGATTCAACTAAATACAACATCATATTTTGTTGAGTCAACAATCATTTCATTGTGCAACCAATCAAAGGATGTTTTCTATTCGACAAAATTGAATTGATGATGACAACATTATATTTTGTTGTTTCAACACATCACTATCAAGAAATATGTTGTTATTTCAAACAGATTATTTTGTTGAACAGAACATACAGATACATTAAATCAAACAAATATTTTGTTGAATGAATATCTAGTTGCATTTTCGCCACCAGGTGACGTTTCTTCCATTCTTTCTACGCTCGCCTCGATTGGGGTGTACATATACCTACCTGGAACATCCGTTTGAATTATTATATTAAGCTGCCCTAGAATTTCTAATGACGCTTATACAAGCTAATAGTCTTGAATCAACTGAGGAAATTGATCTCTAATTTCTCTTAGTTTTGAAATTCAGTTATTGGATTTTTTTGATATTATTCAACAAAATATTTTGTCAATTCTGAATACAATTTTGTTGATCGAAGAATATATATTGTTATTTTAACATATTCATTCTCTGAAAAACTGAAATTTTAGTCACTTGAATGAAATGATATGATCATTTCAATCAACAGAATCTGTTCATAAGAGCAGATATTGTATTATAGGAACAAATTATTCTTTGTTTATTCAACCGATTCCTGCTGTTAATTTGAATCATTTGTTGTGGTGACAAAATATTTTGTCGTGGATATATGACACTCAGATTTTGTTGAATTTACAAAAATTTTATAGTTTCAAACGATTTTTATTTCTGTGTACATTAAATTTGGAGTCAAATCGAATTTTCATTGTTTCCTCAAAAACTGAGCTAGATACAAAAATCACACAGGCAATGAAAAAGTAGTTCTTCAAATAATTCAATCTAATAAATATATGAAACTCAGAAAAACCGGTGGCGTACAATGACATTCACCATAAATATGGATAAATTTACAAATGGATAAATTTACCTACTATGACGCGTATTATTTCGAATCTAATTGCACCAGAAGAAGCTCCTTATTACTATAAACAAAACCACAACGTTTTATTGAAATTGATGGAAAGACAATTGAGTGTCAATAAAAATAAACGATCTTTCATGGAAATATTAATACCCTGTATCTCGAAAACGAAACAAGTTAGGACACATATGTTCATATGAACTTTATTTCCTGAAATATCACAAGAAATCGCCCCTTGAATTTTTTCGGTGTTATTGAGATACACCCTGTATAGCTACCGTCTCTGGAAAATATTTGTCGGTCCCACAATTGAATTGCCAACCATATTATTTCTTATTGTGACCGTTGAAAACCTTTGTAGAACTCTGTAGAAGTAATGCTTATCGAGGAGGGCTAATATGTTTGCATAATACCTGAACATGGTATTGTGCTGGCTAATAAAGACGAAAGACCGACTCAGGACCAGATGAATAAAAGCGGTTTCGTGTTTCACGTGGTATCCTCATAGGGGTGTTAATTTTTTTCTTTTGGGCTCCATTGCGATATATTATTCTGAAAAGTCCACACCAGTGATTTTTATACAGTCAAATTGGGTTTTTATGACAAATTACCATAGCAACGTATGTATTTTAGTAAAAATCATTTTTTCTCGTGGGTAGAGTTCCTAAATGTACTTGACACTGCTGATTTTGACGTTTTTTTGTATATCAGAGTACGGACACTTTAACAAGCACTGACAATTAGACATAACCACAAATAAATTGATGGAAAAAGCGGGAACTGATAGTACACGGACGTAGATGACATAAATTTCAAAGGTTTGACAAATTGAGAGAATTAGCAGAAAGATGCAAGTTTTTTGTGCAGTTTCCAACTGTGAGAACACGGGAAATCAATTCACTCTATTCGAATTCCCATCGGATAACGTAATTCTACAAAAATGGAAACAGAATATGATGCAGCCGGCATGGAATATAGGTTTAGGCCACAAAATTTGCGACTTTTGCGAGGTATTTGAATTTCTTGGTAGGAAGTTGAACAATAGGATCGTATTGAGAGAAAGAGCCGAACCCACAATTTATATACTGCGCGAGTATCGAAAAGAACCTTATTCCAATTTAGACTCTGGTTATTGCTTGTGATGGAATGATGGAGCAGATATCACAATAGCCACCATGGAGATCATGGTCGATAATCTGATGATGAAATATCAGCAACTTCCTGAATTGACTGACTCAAACTGATTTCACATCCCTGTTCAACTAAGAATTCTTCAGATCATCTTCGTATACGAACTCTTATATAATAATTTTGTGAAAACATATAGTCACTTTGTGGAACTCTGATATATTGTTTGTGTATCACTTCTTCAAAGTTGAAATCCCAAGTCTGAATGTGCATGTTCATACGTAGTTGAGAAGTGCTAGACAACTACATAGCTTTTTTTTTTTTTCTTTTTTTTTTTATCGCTTGGAGCGCACGAAAGGGAATCCCTATAATGTTCAAGGAACATCGTGCGTTCCTAGGGAACTTCTGGAGATTATATGTTGTTGGGTATACTTCCACAGGCAATGAATTCCAGAGCCTAGCCGTTCTATGGATGAAGGAGTCTTGATAAAGTGCTGTTCGACATCTTTCGAGGTTGACAACGAAAGGATGTGCTGACTGGGCTTGTCTAGTTCGTCTGATTGGTATTGCTAGTGAAGGGATGATAGCAGAGATTTCCGAAGAACATTTCCCGTGGAAGTATCGATAGAAAAGTGAAAGGTCGCCGACCTTTCTACGGTGTTCCAATGATGTCAAAGAGTGAGTGAGTGTGGCGTCACCCACCAGGCGAATGGCTCTTCTCTGGATGGAATCTAAGAGCATCAGCGTATGTTTTGGTGCTGAACCCCATATGTGGGAACAGTATTCTAGAACAGGCCGTATCTGCGCTTTGTAGATCATGAGAAGCTGTTGAGGTGTAAAGTAGCTTTTCGCACGGAACAAGAATCCGAGTTTTTGTGAAGCAGCTTTTGCGATGGATCTGACATGATTATCCCATGAAAGAGTGTTGCTGATGGAAATACCAAGCATTGATATGGTGGGTTTGGTGGGGATGGTGGAGCCAGACATTACAATATCGGGCATACTGAGTTCCGCCTTTCTAGAGAAAATGCAGGCTTGAGTTTTGGTGGCGTTGAATTCAACTAGGTTGTTTGTTCCCCAGGCTGTGATTTCAGCAAGATCTTCATTGACAGCATTGACCTGCCTGCGCCGTGAGTTCTTAGTTTCCTGGGACGAAATGGGAATTCTGGAAGAGAACGCAGTATGGAGGGTACTATCATCTGCAAAGCTGTGGATGGGGCAAGTTGTTACTCCCAACAGATCATTGATATGAAGCAGGAATAATGTTGGTGCCAAAATTGATCCTTGTGGAACGCCGGAATTGATGCCGATGGTATCAGACGATACACCGTCCACCACCACGTGAAGCGATCTGCCTGAAGTGGATTTTGAAACACTTCTTGGGTACCAAGATACGAGCAAGATATTATCAGAGCACAGAACAAGAACGCTTCACAAGTGCACCATTTATGTTAGGTATTGAAAATGATCTTCCGATGGCCGGGTTCAACCAACAATCCCCTTTAGCAATGTGAACGGCGATCTATAGTGAGTCGAGCGCTGAAGTCCATCCGAAATCAGCTGTTATTGTTGATGCTATATCATTTGTTTAATTATTAATTAAGTATGTTTCTTGAAATGTATCAGTTTTTACCCCATTCTGAACTTTTGTGATAAACAAATATTCAACTGAACGAATATATATACCTACATATACCTACTAATTTCATAGGAATACTATATGTATTTCGTTGATATATATTATGTACCTACTAACTTGATATCGACCTCCATTGAGGTCCTTCAGCCTTATCATTCAATATTTCGAGAAGAAATAATTTTCATATCAATTTATCGTACCCTTTTACCCACTTGAGGAGACGCTATGCACTCTCATACAAAATTCAAAGACAGAGAAAGGTATATGGATGTGCTCTTCCCAGGACATGTGGAGGACGGAAGATGCGAGGATCCTTCATCTAAGCGAAAAACATATTCTTGTCCTGTCTGGCAAAACATATGATTTGCTTCAAAATCGTTTGTATTATGTTTGATTGTCACTGCTTGTCTAGTGTCCGTACTCTGATATACAAAAAACGTCAAAACAGCAGTGTCAAGTACATTTAGGAACTCTACTCGTGGGTACCCACCAGCGTATGAAATCGTAAATTTTTTTATGATGTTTGAATGACAGAATAATATTTTGACGTCCTGAAATAGTGATTTTGGGCCACTTCAATTAGGTAGAATTCAACAATTAATTGACTAAGAATCCATTGATGCCCTAACTGCATCTATTATATAGAATGTCATACCACTACCTGGGCCAGTGTGAGGCGTTATGGAAGGCTAAAATTCGAAATCTCTGGTACTGACAAGCTACAACAGGAAGATCAAATTACTAAGGTGAACGGACATACTGACCTTAATCAGAAATCCATGGAGGTTCGAGAAGGAGAATTAGGAGAAAGAATAATAGATATTATGTGCACATGACGTGTGCAGCAGGGGTCGGCAAAAAAGAGGCTCACTGGGGCCTACTTGCTAGGCCTCTCTTTTCTCTACTACTACTAGTATCTACATACCTATACCTATGAAAAATCAATTGACATAATTATAATTTCTAATCACTTGTATCCCGAAGTTAATATAAAATGGGAGAATATATAATATGTTACATTTTGAACTAGTATTTTCATGCAGATATATAATAGGTAGGAATCAGGAATCTATTATTGGTGCCGAAACTGCGACTCAAACTGAATTTATTCATGAACCTGTATGCGAATCAAATGAACAAATAAATTCTAAAATTATTCAATTTCCAAACACAATCTGGTGTGAATTTTCTTACCGAATATACCACACGAGGTCAAATTACTTTTCGGGAATTTTTTCTCGCTCATGAATATTTCGAAAATTATCTTTTTTCGAAATATCCATGAATTTCCGGAATAGTAATTTTCCTAACAAGTGCGGAAAGTGATTCTTTCCCGCACGTGACTGCCGTTGACACGAACGACGCGAAGCGGAGTTCGGGCAAGCAGTCGAGTGCGGGAAAGAAACTTTCCGAATGAGTTAGGAACAATATTTTTTCTACAAGCGTATAGGAAATTGATTGAATCGTTCAATTAATTATTCAAGCAAATAGGAACAACTAACAAGAGATATATATTCTCTATTTATTAATTATTAGTAATAGCTATTGTGAACTTACAGTTTGACGTATTATGTTGGTTTATTGCGGAAGCCAGCAGGCCCATTAGGAGTTTGGTCTCTAGGTTCCAGACACTTCTATGAAATGAGCCAAAAATACCTATTCTTCATTCGGTTTTTTCATTTCTTTATTGTTGCACCATTCAATAAAACGCGTGTATAGCTTCTCATACCTTTCTTAAGACTTCGTTGGTGATAACGCATCTGTATCAAATCCCTATTGGCAAGGTGACGATTCCGATACGGCACCTGGTGGGCAAATTTGAACCAGTTTAGGACGTAATTCAAGGTCATGTTTGTTATTGTGTTCAGTAGGTTTCATATTTTATGAATACCATTCAACAAATTACGTTAATTTTCTCTTCTTTCTTCTCTTGAGTACAAGACATGAACTTTATATCAATTGCCTAATCAATTCTATATTATTTTATACAAATCTCTGATAATACGCAAAATCAACTGTTTGGTTGCTGGTTGAACTAGTAGAAGGTTCCAATGGAAAAATGTAGGACCTATAATACTATAATGTCCTCTAATATGAATTTCCTGCACTCAAGAAGTCTTTTCTGATAAGGAAAAATCAGTTCAGTTGAATGGAAAAAATGGATAAACGTTGAGAATCCAAATGAGTTTGAAAAGTGGATGTATGCAGCTCCAACAAAAACTTCCTACCTTTCTTTACTTCATTGGTTCAATAATGATGACAATAAGGTAAATTTGTGATTCATTGATATATTTATTACTGATGAATAACTCTTATTTTCAGTGCCTGCCTATCAGAGAGAACATGATTGAAATTATCAACAGTTCATACCTATTTTGTTTATGGGGAAACGTCTCCAGGAATTGGAAAAATAAGTATGGTTGTTTTACTTTCAAATATTTTCATAAGAAAAATAAAGAAGCAAATTCAATGCCTTCGACTTTTGAACTGCAATACACAAAGCTGGGCAAGAAAATAGACATCATGAACATGTGCAGGTGGGTAATTTATGGTTTTATTTGTAATGCTTGACTCATATAAAAATCTTGTTCATGACATCCTGCCTAGGCCTCCATAGATTCTTATTTTGTAGTATCATCTTTGTAGTAAAATTGCCAATGCAGATTGCATGTACTTCCAAAATGATTAAGTTTTCTTATTTTGTAGTATCATCTTTGTAGTAAAATTGCCAATGCAGATTGCATGTACTTCCAAAATGATTAAGTTAAAATACAGCTCCCAATTACATTCATATGAGCAAAAACAGTAGCATATTTTATAGATATATAATAACCCTGGTACAAGCAGGTCATTGTAGGTAGCTTACTTCATAGCTTGAATTGAATCTTTGAACATACATTGAAGTGACACAATCTATTTCTATTTGAATATTTAGATTGTGTAATAGCTAATAGATATGGTTTGTTTATAGTAGGTACTAACATTTCTTCATTTTTTCAGCAGGGGAGGAGTTGCCATCCAGGGTATCTTGCTATTGAGTGCAAATAGTTACACAAATTGAAACCAAAACCCAGATTCCTTGAAGTTGAATTCAAGTTTTTAAGGAGATATCACTGATTATTTGGGTACTTGAACATATCCATGACATTTCAAATTGTATCTTGGAATAATATGTATTCATAATTTGCTTGTATGTTATTATTAAACTGTATTTATTCATGAGTAAAAGTTCTACTTTTTTTTTCTTCTTGTAATGTTTTATTGTAGGTTTTCCGAGAGGTTTTCAAAATTCATATTTCAATTCCACAACTACCTGAATCAACACCTCATTCTTTTTTGATGCAATTTCAAAGTTTCACTTTACAATCTTTACTGATTCCTTTTAAAATAGGTACCTACCAGGTAGATACTTACTTTTGCTCATTGTTAATTTATTTCTACATACATGAAAGTCCTGGATTTCAAATTCATTTTTAATTGTAAATTTTCATGAAGGTATCTTGTAAAATAATTCAGGGAAAAACAGTATACATGAGCACTAAGGGAAGGAGTATACTGGAAGATCCTTCTATTTGTAGGTACTTCTTTCTTGACTTCTTTGGAGTGGCATAAGTACAGTAAAACACATGTTATGACAATGTACTTTCATTTTAGATATTTATTATTAATTCAGTTCCAAAATATACAAAACATAATGAACTATATACAGATTGATAAGATAGATATTTTCAATTAGATGAATTTAGGATTACAAAATGATATCAAATCACAAAATCTATGATAATATACTGTGTAAATACATTAACTGAAATCCTAGGTCATTTGATCAATGTTTTATGTGGTGGAATTCCAAATTATTCAATGATTTCTTCAATATTTTAAAAAAAACTAGCTTTACAAGATATCAAATGAATTCCAAGAAGAAAACTCAGTCTAGGATGCCACCTACCTCAACTCAAAGTATATTAGGAATATTCACATTATGAAAAGTATGTTATATGGATATAATTCACACACATGGCACATAGGATCATGACAATTTGCTGTTATTGCAGTGGAGCACCATAATATATGAGGTATGGGAGTTGCACTGTAACATAGATTTAAACAATCCTCAAAGCCTGGAAGTAATATTGTTGAAGATAGACCAATGGTAGTTGTATCAACTATTAAATCCACAGCTGTGTCCACAGTAATGTCAGGATGCCTTTGGTGTTGAATTATTTCTTGGTTAGACTCATTAGAGCTGGTTGCTGCTAATTTTTATTATATATAATTGCACATGATTCTGATGGCTATAATATTTAGCACAAAATAGTCGAATAGGTTAACACATTGTTTAGGGATGGTTTTCAATATGTTCACAGAAGGCTGTTCACTGTTGAAAAACTTCACTCCTGATATCACCATTTGTGGTCTGTAGGATCCTTTTGCTTGAAGAGTTGAGTTATAGAGGTATGATGGTGAATATATCAGCTTCTGATGATAGTGAATATGCTTGTGATTTTTGATATCCCATAAAGCTGTCCCACAGAAATGCACTGGTTCGAAGAAAGCTCAGACTATTTGGTCCACGATTCAGTCAGTAGGTAACAGTTATTTTCCTCACATCACGATGAAACAGTATCATCCAACAAAAAATATTATGATTTCAGTAAAAAGTTCAAGAAAAAACACAAATAACACGATGAAATATCAAGAAGAAAATGTATGCAAATCTCAAGAAATTTTGTAAACAAACTACACACTCTTTGCCGCCATCTTGTTTTGAAACAGCGCCCCCAACGGTCGATCACCTTGCCAATAGCTAGAAGTTTTTGATCACATTGTGGCATTTCCACTGAATCGAAAATGACAGTAACGCTGTGTCTGTCACTTCGACAATTTCAAACTTATTTGAGGTTTGATTGGCATGACAAATTGACGTTTCCCGTCAGATCAATCCAAATCTATAGGGGGATTTTTATTATAATCAATTTTTATTTCTCAATATTTCTTAATTTTTACAATAAATAGTGCAATTTGATGGATGATTCTGAACATACATACTTAATACTGCAACAAACAAACTTGAACTTTTATATTCCATCACCAACCACTTATATTACCAGCGATTTTATCATATCTTTGTTTTCCCGCACTGTTGTGGAAAAATGACACTTCCCAAACTAAATTGCGTGCGGGTATAGGGTGAATCACGCACGCTTGTAGAAAAATAATTTTACCTCTAGTATTATTACAAGTGAAGATTCAATGAATCAGACCACCAAATGGAACAATGGCTTGATCGTTTGTTTCTAGAGTGAGATGGGAGATGAGACTTCAGGCTGCCAATAATCGCAAAGTATTATTGACTACAAGATTACATAAATGTTATTTTCTGTTTACATTGAGTTGATCAAATTCTTGAGGAGATATGAAGTTTTTGAAACATCGAAATACATTTAAAAAACTGTTATTTTCCACAATGGTGAATAAATATTGCTAATTTTCTGATTGGATCTTTTGAAAAGTTGTTTTTTTTTTCTGATCGTGATTTTTACTGAATATAGTAATGTATTACATTTTGACTTTTCGACAAAATTAGTTGATATCAAAAAATAATGCCTCAGCTGACAAGAAACAGATATTTTCATGAAATTCAGAGTATCTGATGTCGATCTGATGAGTATTTTTTGTTTCTCAAAATCGGCGTATTCTATCAGTTAGCCTAAAGTAGATATTTTAAATTCGAATGCGCTACCCATGGCTGAATGGCGACCCTCATTGGAATGAACTTCCATGTTTGTAAAATAGAGTTCATGCAGCTCTTTATGGTCATATAATTAACAAGGTATCACTGCTGAACTGTTTTCCATTCACAGAATACATCCTGTTCTTGGGATTAGGAAAAAACTCATGCTGAAGTATTTAAAGACGAATACTTCTCTAATAGCATCGCTTATATTGTCAAGTCCGCTCTGATGTTCCTTTAACAGGAAATAATTGGAAATATACACTCGAATTAATTCCAATTATCGAAGCAAGGCTTGCTCAACTGTTATAGATTACATGCTCCCTATTTTTCATTTACAACAGTTCACCCACAGCAATCTCTTTGACTCAAATGCGAATACCTTTATCCTTGGAAGACATTAATTTTGAACGGAAGTTAGATTTTGGAAGATTGATTGGGTGAAAGTATTGGAAAAGAATATTCTCAGATGAAATTATGAACATGAAAAATCTTATCTGGGAATATTCCTTTTCGATTCTATCAACACTGTTGAGCAGTGAATATAGATGTTTGGCAAATATAATCCAAATTCTACTATTGCTCAAACTATGCAGGGTGCGGCAGCATAACATCCTTTTTTCAAAACTTGATAAAACCCATTGTATAAGTCAGAACAGTTTTATTTGTTTTTTTCATAATATAGGCCCATACCTAAAGTTTTGTTTTACATAGTTTTGAAGATCAAATCAGATACCTAAGTGAAGTTCCCCATTTTCCATACACTGAGTAAACAGATTTCAGGCTTCTCTCATGACTTGCCAGAATAGCTGGCGTTAAGTTGGCAATTTCTTCCTGGATTTTTTCCTTTGCGGTTTTTTGTAATCCCGTTTATATGTGAACCGTCCAAGGACCCTACAAGATTTTTGAAGACCAAAATCCAGGAAGAAATTGCCAACTCAACGCCTGCTATTTTAGCAAGTCATGAGAGAAGCTTGAAATCTGTTTACACAGTGTATGGAAAATGGGGAACTTCACTCATCTGATTTGATCTTCAAAACTATGTAAAACAAAACTTTAGGTATATGCCTATATTATGAAAAAAAGAAATAAAACTGTTCTGATTTATACAATGGTTGCATCATGTTTTGAAAAAAGGAAGTTATGCTGCCGCACCCTGTATATACAGACAATTTTTTGTCTTCAAACATTTGATAGAACAAGGTCTCATAAAATATTTTCGTGATGTTATCTCTCCATATATGCAACCATCTAATATATGAGATTTGGAAATCTGGAAAAGAACAAACAAATAAAAACAATAAAAACTCCCAACACGAAACTTCTATCCATCCAGACCCTATTGGTCCCTGTAGAGACGTCTCTCGCAATTCTGTGTTCTGCATTATCAAAATTCAGAACATGTCAATCGCTGACTGTACAGTCTGAGAACCGGCACTCATTGTACCTCTGAGCACGTGCTTCAGACACGTTCCTTTAATTTGTTTCTGACAGTGTACACGGAAAATTGCAAATTCCGCCTACTTACTTCATGAGGACTATCCCCCAAGGATCACACTGTCTAAATAATAGACACTCGAACAAAGGATATCATATTGCTGTTAGTTGGAGTCAAATGAAAAAGGAAATTAACACTTTTATAACATGCATACGCTTACGTGAATTTCAGGGGAATTGAGGAATCGAAGGGAATGAAGCAGATATCAATATTATTGTTCTAGAAGAACTGTCAGGAGTTTTCGCAGTGGAGTCGGTCGCGTTCGGTTTTGTGGAACTGTTCTATGATCATTTCATTTAGTTTTGCCCAAAAATGTCACTGCGTTTAAAGAATTTTCCTATCAGAGAGCCTAAAAGAAAAATTCACCAACTTGTCAAAGACAATTTGTATTGAAAAAGGTTTGGAGAAGGGAAATGAAGGTATATTGAAGAATATCAAATTTTCACTTATCTTTGGACGTTTGAATCACTAAATCAGTGCCTGCAAATAAAATGATGAGTTGATTTCCATTGAGCTGAAGCATTGAAAATGTAAGTCTCACTATTATCCGTAAAATTTGTGTGTTGAGAAGTATTAATTCCCAAATTAACGAATTTGTTGCAAAATTTTCGTTTTTTATAAAATTCATAGTTTTTTTTCAAACTACAGTGAAAGTGTGAGAACAATTTGGAATATTTTATTCTTGATATTTGTTTGTGACCTTTGAAAATTCCCTGGCACAGGTTACAAAAACATTATACAGGAATTACAGGATGAACTTCTTGCTATAAACTAAACTATCAAATTTTTTCAAAAAGAGTCCTGGGTTTTCCCGGTTCTGGATGAGTCAGACGATTAGAGGGTAGTAGCGGAATATTCCATAAAAAATTCAGATGAATCGAAGAAGCTGCTGGAAAGTTGTGACCAAAATATGTTTTTGCCAAATCTCATAATTCACCCTTTATATTGGAAAAGAAGTCAAGAAGGCACTTTCTGATAACATTAGGTATTCCACTCAGGGGCCTCTATTCGTGATAGGAGTATGTACAGTTCCTCATGACTCACCCTGTATGATTTGTTTCATTGAGAACTGTCCGGCTCTGTTTCGCGCCCAGTATACTCTCAGCTTGGGTGGAATTGACAGGCGGCCAAATGCGCGTTGCCATAGCGACGGGTCGATGCTTTGGTCGTAAAGTTTTATGGTCTCCGGCGCGAGCACGCGTTCGCCGTCGCGACGCTAGCGACGCTCTCTCCGCCGTCGCGTTCGACGGCCGCCGGTAGCGCCGGTACGTCTGCCGAGAGATCGTAAAATCCAGAGGTGTGCTTTTTCGAGAGGGGGCAAGTTTGAAACTCTTATGATGGCGAAGGCGCATCTCCAAATTATAGATATGATACACTACACACTGTTTTACCACTAACCAAACCGATTTTTTACACCTCGACACGTGTTTTGCTAACTATGTTAGCATCGTCAGGAGAAGATTCAAAACTCATTCAGATTCAGTTTTTAATCTCCTGCTGAAGATGCTAACATAGTTAGCGAAACACGTGCCGAGGTGTAAAAAATCGGTTTGGTTAGTGGTGAAACAGTGTGTAGAGTATTATCGTGTTGAAGGTATCAGTCTTCGATATATGGATATTATAATAAGACCTCCTTCCAAATACGATCAAGCCTAAGACATGCTACAGGACGAAATGCTCAAAAAATTCAGCTTTGTGAAATGCATCCCAAAAACTTGTTTTTCTGTTTTTGGCCAGAAGCTATTCCACTTCCAGTCGGCTGCTTGTGATCTATAAGGCACAGATCCGACCTGTCCTGGAATACTGTTCCCATATTTGGAGTGCAGCACCCAAACATACCCTGAAACTGTTGGATTCTGTCCAAAAAAAGGGCAATTCGTCTCGTGGGTGATGCCTCGATCACAAACTCACTCACTTCTCTGGGACACCGTTGAAAAGTTGGCGATCTGGCTCTATTCTATAGATATTTTCATGGAAGATGCTCTTCTGAAATATCAACAATTGTTCCTCCCTTCGAGTTGAGGCTTCGCACCCCTTTGTGGTCACTTTGGAGACCTGCAGAGAGAGATCTCTTTCCAAATACTCGTTCATCCAACGAAGAGCGAGGCTCTGGAACACATTGCCAAGGGAGGTGTTACCCAAGGCATATAACCTCCAGAAATTCAAGAAGCACACCAATTCCTACCTTATTTCCCTTGGTTCTCACGATGTTCTCTGAACATTACAGGATATTCCTTTTCGTGGAAACGAGAACATATAAACATATTGATATGATCCTAATGGATTACGATGTTTCCTTATACAACGCGTTTTTATTGAGACTGAGCAATTTTCTATGACAGAAATCATTCAAAAAAATGGTCGATATCAAGTTGCAGCTCTTTCAAAACAATTTTCGATTATCTGCTGATGACTGATACTACATCAAAGTTGAATTTTGGCTGATCTGACTGTATGATATGATTAACGTCTTGTTCTATTATTCAGAATGATCAAAATGCATTATTTTGACGTAAAGTGAATCGCATGTCATCACAGCAATTATAATACCCTGTTTGTATGACTATACAAGTACAAAAATCCTAATATTTGAAATATTCACATCTGAAGAGAGAATAAATAAATGATTTCTTGCCTCCAAGTTAAGTCAGAGTTGGTATTATGTCTAAATTGGGTAGATATGTTACTTGAATATCTAGCCAAACTTTAAAGCGTAAAGTTCATATGAACATAATTCCGGAAATGCATTGTTTTCATCAATTGAGGAAATGGTTTTTTGTAAATCTTACCGGTACTACCAAGGGGGAAACAACTATACCCAAAATAGTACACCATATTTAAATACATGTCAATTAAAAAGTACTTGAAAGACTTAAAACTGGTTCATGCAAAGTCAGTTGGAAAAACACATAACCGCAAGCCGTCGGTCTCTTTGAAAGTTCAAAGAGTGCGGCAGCGCGGCCCGACATTCGTTTGATGATCTGTAGAACTGACTTTGCATAAACTCGAGCATAAACTATTCTTTTTTTTTTTATTTGAAATAAATCGCATCAACCATTAGAGGTTATTAGCGATGGAACAATAATTACATTACATTAACTATTACATTACAAATCAGAGTTTACAGTATCTATATTTCGTTCAGGATATCAATTGACTTGAGAAATTTCATGAGATTCAGTATGTTGTTTCCTTGAAGATTTTTCTGAAGGTCATTCGATAGTCCATTGGATACTCTTTGTCGCTCAAGCCCGGGACATTCAGGGATGATGTTTCACCGAGATGTTAACTCCACAGAACTCGCATCTGGTGGCTTCCTCTTTCCTGAGGAAATGTTGATGTGTTAGTTTGGTATGTCCAATGCGTAGTCTCTAAAGGATAACTTGTTGTCTTCTGCTTACACCTTCAACTCTATTTTAGCTTATTATTTGAATTTTGCCACCTAGTGTACCACTGTTGCCTGGACAGTTCATTTATTCTCCATTTCAGATCTTGGGCTATAAACTATTCTTAAGGTACTATTAATAGGTACTTAAATACTGGAGTACTTAAAACCAGACTTGAAAGCTTATTAAATATGTACTCAATGTATACTTAGAGTACTTAAAATTCCATGGTGTACAACTGTACACCTATTTAGAGTTGTTTCCCCCTCGGGTACTACTGCTCAGCTGGTAGTTTTCCACACCAACCTACAAACACCGTCCTACTTTCTCTGATGCTCACAACTGTATCATGAGTAGGTTTAGCCCTGTACATTATGATGAATCAATGTCAAGGAATGTCAGTATTGATATGATAATCATGTCACAATAAATATTATACTCAAAACTATAAGAGTTATTCTGGTATAAGAAACCAATATAATACAACAACCACATCATCATCTCTTTCTGCGTGTTCTGTGTAGGCTCTGTTAATAACTCCATGCGCCACTTTAGAAGCAGCACTGTTGATTGGAACGCAACTGCGAATCGTGCAGGACTATCCCCATCCTATGCCCCAAAACTTTGCAATATTCGATTCGTAAATGAAATATTGAAAAAAGTTCCTTGCTCTGGTTGGAAATCGAACCCACGACCGCTCCTCTCTACTACGAATACAACTATCGAATTCCAGCAAAATTGGTTGAAGAATAATTGTAACGATATTTACGAAAAACGGATTTCATTTCAAAAAAAGTTTGACACCCTTCATCTTGCATTGAAGTTAGACCACTTACTCAAACATCACCCTGTGTACCCGTATCAAAAGTTTTTCCTTTTGTTTTTTATTGTATCTATATCTTGCTCTAAACTGTAGAAACTGTCCAAATAAATAGTTGTTCCTCACGAAGGTATGCAGTTTTTTCGAATCGGTGGTCGATAATCGAGTCAAAAAACCCACTAACTTGCGTGGAGCCACATCTGGCACCGTCGCTCGTGCGATCGTAAACAACAGCGGCGTTCCACCCCCAAAAGGGGGGAGATAACGTTGTTTATGGCCATGGTCTGAATGGAGAAGAGGGTGGCTAAACTACTGCCATAACGCCAACGAACTAACTATTAGAGGTGTCTACCTACACCATTTTCATCTGTGGATTTCAGACGAGTGGACTATTTTTGTTATTTCCTAATTAGAATCATTACTCAATTTCCTTTCAATTACATATTTTTTTAGATTTTTTTCGGTCGATTTCAAGGTGCTACAGTAATTTTCAAACAGCTAGAAATTCACAGCGAATAAAAGCTATATCACAGTGAGGAAAGAATAGTATACGTATTTGGTTTATGATCTAAGTTTCCAAACATTACCAAAAAAATTAGAAACTTAACAAACCTTCACCTTTGAAGAACATTTAAAAACTCTTGGAGCGAAGCGTTTGCAAACACATGTTTATTTATACGAAAAAAGTCTTATTTTGACCTGAAAAATAAGCTCATTCAATCTTGATACTGAATTTTGAAACATCCTCTGTATCACGTCTTCGGAATCCAGAGAGCCACGGATAAAAATGGTATAGCTATAGACACTTGTCTAACAATTCAACACTCCGCTCATAAAATCCTACTCCTTCAGCCGTGGAAATGGGGAGGGTAAAGAAAACTCTTGCAATGATCGTCAGGATCAGGAAACTGCGGATTTTCGCTTATGGAAATTGGTAGTATAAATTCGGAGTAGGTGCTGAGAAACTTATCTCGACGTTTTTTATCGGTAGGTCGGTACGTGAAAATAACCACAAGCAGGTTTTCTTCACTCACATTCTTCTTCGAAAATTCATGCTGATTTTAAAAGCTTCAGACCTGTGAGTAGGTATTGTGATATACTTTTGTTTTCAACTTGACGCTTGTCATGTTAATACTGTCGAGTACATTGTGACAGGTTTTGCTAATTGAAGCCTTTAGTTCTGAAGAGGTATTAATTTCAATTTAATACGAGAAATCGACGTCCACCGAGATATTTTAGCGCGATTTACAAAGATTAAAGTGGGGGAGAATGTAATCAACTCGACGCTTGTCATGTGAATATTGTCAAGTACATTGTGACAGGTTTTGCTAATTGGATTGAAACAAATACCTCTTCAGAACTGAAGGCTTTAATTATTGGAACCTGTCACAATGTACTTGACAATATTAACATGATAAGCGTCAAGTTGATAACAATAGTATATTACACAGAGAAGGAAGTTGAATTTAATTTTATAATATCAATGTATCATTCATTTCATGCCGTCCTGTCAAATTTTTGTAATCAAAAATCAAAATGGCAGCTGAAGAATTGAACCTGTTATACCCTGGCAGACCAGCGGATACTAAGGAGGCACTTCGAGGTTGCCAAATTGTAGTTCTCTGAGAAGTCATCTATTGGAAAGGTATTCCAAAGTGATGATAGGTAGGTATCCTTAGGAAGATGGAATGCTTGTAACAAGACTTTTCTTATGAAACACTCCCAAGATTTGAAAAGTATTAACAGGTCAATATATAGCAGTTATTCCATCCTCCGTGAATCAGCCTGTATACTGAGCTTCGATAAAGTGGTCCTGATGGGAATGGTGGTACCAGACATCATAATATTAGGAATACTGAGTTCCGCCTTTCTAGAGGATATACAAGCTTGAGTTTTGGTAGCGTTGAATTCAACTAGGTTGTTGGTTCCCCAGGCGCAAGTAAGTACTCCGTGGTAGGGGAACGTCAGTTAACTTGTGTCGAGTCTAATATAAGGAAGGAATTTTTTTTTAACAATCAATCGACCTAGATGAACCTTTTTTCTTGAAGAAGGAGAATTTTTCTTGAGGAAGGAAAATATTGTTTCTGCATAAAAAATGAGAAAACCTAACCTATCTATTTTATGAGTATATCTGTACTTGTTTCGTTGACCTGTGTAAAACTTGATGTTTATTAACACCAAATAAAATATTCTAGAAGGAGAATTTTTCTTGAGGAAGGAAAATATTGTTCCTGCATAAAAAATGAGAAAACCTAACCTATCTATTTTATGAGTATATCTGTACTTGTTTCGTTGACCTGTGTAAAACTTAATGTTTATTAACACCAAATAAAATATTCTATTCTATTTTAACCTAACCTAACCGAACCTCACCTCTGGCCTAAACATAGAAAACCCCTAAATGAACCTATTTCCCATAGAGAATATTTTTTAGAAATCACTTGAGAACAAGAAAAAAAAAAAGATGAGCCTCGCAAGGATTCGAACCCCGGCCCTCCGGATACTCTGCTTACTGAGCCAACCAGTTGCTTACGAGACGAAGTATGATGAAGTCATTCAGTCGGCGCCGCATAACGCCAGTCGCATCTACTGCCCACTATAACGTTCTCCCACCACGGAGTTATTACTTGCGGCCGTCCCGCAGACGCTAATTAATTGCCAGGGAAGAAACAGAAATTCTGAAGAGAACCCAGTATGGAGAGTACTATCGTCTGCAAAGCTGTGGATAAGGCAAGTTTGGTTGCTCCCAACAGATCATTGATATAAAGTAGAAACAATGTTGGTGCCAACATTGAGTGATTGTGGAACGCCGGAATTGTATCAAAAGATATTCCGTCCACCACCATATGATCTTCCTGAAAGAAAACTCGTTAAAAGATGGCATAGCTGAGGGTAGTTTGGGGGGAGTCCTTGGTGCCAAACACGATCGTATGCCTTCGATACATCCAACGCCACAGCTAAAGACTCTCCATATTTTTCTAATGAAGCTGTGACGTTGGCAAGTTAATCTTCAGTTGATCTTCGGTGGCGGAAGCCATATTTTCTATCATTATCGATTCTCGAGCTTTCCAGATATTTGATGAGGTCAATGTTGATAACAGAGCAATATAGTTGTTGGGCAGGCCTTTGTTTTTTTTTTCGGGAGATTAGTTGATCCTTCGACCATTTCAAGATTTGTTCTTTGATGGTTACGATGATTATGAGAATCCGTTTCGTTTAGGAAATTCAAGGCGTACTGAATTTATGACAATAACAACATCTTATTGTCAAAAAATGCATGTGAATGTACTGAATCTACAAGAACCATCCGAAAATTACTCCCTCCAGCTAAGATGCCAGAATCCATTCTTCTCCTCATTGATTGCCGAAATCTATTGAAAATGATCCAAGGAGATGAAATTGTTTTCTCTAAAATGTTTTTCGCCCTGTTTCTCTGGAATCTTTGCCGCGTGTTCAATAAACACCGTATAATAATAGGTGACCAAAGTCCAGTCCCTATTTAGGCTTCCTCTTGAATTGAATATTCTAATATCAGACCATAATATTGCTCTATGTTTAGTACCTTTACATTATATTCAATCTCCAATAATTATCCGACCTGCTGGTTATACCTACTGAACAAATTTGAACATTAAATTATGGAATAATATACAAAGTATCTAAAATAGTACATATAAGTTGATGTTATTCTCTGATGTATATTTAATTCTGTGCAGAATGCGAATAATTGCAATGAATTTCATGCTCAGTCAATCAAATGATGGGTTATAGGTTAGTCTGCAACAAGTCTATATGGTCTATCATTCACGCTTCCTGATAACATTATGAATAATGAAAATTATATATTATTATAATACTTAATTCATCACTAAAGTATCCCATTATCTATTGGAATGATAGTACTTTTGGATAACAGTATTTTTTCGCTGCCATAAACTGGAAAATATTCTTGACGAAGTCGAGGTCGAAGTACATTATAGTTATAGTATAAACAAGGATTTCACTCGAATTCTCTGCGAAAGGGTTGAATACCTTAGCCATCAGACGAATGAATAGGTTCAAATGCATATAAATATTGGTCTTGTCTACTTTAGAAGTCATTAAAAATGAAAGGTGTAGGTATATAATCTACTCAGATGTCAATACTCATGTAACTACAAAAGGAAAGAGAGGAAACAGATGGTAATATTGGTATAGATACAACGCGTGTATACCACACATACAGGTTTACAAGACCTACTACTATATGCATCCATCATACAGAATTACACAATTACACTTATGTAATGAAATGTTCATTTCCCTGTATTGTGATAGATCATAATGTTAGTGTCATGAATGTCATGAATTCTTATTAATGTCATTTTGGAATCTTATTATTTCCAGAGGTAATTCATTACAACTTATTTTGCATTACGAAAAATAACGCGTGTTCTAACTGGTCATGCAGGTACCTAATTCAATGTGTTAAATTTGAACAAAAAAGACCCTTCCTGAAAGTTTCCCAATATAGGTAACTAGTTCTTGCTAGGCATTATTTTGTTCACATTCATCAAACTCAATGAATAGTATAGTTGGGTCGAAGTATATTGAAGAACATATCTACAATCAATGGAAATTGAACAAGCTGGACTGGAATACTGTCACGTGGCTAGAAATCACATCATATAGCTATTTCAGTATCTTATTGAAGAAGACAATTTTAATGATCAAATAATATCTGAGTTATAGACTCCTCAGAGACTTTATTCGAATCATGCGTGGATAAAGATTCCATCATGAAGTAATGTCGTTATCTTGAAGCAAAAAGGATGATCAAATAATATTCTTTGAGCCTTAGGGACTGGAATTGAGCGAATGAATTACAAGGCAAATAAAATAATTTGAATGTGAGTTCCTATTCGAACCAAATATTAAATTACGAGGTTATTTGCTGATACCAACATCGAGAGAAATGCGGAAAATGAAGGAAAGGAGAAAGAGAAAATGAAAAATAATAAATATCTCAGCAAAGGCAGAGACACGCACGAAGTTTACAAATGTGAATCGACCGTAGTTTCTCCTCTTCAGCTTATATAATGTAGCTTTAAACAAGTAGATGCACTGCTCAGAAAACCAAGCCTATATTAGTTTCGATGATTTGGGAGAGTGATTTTGAAATCGGCAGGGAGCAATTTCTGAATTATTTCTACAAAAAGGAGGAGTTATCCATTGCTTCACAATAATGCTCTCGATTGATGAAGAATGCCAAATGAGCCTCACTGGATCAATGATGACTCCCAAATAGTTCTATCAAAGAATCTTGTTGGTCTGAAACGTGAATTTCAATTTCTTGATTTCAACACAGACAATGTCAACTTCAGTTCTCTGATTGCAAAATCTGCAAGCTGATGGTTTATCCTTGTATATGCCCATTCGGTGAATGATTTCTCCAGAAACAGTGGCATGTTAGCAATCCATTTATAAGCCTGAGTCTGAGTTATATTCAACTTCAGGATATCAGCAGACAGAGAGCTTGTGTTTTCTCACCCATTGTCATTTTTCTCTTTTTTTGTCCACTCGTGTAATGTTTGGTCTTTGCTTTATCAAATAGTGCCCTAGACCCAATAAATGCTTCATTATAGATTTTATTCTCCTCCAATACTTTCATTGTCTCCTACCACCCTAATATCATACAGAATAAGTTCATCATAATGGAGTTGAAAAGTGATTGATTCATGTCTGTATTTCTACATTGAAAGTAATCTAGAATCTAGAGACAGTGAAAGTATTTCATAGAAGTAGATGAAATGGATTTCAAAAGATGAATATTCTTAGTGAGTTCGAAAAAAAACTGGTTCCAACAATGTCAAAGATTGAAATTCTTCATAATCAGCCTTTGCTATTACTTGTTGAGATGTATGAACCCTCTTCATCGTTCGACGTGTAATATCTTGACGTCACAGGACAGCCACAAAGTAATTCGCTTTCCTAGGTCTCGACATTTTTCTCATATTCCAGCCCTGCAGGATTCCTCCAAGGATTACTGACATGATCTCATCATCCGAGGAAGTTGTCAGATTTTGATGCCATGCTGCTCACACGGGAAATATCAAATTTGTAGCTCATAACCGCTCGGAATGTTGATGAGTAATTATTTCCAAAAGATTTGCGATACCTCAAGAACTTCCAGCAAATATTTCCATGATTGAAACCTCTGATTGAATGTTCAAATTCAAATACAGGGTTTTATTGAAATGTATACAGGGTGTTTCAAAATTCAGTATCAAGATTTTTGGGGCGTATTTTTCAGGTCAAAATAAGACGTTTTTGTCCATAAACATGTGTCCGCAAACGCTTCGTTACCGATCTACAGAGCGTTAAAGTTTCAAGATTTTTTTATTTTTTTCTTCATAGCTCTTTCAATTTTTGAGATATTAAGATCAAATTTGGAATGTAGGTTAAGTTCTAGGGCTTACATCATCCAGCATGCCGAGTGATTGTGAGAATCTACAGAGAGATATTTTTTTCAGGGGTCAAGCCCTTTTTTACCCCATAAACTTTTTTGTGGTGCGCCGCTGGTGAATTCTGAGATACGAAATGAATTCTTTGTTTTGTTTATAAATTTTTTTGTCTCTTGTAATTTTCACGCATCTGCGATCGTTATCGAGAAAAAAGTAAAATCAATTTTTGTGATTCGCTACATTTAATTAAAATTTTCAACGGAACAATGAAAAAGCGAATTAGTGGGCTTTGACTGCTATTTTCATTTTGACGTTTAGGTTTGTTTTGAAGCATTTGACATTATTTGAAAGTTGGTGGATGTCTCATCGTGTATTTGTTTAACTTTAACGCTCTGTAGATCGGTACCGAAGCGTTTGCGGACACATGTTTATGGACAAAAACGTCTTATTTTGACCTGAAAAATACGCCCCTAAAATCTTGATACTGAATTTTGAAACACCCTGTATAGATACATTAAATTCAAACCCCAGGAAGGCTCGAGGTGTGCTATCGAATGGCACCATTGGAAAAATATATAGCGATCAACATAATATTTTAAACAAGACCCCTTTATCGACCCAAATTTCTTCTCATTGGGAGCTAGCCGCTCATGGAAGGCATATAAACCGAGGTATGGTCCAAAAAAATGGTAAAATGGCAAATGATTCATGCTGGTGGAAATTTGATCTCATCGCTATATTATTCAGAAGAGAGTATTTCTCGAAATCTTGAAAATCTCTGATGAAGTGATCTAGAAAATATGAAAATGGAATTGATAGTCATGAAATAGAACACGGTAGGTATACAACCCTAACAACACAGGGATGTCCTAGGTACGTCCCTTTTTTTCCCGCGGTACAAGGACATGATTGGGGCATCCAGGGGATGTCCCGCAGTGGTTGTCCAGTGGACATCCCGCCCGGTACATCCCCAGGTTATCCTATTCGTGTCCCTGGAATATCTGATATCCATTCACATCAGAGTCATTGAATTTCATCAAAGTATTAAGTTGGATTTTTTTTGAAAATGTTTGTTTTTCTTCCGGAAAATAATCGAAATGAAAATAAAGAATAAAGTTTCAGAACTTCTTAAGAAATTACCATTTTTCGCAAACAGAAATCGTACATGCATAATGCCCCTCATTTTTAAACACCCAAGAATGATATAATAATCATACCCAAATCCTAACAAAGTTGTATTTATTCAGGTTCCTGTGTTTATAAATCTGTTTAGTACATAAATCTTCAGGAGGCTCGATAGCCAATGGAGTAAGATGCGTGCCTGATAAGCCAAAGGTCCCGGGTTAATCCGTACTCGACCTAAATTTTTTTTATTTCGTCGAAGGGATGTCCCTGGGATATCCTTGGGACGTCCTAGGGATATCCTTTCTTTGTACTTGGTACATCCCAGGGACGTACCAGAAGGACATCCCTACGATGCCTCTTTTTGTGGAAAGCGGATGTCCCTGGGACGTCCCTAGTATGTACCATGTCCCGACACAGGATATCCCAGGGACGTCCTCGTAGAAAATGAAGGACGTCCCTGGGACGTACTCGTGTTGTTAGGGAACAAATTACGTTGAAAAATTTGAAAATCACCTCGAAAATCACTAAAATGAAGAAGCTCGAATGCTCAACAGAAACACTAGACACATGTACTAGAAAATATGAAAATGCAATTGATAGTCATGAAATGGAACACGGTATAGGTATACAACAAATTACGTTGAAAAAGCTTAAAAATCACCTCGAAAAATGCTCAACAGAAACACATGTACTAGAATGGCCAAAAGTGCTTACTGTAAGCATTTGAAGATCAGAAATGTTTCCTTTATTTTCACACCTAACCACTAACCACTCCATTGTTCATTAGAAGGATCTGAATTCAGAATTTCAGTCTGATCAAATCTCCATGTGGACGACAGAGTCACTAGATACAATAGTAGTTATTTTTTCATTTCTTTCTGCAACACGTATTTAAATGACTTTCATGTGACTCCTGATCTAGCCCCCGAGGATCTCAGTTTGATTGAACACTTTGTGGTGCTAGCTTCATACAAGGTTTGTTGCTTTCCTTTTCTAAGACACATGGTGAATAAAAACTGTTAGCCGTTTTTTATACCAATGCCATTTTTATTTTTAGTCGGACCGGACATTACAACGGCAGACGCAGCCCGTGTTGCAATTTTTGGGACAGTGTGGATGCTAGAATTTTTGCCACCCACCACTGATGCCCTCTGTCAACACATTCTTTGGTGCCACTTCCAAGTGAAAGAAACAAAAAGAAAACAAGAAAATAAAAAGAATCGAGGGATTCTAATTTCATAATGTTTTCTTTTTAGATACTAATGTGGATTAACTCCTATGATCAGTTTACTGATTCACCAGACCCGAATAATGGCGGCTGTGAAATTGTTGGGACGGTATGTCCCAATCTTCATGACTTTGCCACCTATTCCCAAGTCATGTCCCGAATTTGGAGCTTGTGGCTGCAAGGGGCTCTGCAGCACGAAGCAATGTGGCTGCAGGGAGCCGCTGAGGGTGCCGTGCACCAAGAAGTGCATGGCAAAGTCTCGGGCAAAGTGCATGAATGGAGTAGAAAAAGATGAAGAAGACTACTGATAGTGGATTATTTTCTTTCAAAATGTGAGGAATAAAGGCTTGGATAATATTCAAATGCTTTTTTGAGCTCGTAAACGTATTAAGCGCCTTCGAAAACGTATGCAAGCATTTATAAAACACGTTTTTTGGAATTTTGGCCCCTTTCTTCAAAATTACTTATAATGCTCCAAATCATTTTTTGAGTGTCTCATCCTGTTCTACACCCCCGAAAACCTAGATATCGGCAACTCAGTCTTATAGCTGACCAAAAGTAGAAACTAATTTGATTTTAGTGGTATTTTGGACGTCATCTTGAATATCTCACTTCCGGTTGAAATGTTGACTTGATAAAAGGTATTTTCGGATTCAGAGGAGTCGAATTAGGGGGTAAACGTCATTTATTCAATTGTTACATGAAATGCTTCTAGGATTTGGCTTTTCGCAAAACAAGCCCCGACTAATATGGGTAGGTTCATTATGCGATAGACAGAGTCACCAGATACATGTTACTTATATTAATTATTTGTCCTCGACTGTTGTACTTCCTCAAGCAAAACGATAGCCATTTTTCATACCAGTGAATAATAGCGATGAATAACCATTATTCACTGGTCTAAAGTTCCTTATATGTTATATCGCGTATACTAGGAACTCTAGACTAGTGGGTTATGGTTATTCAGGACTCAAAACTATTGAATAGTTATAGTTATTTTTATTCTCGACCACCTACAACTAATATTATTATTGAAATCTCGGTTAATCGACGTATAGAAAGCAAGAAAGGGTGAGCCAGACTCAAAACCTAATGCAATTAATAGTTTCCTGTAAATACGGAGTGTATATACATAGGCTCGAGAAAATATACATACGCCGACAGCACATCTCCAACACATGCCCTATAAAAATTCTGATGGAGCTTCTTTAATAACACTCAATGTTTTTCTAACACAAGGTCATGAACATCTTAAGAGCCCCGCTTAGAGCAAAAGCTAGTAACCGTACGTTATATTCACTGTTTTATTGGCGTCATAAAAGTTAACATAAACAATTGCTCTTTTGCAGCAGTTGAATGGCATTTAATTTATGGCTATTTTTTGGTTCCATGTCGTTACTTCTGAGCGCGCTATGTCAACATACACTATAACAACTATGCTAATGTCATCACCTCAAAATTCAAACATATGAACAACAACTTTCCTATGCGAGCGAGCATCAGAAACATACTTCGAAAAGTTGCATCAATATTTCTATGGTGATCAAAAAAGTTTGAAATGAGTTTCAGATGAATGAAAATCCTGATTTGAGTTGGAGTATTTCTAAAGACATTTCTCATTCGTTAACATGTCCTCATTTAATTTGTCTGATGGTACATTCATTCATTATTCCAGATTCTTTGGGATTTTCTCTCCTCGTCCTTATAAAATAAAAAAATGAATACTATTTCAATATACGTGTAGTGAGGACAAATCAGATGATTTGCCCCAAAATGTCACTGCGTTCAAAGAATTTTTCTATCTGAGAGCCTAAAAGAAAAAATCACTTACTTGTCAGTGACGATTTGTATTGAAGAAGGTTTGAAGAAGAGAAATACAGGTATATAGAAAAAATATCAAATTCTCACTCATCTTCTGACGTTTCAGGAACGAATCTGCTTCCGTTTTCAACTTGAAGAATGGATTTTTTGTATGGCGAATTCGTACATGAAAAATCCATTTTTTATGTTGAAAACGGGAGCAGATTTGCTTCCAAAACGTGAGATCAATTGCTAAAAGCGCATCCAAAAAACTTGGTTTCCTGTTTCGGGCCAGGAGCTATTTCACTTCCAGTCAGCTGCTTATGATCTATAAGGCACAGATCCGACCTGTCCTGGAATACTGCTTCCATATTTGGAGTGCAGCACCCAAACATACCCTGAGACTGTTCCAAAAAAGGGCAATTCATCTCGTGGGTGATACCTCGCTCACAAACTCACTCACTTCTCTGGAACACCGTAGAAAAGTTGGCGATCTGGCTCTATTTTATAGATATTTTCATAGACATTGCTCTTCTGAAATGTCCCTTTGGAGACCTGCAGAACATGTCTTTCCAAAGACTCGTTCATCCAACGAACAGCGAGGCTCTGGAACACATTGCCAAGAGGGGTGTTCCCCAAGGCATATAACCTCCAGAAATTTAAGAAGAACTCCAATTCCTACCTTATTTCCCTTGGTTCTCACAATGTTCTCTGAACATTACAGGATCCCTTTTCGTGGGAACCAGAACATAAAAAAAATCTCTTTATAGGTACCTTTATACAGACAGTATTTATAAGTACATTCATAATTTTCATATGAACCCACGTGTGGTATGATCAAAGATGGTATGACCCAGATTGATTGATGGTATACATACGTGATTTTTTATGCTCATCAATGGTTAATCGACTAATTAATCATATTTTATAACCGATGAGACCTATAGAATGGTTGGAGTCGTCTAAAAGGTTGAGAAGTGGCAAAAATGCATGAAAAATAATCCAATTAGAGTATTGTGATATTCACCATCCAAGAACCTATCTCAAAATGATGAAATTCAGTTTTTTTCAGCTTTTCTTGTATGTGATATATATATATTCTATGGTATCTCAAGAGTTCTGAGAATAATGTCATTGTCAATATTTATTGAATGTTTAGGAACTCGTCTGTGTTTGCACAAGACTATTCGAAAACGAAATATTTGTTCTTGTGAAGGGTTCAATGGAAGCGTAAATCTAGGGAGCATAGAAAGTAATTAGTACCTGTCGAGTAAAAACCAATATGGAAATTTTAAGTCGACGAGAATGAAAAGAAAAACAACCAGGATAAACAACAAAGGAAATTACAAACAAACAAAAGATACTACGCATAATTTCATACACGGGAACATTTACTAATGAAATTGGTATAGGTTCAAGCTTTGATTTCAATTACTGAAATGGAACTGACTGCATAAAAAGTATCCATTCTAAAATTACCGAAATATATACAAAGACGTTTTCATCTTCTGTCTAAATGGATTTCACCAATCCATCTGTCGTCAAGCATGCATGGTAACGTGAACCGTTTCATCTCTTCGAATGTTCCACGAACAAACACAAATAAGTCCCGGGTACATGGCATGGCCGATTTACATCCCTTTCAGACCGAACAGATTGCTTGCGGCACCGGTTTTTGAAGTCTTACATGGCCGGAACATCTGTGAATCAAACAGCGAAAAAATATTAAATCGAGCCGAAGTGAAACAGATGTTACCACAGGGATGGAACCATGGAACCATAGGGTATCGTGAACATATACAGGGCCTCCCAGCGAAAACTGGAACTCCCTTTTTAACTAGATAACCGAATCTACCAGAAATCGCCGGGATCTCTCGATTTTTATACTTGGGGGGCGCATTCTTGACAGCTGAACGAACTTGTGAACTGTGATCACCCCCCTAACCCCCAGCAATTCCAAAACTTTAAAATTTCAAATCGAACTACCCTACTTTGAACACATCATTTCAATTGCGAATTATTTGGTGCATAGTTTTTGGGCATCTGTTGAGATTCGACATATGGATTTGACAGTTATTGAACAAAATTAATATACTTGACAATAATTAGTGCACTAATTGAAAGCTTCTCAAATACACAATTACATATTTATTAGTATTCTGAAGGTGGTTTAAGATTCAGAATTCTGATCATCCTGAATCTGTTCCGAATAAACATCAGTAAATAGTAAATCAAAAGTTGAGATACGTTGAGATAGGAACATGTGAGCCGTTTTGACCGATAATAAAATAGTTTCGACACAAACAAATCCTAAAGTTGAAAAATCTCGATTTTGAATACCCTAGTTTTCTGTAATCATTTCCGATAGACCCCAAGTATAATGTATCGATGAAATCAGCTCTTCAGGGAGAATCTAAAAATGCAATGAAATACAGGGTATTCTATTTGAAATAACAAAGTTGTTACTACTTTAGAAGCGGCGACACTGCATTGCTGAAATTTTTTTAAATGGAGAGAGCGTATTCTAAAATATAAGCATGCATATTTCCATGTATTTCTCCCGACTGATTCTCGATGTAGAGATACTGTAAGCTCGTTGTGACATACCCTGTATAGAGCATAATATGTTCATCGAAACACATTTTTTCGATTTTTTTTATTAATATTATACCATTTCACAAAAATGAAGGTTTTCTTATTTGAAACATTTAATTGGACCTAGTTTTGAGCCCCCTGTGGTCTGATATTTCCTTACCGTTTTCCACATCAATTCAGCACCCGTCACAAGCGAAAAAAATCCGCGAAAATAACAAGCGACACATGAAAAAAAATGAAGTTCACTGCATGTTCAAGTAGCCCCGTTTTACGTAACCTAACCATACTAACCTTCAAAATTGCGAACTAGAGAGTCTAGAGACACTTTGTCATCACTCGTTTTGCAAAAGTAGGAACTCCTGAACATTTTGTCACGAGTAGAACATAGGTTTTATAAACATAAAGTTAATCAAATCATCCGTTGACATTGAGCTATGAAAACTGACCAAGCAATTCTCATGAACAACGTGCAAGTCTAATAAAATGATGTCGGTATATCAATATTGGTTGGGAGGGTTCCGAAGTTAGTCTGGTCTGGGGCTACTCTTGACTTGACAAGAACTCGTCAATATGGTCATTATAATGTAAGTTGTTATTAGGCCTTAGATATCCATCGTTATCTTTGAATATAGTCTCGAAGCTGGACAAAATGTGAATATGTCTTTGTTGTACACCATTTACACTTTAATCTAGTAATAAAGTTGATTTGAAGTTTCAGTTACCCCTAAACCATTATAGTGCCTATTCGAATATTACCTATCGCAAACTATTAAGCCAAGCATTACCCCTTATAAATCGAAATGGGTGAAATACCAACCCCATGTTGTGACATAGTGAAAGTCCTACCCCTATTTCATTACATGGTGGAACCTACTCTTTTATTGTGACATGGATGGACTGACCCTCCAAAATATCGTATGATGATATGATGCTATACGAAGAAACTCCGCGTTTTTAACATCTTCCAACTGGTTCACAATACCAAAAGATGTCTTCGAACTCTTCAAAGAAACAGAGATAATCTAATCGCATTGGGACTCGGCCATGCAAATTGATCTTTGGTAAGCTGAAGCATTCATAAGATAAGGAATCTTACCTTACAAGACACCGCAATAACCAGTACTTTATTCACCTTTCTTCGGTATTCTGTAGCTCTCTCACAAGGAATCTGCAATAATATTCAAGGGGTTCGTGTAATGATGATGTGAAAACCTGTTCTGAATGTTTCTCCAATAAATCTGCTTGTTTTTTTTTTCGATGGAATCGCCGTGAACACCGCAATACCGCAAAGTGCATATCACGTGGTGCACTAATGGATACAAAATTGATAAAGTATATCATTATGATTTAGGAGATTACGGTGCATTGCCCTTAAATAAACTTCAATTTAATAAGAATATTTTTGAGTCCGTTCTCATTTTATTGAACAATTCGAGAGAGTGGAAGGTTGTCGGAAATATGATCGGAAACTATTTGATCGAACATCATTTGATCGGGAATCAATTGTATGGAAAATCAAATGATCGGAAATCAATTGATCGAAATATCAATTGATCGAATTATGTTTTGATCGAACTTGGAATAAAAAAGGAATGAATTTGATCAAATCTAGCATTACCTGAAATGCCTAGTCATTTCACGTATTGCGAGCCAACAGCGTAAGTAAGTCCGTTTATAGCCGTTACAATGTATGTCGGAATGTTGAGGAAAGAAAATAAGCATAAGCATTAGCATAAAAAAGGAGACTACTTTTCCCAAACAATCTAACATAACTCGGCCTGAATGAACCTTCTTCCTAGATCTATGTTCCTAGTAAGTATATTTTTAGAAAAATCACCTGGGAGAACAAAACTAAACAAGCTAACCTGACTCGGCCTAAATTTGATGTTATACTCCTTAATGCTTCTCGCGATGAAATCCCTCATATCGATGAATTCTTAAAATCTATACAAAGGGTTTGAGACGAATCAGTAAGTGAATATTATATGCAAATGATTATATTCGATCCAAATGTAGTTCGATCAGTTGATATCTTGATCAATTGATCATCGATCATTTGATTTTTCGATCAATTGATTTTCTATCAAATGATGTTCGATAAATGTAACTTCGATCTAATGATTTCGATCAGATATCCGGCAACCAACATGGAAGTGGAAGGTTCTATCACAGTTTAGAGAATATATATCTAATATTCTCTAAACTGTGGTTCTATGAACAGGAAGAAAGTGATCTTTCATGGATACATTGAGGATCTCAACTCTGAGTTTCTCCGTTCACTATTGTGTGAATTTTATCGGCCATTGCTACGAAAATTACCACTCTAGCCTAGCCATTACAGAGTATAGTGTTTGTTTTTCCACTTGTACATCTGAATGAAAATAAATTATCAGTTTCGCTCTAAATTTATATTAATACCAACATGAATCGGAATCGAACAAAAGAAGAACAAATAAACACCATATCACTGATGTGTAACCGATCAAGCCGGAATTTTACAAACATGTGTATCATGACAAACAATCCATCAATGTTTGCCATTGATATCGCATGAAAAAAGTGATGGCATGTTGCATATCCAGTTTCTATTTATGAATGCATTCGTCTGATGTTGTCTGGAAGTGATAACAGAATTTGTATTTGATGATTAACCCTGCAACTTTAAACTATGGAAATTCAGTTTCCCAACACCCCAAATTCAAGTGATCTTTATTGATATGATATGATAAGGTTATGAGTTCTTGGAAATACTTCTATTGGCAAAGAATTCCACAGCTTTGCCGTTCTATAGAAGATGAACGAGTTTTGGTAAAGTGTTGTTCGACATATTTCAATGTTGACAAGAAAAGGAAGGATGTGCTGACTGGGCCTGTCGAGTTTTTCTGAGTGGTAATACTAGTGATAGGGATGATAGCAGATATTCTTGAGGAACAGTAAGTATCTGTAGAAACGTGAAAGGTCGCCGACTTTCTTACGGTGTTCTAACGAAGTCAAAATATCAGTGAGTGTCGCATTATTCATCAGGTGGATGGCTTTCCTCTGGATGGAATCTAAGAGCAATCTGAGTTTCTGTGAAACAGCTTTCGCGATGGATCGTAGATGATTTACCCATGAAAGAAATACCGAGCATCTGTCGTGGTGAGAATCGTGGTACAAGACATGTTATATCGGCAAATAAAGAATAAATAATCGGGAAGCAAACATTCAGATAAAACTTACAGATTGAATCCACAAAATATTTGGTCTACAGGTCTACTACTACACTTACTAACTAGAACGCTAATGTCATGAGATCAAAACTATATCAATGAAGCGTACGCCTTCATAACCTGTCATATCTTACTCTTACCATAGATCTTTCTTATTTTTCCGAACACAATAACAGACATGATTCGATGTCGATAAAAGTTCGTGTATTGTACATGTACACATCTCGGTACACATTGAGCAGAAACGTTTTTGGTCATTTCTGTGTGCCGCATGACTTTGAAGAAGACCAAGTTGAAAGCATATATGAACCAGGATGAATTTAGGAAACTGACACAAGATTGAAATAAATAAAAAGAAATATGCAACTCCATACGTCTGACATCCATCAAACGGTATCAATGCAATAAATGGTATAAAATCGAAACGGTATGAATGCTTTTAAGTAAGTTGGAGGAGCAAGAACAACAACAACAACAATAAATTTTCTCGAGATTTGGATATTGCATGGATGATGATTGGGTGATGTAATGAAATTTTCCGATTTTCCCTCAAATTTAACAAATTTTCATCTGCAGAAACTCCAACTCAAACACCCCTTCGTCACTCTTCTGCATTCATCTCCTGGCTAGGAATAAGGTCACGATTATCCATGATAAAAGCCATCCTCTAACTAATAATATTCCCAGATACAGACTTCACTCTCAGAGAAGAGGGAAAAGCCACTCCACATCGTAACGACGCTCTGTGAATTGCTAACGAGAGTAGGGAAAACTTTGGAAAGTAAAAAATGACTTGAAACTTGAAATATTGTCGCTAGAGCTCTGTCTATACGAGGAAGGATAATATTCATTTCAATAGAAATTTCATTCCAGATTTCTATTTCATTGTTGTGAATGAGAAATTGCATCTTTTGATATTTTTCATTTGTATCTCCCAGACCCAAAGCTTTTCTTCTGAACTCGCATACACACCTACATTCTAAATGAACGCGAATGTAAATTTTCTGGGAATCTCCCTTATTTCCTAACGCCAATAACTTGTCAATGAATGAAACTTCGACTTGAACGAAATGAAATAAGTTTCTATATATCTAGCATCTCTCAGTACGGGAAGCGAGCATCCATCAAGTGAGTAAAGTGAGTATGACTTTGATATTTTCATCCAGAAGCACGTATACTGAAATCTTATATCAAGAATGTAAGAGGGTTTCTGTGATCCAAAGGAAGGAGGAGAAGGAAGAAGAGGGAATATAGAGAGCTGAAAGGATCATTCAATCAAAGGCCGTTCCATCCAGCCACATGCTATGACATTTATTTCTCTTGGTTGGAATATATTTTTTTATATATTCTGTATATTTATGACGTACATATACTTTGCCTGTCTCCAAGTTCTTCACAGCAGTAATATCCGGTGGAATATATATAATAATTACTGATATGACTTCTCCAAATATTCTTCGAGTTAGTTTCTTCAATTCCGAAAATAAAAAAAGGAGCATCAGGACAGTTTGTTTTTTGTTGAAAATAAGGATCATGTATGGAACAGAAACCAGCACAAATTTAAATTTTTCTTTGATTAACTTTCACTTTCACAAGTTCACATTTCCCTTTTGAGTATCTTAGAAAATGTGAACAATCAATGTGAAAACCTGTTCATTAATGAATATTATTGAAAAATGGTGGTTTCTTGTAATTTTCAACTGACGTCAGATGAATCACCTTACGAATATTTGTTTCAATTGTTCCAGGGATAGAAGAGCCATCTGTCCAGTTGCAGGACCCGGAATCAGCATCCTTAGTCCAGGCGGGTGGTGACGTCATCCTGAGGTGTCATATGGACGCTTCTGGGGAAGTCCATTTTGAATGGTTCAGGTAAGAGGAGCATCAATAACAGAACCATGTTTTGTTTTAGAAATAAATAAAAATATTTGTTGATTCGTAAAATTAATTCATCGATATCTCTATTCAAAAAGATGAAGATGATTTAAAGCCGTTATATGGAAATTAATAATAAGATTGATTAACAGGACATGAAATAAATGAAAAAAGGAAAATAAACAAGTTTCAAAAGAGTGACAGTGATGTATTCCATTCAAAGAATGAAAAGTAAAAAGTGCGGAGGAAGAACAATTAGCCATCTTGAATATATGTATCTTGATGGCCAATGAATGAGGTTCAATGTACAGAAACAAGTGGAGTTATATACCAATTATCGGGTCCATGATAGCTTTCCATTTCCACTCAGTTTTTTTCTTAACAATGATCTGCAAATTCGCCTTCATCCCTGATGTCCGTCATCCAACTTTGAAATTTTTCTATATTCGTCTTGGTCAGGCAAAAGAGAGATGACATCCTTCAATCAGATATCGATACCTGATACATGTTGAGAATTGAGCGAAATCATACATACAATGACCGTGGAACGAAAAAAAATCATTCGAACGGATCAAACTACTCTTTAAAATAAATTAAGAAGGAGAAGAATCGAATAATTCCTCATCATCAAACAATCTATAAGCATCTAGAAGGTCGAAGACACCAATAAAACATGGATCTGATGTTCTTCTAGAGAGATTATAAAACCCACTAACTGATATTTTGCCATAGTGATCTCCTGATTTCGTTTATTCATTTATGATATAGGATGCGAAGAATGTCCCTTGGTATGACGTGACAAGTAGTCCCCTTGTTTTGGTTACTCGTAGTGGTATCATTTACAAAGCGGGATAGCCTCTATGGGTGGTCTTTTTTCTGGTTATCGGGATATTCTGTCCATCTGCAATCAGAATGTTAACTGGGGGTTTTGCATATATGCAAAAATTATAAACATTGATCACTTGGTGTGTACCTCCGACAAATATCATTGAACCTGGAGTGGTGACCTGCGGTCTCTCAGACCGACCAGAATCCATTTTATGAATTTTGGCGCTGTCGCGCGATCCCCCCTTTCCTGAATTTCTCTAGCTTAACCTTTTTTGGATCTCTTCGCACTGTAAACCAGATAGCGCTAGCGTTAGCAACATGCCAGTAGGTATTTTTTCGGCCTGTCAGACCGACGTCACCAGTGAAGTAAAAAATCTGCTATATTAATATTTCGTCTTTCAATTCATTTAATGTGAAATTGAGCGTATTCAATCAAATGTTTATATTCTTATACAAATAAAATATTATTCCTAACAGAAATCGTCCAAAAAATATAATAAAAACTCTCGAAGTCGTCTCCACAACATTTAATTCCAATTCAAGGAGGGGGGGACATGTTTCGGACCCGAAAGGTATCCAACATCAGCCAGAAAGAAATTATTCTACAAAGAACAACGAAACAGTAAGTAGGTATATCAAGTAAAACACTTTGGTACTCACGTGGAGAAGTAAAAGGCCAAAACATGGTTATAATCAACAGGTATATTTACTGATAATGCTACCTGTTTACTTCATTCTGAATTTCATAAAAACTATAGACATGTCTATAGTATAATAACTGTTTTACCATGCTAATTATAACCATGTTTCTGCATTTTTCTTCTCCACGTGAGTACCAATGTGTTTTACTTGATATACCTACTTACTCTCTCGTTGTTCTTTGTAGAATAATGTCTTTCTGGCTGATGATGGATACGTTTTGGGTCCGAAACATGCTCCCCCCCCCCTTCTTGAATTTGAAATTAAACGTTGTGGATACGACTTGGAGAGTTTTTATTATATTTCAACTACTTCATTCCACTTTGAGATGACATGGACTTCTACAGTAGATTTAGAAATCATCCATATTAGGAGCAGAACAACCAAGAATTCTACATCCCATAAAAACATGTATGACCGATGGAGAGGATCTTGAATTGAATTGCATTTTTTTAATAATATGATGTGATTCTCAATGATGTTTCCTTTTAGCAGAATCATATCAACTGACACTATTTTGATTGTATATATATCACAAAAATATTGAATGTCTCTCAGACCGACGTAATCGCTCATGTTTCGTAAAACCACGTCACCACTTGAAATCTTAGAAAACATATCATTCACATATACTGGGATATTCAGAATGATCTTGACACAATGTGGTGATGAAATGCTGAATGATTGATGAGCAAATATTGAACTGAATAACACCATATCGCGAAATGAAATTAGTTTTTGTTTGGTTGTTTTTTTTTGAGTTTTCGGTAGATTTCTAGTATATCGATGAAGAAAGTTGTTGTGATCATTGATCCTATGAACTCATTTCATCGAGGCCGTAGGAAAAAAAAATCATCAATGTATTTTCGACATCTTATCTGGAGACGCAGGGATTCGAGAACAAACTTCTCGATATTATCACCGAACATAAACGTCTCTGTTTATGTTCGGTGATATTATCTTTTTCGTCAATTTATTAGAATATATTGACTTCGAACATCTCAAAATAGAAAACCCTCCAAACTGATTCCTAGCTGAGATATGTTGTAAAACCCGAAATATGCCGAAATTGAAACCAAATTCGAAATCTTTCCCGTAACATTGAGTGTTTGTGATTACAGGAATGCGGACCGTTTAGCGAGATCAGCCAGGCTTGAAATTAAGAAGAAAAGGTTGCACATAAAGGCGGTAGAGCCCTCTGATAATGGGGTTTACAGATGCGTGGCTAAAAATGAAGCTGGGGAGAGGCGCAGCTCAAAAAATTTTGCCTTGGCAGTAGCTGGTAAGTTCTATAATAGTAACGAACGATGATTCTTCATAGAAAAGTTCCACTGAAACCATTTTAAAAGCGGTAGTAGAGTGCCTCGAACATCTCATTTTACGCCCTTCAAGGAGTGTGGACACACTTGTCATGTTGTTAAACAGCTGAAGGAATGCCATTTTTCTGTACATAACCAGTGCAGACATATTTTTATTTGAAACCCTAATAGTGACCAAAGGCACATGAAGCTCATTTTGTAGTTATATCAAGCATTTTTGCAATTTGTTACTGAACAATAAGTCATATTCGAGAACATTTTCGCGGGGACGCCTATTAAATTTTTAGAGCTGACGTCAAAAATCTGAGGATGATGACAATTCGGTAATGTCCACATTCTTCAAAGGGCGTGTGATGAGATGTTCGAAGCATTCTACTTATGAAATTTAGTTAATTGATTTCCCGTGTTCTCACAGTTGGAAACTGCACATCTTTCTCCCAACTCTCTCAAATTGTCAAACCTTCGAAAGTTATATCATGTACGTTCGTGTACTGTCAGTTCCGAGGTCAGTTCCCGCTTTTTCGATCAATTTATTTGTGGTTATGTCTGATTGTCACTGCTTGTCTAGTGTCCGTACTATAATTGTAACGACCTAGTGTCGTTTTGATTACCCAGGCTATTTCAGCAGAATAGGGTGTGTGGTTCTTTGCCAGTTTCTGATTTCTCTCATTGTGTCAAGAAAGGGGGTTTTGAAATTACTGATGACTGGACGCCAGATTTTTTTCTTTATTGAATAGGATAAAAATTCAAAGTTCCTATGAGACGAAAAGATAGATTTCCTTCCTACAATGGAGCAATAAAACAACCTTTCAATGTATTTTCAATTTACTGAATTATTTGAGCAATATATTTACAAAAGAAATTGAATATACAAGATTATGGAGATGCTACTACTTGTGATAAATGAGTGTTGTCAAGAATTAGTGATGAGCCAAGATGATAATTCAAGTTGGAATCAAATTCTAATTATGTATTTTCTGCTATTACATGAGCAACAACTCATATAGTCGTTGCTGAATCTGTTGGTGTTATGTTTGGAGAATACCCTAGTTGCTGGAGTATTATTCTCAACACTAGGAACCTGGATCTATATGGACTCCCTAGGTATAGCATATAACCAGCTGGACATACACCAATCAGACTTCAGCTCAGGAACGTGGATATTTCAGGATCGCAGTTGTTGTTTATAGCATGAAAAACAATTCAGAATATTAGATTTCTGGTAAATTTTTGTTGTTATCGAATTACAACTTGGGTTATTTCTTTGACAACGATTGTATCGTTACATAATATACAAAAAACGTTAAAACAGCTGTGTCAAGGACATTTAGAAACTCTACTTATAAGTGTCTCGATCACAAAATCCAAACTGATGCCATACCTGTTAATAAATGGAGTCATAATATCGAAACTGAGTTTACCTATTACCTATTTTAATTGAACACAGCGAATGAATAATTATCTCTGAAAGTAGTGAAAGATGAATATTCTGAATGCAACATAATTCCTTTCCCAATATAGGGTGTTTCATAATATATGCGCAGGATTTTAGGATGTGATAGCTCGTTAAAAAAAATGAGAAAAGGTGTATATTAACCATTTTCGAGATACAGGGTGTTGAAATAAAAAAAAAGTGTTTTGTGAATATCTCTGGAACCGTTTATCGCACAGAAAACATTTTTTGTGTGAACTATTTTTTGTGCAGAATTCATATTTGTCAATTCATAATTAGTGAAGATTTTGGAGGGGAAGTGAGTGTGTTTCTCCACAACTTCTACGCCACTAGAAAAAGTACAGTTTCGAGTCTCCCATTTGAACTGCCAATATTTTCAACACAAAAAATATACACGTGGTCATAAGCTCTAAAGTTGACCGTTTTCGATTAAAATAAATTTTCATGTTGAAAATCATGATCAATGTTTTGAAGAATTGCCAAATTTCCCACACTTATTAATTTAACTGAGTATGATTTGTTTCTGTTTATTTTTAATTTGAAGTTACGTTTGGTTTCGTTACATGTTCTGATGTTTAAATAATTTTTTTTTTATTGGTAAAAAACATTTTTCAAAAAATTGGCTATGATTTCGAACATAAAAGTTGATTTTTCTCGAAAACTGTGAACTTCAGAGCTTAGGACCAGTAGTATCTTTTATGTGTAGAAAACATTGATCGTTCGAATGGGCATCTCATAACTATACTTTTTCCAGTGACGTAGAAGTTGGAGAAAAAAAACACTAACCACTCCTTCAAAATCTCTACCAATTATGACAAAAAAAAATCTGCACAAAACATAGCTCATTATGAGTAGAAAATGCTCACAAAAGCTGTTAAGCTGTTCTCTGTGCAATAGAAGGTTCCAGAGTTATAAACAGCATGCAATAGAAGGTTCCAGCAGCATAAACAGATTTATTCTCGAATTTCAACACCCTGTATCTCGAAAATGGTGCATTTTGAAGGGTGAGTTAATGGGAACATTTTTTATATTTTCGGACGAGCTATCACATTCTGAAGTTCAATGCATATATTATGAAACACCCTGTGAAGTTGAGTGCATTGAAGTCATACAAGTAGATTGTATTTATTTATAGGAGAAAATACTGCCCTCATCCAAACTGTGCCTTCTGATGTTATTGTGAAGAAAGGTGGTACTGCCATATTCGACTGTTCTTACCAACATGCAGATGTGATTGAATGGCACTTCAGAGATGGAAATAGTATAACAACAAACAATAGGTGAGAACTGATCAACTTTTTGTTGGAGAAGATTTAAATATTGTTACAAAAAGTCTCCAGAGCCCTTTATGTCGTATTAGTTTTGTCAATATTTTTATTTGCCATCGCTTATTCTTCATCGTACCTACTTTTTTGTAGTGAGAAATATATCCGTGGTAACTCTGAAACATGTTTCTATTTCATTTCATAGGCAGACCCTATAAGTATATTATTTTTTTCAGGATCACAGTCCATTCGAATGGTTCTCTCCAAATCGACAATGTTACAGAAGATGACGGAGGAATGTACAGCTGTTCTGGAATAAGGAGTGAAGCTGCAGAAGTACCCCAAATCTACACTGCCGAACTAAAATTAGCTTGTAATATTTGTAATAGCAATTACTTAGCAACAACTCTGATTGTATTCCGTTTCAGATATTCAACCTTTCAAAGCTACCTCTTTCGAACCAACACTGCCCGAACATGGTGAAAAAATTGCTGGGGAAGGATCAATGTTCCAGTTGACTTGTCTGGAGCCAGATAGTTTTCCACTTGCCAAAAAATGGTGGGAAAATTCACATGGCCATACAGTATGTCGATATTTACTATTCACAAAGATATATTATTCCTATATGATCCTTCTCTTGGAGTATATGCCGTGAGCAATGATATTATATCGGAATAATAATAACATACATCAAGATTTTCAGTCATGTTCCATCATATTCTATTTCGAAATTAATGACATATGCTCTACAGAGTGTCATCTCGAGTCGCGAATTCCTGATTGTTGAGTGATGATCGGATAAATATACTGATTATATAGATTCTTTTCCAATACGGAAATAATTCTCAACTTATTTCACATTTGCAGATATCTGATTCAGGAGATATAAGAGTTGATGATGGAAGATTGATTATAGACAGTGTGAGAGCTGAAAATGCAGGAATTTATAAATGTGTAGCAGAGAATATCGCAGGAAAAACTGAGAGCACTGTGGAATTGATAGTTACAAGTAAGTTTCACTGCATTTTCGGATAGTTTCATTATTATTCTTGAAGATGCAAATTGGTCTCAGAGTTGGAAATGTTCAATACGCAGCATTTTTTCTAGTGAAGCCCAAGATAACGAAACACCCATCTAGTGTAACAGTGGAGGAGAACCAGAAATCCTTGCTCCACTGCGAATTTGAATCGGAATCACGTGACCACACCGTGATCAAATGGAGAAAGGACGGAAAGACTCTGAAACACGACTTCGACGATATGCAGTCGTCCCATCAGAGGGCGAAAGTTTTCAAACAGAATGGCACGTTGGTCATCTTCAATACCCAGGCTAGCGACAGAGGGGAGTATGTTTGTGAAGTCCTCACAACAGGCCAGAAACCGGTTTTCTCAAAGCCGGCAACCATTTCAGTGATAGGTTAGTATCACCCACAAGTGTAGGAAATCAGAGAACTGACAATGCCAGTGTTATTAGTTGAAATTCATGGATCTCAGTAAAATTATTTATTTGTATTAATAAACACAATTATCAACATCATAATAATTATGATATAAAATATTCTTCGATTTGAAAAATCACCTCAACTCATATCATCACTTTTTCAATGCTTTGATGTTCAAATGACAGTCATATCCATCCAGATTGTGAAAAACAAGGAACCTTAATTGGATAAAATTTCGAAATAAAGGTTGCAGATCGAATGGTCCACATTTTTCTCAGTTGAATGACAGTGATCTCACACACATTCAATTTTTCAATAAAGTTTCAAGAATATTACAAACGACAAGATTTTTATTTTCGATTCCTGAACAGCATCTCTCTGATGAATTTATGATATATTCAGCTGCTATCAGAAGTTGTGGGCATAGTTTTAACCAGGGTGGGTGGAATATTATCTTGATACAGTATTCCAAATGTAAATGGTATCCATTTTTGGTGATATTTTGTATACTTCTGCATTCCTGAATAAAGACGGTAATCGAATAGATTTTGAAAATGATTTTTCCAAGTTCCTACACAATTATTTTTTAATTAACGTAGAAATGATAAGATGTCACACGAAATTTTCTTTATTTAAGAAATTTGATGGCATTGTTCTTTGTATTGATTTTGTAAGAAATACATCGAAGTATTAGTTGGATGACTAATTGACTTAATTCAGAACTACTCAGATTCGTGCCATCACCCGTCAACAAGAAAATGGAACTCGGCAGTATTGCCAGAATCCACTGCAAGGCACAAGGTACCCCACCACCGATCATCCACTGGGAAAAAGAAGGAGTGACTGTTGAAAATTTACCCAGTCACATCACAGACATGAATGGTACGCTACACTTCAACGGAGTCCTCGCAGAAGACAAAGGGCGATATAACTGTTTTGCTAGTAACAGCCAAGGAGCTATCAATGCGACCATCAATATCGAAGTAGTTGGTAAGTTGTGGTCGTCGTAATATCAGACCAAGTAGTGATGAATTTTCATTAAGGAAAATAATCCGCTATTCACAATCGCCGCACTGATTCAGCTTAGTGTCTCTTCCAAAAAACTTTATAAATTCACTGAAGAATATCTCTATGAATTTATATTCACAAGTTTTTCATTATCGAATTCGTGTTACATACAAAAGTATATCTAAAATGCTTTTCGAATTTTTAATTTTCATTTCACAAATTGATATAACTGTAAACATCAGTGTCTAATGAGATCGTTCTAATAAACTGAGACTAATTTACTGTTTGTTTTCCCAGTGGCCCCAAAATTCAGTATTCTCCCAAAAACCCCAATGGAAGCCATTGAAGGACACTCTGTTAGCATAGATTGCGTGGTGGAAGGTGATCCGAAACCTACCATCCAGTGGGACAAGAATCTGAAGATGAACGATTTCGACCAATCTAGATTCACTGTACTTGAAAATGGTACTTTATACATCAGAGAAGTACACAGAGACGACGAAAATAAATATGGCTGTACGGCCGGTAGCAGTGCTGGTCTCAACAGAAAAGAAGTCCAGTTAATTGTACATAGTAAGTTATACATTCGAAAAATTAAACAAAAAAAACAGAGGATCAAGAGAATACGCTAATATTCTTGAATTCCAAGTCATTATGATCTGCTTCATCAAAAATAACATTATATCCTCTCATCGATCACAATTTTCTGGACCATGTATGATTTTTAGCACCAAATGGTTTGGTACCAGAAGATGACGAGGATTCCACTGTCACCAAAGCCGTTTTGATAACAATGTCTGTAGCTGGTGCCTACATCATTTTGGTGATCGGTCTGATGGTATGGTGCCGATATAGAAGACGGTCTAGAAAACTACCATTAGGAGATGGTGAGGCTGCTCTCATAGGTATTTAAATGAAATATTAAATACTTGATAGGCGATTCAAAATAAGCGACGCACGCTCTAGCGAATATTCGAGTAACTAATATACAGCTACATAGAATGTTTGTTTACATCAAGGTTACCATGTTATTTCATCAAAAGTTTAGTGGTCATTGGGATATTTTTCGAGTTAAAATTCTTCAGTAGAGTACCTTGAATCAATATTGCTCGGATTCTCATGTTACTCAGGAAAGTTTCCTCACTGCTTTTCACAGAAAATGATAATTTCAATCAGTGTGATTGAAGGATTTTCTCTCAACTTCAAGATTGAATTCAGTTGCATTCTTCCCAGAACTAGAAAGTTACAAAATGATTTGGAAATATGCATTGCTCACTCGGAGCAAAGCACATAAGTTTGATTTTTCCTGGGTAGATCAACTGAGTTATTCACACATACATCCAGCTTAGAGGACTTTTTCTCTTTACTAAACTTGTAGATGAATCGACTACAATAGACAGATACGAGTACATTTCGAATACCTACCAAAGAAACCAAATAATAAACACAAGCAATTTATCCATTTCAATACAATGTACTTTCATATAGTTCCACAACCAACCACTTCGATCTCAAATTCGGTCACCTATAGCTAAGGGAACTATCCAAACTTATCAATACATTATTATTCTGTTCGACGAATCTCCTATATTCTTTTTATCAGTTGAGTGATTATTTATCGATTGCATTACAGTCATATACACTCATTTTATGAAATGCTTGTCTTCGCATAAATTGAGTTTCTGAACTTGTGTATCATCATTTGTGAACGTCGACGCGACTAATAGTACTGTGTAAGCATTGTTCTTTAGATAGATTTGCAACTACTATCTCATATTATAGCTGCCAAAACTGAGAATGGTGATGTTGAGCACACAGAGTTGAAGGAAGCCGTGAGCTCGAACGGATCAGCTTCCAAACCGAAAATTAACGGAGTTGAAAGCCACAAGGAAGGTCAAAAGAGTGACGGAGCTGAAACAACCAATTCACAGTCTTCAGGCCACTCGAAGAAATCCAAATCGAGTAACTACGATAAGTTGGCCTTTCCGAGAAGTTATCTCAAAGAATCCACATTAATAGGTGAGATTTCTATCAACTGGTCGATAAGTATACTGAATGTATTTATTCATGTACATGTATATTATTATTTTTAGGAAGGGGAGAATTTGGCGACGTTATGGTAGCCAAGCTGCCAAAGAGCGTGGCACTTAATAGCGACAAGAGGAGTTCTAGGAACTCTCAGATTGCTGCATCGTCAGAATCAGCTGATGATAAAGATATAACGGTACTAGTTAAAGCTTTAAGCCAAACCAAAGAAGAAAACTGCCTGGCGGAATTCAAGAGGGAAATCGACATGTTCAGCAAGTTGTCCCATGACAATGTCATAAAGTTGTTCGGGCTATGTCGGGAAATTGAACCACATTATATGATTCTGGAACACACAGACTGGGTAAGGAACTTTGAAAATTATAGACCAATGAAGTTTCATGGAAAACTCACGAGTCTAAAAAACTGTCAAAAGAAAGAAGGAAAGCTCAAAGTCATCTCCACTACTTTTTAAAGTAGTGGAGATGACTTTGAGCGATAACCTCCCGTATTAGATAATCGCATCTCATATATGATTTGATCAGCATCAAAATTAGCCGACGGTGGCTCTGGATATTTCGTCCGTAGAAACCAGGTGTTATCAATACAGTGACATGAAATTAGTATATCTACTTGATAATAATTGTGAAATATCATTCATCAATCATTTACATCATAAGTTGATTGAGGTTGTCCTCCTTTGTAGAAAAAATATTGTATGTAACAAGTGATTGAAGTGTTTTTTACTCATAGGAATTTTCAACATTTCCTACTAGTAGAAAAGTACCACCTTATACACTTGTTAACATAATAGTATTTTTTTTTATCGCTTGGAGCAATATGTCTTATAAAACATGTGTAATATCATTGAGTATTCACACTAGTTATAATCAAGGGTAATATTTCTCTTTATTCATTCATTTGTACTCTCTTTCATTCAAAAAATGTCATCAATAAAATCATCAAATATTAGAAAGATACGATGTAAGTATAGTTGATGGTAACAATATAAAACATGTTTATTTCCAAATTTGAGAGAGGATAGAAAAATTATTCAAGTCAACATCATTAATCCAGTTATATAATTTGAATTTGTTCGTCTATTGAAAATATGAATCTTCTATTTTGTGAAAGACTGAAGAGGCAAACTTGAGTTGCATCCCTCCAGAACTGAGAGAATTTGCCTAAACAGCTATATAGGACATTGTTTTCAGCGTTTCAGTGTCTCTCATTCAGCAAATAGGATGAAAATCCTCAGTAGTTTTCTGCTGTAAAGAGAACAATTGAGGTAGGTAGCACATTATGATGCCTTTACCTGCCATAATCAGACTAATGGTTGCCATTTTGTGTCAACAGCAGTCCAACAAAACTCACCAGCAAAGTTGATAATAAATGCTCAAGATGTAATGTTATAGTCATTGTATTTAACAATTGCACCATTCGAAGCAACAACAATTGATTACATTATTTTGATAGATTATTTCGGTCATTAAACATTTCATTAAAACTTCGTTCTGCAGTCGTTCTTTGTAGAGGTTAGTCTCTCTTCAGTTTTTCCCCGTGTTGTTGAGCGAAGCTCTCGGCTACAAATTTTCTGTAGTCATGCTACCGCATGGATTATTTTTTGCGTCTGACAGTGTGACGTTACCATTACCAACTTTGAAAAAAGAAATTCAGCCTGTCCTAATAGAAGCTGTTCCAATACGCATTTGGGTGTCATGATGGGTTTATTAAAAGACGCAAAATAGAAAAATAACTATAGAACTTGAGAAAGCTTTTCATGGTTTTTCAAAGGTGTTTGGTACTTACGTGAAAATAGGAGTCAAGTCATAATTTTTGTCGGGTATTCAACCGAAAAGATACATATAATGATGAAGATGGAAAGCCCTAATTTCAAGTGACAATGGAAAATTGAAAAACTCCATCGCCCCGTGTGAGAGTCGAACTTACAACCCCTGGGTTACATGTTACTCGTTTTCGAGACAAGACTTGAGACGAAACTCGGACAAGAGGAGACAAGACTTTTATTGGTCTCGTCTCGAGTCTTGTGCAAGACTTCTCGTGTCTCGTGCGAGAGTCTCGCAGGTAAATATTTCTGCGTGCCGACTGCAGACTTGAAAATTTCATTCATAATACAACATATTTAGAAAGAATTCAGACTATTTAGCACAAATAGACAAAACAATTTGGCAGGATTGAATATTTTCCTCAGTATGAAAATCTTCTGTTTTCGTTGCAGGGCGACCTGAAGAAGTTCCTGCTGGCCACCCAGACCGGCAAATCTCCCGCCCTGACGCCGGTCCAGAGCGTGGCCATTGTCCACCAACTCGGCCGCGGGATGCAGCACCTGGCCAATCACCGGCTGGTGCACAAAGACGTGGCCGCAAGGAACTGCCTGGTATCGTCCACCCTGGTGGCAAAAGTGGGGATGTGCCGACTAACCAGGGACCCGTACAGCCAGGAATACTGCAAACATGTCAACCAGGTGAATGTTAATTGAGTAATGGGGAAAACCCCCGAATAGAGATGACTGGTTCCTCCGAGAGGAGGAACTACTAAGTGCAGACAACTATACTTGGTGGAGTATGAATTGGTGTGAGCCACAATAGACCCTTACGAGTCACAGTAGAGGACTGAGTAGACCCTCTCACTTGTAACCTAACCTAACCTAATGGGGAAGACCACTGATGAATGATGAATGAAATGCGTCCAAACATCTTTTCAACAATGAATCATGGTCTATTTCACATTCAATGTACAGTCAATATTATAATATCAAGTTGAACGGAATTGAATCTGGAGCGTTCTGAAATGAGCATATTCCATTCGATATTTATATGCCAGATATGAAGATGGAGCCGTTACGTATTTATAAGTCTTGAACTGTAGCTATCTCTCTCTGATACCTTGCCATTCTGCAGTGTTGCAGTGTGATTGGTCAGCTCAAGGACAATAGAGGCGTGTTGGGACTAATACGTCACACCAATAAATTGACACTCAAATGGCGCAGGAAGTGTTATTTTTGAAATGAAAATGTTTTATTTGATTTTTCTTATCAAACTTATTCAAAATTATTTTTACTGGTGTCATTTTGGTATAGAGCTCACGATGATGTCGTTGATGTCTCCCCCATTAACAAGCGTCTAGCTGGACCATATATTACGTTGGCTCCCGTTGTTGTCCTTCGCTTGAAGAAAAATACCATCCAAGGCTCATTCAATGCGACATAGTGAACACAGTGGTCCTCGCAGTGGTCAACCAACCGACTTAGGCATATGGAGTAGTATTGTATTATATTTATAAAAGGGAACTATGTATTGATCCTTTCTTTGCTATTTCTGATAAGGCAGTTCTCCGTAGCTATAGCGATTTCTATATCCCTCAGAAATTTAAGGATATGTGGTGATTCCATCCTATTTTATGAATGCTTCTAGGTTTTTTGCTCTCGGGTTTTGTAGGGTGATAGATATCACGTGAGTATGTGGATAAAGGTTTACTCCTCTTGTCCATAGATCCTGCATCAGTTTCCATCGTCTAAGCCGAGCTTCCTAAGAGGTCCTTTTAATTGAGAGTGCCCTGTTAGGACTCCCGTTAGTATACGATGTTTATTTTTGCTCGGACTGACATATGCGTTCGATCTTAGCCTTATTTTATCTCTTGAAGCGTATAAAAGAGCATCACTATTATGCTCGGACAACATCGTGTGAACCTAGGGGGGATAGGGAGAGGAGTTGGGTATTTGGATTTTTTTTTCAACTTTTGGAGGTTTTAAGTTCTAGGCAATACTTCTACTGACAAAGAATTACAAAGCTTGTCCGTTCTGTAGACGAACGAGTTTTGGCGGTAGAGTGTTGTTCGACATATTTGAAGGTTGACAACAGAAGCATCTGCTGACAGGGCTCGTCTGGCTAGTATTGCTAGTGATGGAATGATTGAAGAGTTTTCTGAAGAACATTTCCCATGGAAGTAGGTATCCATAGGAAAGTGCGAAAGGTCGCCGGCTTTCCTACGGTATTCCTATGATGTCGAAGAATTATTCAGTGTGGCATCACCCAACAAGCAAATGGCTCCTCTCTGGATGGAATCCAAGATCCTGTCTGAGATTTTCCGAGATGTTCAATCATTGTTCAGCTTCAACTTCTCTAACACTTCTGATATGGTACTGCTGCTGATCCCACAGGGGTATACTACCTAGTATACTACCTAGTGGAACATCAGGGTGAATCAATTGTACACAACAGCAGGCACTTGAGATAGCTGTCTTAGTAAAATGGTCTAAAATAAAGCGCCTAATTCAAATTCATGGTCATTCTAATAGTTGAGTCACACTTTGAGTTTATAAGAATATGATGCTCCCAACATAAAGATAACTTCAACTGCATATCCAATAATAGTGTCATTGGAGTTCCATTAGATAGTCATTTGAGCCCATCCAAACTAGAAATAAAAAAGAAAGTGAAGAAATAAATAGAGAGTTATCTCCAGGATATCACCACCATTTTTATATTACATGTCTTATGGTGGCAATAATTATAATTTTTGTTTTAGATTGTCGTATTACACTCTCATTGTTTTAAAGCTGCAGAAGTCCAAAAATATCAATATAATTATAATACTCAGGCACTCAAAATTTTCAATCTCTCTTTGATGTTCATTATCACGAATCCTTTAATATTATCTTTCATATTTGTTTAGATCATTCCATTGAGATGGTTGCCCTATGAAGCAGTCTACGAAGACGAGTATTCGACGAAGAGTGACATTTATTCGTTTGGAGTGTTAGTTTGGGAAATATTCGCTCAAGGAGAACTACCCCAATCGAAAATAAACGACAACAGTTTTCTTACAAAGCTGAAAGAAAAGAACCTGGAATGGAAAGCACATGCGTCAACACCTGAGCCACTGATAAAAATACAGGTCAGTAAAATTTCCATTAAACTAACACATCATTTCTAAATCTGCATGCTCAGTGATATTCGATTCTAATTCTTGTATGTTATTGATACTTTGTTCCTAATAGCTTGAAATATATGTATTTTATAGTACCTAATATTTATTCATTTTATCTTATATACTTGTTGAGTTTTATATGGTCTTCACGAAATTTCTCTCTGCAATGGCTGAAAATTCCCACTTATCTATCAAAGATCCCTCCCATTATTGAGCGGCAAATATGAATTGATATCCGTTCACTTTTTGATTTTGTTGCTACTATTTACCTAGATTTTTTGGTCATGCAGTGACATTTTGAGGCAAATCCATGGTGAATCGTCCGATTTGTCCTTACTCATATATTGAAATTACAATTATATGTCCATTTATCCAAATAAGGAGAGGAAATCCCAAATATCCTATATTCGATTGACTTTCAGACAGTAATATATGTATAACAAAAATATTTCATTTACCAAGTATTTAACAAGATAAAAAAAACATCACTTGGTTTTGAACTAGAGGAATGAGAGAAATAATATACATTTACATCCCTTGCTGATGCATCACTAAATTAGTATAGGTAAAAAATATTCATATTCAATTTCAATTGCTGATCCACTTTGATTTTGAACATTGGTACCTCAAAAATAATCAAAGGTTTTGACGAATTATCAGAAGCATTTAGTGAGAATTTTGAAAATATATATGTCGGTATGTCGGTATGTCTCCCAGATAATTGTGTTCGATTGTTTAGCTATATTTCCTTTCAATAGTTGGAACTTATTTGACTCTTCTTCCTATAGTTCTACCTGTATTCCAACTTTCGCCAGTTTGTCTGCTATCCATATGAGATGTCCTCTCACTATTTTGCCTATTTTGTAGTTTTGATAATGACTTCTGTTAGAACACCTTTCAGTATTCGGAGTCTGTCATTGATTATTGGCTGATTCAGTTATACATTTGCTAGATTCCTTCTGGTTGAAGTTTGAAGTCCTCAGAAGTATTGTTTTCGCTAGTCTCTTATCCCTTCTAGATCGACCTTTCCAATATAATGATTGGATTATTTCTTATCTACTCCCCGTTTCAGTTTCTCCAGTGTTGTACTGCTTACTAATTCCCCAGAAGGGTTCAGACATTGAGTATTTTATCAAGGGTTCAGATCATATAGGAATAACGGTTCAACGTTCTCGTGCATGCATTATCTGCCATTTTGTTTCCCTGGTCTACAGAGCAGGGTTCCATTGGACTTGTGTTTCTTATCAGTTGTGTATGTATTTTGGAAAATGTTGAAGTCACTTATTTCTTTTTAGGAATCCTGTTGGGAATTGGATCCACAAAAGAGGCCATCTTTCACCGAGCTGTCCGAAGAGTTTGACCGAGTACTTAAGTCTATGTAAATATACAGTAATGTCTGATCGTTGTTAAAAACAAAAACCAAATTTTATGAATGCAACCGAAGATTTTCCGTAACTCAAGCTTCCATATTCGTAAAGAAATGAGTGCAGTTATGCAGAAATGTTATGAGAATTTCTACTAAATTTTAGTGTTAAGTTTATTTATTTCTATATTTTTAAGTGTGTGCGATTAGTGAGAAATTTTGACTCGTTCAGAATGATTATGAATAAGAAATATATATTTCACTTGTAAATGTGTTCATGCTTTAATGCTATGATATTCAATCTCTGTGTGCTGAAAATGAAATGCACTCAGGGTACTTGAGTTGTATGCTATAATTGTTGATCTAAACAAAGTATAAGCACGTTTATAGATGATTTGCAGTGTTTTAGACTGTATAAAATATCTCCTGGCCCCAGGGATAATGGAGAAATAAAGCCTGGAATTCGAAAATGAATTTTTATCTATTTATTGTCTGTACTGATTTTCTATGATTTTATTGAAAATTTAAAACTTTGTACATATCATTTTTGATATTAATTATATGAAGCATATCATTCAGTAATTGATAAGTTGAATTTAATGTATATTGGAAATTGGGAGCCACTAAACACTGCCATGAATACTCTAAATCTCTTGATGGACCTTTTATGCCACTTTTATAAAATTGTTTTTCCATATACATCTATCGTGTTTTGTGAATCGAAAAAATATGTATATAAATTCTCGACCAGGATTGAATTAGTCTTGAAAAAACATCAAAATTAAATTGATCCTGGACGCCATGGGTACACTTCCTATTATTCTTTCATGGATAAACTGATCGGAGAAAGTTAAGGATATTGTATGTATGCTATGAACAATTTTTTCTAGAAAAAATGCGGTATAGGTATCAAATCCTTTGTCGTTTGCATTTGAAAATAACCTCAACTTTTTTCGATCAACATTTATCTCACTAAAGAAATATTGTTTATTCGAAATTCCATCACAACTGAAGGAACAGACGAAGTGCATCAGGTTTCAGAGAAAACTTGACAGCTTTCCAGCTATCTCAAGTTATATAGGTATATAGGTATCAATGAAAGTCCAGGTAATGATCTACTGAGTGATAACTACACGAAATAATATACATAGGTATGTATTTTCAGAATATTGTAAAGTTTGGCTGATGAAATATGAATATGTAGCAGAATTCAATTTGCTTTCATATACATTCGTTGTCGAGTTAGTCTATATAATGGTTATCTAAAAATTGTACATTTTTATTTTTTACTTCTTGTAGTTGCCTAGCTACCTATATATAATTATTATTGAATATTTTCATTTTGTGTTCCGAAAATTTATGACATAATAAAATTTATTCGATATTACGTTTGCAAAAAATACTAAGCAATTATTAGTCCCAATACAATCACTTGTATTCATGCAAATGTTCGTACTTATATAAATGTGTACATTTGAAACGTCACTTTAGGCTTTAAGAAAATAATCATTTACTCAAATATTTCTTAGGTCCCTGTATAAACTAAATAAGATCTGTCCATATACTTATATATTTTAGCAGTATAGCTTTTTATAATGGTTTTATATAATATGATTATCATTGTACTGTCCAACTTTTATATTATTATGCATAATCATCTTTTGTGATATGTATCCTAAATGAAGATATACATGTGAAAATTGCATTTTATTCATTATCCTATATGCCTAATTCCGTTAAAAAATATTCAAATTCAAATGAATGCAACATTTCCTAGTTCAGAATGTTTTCTTTCCAAAGACTCGTTCATCCAACGAACAGCGAGGCTCTGGAACACATTGCCAAGGGAGGTGTTGCCAGAGGCATATAACTTCCAGAAATTCAAGAAGAACACCAATTTCTACCTCATTTCCCTTGGTTCTCACGATGTTCTCTGAACATTACAGGATATCCCTTTCCGTGGGAAGAGTGTGAGAACTGTAGATGACTCAATCTAGTTTCTTCAGTTCAATCGAGAAATTCAAACAGAATTCATGTCTCATCTCGAGTATCATAATAATACAGGGTCTCTATAAATGATCAAATCAACGTTGTAGTGACCATTGAGATATTTTATTGATTTGTGGCTTTCAAGGAATGGAGATCGAACTATAACACTTGGTCGCTTCAAGTGCCTGTAAACAACAGAAGCCGAGATGAGCGGCACTATTTCACCCGATCATATCTGTGTTTTTTTTTCAAAAAAATAAACATGTTACCATGGCAACACAATTATTTCTTAAACATATTACCATCCTACCATCCCTAATAACACAATCGTGTTCCATGGATATCCTTAGGATGTCCTGTCGGGACATTCTGGACGTCCATAGGACGTTCGAATTTGGTGCGGAGCGGCGAGTGCGTAATTCCATGAGTGCGTAATGCTTTACAACAACATCAAAAAGTTTGGAAAAATAAACGAAAACTGTGCGATGTGCTTACTGTGCTTAAAGAGGTACTTACCAAGGCTGTATCGCGTGTTTTCTTGCCTACTCCCTATAGTTGCCGTATACATTCTATAAATGCTATCAGGGTAGTCGATAAATAACAAAAATGATACAAGGTTGATTTAAAATGTGTCCGCCTGTATTTATTTCTTTATAGCAAATGGAGAAGAACACTCTGTACAACTATTATAGTAAATATAGGTACTTTAGTTAAATTCGGAGAATAAAGACGCAAAAAATTCACTTGCCGATCTATCTGAATGGTTTTTACACTGAATAATAGAGATGTAGATGTTCAGTTGATGAATATTCACTGAAATAGCAGGTGCCTACTTATACTTACTTTTCTACTTCTGAGTAGTTCAGTGATTGTTAGTGTTTCATAATTTTTGATTGATGAAAATTCAAGGTGTATTCGTGGTGAGTGAGAATTTTGTGAAATGAAGTTTTTATAGTGCTGAGTGGAAACTAGAATTGTACGAACTTCACCTGAGATTATCGAGTTGATGGAAAATCTGAGGAAAGCAGAAGATGATTCTTCATTTTATATGGTTCACCCTAACTACCCTGGCTGTTATGGTAAGTCTATTGTTTCTTATAACCTGACAATACATTTTTATTGATATAGATATAAGGTGAAACAGAGAAGTCAGGAAAGGAATATATTATCGATAAGATAAACAATGGATCAAAACCAACCAATGCATAAACAATGAAATCAAAACCAAAATTGAATTTTCTAATTCGAAATGGATCAGACCTCTGAAAATATACAGGGTGTTTCAGTTTTTTGTAGCAGGACTCTAACAGCTTGAAGAAGACATTTTTTCGAGATGAAAATCTCAAACGAACATATATGCGTGGGAGCTTCGTTTCCGATTTACAGGGTGTCAAAGTTTCAGATTTTTTTATGTTTTTTGAATTTTCTCCTACAATTTTCGGAATAATTGATTGAAATTTGGTACACCTAATACACTTCAAAACCTCAATATTTGAGGCTATTGAGCGTTCTTGAATACCTACAGGGTGATAGACTTTCAGGGGTCGTACCCAATTTAACCCTGTAGAACTTTTTTGCGTGCCGCCTCTGCTTTCAATATGACATAGATTCAGATTGTCTCTGCAATTTGGGAACTTTTTGCCGTCATGTATGTTTTTCGAAAACTATATGGATTTCGAGATAAATAAAAGTGGAGTCCGAACCACTTCTAAGGGTACTGATGAAATTAGAACTGCCGTTCACGAGATGAAATTATCAAAACTCACAACACCTCAACTGTCAGAAGCGACAGTCTAGCGATGTATAGCGCCTAGACCGTGTGTCATACAGTCCCTGATATCGAAAGTTTAACCAGTTTCAGTTATACAGGGTGTCCTAGAATTGTCTACAATACAATTTCAGATTTTGCAATCCAGTTAGAGAAGTTTTTTTTTTTAATGAAAACATTTTTTCTTTGTTTTTCCTAGTTTTAATTATAATGATGTTCAAAAAATTCAATCTAATTTTGCAACTGAATTTCATTTGGTATGGAAGCTTTCGGTCTTTTTTTTTCCAATAAAATGTTTGAGAAATTTCAAATAAGTGTGTTTGAGAAATAACGGTTTTATTACAAGTAATTTATTTTTGGCATTTATCTCGAGATCCATAGTTTTTGAAAAATTTACATATATAGGGGCAAAAAGTTTACAAATTGAAAGGACAATCTGAATCTATGTCCCATTGAAAGCAGAGACGGCACGCAAAAAAGTTCTACAGGGTTCAATTGGGTACGACCCCTCAAAGTCTATCACCCTGTAGGTATTCAAAAACGCTCAATAGCCTCAAATATTAAGTTTTTGAAGTGTATCAGGTGTACCCAATTTCAATCAATTATTCCGAAAATTGTAGGAGAAAATTCATAAAACAAAAAATCTGAAACTTTGCCACCCTGTAAATCGGAAACGAAGCTTCCACGCAAATATGTTTGTATGAGATTTTCATCTTTGAAAAATGTCTTCTTCAAGCTGTTAAAGTCCTGCTACAAAAAACTGAAACACCCTGTATAAATGAGGTTCATTTGATTACCTATTCAAAGTTGGGGAAGATTTGTTGAATTTGACAATAGGTATACCTACTTACCTATACCTTCAGTAGCCTCTTAGACATTTTGGTTCAACTTATGTGTTTAGATAAAAATTAACACACCTTGTAAAGATAAATGTAATTTGCCTGTAAATGTCTTGAAATTTCATGTAAATAACTATCTCATGTCCTGTATTTGTATTTTTAACTTGACAATCATTTTCATGCATTCTGATGTATACAAGGTGTATCTAAATAACACCGAAAAAATTCAAGGGGTGATTCCTTGTGATATTTTAGGAAATGAAGTTCATATAAACATGTATCCTAACTTGCTTCGTTTTCGAGATACAGGGTATTAATATTTCCATGAAAAATCTTTCTTCTATTCATTTCTCAATTGTCTTCTCATCAATTTCAATAATGCGTTATATTTATAGTGAATGTCTTTGTACACCACCGAGTTTAAAATTTTTATTTGATTAAACTATTGAAATAACAACTTTTTTATCCTCTGTGTGATTTTTGTATCTAGCTCAGTTTTCGAGGAAACAATGAAAATTCGATTTGCCTCCAAATTTTAATGTAGGTGTTTCCCAGACTATCATCAAGATTATTCCAACCATGTATAAATTTCAATTTTCGAATCTCTGGTGGAAAATGCTCAGCGCCCTCTATTAGCTGCGTGTGAGGCTGCGTGAAGAAAAAACAGGTCCCTAGACCTCATCTCTCTACGTACTAATGTCGATACCCAAGGACCATAGTAGACACCTACTTTTTGAGTTTGTTAACAGAACTCTACTTTGACCTTGAGGCTGCTGTCAACAAACACGGATAGAGGGTGCTAGTAGATACAACCAAGACGCGTTTTTCCGACCCTAGCCGGACTCCTTGATTATTTACACAATACTCAATGCCGGACTAGAGGCTATCACTATAGAACATTATTCAACTAGGAACTAGGGTGGTATTTTAAATTCCGAGACAAAAAGTTTATAGCACTACCAACGGAAGAGAGATTCAAAAAACATTTTAGTCCTGAGGTGCATATACTATTTTATGCACTTTAGGATAAGTAAAACTTTAAAAGTAACGAAAAAAATGTAAATGCCACTAAATAACAGCCTTGATACACTAGGTACTCTTATTCTAGAACATCATCGAAGGGGGTGATTGTTACCATATCAACACCTCAGTTATACTATGGTTATCCAGAGTTTGGGGGAAAAAGTGGTACTTTGAATCCCTATGGGGATTTTCATTACTTTGAATCCCTAGGGATTCAAAGTACTACTTTTTCCCCGAATATAGGAACTTAAAGTATCCTGCATGAAATTCGTTCCATACTTCCATTTTGATCATTGGAGTTGGGATGTCACAATACATCGAGGTTACTAAACTAAATGTTGTTTGGAACGTTGTCAAATATTCTTTCCTTTATCTTTGCGGACTGGAATAAAATGCTGCTGACTGGCTATTTCCAGCAAACAAATATAAATCGTTCTTTTATTACATATCTGGATTCAGTTAATCGAACTTCATGATGAAAAGTTTCTGATTTTATTCACGCCCCGCCCCCCTGGGGAGCACTTTACGCGTGTGTTTTTTTATAAAATCTTGCAGACTGGGTAGGTATTTTTGCAAATGAAATCATGTCAATTTACTCAAAAATTGATTCATCCCATAGATATATACGATGAAAAGTATTTGAAATTTTTCCCCAGCCCCCCTGAGGAGCACTTTACTCGTGTGTTTTTTAATAAAATCTTGATGCAGACTGGGTATGTATATATGCAAATGAAATCATCTCAATTCACTCAAAAATTGATTCATCCCATAGAAATAAGTATACCATGAAAAGTATCTGAAATTTTTCCCTAGCCCCCCTGAGGAGCACTTTACTCGTGTGTTTTTTAATAAAATCTTGATGCAGACTGGGTAGGTATTTTTGCAAATGAAATCATCTCAATTTATTCAAAAATTGATTCATCCCATAGAAATATACGATGAGAAGTATCTGAAATTTTTCCCTAGCCCCCCTGAGGAGCACTTTACTCGTGTGTTTTTTAATAAAATCCTGATGCAGACTGGGTAGGTATTTTTGCAAATGAAATCATCTCAATTTACTCGAAAATTGATTCATCCCATAGAAATATACGATGAAAAGTATTTGAAATTTTTCCCTAGCCCCCCTGAGGAGCACTTTACTCGTGTGTTTTTTTCATAAAATCTTGCAGACTGGGTATATTCACAAGTCAAATCATCTCAATTTTCTCAAAAATCGATTTATTTCATGAAAATACACGATAAAAAGTTTTTCAAATTTCTCTCCAGATCCCCTGGAGAGCACTTTACTCGTGTGTTTTTTCATAAAATCTTGCGGACTGGGTATTTCTGCAAGTCAAATCCTCTCAATTCTCTCAAAGATCGATTCATCCCATAGGAATATACAATGAAAAGTTTTCGAAATTTTTTCCTAGCCCCTCTGGGGAGCACTTTACTCGTCTGTTTTTTCACAAAATCTTGCGTTCTTGGAATTTTTGCAACTTGAATCATTTCAATTTTCTCAAGAATTGATTTATCTCATGGAAATATACGATGAAAAGTTCTTGAAATTTTACCCTTGCCTTCCTGGGGAGCACTTTACTCGTGTGTTTTTTCATAAAATCTTGCGGACTGGGTATTTTTGCAAATCAAATCATCTAAATTTTCCCAAAAACCGATTTATTTGTAAATACATTTCGATAACTGCACTCAGTGCTATTATCAATCACTATGATAACACGATCGACTTTGACAACTTCAAATTATTTTCCGCCGAATATCCCTCGGACATTGACAAATGCCTCATAATTTTTCTGTCTCTAGATCTTCTATTCAGCTGTTATTGAATACGTGCATTATCAACGGGACTCTTCAGGTCCCGAAAGAAGGAAAACACATCCCTGAAAGTCTAGTTCAACTTCATAATAAGCTTCGAAACGAATTTTGAAATTTTCCAAGAATTTCTTCATGCATCGTTCACGCCATCTATCATCGAATATGAAAACCTCACGTTCCGAACTCGCATTCATTTGTTCATATCGAGAGCTATAGTGTGACGAAACAATTGAAGAGCGGGCACACCAGAGGAATTATAAACATCTCATTAACAAACTCTGCATTTCAGAGCAGTCAATAGGTGATAGCATTTTTTTTTGACACACATAGTATAGTACCTAGTTCTCATTGGAATAGGACTAATAGGAGGAATGTTGCTGAGTGTGGAATAGTGTGAAATAATGTCATTTCGATATTCTCAGCAGTATTGGAATGATTCAGCAAGTTTTCAAACTGCTCCAGATGCTATCTTTTCCATACTACATATATATATATACAGAACGAAAAAGGTACGTTATAATAATAAAAAGTACATTAAATCAGTGAAGGTCAACATTAATTTTGGGCCGATGACGGGTGTCATTAATACAATGAACGGTAGTACGTAAATTTTCTTGTTGATTAAGTTATGACTGCTGTATATTGAATTACGAATGGATTTACATTGGTTCATGGTTGTTGTACATTGAATCAATAAACAGCGAGCATGGATCGATGATGATATGAAATAATCATCCAAATGATCAACTGATTGTTGATGTAGACATCATACCATCACAAGGCCATCATCGTATTTTCAACTGATGGTTACTTAGCATAGGGAAATCATCGGCCATCACCAATACCCCGGCATCGTCACTTTCCCACACTTGCCTGCACTGGCCGGAATTCTCCCGGTGATATCCTAATCGGAAGAATTGTGAAAAAAGTAATTCAAAATTAACAAGACACCTTCCTCAAATATGTTGGGTTTGGTATTCCTTTGATCTGGCACAATTTCACAAATAGGTAGGTATTCTACGCGCCACAGACACACAAAACACGATCCAGCCCTTTCAACTTTTCATCTACAACTGAACAAATAGAAATAAAACGGCAAATGAAGAATTCACCGCGTATTATGAGACCTTTTCATAGTAATAATGTTTGGCGTGATTGATCCATGGTTAGGCAGCACTAATTTGGCGCCTGTTTTGGAAGTTAATGTTTCGTTTCATGAAATCATCGTTTAGTGTTCATTGAAACAATGAAGACCATTCATTATTTTCTTATGTTTGCTGTTGATAGATCTATGACGAAAAGTTTATTGCATCAATGATGAAAAACATAGATCAATAAACATCAAAAGTTGATTCAATGTATTTTTTTCATCACATGAATGGAAAAAATGATTAACTTTTGATGTTATTCGTTCATTGTTCAATGTTTGCTCGTTCATTTGTTTCAGTGTCTTGCGGATTGTAATAATCATCGATTCGTAATATTAATGTTCAAAAAATTGACGACCGCCGTTCATTAATTTTACGTACGAAATTATTCTCTGTGTAGAATTCTAAAGCAATGTCAGGTAACTTCAGTAATTGCGATAACATCAAACTTACGAGTATAATGTATTATTAAGTTTGACGTTATGCTATTTTGTTTTTTATTTCTGAAATATTGTTAGAGAAAGTATAGTGTACAACATATATTCCAAACTTGCGAAGCGAAATCCTCTTCTACGACTGGAACTACAAACTTTTCGCGCGTTCAAAACAAAGCAGAATGATGTAGATGGATGGAAATTAATTTAGGATGATATGAATTGCTTGCTAAATGAATTCAACATAGCAGACGAAAATGACGTTTAATCTATAGCAAAATGTCAAGTTGTCGAACCAAGTATTACCATATATGAGATGTTCTGCAATCACATTTATTTGCTTGTTCACCTCCAGAGCCGTTTTTCAATGTCATTTAGAGCAAGACACAATTCACTTGGAGCGTTCTGTAATTTGACAGCCAGGAAAAAAATAAAATTGTTTTGCTCGCATTATTTCTTCAGAGGAAGTAGATATATCTCAACTTTGACAGCTTTTTGTTGAATGACAGGTAGGTATTGATTATTGGAGTTTGAGCACTGGTTTCTGGTCCTGTTTGAATCATTGAATCTTATTGAATTAATTCGATTAGTATAAGCACAGTAGTTTCTCTCGCAGTTTGTATAAGCCAAATATGAAGGAAGCTAGTATAGTTTAAACAGAAACAGGCGTGTCCATAATAGAAAATGAAAAAATTTTGATCCAAATCGGTAAGAAATCACAATTTTTATTGTCATTGCAGTAGTATGTTACTCTTACTGATCAAATGAAGCGGCAGTTGGGCCTTCAAACAGAATTTACACTACAAACAACTTATGCTGCTGATGCAAGTAGTTCTACTGGAATGGAAAATAACTCAGAAGACACTAGCAAACTCTAGACACATGAAGTGATAATGTTACTTATTAATCTCATGAAAAAATATGAATTATTAGTGTAGAATCATGAAGTTTCAGCAGAAGTATTTCAAAGGTCTCTGGAAGAAGACGAAAATGTTCTTTGAATAGTCTGTCATTGAAATTATACACGGTCACTTCACCAAAATTCTCTTTATTTTCTAGGACGGCTGCTTCTTCATCATCTTCATTGATTATATCAATCATAAAATTGATCAGAATATTTATAGCAACACCAAAATAGTTATTTACACTACAAGGGAGGCAAGTGATACTTACCAGTCGAGGACATTGTTTGCGCCCGAGCGATAGCGAGGGCTTGCAAAATAGTCCGAGACTGGTCAAGAACACTGCCTCCCGAGTTTTGTATTATATTTTTTCTACTCCAGTTCCCTTAGATTAAAAAAAATGTTTTTCAATTACTTATATAATTTGACTAATCTAACTGAAAAACCCTGTATGTATGACAGGTTTCCTAGTGTTACACGTTGATCGCTATGGAATTCATATTGTTTATAATCAAACAAATGTTCTGTCAGTGTCATTTTATTAAAAAAATCGAAATAATGGATATCGATGCAGTTGCGAATGCAGCTTGTGCTGCTCTATTACCTCAGAAATCGAAGGAACGGTACAATCGGGAGGTAAATATTTACTTACCTCCCTAGGGAGGTAGAACGTGTTTTCCTCCCTCAAATCAGTATCAAAATGAAGTACTTACCGAGTAAGGAGTAGAAAAACATTATTTACATCCACTTTCAAGTGAAGTTTTCAGTAGATGACATGATCGACATGATCGAAAATCAATTCATGTCGGAGCATATGTATGTCACTCACGACTCCTCTAGGAGTGTTCTTTTATTTTATTTATCTGTATGCTCCAGAGGTCACATGACTGAAAATCTTCTCGCTCTCACTCTGCTCTTAGATGCGATTACAGAACATCTCAATAGTAATGTTTAAACTTCAGATTTCGAATTCGTGTTCAATTAATTATTCAGGGTCCATGCCATATACATACACTGAGTTGCTTATTCGTTACATGGGTAAACAAAACAAATATTCTCATATATTTTTGATTCAAGAAGTAGGTTGTGAATAATTCCTGCAAAGTCCATTGCGCTTCAGAGCACCATATACAGGGTGTTGGTGTTGCGAAATTCGACCGACAACGCTTGAAAGGTTATAGCCCTCGTGATTTCATAATCACTTAGATAGGGACATATATACGGTCTTCAAATGTTCAGTTCCCGAGATACAGGGCGTTAAAGTTGAGAAATAAAAATAGGTGTTCCGCAATATCTCAAGAAAAATTGAATATAATGCATTTAACTTCGGTATATGGTTTCATCTTTGAATGGGCCATTTTTTGATCAGGAAGCCATTCCGAACATTTTATCCAGTGGTGCCCTACAAGGGGTTGTGGCAACTTTTCCTCCCATATTTTCTACGCCACTGATTAAATTTCAATTATTTCCAATTCCACGAATTCATTGTTCAATTTTGTTTGAAAAATTAATCACGTTCAACTGAGCTGAAATGAATAGTTTTCGAGATATATTCGACCCAAAATAGAAGATTGCATATAGTAAGTAAGTATTTCATCATTTTCAGTAGTAGAAAATTGCAAAAATATTTTTCTGGTGTTGAGTGGATTAGAAACTATTCAGATATCATTCTGTAGCTGAACAGAAATAGTTATTCCACGCATAAAGATACAACAATTTTTTTTTTTAATTTTCTACTAATGAGGAAGATGAAAAATTACTATGCAAACTTCTGTTTTGGGTCAAATATCTCGATAACTGTTTATTTTAGCTCAGTTGAAGGTGATGCATTTTTTCAACATAATTGAACAATCAATTCGAGAAATTGGAAATAATCGAAATTTCATCAGTGGCGTAGAAAATATGGGAGGAAAAGTTATCACAACCCTCTGTATAGCGCACCTCTGGATGAAATTCTCGGAATGTCTTTCTGGTTAAAAAATTAACCATTGAAAGATGAAACCATATACCGAATTTGAATGCATTATATTAATTTTTTCGGATGGCGCGCTCTGTGCTATACTGGGAGATGGCTTTATCGCCCCCCGGCACGCATATTCGTATGTAACAGACGTGTTAGCCATCCAGGCGGAATCCGAATTCTTCCGAAGCATCCGAACGATAGTGCGTATGTAGCAGACGTGTTAGCCATGATGTTCTAACTCGTCTGCTACATAACAACTTAAATTTTGCCTTCCTCCACCAAAATAAATTCAGGAAATAATATTGTTTTTTTCATTTAATTAAATCGTTCTAAGCAGTTTGAATGTGTTTCGATTTTCGTTCTTCGTTCCGCATTAGATTCGCCACCTAAGATTGATGTGGTTGTGCCTATGCCCCTATGCGTATCGTATCGTATGTAGCAGACGAGTTAGTCCACATCAGGACTAACACGTCTGCTACATACGCGCTATCGTTCGGACGTAGCCGATCCCGCCTGGATGGCTAATGCGTCTGCTACATACGAACATGCCCCCGGCACAAGATTATTAAGTATACAATAAGAACATCTCATTATCATTCCTTGTTCTTTATTTGAAAAAACCGATTGATTCAATCTATTCTTTGAAAAATTTGCCAAAAGATTAGATATTCGCCTATATATCTTCGAAGAAATGTCATACATAGGTATATTAACAAATCTGCGACGAGTTAGTCCACATCAGGACTAACACGTCTGCTACATACGCGCTATCGTTCGGACGTAGCCGATCCCGCCTGGATGGCTAATGCGTCTGCTACATACGAACATGCCCCCGGCACAAGATTATTAAGTATACAATAAGAACATCTCATTATCATTCCTTGTTCTTTATTTGAAAAAACCGATTGATTCAATCTATTCTTTGAAAAATTTGCCAAAAGATTAGATATTCGCCTATATATCTTCGAAGAAATGTCATACATAGGTATATTAACAAATCTGCATACCTTCAACTCCATCAGAATGTATTTTTTTCAATATGCTCATTCTTAGTGGGGTGGTTGGTCTAGTGATTAGTAATTTCCTTTCAACCGGTACCGCTGCAAGTATTGACATAATGACGTCACTCTCTTCGCGTCCAGTGAAAATAGAAATGAAATTTATCGCATCATGCAGTATACCATGTTATGTACTGTATAGCCCGACAAAAATCCCAATTGAATTCCTTTTTTTTTCACTGCTTTATAGAAATTGGGCCCATCAGCTAGTTGAATTGAATTCGAACCAAAAAAACATCTATACTTTTACTGAATGAACGAAAAAGTGTGAATGGATCAATTGTTACCAGACAGAAGACTGACAGGGGTAGAAACATGTATATATGCCCTGTCAGTGGAATGTCCGCGAGCTATAGCGGGTGTTTCGTACTTATGAAAACCCCAGCCCAGTAGGCTAGGATGGAATAGGGCATTGTTATCTAGACAGGCCATGAGATGCTTGTTTGTATACAGAAATGCTATTATCGAACCAATTGTACATGCATTCACAATTGACGTTGAAATTTTGATTGTTTGGGTGGTACGTGAATGTCAAGAGAATCAATAGAATAAGTAGGAGCTGTTCTGTAAAACAACCTTTCGAGAGCAAGAGCAAGGGTATATACCACGATAAATACCGTGTAGATTTATCTGGAATAAATGTGCTTATTCCATCTGTCAATTGGTAAGTAGGTGCCTACGTATATAATATTATGTTCGTAACTTCATACGTCGTGATCGTACACGCCGTATGTACGCTCCGAGTTTACAGTCGAAATTAGTGGGAATTTATCGCGAGTTTTTTGTGAAATCTTCTCGTTAAATGCGCAAAAACGTTTTCGAATTTTCGAATTGTCTAGTTGAATAATAACGTGATCGACCAACAAAAACATCATAGAACAAGTGAATTAATTATATTCATATTGCATACAGTGCCAATATATGCCTATATTTTTTGCTGCCTAATATTTCTTTTCGAGGTCCGACCTTCACACAGTATAGAAAAAAGTAGAACTTGTCTTATCTCGGGATGCCGACCTGCGAACGTTGTACCTCGAGCGTGAATGCGAAATCACCAGGTTTGCAATGTATAGGGCGTTGCCAAAAGTTCTACCATGGAAAATGTGTTGGTTTATCCAAACAAGATGTAAGCAATTTTCTTGTACCTGGAGCTTATTGGGCCTGCCCGGATTGCAGAGACAAAACTAATGAAAGATCTTCTGTGATCACCATGGAAGGTAACGAAAAAGATGAAGCAGATTCTGTACCGCTATCAGTTACACTGATCCTGAAGGATATCCAACTAAACTTGAAATCATTAAATAACAAATATGAAGATGTCATGGAGTCTGTGAACTTTTGTAGTAACCAAATTAGTACTTTTGAAAAAGCAATGAATCAACTGAATGAAAAAATTGCAACAATCGAGAAAATCAATCGAGAGAATGTTAATCTCAAATCCGAATTAACACGGTTAACCACAAAGGTGGACATACTAGAACAACAAACACGTTCAAACAATATAGAAATACAAGGAGTGCCACAGAAATCCAATGAAAACTTGGTGAATATTTTGGCAAAAATTGGGGAGCACATTCAGTGTCCTATCCTTCCGCAAGATGTGGACACTGTTCATCGTGTTGCTCAACATCCGTCAAGTGATCAGCAACAGCCGAAATCTATAGTTGTCAAATTTCTATCCAAACTGAAAAGAGACTCAATACTTGCAGCTACAAAGAATATAAGACGTGCCAAAAATGATACAAATTCCCCCGGAATAGTCATTGAAAATATTTCAAACAAGCTATTCATCAACGAACATCTCACGAATAAATTGAAGTTATTGCTGAAAAATACAAAGCAAGCTGCCAAGTCAAACAATTATAAATTCGTGTGGGTGAGAAATGGCAACATACTTGTAAGGAAAAATGATACCTCGAGGGTGATGAACATCACTAACGAAGGAGACATAGCCAAATTGAAGTAATTCTCAATGAGATTACAGGCACTTATTCAAATTAACATTATTTCTCAATTTCATTCGCATCTACTGACATAACTGTTTATTATCAGAACGTTCGAGGTTTAAAATCAAAGCTATCAACCACATTTTCGAACACTCAAGCTTGTGACTATGATATTCTTTGCCTTTCGGAAACATGGCTAAACAGTTCAGTGTATAACAGTGAGGTAATCTACGAGGATTATAATGTGTATCGCAGAGATCGTGAAACTTCCAGGAGCACCAAGTTAGAAGGAGGTGGAGTTCTGATTGCCATCAAAAAATCATTCAACAGTTTTGTTCAAGAGGAGTGGTCATCCGACTCGGAAGATCTATGGGTAACTGTAGCTCTGGATACAGGTGACAATATTCCAATAAAATTCCATTTGTGTTGTGTCTATATTCCACCATGTGATACAACAGCATTGAACTTATTCTGTTCTAAACTAGCTGATATTGTAACTAATCATCCAAACGACAAATTAGTGTTATGTGGTGATTTTAACCTTCCTAATATTCAATGGATATTCGATGATACGAACAAAATTACCCAACCATCTAATTATCATGATGTAAACAGTTGTTTGCTTGTGGACACTATGTCATTTGGAGATCTTTCTCAATACAACAATCATATCAACGTTTCTGGAAACACCCTTGATCTTATTTTTGATAATTGTAATTTTGTTCATAATTTAGAAATATGTCAATCTCCAATTACTCGCGAAGATAATTTTCATAATACTCTGGAATTCAGCATAATCGTTCCTACAAATAAACGACAAAACAAGATTGAGAATACATTTCATTCATATAACTTCAATCGGGCAAACTACGCTGCGATTAATAATTTCTTATCTGAAACAGATTGGATACATGTTTTCAAGAATAAGAATACTGAGGATTGTTTGACATGTTTCTACACTATATTGAACAAAGCTATTGAAAACTATGTTCCGAAAAATCCAAAATTGTACAAAAAATTTCCACATTGGTTTTCGTTGAGTACTATAAAGGTGGTAAAAGAAAAGAACAAATATCATACCTTATGGAAGAATTATCGAAATGATATGGATTACCTCACATTCAAAATTTTACGGGGGCGCTCAAAATACTTAATTTCATTAGATTATAAAAGGTACCTAGAGTCTTGTGAAAATAACATCGTTGCAGAGCCGAAACAATTTTGGCAGTTTGTGAAGAATAGGAAAAATACTTCTAGTCGAATTAACACTATATGCCACAATGGAAACATAGTTCATGATGGTCAAAACATTTGTAATATATTTTCAGAACACTTTTCATCAACCTTCAATCAACCATTGACCAACGTAAGTAAAAGACCAGCCGTAAATTATAACACACCCAATATTGATAATTATCACATTACAGTAGACAAAATTTACGAAAAACTTAAAAGTATACCTAAAAAAGGGCCTGGACCAGACAATTTGTCCAGCGAGTTCATTAAAAGTTGTGCCGAAAGCCTAATCACGCCGCTGTTCATAATTTTCAACAAATCCTTGAAAGACGGATATTTTCCAAGTATATGGAAAAGGGCATTCATTGTCCCAATCCATAAGTCGGGAAACAGACAATTAGTTCAGAACTATAGGCCAGTATCAAAACTCTGCATCCTTGCCAAATTATTTGAATCAATAATATTCGAATTTCTCAGCTATGACATCATTCGTATTCTCAACATCGAACAACACGGATTCATTAAAAAAAGATCAGTAGAAACAAATTTATTTGACTATACTGAGTACGTACTCGAGAACCTGAACAATAGGAATCAAGTGGACGCAGTTTTCACCGACTTTAGCAAGGCTTTCGACAAGATAGACCATGGTTTGCTTGTGCTCAAGCTAGCTGAGGTTGGCATTAGTGGAACACTTTTGAGCTGGTTTGAATCATACGTTAGCAATCGCTCTCAGGCAACAACCATAGGAAACTATGTATCACAAACAATTTCCATAACTTCCGGGGTACCTCAAGGTTCGCATCTAGGACCCCTCCTCTTCAATTTATACATAAATGATATCTCTAAATGTTTCAAGTTCTCGAGATTCATAATGTATGCTGATGATTTAAAGATCTTCCACAGTGTAAAAAAACCACTGGACGCTTTCTTGGTCCAACAAGATTTAGACAGACTTTATTCATATTGCACAGAAAATGCTTTATATTTGAATTTTAACAAATGCCATCAGATCACTTTCAGTAGAAATAATGATCCAATCATTTTTAATTACAGACTATCAAATCATATACTCGATATTCTCACTGAGGTGAAAGATTTGGGAATAATTTTCGATACAAAAATGTTGTTCCACAAGCATATTGCATATATTTCTAAAAAGGCAAATAGGACCCTAGGCTTCATCATCAGATCGTGTTATAATTTTAAAGATCCTAAAACTGCTCGTATCCTCTTCATGTCCTATGTCAATAGCACCTTAAGTTATGCCTCTACAATCTGGAATCCCCAGTACATTATCTACATAAAACAAGTAGAGAATATTCAAAACAAATTCATACACTATATTGAGAATAAATACTTCCGTAACACGCCTCATGTCGATAAAACTTTTATAAGCAGAAAGTTGAATTTACTTAGTCTCGAAAATAGAAGAGATATTGCCGACATAAAATTTTCGTTTAAGTTGGTAAATAATATGATAGACTCAATCCCCATTAATAATTCCATTCGATATAACGTACCGCAATACCCCACTCGAAGTCATCAATTATTTCACACAAAAGCGGCCAACACAAATTACTATTTGAATTCCCCCCATCATCGTTGCTTCAAAAGCTATAATTCAATATCAAATCTGATTGATATTGATATATTTTGTAATTCATTTACCACCTTTGTAAATAAACTCAAAACATACTTTTTCTCGAACCTCTGAATCCTCGTTAGCACCTTGCAGATTTATTATATTTCTTTTAAATTTCTTTAAAATTTTGTATACCATCCTAAGTTTAAATTAGGTTCCCCACTAAATTTCTAAGATGAGTATTATAATAATCATAATGTTATATGACTACCTGTGAATACTGTTTTTAGGCTCGTCCTGTTTGTATTCCTGAATATATAAAATAAAATAAAATAAAATAAAATAAGTGATACTGAATGAGAATCCATCAGAAGCTCTCTTTTGGAAATACCCCAAACCCCAAAAGTTTCATTTTCTAGATGTAGGTGTAGGTATTTTTCATTTTTGCATGTTGATTTTTTTACCTTATAGCAAACATTAATTTACATCACTTTTCAAGCAATGTCACTCCACCCTATAGTGACCTGTATTATCATATTGGCAGAATATTGGCATTTTTCAATAGTAAGAAACAAAAATGACCCGTGTATAGGCCGACTGTCTTCTTTTTCATAGTCCATAGTTGTCGATATAGCCTATACTCAACAAACTAAGCACCGCTACACTGCACTCAACATGCTGAAAGGCTGGTTCTATCAGGAAAACTTGAATGTCAACCGAAGTAAAATAGTCCATTTACCAAAAGGAGGAAGAATCATTCACAGGAACCCATATCCTAAGCTATATAGTTCCATCTTTATTCATTTCTGGGGATAAACAATAGATTTCTGACATTTGTTGTTTTTTAGGTTATATTGAGGACATTGGCGTATCACGTAATTTCCACATGTAATTTCTCATTCAACTCTACATATTATATCCAAATGATGATGATGATTTTCGAGTTTTTGATCTTCCAACTCCAGCATCATCTTCGTGAGGCAGTGAGGAAATGTTTCTGAAAGTTTGATACGTTTCACCAAATGGGACTCTTCTTAGGCAGAACCTATCATTAAATGAATTCTGATTTCAGACTAATAAGCTTTATGGTTGAGGAATGGTGAGAAATTTTATGAAGGTATTTTAACTAATGTGCTCATATTATGTCATGTGTGCTGTATATATTTATGTTGGGAATCATTTTTGGAGTTTTTCACGAACACTTAATATCTCCTGAATATAGGTAGGTACACTGTTTTGAATATGCAATCAAAATTTTGTGGAGTGGATAGTTATAGGCACAATGAGAAAGTTTAATATGTGATTTCGTATTAGTTTTACCTCGAATATTTTGCTTATGTATATTTACCAGTTTTTCCCATTCGGTCACTTCACTTTCCATGTTTTAAGTTCATTTGCATTCGATGAAATTGACAAATTCAAATTTGCCATCCACCTGATTGATACAGCCTAACCCAGCACAGTTTACCATCCTTCCCAATGAGATACGGCCTGTTCTAGAATACCGTTCCCACATATGGGGTTCAGCACCAAAACATACGCTGATGCTCTTAGATTCCATCCAGAGAAGAGCCATCCGCCTGATGGTGGGTGACGCCACACTCACTCACTCTTTGACATCATTGGAGCACCGTAGAAAGGTCGGCGACCTTTCACTTTTCTATCGATACTTCCACGAGAAATGTGCTTCGGAAATCTCTGCTATCATACCTTTACTATAGCAATACCAGTCAGACAAACTAGACAAGCCCAGTCAGCACAACCTTTCGTTGTCAACCTCGAAAGATGTCGAACAGCACTTTATCAAAACTCCTTCATCCATAGAACGGCTAGGCTCTGGAATTCATTGCCTGAGGAAGTATTCCTAACAACATATAATCTCCAGAAGTTCAAAAAAAATTTCAATACCTACCTCCTATCCCTATACTCCCTAAGACTCCACGATGTTCTTTGAACATTATAGGGATTCTATAAAGAGCGATAAAAAAAATGTCATGTCAGGGACGCCAATACACGAAACCAAAGTCACTATAGATGATACGTCAGTTTGCATCAAAAGACCCTATACCTAGGTAGGTATACCTATTTTAGTAAAACATTAATCGACGAAGAATTGAATTATTTCAGCATGTGAAGTTTTAGCCTATACCACTTTATAAAGTGGACCTATGATATAGGTACACCATCTACCTAACTCCTATATCAGTCAGTAGGTACTTAGGAGTTTTGAGTTATTCAAAGAATATTCCGAAATATAGTCATAAAATTTGAGCAATGGCTCTATGCACAAGAGAAGAAGCAAACAAGATATCAACATTCATTTAATATTTTATTCCCTAAAAGGAGCACAAAAAGCAAAACAATCAAAAAATCACCTACATCAGGGCTGAGCCCACCCATTCCCGGACAAACACCGAATGAAAAATACTTCGGAAACGCCCTCTAAAGCCTGACGTCCAATCAAGGCATAGCAACCTCCGCCATCTTGAATAGGCTTCTATGGGGGATACGCTAGCGCTGCAGCGGCAGAAATAGGAACCTTACCACAGCTTTCGTGCTTGTCGAGAGTGGACAGACTCATCCGACCCGTTACTCCCGGAAATATCACGTAAATCGATACTGTAAATCGATTGAAAATTTGGTATTCTCGTCAGTTATGAGCAGTACTGTCTAGTCGAGAGTGTGGTGAGATTAATTTCGGGCCAAAATTTGATTGGAAGCTGTTTAGGACTAGTATACGCTGGTTGAACGTTCTCATTGAGTGAAGTTGGTGTAGGAATTTGCTGAACTGCTGCAACTGTGAACATTTTTGAAAATCTGTTATAGAAAACTGTGCAAAGTGTCGCGACAAGAAGATTATTTTTTTGGAACTGGTCCTCAAAAATCAGGTAAGCAATTATGGATATTCAAGTCGGTATGAATAGGAAGATAAAATATAAAAGATTGCTATAGGTAAATGCTTTTGATATACCCGAGGATATACCTAAGTACTTATTAGGTTGGTTTGACCGATTTGACAATGAAGTAGGTACTTGTAGGTAGGTATATTATCAATTTAATATATAACGGAATATTATCCTTATATACTTAAAGGTATATATATAAGTTCCATATATGGAAGAATTGGAAATCAATGCATGGGAATAAAACAAAAATAAAATTTAGATAAGGAAATACCCTGATGTGATTGATGTCCGTCAGCGACTTATAATAGAGTCACCGGATCACGATGAAGATGCTGACATTTAGGTTAAAAAATATATACTTATAGGGTTTCTACCTATTAATTATTATAAGTATCATCGTTGTGCATGACCTTAGACCTTTATCTTCTTCCATTTGCCGCGCTCTCTGCTCCGAATGTGTAAGTAGGTATAGGATTTATAAGTAGATATTTCCGAAAGTGATCGAGAGGCTATTAGATCTCCAAATGTGGGTATAAGCGGCAAATCTGAAAATATTTCAGATGCTACAATCATATTATTATATAGAATTCCTATTGAAGGTTCACCATGCTTCAATAATAAATATAAAAAATCCTTCTTAATCTTCCTTTTATTCGGGATATACAAAATAATCGTTATTAAAACGTATTCATTCTCATTGAGTTTCAGAGTCCGAATGTTAAATTTTCTTTTTTGGAAATGAAAAATAAAAAAAAGGACTTACGTCGAAATTTCTCATGTTCGATTGGTTTCAGCCCCCTGGAACAAATTCTAAAATATCTGTGGGGTATCAATCTATCAATGTCGAAACAGTCTGATGATGTGTTATATAATTATGATGATACGTATTGCCAATGTTTACATATAGGTGCATGTTTATATAAGTTATATAACATAGTTGAGGTTGTACTTATCATGAAAATATTGCGATATTGAAAAAATTTCAAAAGTGCAGCAAAAAATTAGTCGAAAACGACTTAAGGGAACCAAACGAAACCAAGATATTATTATGTATGCGTATATACGAGCATATATAGAAGGCAAAGATCATTCACTAAAGTCGAAAATATACAGGATGCTTCTTTAAAAAAATTGTTTGAACTCTTTTTTATCTTGCGATTCGCATCTGTTTGTTTGAGGAGGGCAAAAAATTGATGAAATCCTTGATGAAACCCTATATACTTATAACTTTCATATTTGAAGTTTTTCTCCACCTCGTACAGTCGAAGCTGTAGATATACATGGTGCGTTTCCATATTGAATGTCAATATTTGAGGAGGCGATTCTTGGGTTCATTTTAGGAAGAACATTTCATATATGAAAATTTTACCTAAAGTTAAGGTCCTAAAACGTCTTAACTTTTGAGATACAGGGTGGTCAAGCTCTCAAAATAAATAGTTTTTTTTTAATAGATTATGTAATACCACTTCAGATATTCTAATGAAATTTGGCATACCTACATATACTATAGAATATAGATGTATTAATAGGCATCATCAGTTAGTGTACCCCATTTTTTGTTGTTGCCACCGCAGAGGCATTCGTATGGGATTTCACAGATACTTATTTTGGCACACATTGATGATATGCCGCTGATTAATCTCAAAATTGAAATCATTCCTGAAATGTACAATCATTCCTAAGCAAATTTTATTAGGCAAATATGGTACACTATATCTTATGCCTCTTGATACATAGTACATGTAAGGCAAATTTCATCAAAATATCTATGGGAGAACATTACCACCCTGTATCTCAAAAGTTGAGACATTTAGGCGAGCATTTGGGTCATACGTGCATATGAATTTTTATTCTCAAAATAGGCACACAAGAATCGCCCAAAACGTCAACGAATTGCGAGAAAGGATTCAACAACAGTGTATAGTGATCATTTTTCTGAAGTTAAATTTCGTATTATACTCAATCATAAAGATATGAATTATAATAATTTCCAACATTAGTTTGATTGATTTTTTGCTGAACTATAGACATCTTCCTGTATAGTACTTACTGATATGAAACTCCGTATGTGAGTATTCGATGTTCCTTTATCCAGAAACCACTCCACCGGTTACTTCAACTCCTCATATTTCCATACAGGGTGGATCAAAAAATCGAAAATAGCAAATTTTGCCATTGAATAACTGACACCCTATATGAGATAGTGCGTTCAAATTTTGCATGGAGGTTTTCCATCTATGCCCGAATCGAATAGTCCAGTCACTGTTTCGAAAAAAAATTGCCTAATGGTCGTTTTTGAAATTTCAACCCCTTCAACAAACAAAAGTAGGCCTTGGAAGTCTGAATATTTCAGATTTGTCCTCATTTTCGAAGAGAGCTCGTTGAATACTATATTATGAGATTTTTGTTTTTGAAAATCGGTCGACGGGCTCCAAAATAGGAGGGTGTTGCCGGTTGAAATCGCACACACTGTATATATCGTGATGGGAGCACGGGTTTATTTCCTTCTAAGTGTGTTTAATACCCTCCGCTACACAGAAAACAATTTTTGTTTGAAACTACAAAATTTTTGTAAATTCATATATCCACGACAAAATATTTTGTCACCGCAAAAATTGTTTTTTGTCAGTTTTCAATTCGAAATTCAGTTGATGTAACTCATCAATGATTCAAATTAACTGCAGGAATTGGTTGAATAAACAAAGTCTATTTTGTTCCTATATCTGCTCTTATGAACGATTCTGTTGATGGAAATGATTATATCATTTCATTCAAGTGACAAACTTTTCAGTTTTTCAGAGAGTGAATATGTTAAAATAACAAACTATATTCTTCGATCAACGAAATTGTATTTAGAATCAACAAAATATCTTGCTGAATAATATTAAAAAATATCCAATAACTGAATTTCAAAACTAAGAGAAATTAGAGATCAATATCCTCAGTTGATTCAAGATTATTGACTTGTATAAGCGTCATAAGAAATTCTAGGACTGCCTAATAATATTATATGAACGGATGTTTTAGGTAGGTATATGTACACCCTAATCGAGGCGAGCGTAGGAAGGTTGGAAGAAACGCCACCTGGTGGCATAAATGCAACTAGATAATCATTCAACAAAATATTTGTTTGATATAATATGGTCTTGTGGGTTCTGTTCAACAAACTAATTCGTTTGAAATAACAACATATTTCTTGAATGTGTGTTGAATCAACAAAATATAATGTTGTCATAATCCATTCAATTTTGTCGAATAGGAAAAAACCTTTGATTGGTTGCACAATGAAATGATTGTTGACTCAACAAAACATGATGTTGTTATTTAGTTGAATATTTATCAAAATTAATTTGATTTTATCGAATAGACAAAATGCATATGATTGATTGAACAATGAGATAATAGTTGGAACAACAAAATTTGTTTTATGTCAACTGTAAATGTTGTTGAATGAAATGAAACTTTTGTTCAAGTAAGGCAAATATTTCAATCAAATTATTTTTTCTCTTTAAATAGGTTGCTAATTTGGATTAAACACGAGATTAAACATATATTTTGTTGATTCCGCAGAATTGTGTTCAATTTAACAAAAAAAAAAAGACCAACATTATTTTGTTGGTGCAACAAAACTTTTTTTTCCGTGTACGCGTCGTGCATCAAACTTCACACGTCATACCTTTCCCTTGCTATATAAATAGCTATTAAATAAAAAATGTTTTCTCAGATCAACGCTCACCAATTTGGATATTATTTCGTAAAATCGCTAATATATGAAGTAAAAGCTTCTGGAAACTACCCAGCGAGCACAAAAACATCTCACAGATGTTGAAAGTACGAGATTTCGAGACATTGAACCTCCACTGCGATGTTCTGTTCACACATGAATAGAACTATTATAGAACAGCCAATGTCCGCCGCAGGCGGCAATTATCGAGATGTCCTTGATATGTCACAAAACTACCTTCTCCCTAGTTCTTTTTAAAGCCTTTTCATGGACACAACAGAACATTTTCAACGCATCTTGCGCACATTAAATCGCTGTAAAAAAAACCATTTTCGAGGTACTTTTCTGAAGCCTTTTGTCAAAATGAACTTCTGCATTAGGATTCCATTTCCCTTGAATGAAAAAATGCATCAAAAATAGATTGAACACAAAAATATTATCTTGATATGAAATTACCTTCTTAATCGGTTTCTGAGTAGTGCTTACTACACACAGACATATAATTAGAAATAGGTTTCCCAATTTTTGGAATGTTCTCCACAATGCATAATTTTGCAACTGCGGCGAAGCTGTGTATTGATGAATTCGTACTTTTATATATTGATTACACTGAGGCACCGAACAACACATCTTGCATCTGATGGTCATTATTACAAACTAAATAAGTCTTCTAACACAATAAACTTCACCAAATTCCTTTCTGTTCGTTAGCAGCGTGATGTAAGCGTGACACGCTGCAATCGCGAATGCCAATTGCGAACAAGAAGAACAAAATCGAAAACAAATCAGAATTCATCGTATTGTGACGTAAGCATGAGACGTTGTGGTGGGGCAAACAAAGAAAGGACACAAATGAACAAAAACAATACTGTTAATATCCTTCTAAGACCTCTTTGGGAAGTGCATATTACGCATCAAAAAAACATCCTCATGCCTACATTTCTAAAACATCCCAAAACATCCCAGGGATACCTCTCAGTAGGCAAACAAAGAAATGCCACAGAAGAACAAAAACAATACTTCAATATCCTTCAAAGACCTCTTTGGTCAGTGCATATTACGTCTCGAGATAACATCTGCATGCCAACATTTTCAAAACATCCCAAAACATCCCAGGGATGTTTGTGCTCGCTGGGTAGTATAGCGATTGATGCATGAGGTATGTGTGGCGTTAGGACGGTGAGGGCGCAATATTTGAATACATCAGGTGGTGGGCCATCATAGTCAGGGGGCCATCAAAGGCACATTGCCCTTTGTAACCTAATTATGGAAAATGCTAAAACATACATCGCTCTGACAATGCTTTTTGCTCAGTGAAGGTATTATATTATCAAAATATTATCAAACCCAAATCATCTTGTTAAAAGACACTAATCGAATGGCTCTACCCACGAGAACCCAAACATTCCAGAATATCTAATTCGACTGAAAGAGGAAATCTTCATCAGTCGCCTGTCAGAATCGAAGGACACTATCGACCGTATCAATCGAGAACTCTCCCAACTTCACCTTCGTTACAGTTTCTCGATCTTATCTCGAACAAATCCATTTATATTGAGATTCAAATTTTTGTTATGTCATCCTCAAAGACTTGGCTTTACATTCATAAAGACAGATTTGATATTTTTCGACACGTAACTTACGGCCATTGATGATCCGTGAAGGAAAATATCTATCGGATATACAGAATAGTGATATCCTTTAGTTCTGAACCAACTGAAGTATTTCACTTGAACTGATCTGAATCAGATATCAGTTATCAATAGTGTTCAACCATTGGATTCTAGTACCAACAATTGAAATTAGTAGGCAGCAATTGGTGTTGGCCAGGTATTATAAGCGATCAAATCGAATTTTTCAGAAAAAAATCCAATATTTTGACAATCGACAGAGTTGCCTCTATGGCAGGACATTTATGATTTGACAGTTGATATATGATATATTCTTCTACTGGTGGGTTCTATGAAATTGGGTATGAGCTGTCGTGATTATGGTTAACCAATTAAAATGTCATACGTCACTGGTCTTTTCAGATTACATAGGAGAAAAATTGTATTGTTTATTGTAATGATGTCAAAAATGTCAAGTGAAAAATTCATCATAATCAGCGAGGTTGTTAAATGTCAATAATCATCACCGAAAACATAAATTGGCGAAAATTCCAAAGAAATTTTAGGGTAATTATGGGAGAGATGGTCCACATTTTTTATTTCATCTGAAATGAAACAATATTCATTGCAAACCTGGTCCAACTAACCCTGATTGTGCGGTTCAGTTGATCCATCTAATCGGGATAGTTGAACCACCAGATGATGATGATGATGATGATGATGAACCAAAATACTTAGCTGCTATAACTTGTCCTGGCTTGTTGTTGAGTTGCAACCCCGTTTCGCCAATATTGAAAATATTGGCAAGTTTTTCAAAAAGCTGTTTAGTGGTCAGTATCGTTTCTAACAGCTCGAAGTAATTATTCACTGTGTCTCGACATAATGCAGTGAAACGATTTACTGAAACACCTTCTGCCATTCTTATGCTCATCAGATCTTGATGATGACGGCTCAGAAAAAGGTGAAACTAGGCATATCCTGCCATTTTCTTGATTGTCTCAAAACGGTGCTTCAACTTCATTTGTTCAGCAAGAGCAAATACCATACCGCACATCCTTCCGTGTTGGGGCGAAACCAAATTCCTGTAGCTGATGTGTGCCACCAATTTCGCCTCATTTTCTTCTCCTAGCGTGGAAGACGGGCCGATTGACCCTGTATTTTTAGTTAGTTAGTGCCAGATATCTTTCTTCTTAGTAAAGTAGCTTTCGGTACATTGAAGTGTCTTGCTGCAGCATTCACCCCCATTGTATTAGCATCTGTGGCTTCTATGGCATTCTTCAAGTCTTCTTCGGTCATTACTACATAATATATTCGAATCACTGTAAGTTATTGATCATAGAAAAAAAATATAAGGGTTATAATACTCAAATATTGTTATGTAAAACGTTTTCAGTATATATAAGCAATAAGTATTTAATTTTTTAATTTGGCGCCACTGTATGAATCTATGTCTATGTATAATATTGTTCCAAGTCTCAGTATCGGTACCTTCATTTTAGCCTTTAAAACATCACTCTGGACAAATCTACAATGTGTTTCAGAAGTTACTCATATATATATTAAGATATTATTGGAGTATTATTTTATGAGATTCAAGACTTCTACATTCACATCGAGATTGAAATTTTCGTTACGTCGTCTTCCAAAAATTCTTGGTTGTACATTCATAAAAAAAGATTTCGATTTATTTCAAAACGTTCGACTATAGATATACGATCATTTTATGGTCCATCATGAAGAGAAATGACTGTTGGACACAGAATGTCTAAAAGCAACCTTAGAGATCATGAATAACTAGAAACGGTACCTATAAAGCATTGTTTCATATTATGAAATAAATTTATGTTTTTCCATGGTCTATCTTGAAAATACGAACCCCTCGAAAATTTCGTGGTGAGCTTTGAAGATTTTTTATTTTAGTCAAAAGTAGGCATGGAAATTGTTGAATACCTCACATTCATTGATAAGATCTTTATCGAGTTTTCGTTGGATATAACAAAACAATATCGATATACCTTACATTCTCTTCGACCAGTTAACCGTCCTTACTATTCTTTGATATACTCAGTAAACTATTACCACAGTTTTTTTCGTTATTTATGTACAGGGTTTCTATAAATGATCGTAGTGGCTGTTGAAATAGTTTTTCTATGTACCGCTCTCTGCTTATGGTGTTGACGGTCACTATACGAAACTATACCAGCATTATGTATACCCTGTATTATTCATCGGGAGCTTTGCGAATAACACGTATAAGAGTTACCCTCTATAAGACACCATCACGTGGGTTCGGTTTAAATCTACTTCACTCCAAGTATATAGCTAAACATTATTTTCAAATTCTAAACAAAATAGGGTTATCATCAAACGCCCAGACGTTTATAGGATCTGTGACCATGCAAATATCCGTAAGCAATATCTGTTATATAGCCCTGGGTAGATGGTCGTCAATAACTTCGCGAATTTCATTCATGTCAGACAAGTTATTGGTTTTCGCAGAAAAGCTTATTAAATTTGTTGGCGATTTTATTACTAATCATCTGAATCTTGACTCTGGGGGGAAATCGGGTTTATGAAAGATCATTTTTTATTGAAAATGCCCTGCAAATGACAGGTGATGTATTCTGATTTGCATATAGAGTGCAATAATGTGTATAAAGTTATCATCAGTAACTCCATAAACTTATACAAAAATGACCCTCATTATATGATAGGTAATTATATTATTGGAACCCATTAATCCGATGTACTAATAAATCCATCAATTTTACATTGATATTTCAGTGCCATCAGAATAAAATAGGGCGCATATTGGGAAATATCAGGCATTTTGGAAGCATTCCGAAGAAATTATAACCTCCAGAAATTTTAAAAAATCCAACACCTTTCATTTCCTTTCGTGTGCTCCAAGAGATAAGAAAAAAATGTGTGCTGTTTGTTAGCAGCATAGTTCTGTTTCAAATATATTGCAGAAGCGTGTCTTAGTCAGATTCGAAATATTTTGTTTATTGCGAAACACAAATGCAACATCCCGGGAATATTGCAGAAATAACTAAATGTCCATCACCCTAAAATCTAACATAGAATGTTGCAAATATATCTACATGCATTGTGTCACACAGTCAGCGGAAGATATACCAAAAATACACACTATGACCAAGTTGTATCATCTTCAGTGATATATACTGCTCGCCTACAGCCATGCATATAGAAAATGATATATCAAGATGCAAGATATAGGTTGACTAGAAATCAGGACATCCAAATCACTAACTATTCATATTTTCCTGTAAAATTTTCAGTTCTGAAAAATTAAATTTTGTCTCACTTTTCATAGATGCAAATGCAATGTATCCAGCAAACACAGTTACATTACAGAGATATCGCAGCGATGTAACACTGCGATGTCAAGGGGATGTTATTGTGTCCCACTCAAGTTTCATCCATGCGATGTCGCTGCGATAAGTTCTCAGCGATATAACACCGATATATTTTTTGCAATGCTACTGCGATATGTTATTTGTGATGGAAAAGCGATGTGTTTTTGCGATAAAACGAGATGACATCACATAGTAAAACGACATAGTGTGATGATAATAGGTACACCACTGATTTCTGATGACATCTAATATTGATCATGTGTTGCTGTGACTGGTTGGTGTTTCCTCGGGTCTTCTGTTCATTCAATCGTCTTTTCAGCAGCGCATACCTACGAATCTCTATCATAGTTAGATCAGTACTCGTATATTTGTATCAAAAATTATGTATAGTGTGTGTCGGCGAGATGTAAGCAATGTAACGAATGTTTGCGAATTTGGCTACACTCTGTCGATTGACGTATATTCATGTATTGTTTTCCACCGAACAAGAATTCAAATGGAGATTTTGCGGAAAATTCTCGCATATGAGTTCTATTCTGTTCATCACAGCGATGCAACTCTCGCGATATCGCATTGTTGCCTTCTCATGAGATCTTAAACATGTCAGTCATGTCGCAGATGTGTTTGCTTCTGAGCATCGCAGCGAGGAAACATTTGTGATATCTTAGTGTTGCCTCTTCGCGACATCTCAGAGATGTCATGTCGCAGATGTTTCTGCTTCTGTATATCACAGCGGTGTAACATTCGTATTATCGCAGTGTTTCCTCATTGCAACATTTCAGAGATGTTATGTCGCAGATGTGTTCGCTTATGAACATCGCAGCGATGCAACTTTTGTGATATCGCACTGCTACCTAAACGCGACATCTCAGAGATGTCATGTCACAGATGTGTTGGCTGATGGGATATCTCACTTCTATAATAGAAGCACCCCTGTATCTTACGTAGTGTTGAAAAACAGTTTATGGCCAAGTGGGTTCATCTTCAGTGATAAATACTGCTCGCCAACAGATATGGAGCCTCCCACATTTCCATCAGAGAATTGGGTATTAGGATAAGTAAGATAGGTTGAATATCACTTCGAATTCGAAATCAGAACGTTCAAGTCACTAACTATACCTAGATATTTTTCTTGGAAAATTCTCAGTTCCGTAAAATAAATTTTGTCTCACTCTTCATGGAAGCACCCCCTCATCTCACGTTATTATTGAGGTAGGATCGAGGGTAGGATCTTGAAATTTACAGGAGCAACGCCAGCAGCCATGTGGGTTATTCCATTGCTGCTGGCGAGCAGTGTAGATCACTGATAATAATCTCAGTTGGTCTTTGACTGTATGTTTGGACTCTTCCTTTCTTCTGCAAATTAGTGATTTATTGAGTTAAACAACCTGTTGAAATAAATGTCAGAACTCTGAGAACACGTGACGAATCTCAAGATTCTTGTATCCCTTTGAACGCACAACTTTGATAGGTAATTGCTATTTTGAAGGTTCAATAATATAATACAGAAATGTGAGTTGAAAGAATGACAACCTTGTGTATACATCTATCTACCTAGTTGTGAAAACAAACACAGATTGAGAAAATATTGTAACCTTCTATTCCTCCACAAGTATCGCATCATATATATATATGGAATGCTTTATTCTTCCCCTATAGGTACCGAAAAGGAAGAGGCATTGTAACCACTATACAAAATAAACATACCTCGCTTGTATAGAAAGAAATATGTACCTAATTGATTTGTCATAGTTTGGATCGACAGTACGAAATTTGAAAGGAACCCCTATTCGATTATTATGCGTTAGTGTACTCAGGTGGCAGAACATATTTTATAAACAATGTTTATTTAGGATTTTTTATGTTCGTCATACCCGTTCTGCGAAAATTCTACAAGATATAAGATTCATAAACGAGAAAAATCTTAAAATTCGAAGGGTTCTTTCGAAATTTTTGATCATCTCATGCAAGAACATATATCAGTTACTTATATATAGGACCTCTACTTTCATAGTTTTATACTCGATATGTTCTGGAGAAATTTCATTATGAAAAGAATTTGAAATTTTAGATATGACAAATAATTGAACAGATAAAAAATTTTAATTGACTATTGATAGAGGTCGCTTTGTTTGTTATTGAAGGAAAGAAATAATTTTCCTTCATTTGCCAGTAAACCACTCAACAAAAATCAACAGGTGATATAAATACATTTGTAAAATTACTTCAACTGATTTAATATACCAACCATCAATAAGTTTTGTCGCAACTTTAGCTCAAACAGGGTGTTTATAAAAATGATTGGACGATTATTTCAATTCCAACGCTCTCGAAAACAGAGCTTCTTATACGACCCATGTTTATATATAGGAACTTTCCTTCTTAGAATGAGATCTATCGATTGTCGAAGTTCTGTTCTATAAGGAGGACCATCTTCTATATTATACAGGCTATATAAAGATATGATGGTATAGCTGTAGCAATTTTTATGGGTAAGTCCTATTTACTTCAGAGATTTCAGGATATATGAAGTGAATATAGATTCGTTAACTCATCCTCCTCGTATATGAAGTATGTGGATATATGCTGACACATGCTCGTATGATCTATGAACGTAGACGTTGCCAGGGAAAGTAATAGGTATTTTCATTCAGATGACAAATGACTATATCGTTGTTCACATCTGAGAACCAAGTTCAGTGGCGGTGTATATATGTTTATAAAATAACTCCAGGTATTTCTGAAGATTCATAGAAATTAACATTAAACACAATCCTTATACCACTACATAAGAGATATTTATTAATTACTGGATATGGAACATGTTATTTGATGTATTGGTGAATAATAATTTGAACTATTGATATTCGGAGGTATGGTATGCAATAGGATTGTCTAAGTATTGATCACTCAAATGATATATGAAACTAATTCGAAACCACCATTACATTTAGTTATTCAAATTTTCATTTATTTTCTAAGCGCACTGTGACCCGAAAGAAACCTATACTAGTGCTACTTCCTTCAGTTCAGATAAATCCTCAGGAGCATCGCCGCATTCCTGCATCAAAGCTGAGCTTGGTTTGGGATGGCAGATAGCCTTAAGTGTCGCCTATGACTATCCAAGCAGATGTAAATCTTTTGCTCTTGTTCCTCTTTCACCATTTGTCTCTTTGCTACGACCAGAATGGCGAATACTTCAGCCTGAAAAACTGTAGTGTATTTTCCTAGAGCGTAGCTCCCCCTTATACCTCTTCCTTCTGTGTAAATTTCTGTCCTGAATCCGAGTCCTGGTGTGTCAGTTAGGCGCGACCGTCCATGTAACATAGCAGACTCCCTGTGCGAAATTCTACTTTGTTCTCTTCCCATTGTTTCCTGCTTGGAATAGTAATCCATATACTAACTAGCCATTATCAAACTTTATTTGCTATGGAACTATTTTTATGAACTTTGGCATGCAATTCTCCTCATTTAGAATGCCTTCCATGAACGACTAGGTCTCGATGAGTAGAATTTTGGGTAGCAAAGGGGGTCTTGCCCCAAATCTCATCTTTTTTTTATGTTCTGGTTCCCACGAAAAGGGATATCCGGTAATGTGTTCAGAAAACATCGTGAGAACCAAGGGAAATATGGTAGGAATTGGTGTTCTCCTTAATTTTCTGGAGGTTATATGCCTCAGGGAACACCTCCCTTGGAAATGTGTTCCAGAGCCTCGCTGTTCGTTGGATGAACGAGTCTTTGGAAGGAGATGTTCTGCAGGTCTTCAAAATGACCACGAAGGGGTGCGAAGCCTCAACTCGACGGGTTAATCTCGCGAGGACTGCCAAGGAAGGAACAGATGTTGATAATTCAGAAGAGCATCGTCCATGAGAATATCTATAAAATAGAGCCAGATCGCCAACTTTTCTACGGTGTTTCAGAGATGAGTGAGTTTGTGAGCGAGGCATCACCCACTTTTTTGGACATAATTCAACAGTTTCTGGGTATGTTTGGGTGCTGCACTCCAAATATGGAAACAGTATTCCAGGACAGGTCGGATCTGTGCCTTATAGATCATAAGCAGCTGACTGGAAGTGAAATAGCTCCTGGCCCGAAACAGAAAACCAAGTTTTTGAGATGCACTTTTATCAATTGATCTCACGTGATTTTCCAAAGGAAGGTTATTGCTGATAGTAATACCAAGCATCGAAATGGATGTCTTCAAAGGTATGGTTACTCCTGACAAGCTTATGTTGGGCACAGTGAGATCGGCTTTTCTGGAGAAAAGGCATGCTTGTGTTTTGTTCGCATTGAAATCTACCAAGTTATTGGATCCCCATTCGAGAATTGTTGCCAAGTCCAAATTTATGTTGTCAACATTTCTTCCTCGTTCGTTTCTGATTTGCCTGGCTGGTATTGGAGTCCTGGAAGAGAAGGCGGTATGGAGGGTACTATCATCCGCAAAGCTGTGTTCTGGACATGAAGTTGCTTCCAACAAATCGTTGATATGGAGTAGAACTAGTGTTGGTGCTAGAATTGAACCTTGTGGAACACCAGCATTCATGAAAAGAGAGTCAGATGGAACTCCGTCGACCACTACATGGAGAGACCCGTTGAGATAAAACTAGCTAGCAGAGAACATAGCTGGGGAGGCAAGCCATAAGATGGAAGCTTGATGGCAAGAAGTCCGTGGTGCCAGACTCGATCGAATGCCTTGGAGATTTCAAGTGCCACGGCTAAGGTTTCACCATATTTTTCAATTTTTCAATAGATTGCTGCCATATATGTGAGACGTAAGCGAGCAGGTTACCAGTTGATATCTGATGACGGATATCTGGATATCTTATCTCGATTTTTTTAGTAGTGCTATTCGATAGTACATCTTGAGGTTTGTTACGTCTTAAATTCAGATTTTCAAGAAATCGGACGCCTATGGTCGATAAAAAAATGAAGGCTTGTTCTTTCACGCCAGAAGGCCAGAACCGTCCGTCAGCAGGTAATTTGGCGGAACTGGACAAAAACCTTCAAACGTCCCGTCAGTCGAGTGACAATTAGTGAGTATTTTCGAGTCGTGTCCCGGTCACGATGAAGCAGGGCTAGAGGCTGCTAAGCTGGAACTACAGGCCTTGTTAGTTGTTCAGAGTATTTACCTACGTAACGCGGTAGTAATAAGGCGTCACGTTGATTAATGGTTTTATTCTCACCAATTTCTCCTTTCGGTTGTCTGTCAGTCACGTTCCTCAGACCAATCGAGGTTACGGACGAGGTTATAGTACATGCGATCCAGAGGGATGATGAGGTGCATTTGACAACCAATGACCTGATTCTATATTTCAAATTCAATTATTGCCTATAGATTTACCCGAAGAAATCCATGTATCATGATTTTTATCATTATAATATCGCCAGAAAACACGGGATTGCTGGCTGATTCAATGGGCCATTTATGTATTTGAATGATATATAGGTTCCTTACTGTTGATACTAGTTATTTATTTTCGTTTTATCCTTTGGAGGAATTCCTATAATGTTCGAAGAACATCATATCTATGGAGGATAGGTAGAGGAAGTATAGGTGTTGGAACTTTTTTTTTGAAATTCTGGAGTTTATAAGTCCTTGAAACTTCTATTAGCTTTGCCGTTCTATAGACGAACAAGTTCTAGTAAAGTGTTGATAACGAAAGGATGCGATGACTGGGCCTGTGGAGTTCGTATGACTGGTATTGTTTGTGATGGAATTATAGCATAGATTTTCGAGGAATATTTCCTGTGGAAGTATTTATAGAAAAGTGAATGGCATCCAAGATGAAGAAGATGAAGAAGGCCTTGTTTAAAAAAACTTCACTCAACTTTGAAGTGGAATAATTATCAATAGGCTTCTGCGAAATTTTGTGTAAGTTAATTCTGACTTCAACAGTCCAAGATCTCTGCCCTTATGAATAAAATTCCAACTTTAACATCCTGTATCTCAGAAACGGAGCAAGTTAGGACACATGTTTATATGAATTTTATCTGCTAGAAGGAAATACCCCTTGCATTTTTTTGTATAATTACATAATCTTCATATTTCCATTTTTGTTTAGTGGGTCATGGATAACGTGACCAGACGTCTCGTTTTGAACGGGACTGTCCCTTGTTATGATTACGAGTCCCGATGCCCCCGGAATGAACTCCGGGACGCAAACTTGTCCCGTTTTCAGAAATCGCGCAAAAAATTGTGCAGTCAAGTAGTCGAGTAGTGAGCGAGAGCGAGACCGGAATATCAACAAATGCTTGACTGTAACAAAACCAGATGGCTTGCTCTTATGCCTGCCTTTGAAAGGGTTTCGAAAATGTATCAGCCATTAAAAAACTACTTTTTGAGTATTGAAAAAGGTCCCCTGTTTCTGAAAAACTTTTCGGAAGATCCCACATCCGAATTGTGATGGCTTTACTGTTTGCACGCTCAGTCAGAAAGTTTTCATCTAGCTGTATTGAAACTTGAAGGACAGACTGTATCGGCAATTGAAGCTGCAAAATAAATCGATCAACTAAACGACAATCAGTTTCTTACATATTCGGTCCGTCAATTGATAGTGAAATCGAAAGATAATGGTACTGATATAGATGAAGAGTTTGTGAAAAGGACGGCCACAGAATTTTATGAAACAAAGCCGTGAATATCTGGAGCAGTGGACTTGCTTCCTTACCAAAGAAATGGAGATATTTTATTGGGCAGATCTGAAAAAGTTACCCGCATGGAAAGACGTTCAAAAATCTCTGGATGTATTAATTGAAAAGGGATATATTGACTGTAATGAAGATACAGAAGTGTTTGACGAATTTTCATTAATTTCTAACTACATTACATCGCAAAAAGTACCCGAATGGAATAATCCAATTGATTCCAAGGAAACTCGTTGGGTAGAAAGTATTCAACCACTTTCACGTCAACAATCTTCAACAAAAAAACTGTTCTATTTTGATTGAATATATTTTATGTTTGCCTGCTACAAATGATGCAGTAGAAAGATGAACGAATTGTGGACATCTGAGAAAACCCAGTTACAAATTCCAGTTCATAGGGCTATGTTGATAATCAATGTGAATATAAAGAAAACGTGCCAAGAGTTTCATTCTTACTTGAAATCATCACCAGCTATATTAAAGCAAAATTGTTCCTCTGATAAATATAAATATAACGAAACATTTTGTAATTCGTAACTATTAAACTAACTTTTTATATTACTTTGAAAACGTGTCCCGTTTTGAGTAAAAGAATAAATGGTCACGTTCATGGATAAGATTTATGGAATTATTATAAAAAGTGTACATAGATAGAGAGAAATATCCTTGACCGATACATTTCAATATCATTTACCGAGCACCTAGAAATGATCCTATATACACTGAGAAAAATGGGTCAAATGATTATTTCATTCAGAAATTTGTATTGATCACTAGCGAAACTATTACTGCCTGTGAAAAATAAAATAACTGGACCAAAATTATCGATTCATTTGGTATCGCTCACCTACCATAAAAGTTTCTAAATTTGAAACAAGCGTCTACTGATTTGCGGTAAAACAATTAAAATAATCATTTTCATCATTTGTAGTGAATTCTCAACGATTTTGTCTCAAATCATGCGTTATTGATGGAGTGAATATTAATATAATTTGTTATGAATGCAAATGATTGTACGTCAGAATAGAAACTGTTTGCAGCCAATCAGATGCTTTTCAACTAACAAAACAGCACCAGTTTGAGTTTAACGATTTTTCATTGTGCAGAAATGAAAATTAATTGTCCACAACAAAACTACTATAGGTTGGTCAATAACAATTGATTTGAGAAAAATGCTTCCGCATTCGCCATTAAATTACGGTCCTTTCGATTTCGCAAATATATCTCTAATTGATAACCAGTTCATTCTCATTTCCAACAAATCAAAAACCACTTGGCCTCCATGAGCCGAAATCCATTCAGCCGACATCGTTGCCAATTGCTAGATATAACTCCCCAAATTAGGTCTGCAAGTTTGAGATGTATTGGATCATTTTCTAACCTTATCAGTAAAATATCTTATTCAAATAGGTACATACCAGACATACAACATCAGATAATAGGTATATATAGTTTCAGTCTCAATGTTTACTGATAGATGGCGATATATGTATTATGAGGAAATGAACACTAATAACGCCAAGATCAAAGATTACCATTGATTCTCCTACAGACTCGTAGGCTCTTGTTGAAAAACAGAAAATGATTATATTCTTACAAGAGCTCATATTGATTTTTGATACTACTTACAGTACCTACTCATAGTTAGTTATGAGTAATCAGAAATATCCTGATGTAAGGGTTCTTATATTTTCACCTAGTCGCCATTTTTTGTTTCTTCTTACCAAGAACTCGTCATGAATATCACGATGACATTCAATAATTATTTCTCTCATTCTCTTTTTTAATTTAGAAAGACCACCATTATTGGCAACATCGCAATAATGTTCACCGATGGGCGGTGTGGTGGGGTCGATGTCGGCTCGGAGATGAGATTTCTTTTTAGTTACTGTGACCGGCTTTCATTCTGACGATAAAATATAGGAGATCAGGATAATACTTATAAATGCTATACGAATTTTTGCTTGAATGGGGACTTGAGAGTTTCTACGAGGACGTTTTAGGTAAGTGTCAATATAATAATGATAACATGTGAATTAAATATAGGGTTTAGGTGAGGTTAAGGTACGGATGTACATACTAGGTAAATAATTTATAGGATAGTTATTATAGTTGATGTTCGTATGTTCTTTGTCTTAGAAATCAAATGAAATTTCAAGCTATTGTGTTTGCGAATTCAGATCATACAATCAATAAAACAATGTAAGTCTTATAATTTTTTATGTTGCAGCTATGCCATGGGTAATAGTGGAATTTGTGAAGACATTCGAAGTGATGGAGGCTATACCTTTCAAATGGAATGATGACAACGATCAGATGGTTGTCTACCCTTCATTCAAAAAATCGCAGTTGGAAAAGGCAATCAAAACAGAAATGGAACCAGAGCCATACTAGAAAAATAACAAAGTTGTTTTGATGAGACCACAACCGATTGAATATTTAGAATAAAAAGCAATGGGAACAAATCGAAAAATATCTGTGGCAAATAAATGATGATTTGAAAGATATAGACAATGTTCTTTGCAGTAATACAAACACCCAGTAGTAACAAAATTGAAACGATTTGCTTCCAACAGAAAACTGATTTGTCTCAAATAATGTGCTAATACATCATGAATGAAACATACATTAATGGGCAATGAAGGTGATGCTGAGAGCTAATTGAGAGATGATTTGAGAATATACATTATGGTCACTTGAACCAAATGCCAATCACTTGATATAAAAACGCGACCATTTGTGTTCATCATATATGTTATCAGTTATAAATAAGTAAACATTTCGTCCTAGTTGAACAGAGTTATTGCTATAAAATAATCTCAAATCATTGGTAATTTACGTTGAATATTTGAACTATTGGTTGTAAGTATTAAAGTTATTACCTCGGCAAAAGTCTCGAGTTATTTGCTTCAAATGCATAGTTCACTCGTCCCCTATTTTGTTGAGGTTTTCGCTTGGGAGAAGTGGTTTTTGATTTGTGATCAATGAAAATTTTTCTCCGTGTACGAGCTATTTAAAAACATTTTCCGGGATTAGCTAGAGAGAGCGAAGCCCCAGATGTGCCTTTTCCCTTGCCTGCTGCGACCCTTCGTGTATACACACACACAGAAAACAGTAACAATGTGGCGAGAACGAACGCCCGCAAAATAATTTTCCGGCTCGACTGGCACAACCCCGACTATTTGCCGAATAATAACGGCAACCAACCAGAATTAATGTTACAACTCCCAGAAGACGCGTCGAGAATGCTATGAATAAATTTGGTAATGCTCGACGTTCTTGAGAATGGGGTTGAACAGGCTGTTCCATAGAATTTTTATTTATTTATTTTATTAACAGACATGCCAATTATTATGCAATTTCCAAAAAGAAAGTATTATAATACAGAGCACGTTGTACATATTATTATATCCATGAAGAAGACTAACACAAAAAAAATGTAGAAGGCTAAAACGAATAAAAGATAAGGATTATGAAATTAGTGATTAACCTTCTTAATACTAAGTGGGGTAATTTTGTACCCCAAATTGGTATTTTTTCGTGGTTTATGGCCATAATTTTTGTTGCGTATCAATATACGATAATCCTCTCGAAAATGCTCATTCTATGTATTTTCTAATCTGTATATAAAATATCAAATGAAAAAAAAACATGCCATTTGGTATTTTCAGACGTTCACAGTAGATGAGGAACAAGAATAGCCCAAATGACACGAATTGCTCTTTTTTGGACAGAATCCAACAGTTTCAGGGTATGTTTGGTTGCTGCACTCCAAATATGGAAACAGTATTCCAGGACAGGTTGGATCTGTGCCTCATAGATCATAAGCAGCTGACTGGAAGTGAAGTAGCCCCTGATGACCCGAAACAGAAAACCAAGTTTTTGGGATGCACTTTTAGCAATTCACGTGATTTTCCCAGGAAAGGTTTTTGCTGATAGTGATACCAAGCATCGAGATGGATGTCTTCAAAGGTATGGTTACTCCTGACTATAGCTCATGTTGGGCACAGTGAGATCGGCCTTTCTAGAGTGTTTTGTTTACATTGAAATCTACTATTCAACATTTCTCTCTCGTTCGTTTCTGATTTGCCTGGCTGAAGTTGCTTCCAACAAATCGTTGATATGGGATAGAAATAGTGTTGGTGCTAGAATTGATCCTTGCGGAACACCAACATTTATGATAAGAGAGCCAGATGAAACTTCGGCGACCACTACATGGAGAGAACTGTTTGAAAGAAAACTAGCTAGCAGAGAACATAGCTGATAGGGAGGCAAGCCATAAGATGGAAGCTTGGCGAGGAGTCCGTGGTGCCAAACTCGGTCGAATTGCCTTGGAGATATCAAGTGCCACGGCTAAGGTTTCACCATATTTTTCAATAGATTGCTGCCATATATGTGAGACGTAAGCGAGCAGGTCACCAGTTGATCTCTGATGACGGAAGCCATATTGCCTATCGTTGATAATACCTAAATGTTCCAGGTATTTCATGAGCTCGATGTTGATAGCTTTCTCCATGATCTTTGAAATAATAAATAGCAGTGCGATCGGTCTGTAGTTGCTAGGTAAGGTCTTTTTGCCTTTTGTAGGAACTGGTTGTACTCTTGCAATTTTCCAGTTGGACGGGAATATCCCCGATTTGTAAGAGTAGTTGAACAACTTGCAGAGAACAGGTATCAGGTTCGGGAGCCACAATAAGCTTTGTCGGTGTTGAGACCCAATAAAATCTTCCTTATAGTACGTTGGCGAAAGGTGATCTCGGGCATATGACTGTCAATTGGCGTTATGTTTGGAGGTTGTTTTCCCAATGAATCCAAAGTGGAATTTCCAGGAAATGAATGCGCAAAAATGTTAGGTTCCTCCTGGGCAGTTGTGGCTGTGTTCCATCTTCCTCGGTTAGAGGGGGAAACGCGCTGGAAGTGACGTTTCTTACATACAATACAGGGTGACACTGAAATATCTGTATAATGAAATGATACCACACACGCCCGGGATTTGAATTCTAATTTTTTTCCCAAACTACAATATTGTCTATATATAAATATGAATATGAGAGTTTCTAGGCACACTGAAAGAACAATCATGCATAAAAAACATTCCATACATATTAGTATATACTGTTGATCGAAACATTTCTCAGAACTTGTTGTGAGTACGCTACTGAGCAGATTTCAATATTGTTTTCTATTCTCCGAGTCAATACCTAACTTTCAGCACTCTGAAAGTTTCTGGGATTTTATTTAGTTTGCAAGTTATTTGACCAAATTAATTTTTTTTAAATCTCCTCCTCGAATAGAGTATTCGAAAAGAACTAATTTCACGTTGAGAACGTTACCTTTTATATTAATATATAAGAAAACATTTAGAGGTTAAAATATTGAGTTTTCTCGTTGAATTCTTGCCCAAACTCTCTTTCACACCCCGTACATAACCATAATTGTATCTCAAGAATCTAACGAGCTTATAATCCACAAGAAGTTGAAGTACTCGGTAACTATTCTATTCTTCGAAAAACCTCTCGTAAATTATATCAAAACCACTCGATTGTGCAATAATTGCGGAATCACAAAGAAAATGTCGAAGTACGCAGCCATAAAGAAAACGACACCTACGCACCTACTGCACAGTTGGGTCGAATACGTCGTTTTGTCCATTTCACTGAACTCGAATGCTCTCCTGAGCTCTCCAAGTGCTGCTTGATCGCTCTCGAAAGCATGCTGGGTCGCCTTATGTCCAAGAGCGTCTCCAAAGAGGGGCAGGGTGGTGCAGATGCCCCCCCTTAAAGGTTAACGCTCACCAGTCACCCTGCTAATTGAAAGGAATATTTCATTCATCACATAATCAGACGCGGATGATAGTACCCTCCATACCGTCTTCTCTTCCAGGGCTCCAATACCAGCCAGGCAAATCAGAAAAGAACGAGGGAGAAATTTTGACAACAGGAATATGGAATTGGCAACAATTCTCGAATGGGGATCCAATAGCTTGGTAGATTTCAATGCAAACAAAACACAAAGCATGCCTTTTCTCTAAAAAAGCCGATCTCACTGTGCCCAACATAAGCTTGTCAGCAGTAACGGTACCTTTGAAGACATCCATCTCGATGCTTGGTATTACTATCAGCAATTGCCCTTCTTGGGAAAATCACGTAAGATCAATTGCTAAAAGTGCATCCCAAAAACTTGGTTTTCTGTTTCGGGCCAGGAGCTATTTCACTTCCAGTCAGCTGCTTATGATCTATAAGGCACAGATCCGATCTGTCCTGGAATACTGTTCCCATATTTGGAGTGCAGCACCCAAACATACCCTGAAACTGTTGAATTCGGTCCAAAAAAGGGCGATTCGTTTCGTGGGTAATGGCTCGCTCACAAACTCACTCACTTCTCTGGAACACCGTAGAAAAGTTGGCGATCTAGCTCTATTTTATAGATATTTCCTCTCTTGACAGTCCCCGCGAGATTAACCCGTCGGGTTGAGGGTTCGCACCCCTTCGTGGTCACTTTGGAGACCTGCAGAACATCTCTTTCCGAAGACTCGTTCATCCAACGAACAGCGAGTCTCTGGAACACATTGCCAAGGGAGGTGTTTCCCGAGGCATATAACCTCCAGACATTCGAGAAGAACACCAATTCCAACTATCTTATTTCTTTTGGTTCTCACGATGTTCCCTGAACATTACAGAATATTCCTTTTCGTGGGAACCAGAACATAAAAAAAATCACCAGCCAGAGACAACGTGAGCTTATCGCGCGAAAACATTAGCTGTCGTTCAATTTTGATAGGTATTTCATCGTTGATGTTTTCTACGATGGATAGCGAAGCAAAGCAAAGTCTGTCAGTTTGGCATAAAATAATTATCGCTGTACTTTTCAGAATGAATCACTAATTTCTAATAAATGTTTTTATGCTTCGTGAACGTAAACTAGTCTAACAAAATACCACTCTGATCTGAATATCTTCATAATTCTCGTCCTGACGAACCCAGATGTTGCTTGGCAACACAATAATTTCGTGAACAGTGAAGCGACAGAATTATCTCGAATATTCAGAACATCGTGATATTACTCATGATAACGCTCATACTTTGAGAACTTACGAAAGCAGATTTTTTCCTGATATTAAAAAGGCTTTGAAGATTCTTGTAGCTATACCTTGTAAGACTTGTACAGTAAAAAGGTCATTTAGTAGCCTTGTCTGAAGCTCGACTCAATGGCCTCGCAATGATGAGTGTCACAGGCAACATATTTTCAAAAACTATAACGATTTCGTCAACGAAGAGACCAACGAATTCACAAAGAACCCTAGAAGATTAGTATTCAATTGATTCTTCATATAGATTTTCATCCGTTTTTTAATTTTTCTCATCTTATTTTCGATTGTCCTCTTTAGTTTTTATGATGCCCCCCCCCTAGCTTTCCGGCTGGCGACGCTCTTGCTTATGTCCAACACCACACTAGTGTAGTAGCTGTAGAGTGGATATTCAACATCCATTCCATCGATGTTTTCAATATATCTGAAGTTCATCCTGAATTTACTGAAAAAATATAGGAATTCAGTTAGTAAGTATGTCATAGCCTTGATTATATGTGTGAATACTCATAGGTTATTTATTTATTGTTCAGAGTAAATATTTTACCTACAAACGCCAATTTCCAGTGTAATTTCATTCTCCTTCCCCCAAGGGAGTCGAACAAATTTCCAGAAATTTGTTTAGTTGCTATGGCAACGATACAAAATACAGGCTTTCAATTGGTCGAAACTGTTTTATCAAAGTTGTGATATCAGAAAGTCATCGTCACCAAAACGATGAGAATGGAATGAAGAATAGAAAGAAGTATGCAATAGGAGGAAAATCTAATAATTGCTAAGTAGATTGAACGAGGAGTTGGAATTTCATTTCCATCAATTTTTTGAGTACAAATCAGATGATTCTTGTTTGGTCATAGACACGAGAAGAGAAAATCCAAAGAATTTTGAGAAATGGAACAGGGGACAGGTAGAAACCATTGATTTATTGAAAACGGCAGTACCAAAATTTCAAATTCTCAACTTTTGATCTTGGAATCAATCAAAAAACTCTTGGCATCAATTAAACTACAAATCGAGACTTATTATATGATTTACGATCTTATGAATCAATCTATACCAAAGTATTAAACTCACATGGCACATTAAAAATATGTTAAATTAATTATTATTGACAACCTACATAGTCGGTGTCTACACAAAAACTTTCTGCTTGATTAAAACTGATTTATAAATTACATGGAATTCATGTACATGATCATTATCAACGATTAGATTATTTTCCATAACTAACTATAAACACAATGTTTATAACTAGCAAGCAAAATATAATGATTTTGAATAGAGTTGTTTGAAACCTTCGAACCAACAGTATTTCATAAAATTGATTTCGTCATTTATGATTATTTGAACGGTTTTAATTATTGGAATATCACGAGCATGATGAATTATTAGGTAGATAGGTATCGTATAATATGTCTCCATATTCTTCTTCTCAATATACACTTCTCCAAGAAATCAATGCACCTCCAAAAAGTAGCCAAAAGTAGCCAAAAGTACCTACTTGTCTGATTTGGACGTTTTTTGTTTTGAATTACAGGTTATTTCCTTCTGAACATTGGTGGGAAAACAGTATTCGCATAAGAACCTCTTTTTTGAGAATAGCGTGTTTTTTTTTAGATTTGGACATGTAGACATGTAATATCAGATGTTATGGTTGAAAACGAATCAATGTATTCAATGTTCCTGAAATTTTAGTGGTAAACCTCTAACCTCGTCTTCGATTTGGGATAATTTTCATTCAACAAAAACATTCGTGACCTTGAAAAAAATCATCGGCAATAATTCTGATGCTGCTAGAGAGATTATAAGTGAAAACATGTCCCCCTCATAGTTATTGTTTACATATCTTGGCGTTTTTTCGAGAACCGTCTACTCAACGAGATATTACGAGTGCATGGGAAGTTTTCAAATGAACACCCGGTATAACCTAATAGCTGGTCAAACAAAAGCTGGTGCATCAATATAATAGAGTATGATCTGGGTGTTTCATAGGTAAAGGGAAATATCTCAATGGTAGATAGGGGTCACCAAGGTGGTTCTGAAAATACCATATTTGATAGGTCTTAGAGTCTTCATAACGGAGATACAGGGCGATTTATCGATTTCGAATAAATATTCATTCGTCTATAAGTATTGAACTACCCAGTATATTTTTCTAAAATTTGGTATGGAGCTTAAACTTGGGACGTTGAACTCATTCACCTATCGGGCGGAGTGAAAATCCAGGTTCGGCTTCAGGAAAAATTTACATTTATTCGAAATATTAAAATAACATACTGTATGTAATAATTGACGAGTTCATCGAAGGAATCGTGAAGAGGAGGAAAAACTCAACTGGAAATGATGCTTTTTGTTTTCCCGCCACCAATTCTCATCGTAACGATCATAAACAGAAAGCTAAAAGTATGTCAGTTTGAAGAGTATTGAAATTATGAAACCACTTTCAATTATGATCATTTGATATATTCTTGTTGAATGATCGTTCGAAAGAAATCACTCAGTCTCGCAGTCTTTATAACAGATATACAGGGTGAATTGTCGGTTTCGAATAATTATTCACTCGTCCATATAAATATTAGACTACCCATCGCAGTAATATTTTCTCAAATTTGGTATTGAGCTTACTTGGGACGATGGATTCATTGACCTATCAGGCAGAATGGCAATACAGGTTCAGCTTCAGGAAAAGTCTCATAGTCTTTATAACAGAGATACAGGGTGAATTATCGAATTATAGATATTTGGTATCATTTCCATTCCGTCTGATAGGTTAATGAATCCATCGTCCCAAGTAAGCTACATACCTACAAAATTTGAGAAAATGTTACTGATGGGTAGTTTAAGACTTATGAAGACTGTGAGAGTTCTTTCGAGCGATTTTTTGACTGAAATATCAAATAATCATAATTGACACTGGTTTCATGATTCCAATACTCTTCAAATTGAAATACTTTCAACTTCCTTTTTATGATTGTTACGATGAGAATTGGTGGCGGGAAAACAAAAAGCATCATACACAATTCAGTTTTTCCTCCTCTTCACGATTCTTTTGATGTACTGTGTTAATTATTGAATACAGTGTGTTATTTTAATATTTCGAATAAATGTAAATTTTTCCTGAAGCCGAACCTGGATTTTCACTCCGCCCGATAGGTGGATAAATTTAACGTCCCAAGTATAAGCTCCTCACCAAATTTGAGAAAAATAAACTGGATAGGTCAATACATATAGACGAATGAATATTTATTCGAAATCGATAAATCGCCCTGTATCTCCGTTATAAAGACTCTAAGACCTATCAAATATGGTATTTTCAGAACCACCTTGGTGACCCCTATGTACCATTGAAATATTTCCCTTTACCTATGAAACACCCTGTATACCTATCAAGAATTTTTACCTACCTGAGAATTTTTATCAACTAACAAAAGCAAGTAGAGTAGAGTAGGCTAGAAATAGAGCATAAAATATCAATATGCATAGACACTAGACAGTCCTCCCTCATACCCCACTTGAAGCTGATATCTGTGCTTTCATTTGAATCACAGACCTCATCAGTCGGATACTCTTTCAATATCCATCTCAACCTTGTAATACAACAATCCAGTAGCCACAGAAAACACGAAAATACAATCAATCCATCAGTGTTCGTCTCGTATCTCCAATCAGTCATCTTACACACGACCTATCACGAAACGGGATGCTCTTAAAAGCCTGTGTGATTGCCAACTAAACGACGTTGTTCGATGGCTTTTAGCCTTTTAGGCTTTATCTGGCCGGAGAAAAAGACATAAGCAAAGTGACAAGAAGAGGTTGACAAGCGTGCCCCGTGTGTGAATGCATAGTGGTTTGGTCAGGATCGGATCTAAGCAACGTGGTATAATGCCTACCTGAAATTCTGAAAAGAACCAGCGTCAGCATGAACCTAAGGAAATACTCCAATCAAAAATGTTGTGGATTTACACTCTTCAATTCCCATGAAATTTCGAACAAATCGTAGATTTGTTTCAGATTTCTAGCTTGACCTTTAGTTCTTGAAAAAAGCGGATTACTTGATCAGAATACAGGAAAAACAAAGGTTACTCTTTCAATCGTGACTTTTAAACGGTCTGCGGCAAAGGTGGGTGGTTAAACTTACTTTTGATATGTTTTGAATTGAGGTTTGAGCCCTTCTCAACACGATGATTTTTGATTCAGGTCGATATCTTTCACCCAATCAAGGGGTTCAAAATTGAACGGAGGAAATTTGTTATTTTCATAGACCTCAATCGCAGATTCGTGATTAGGTTTTCTCAATTCAGAATTTCTTTCCACGTACTGTATGATGAATATCAATTTATCATACATCCAAAAATAAATGTCCAGATGACAGTGGTTATGTCAACAAATTATAATTCTCAGATTTCAGTTCGTTATAGTTTTAGTTAAGGAAGATGAAAATTGTGTACCTTTATCATGAAGAATGGCTGAAAGAAAAACTGGACTTCAGATTACTGATGAGGATATGATATCCGAAATGAGTTTTACTCGAGTGGAGTCATATAACCTATTTGTGATAGATATAATTCCCATATAACTGATACGAATGATTTTTTTGGGAGTACCGAGTTCATCAAGCAGAGTTCATGCAAGTATACTTCTCCTATATATATTTCAATTTTCATTTCAATACTGAACATATTGGTAAGTTATATTTTTATATCATAATACATCATGTTATTTTATTCGATTTGAGAGATAATGCCAATTCTCAATTCCAGAGGATTTTGATTTTTCATGCTCTCTTTTTGGATATTCAACAGATATAATTCCATGTTCGACGTGGCAAAAAGCTACACTGATGAAAATTGTGCTATTAGAGTTTTTGCTGAGATATTTCTTGCTACCATTACAAGAAATCATATAGCCGTTATACATTTTCGAATAGAAGCAGCACCTTCAAATCCTTTGATAGCAATAACGACTTTGCTGAAAGTGAATTTCCTGAAACAGGAAGGTATTCTGCTGGAGCTATCAGGCAGCCACTCTGGGACAGTATGATTTTTTTTTATAATTGTCTAGCTGAACTACTACTAGTGAGTTATATGCTTGTGGCTGCGAGGATCATCGCATAGAACTGCACTCACTACCAATAATACAACTGTCAGTCTGCCACGAAAATAATATTTGACGAACGTACTTGGAGTAATTTAGCGCCTACTTATCTTTATTCGATATCTTGCTGATTTGTCCACCTCTATATAAGCATTTGTCAGACATCTTGCTTGATCAATCATTATTCACAGTTGGGCTCTTGATGCAAACCCATATGTACAGGACGACAACCTCGACGACACGACAGTTACGAATAGTTCCCCTCTTGAATTCAATTCTTCATTTAAAATCTGAATCTGAATTCAAATATAAAATGGAAACATTTTCAAACAAATAAAAAAATCTTCTGTGTCCCTTTTAGTGCTCTCGTAGATCTGAGTGCTTCAGTTATTACCAGGATATTGATGGAATGATAAAGGTGAGTTTTTTCGAGGTATTTCACATTCAACATTTCCTTATTTTTGGTACCATGAAACTTGTCGCATATGTTCCAGAGATTCTTTATAGAATGTGGTCTAAAAACCCATTGTGAGCAAAAATGTCCAGGTTATGCAATTAGTTGAATGATTTCACTGGTAACATTGTGTTTTCCTGAACGGATCTGTAATAACTTGCCTAGTTTTCGAAATACAATGGTTTCAGAAACTTTCAGAACAATTCTTTTTTTTTTTTCTTCAATTACTCGAGAACCTTTGTTTTTCCTGTGGGTGCATGAATCAATAATTGATCTATTGAATTTCAAAAATCATTGGTCCGAAGTTTTCTTTAGGAATCAATGAATTGTTATTCATACCAAACATCAGGGTGGAAATTATAGGAAGTGAAATTGGACATCGATCAAAATTTCACCTTTGTTGATGACAACAATCCTGGGAAATAACTGAATAACTACAGTAGGAAGGTCATGCAACTAGCTATATGATCACCCATCAAAAGTATAGCAAAATTCCCTACCAACGATTATAACATTGCCCTACTCCCATTATTAGATGCACTCACTAGCGGTAGCAAAGTCAGATACCTACTACAGAAACATCGTCTAATAGCAACATACAGATGCACTCGCTAGTGGCAGCAAGGTTCTATATCTAATAATCGCAGGTGGGTTATAATCAGCAAAGTCGACTTTACAGGGTGTTTCATAATTGAATGCTGATTCTCAAGGGCGATAATCCTTGGATGATTTCGAATAAAAAAGTTCATATCAACATATGTCCTGAACCTCTTAGTTATTGAGCTACAGGGTGATGAAATTTCAAGGAAAAAATGAGTTTTTCATCATAATTTTTTATCACTCTCAAATATTGTTATGATATTTTGTATACACCTTTTCATTATCAAGGAGCATTTTTCGACGTGAAAGATATTTGAAAATTCTCACCAGTGGCGTCCGTACGGGGTTTGAACTGACCATTTTTGAAGAAAAACATAGTACGCTACTGATTTCTCTGAGAACCAGTTTTTCTTTTCAATTCTTATTCATTTTGGAGCAAATTTGGTTCCAAGACTTACTTTCATACAACGTACCGTTCTCGCGTAAAGAAATAAAAACCAAAGAATTTTGTTTCTTCAGTCCTCGGATATTGTTTTTGATAATTCAGTAAACACCCACTATAAATGGAAACACATATTGTTTTGGGACGAAAATCAAACTTTTACTTTTACCAGTGATGTCCTCGTAGACCTGATATTGAATGTTTAGATTAAAAAAAACGCTGTACGCTTCTGATTTCAACCCTGTAGCTCAAAAACTAAGAGGTTCAGGACATATGTTGATATGAACTTCTCTCCTAAAAATCATCCAAGGATCATCTCCCTTTAGGATCAGCATTCAATAATGAAACACCCTGTATAATCACAGGTGAGAACTCGCTTGTCCCCTATATGCTATCTGAGTTTCTTGCTGGGGTAATTCGAATTCTGACTATTGTTAATAGGAATTTTCCTCAGTGTACCCATCAAGAAATCATTGTGTCATCTTGGCTGGATCACATCTTCACCTTTCTGGGCTAGTGTCGGACCTGCCATCCATATCAGGTCTTCGCGAACCACCGCAAAAGTTTACGCTCGCGGTGTGTTTGGTGGCGATCTTATCTCTCGGATCTACACACCTTTATCTCGAAGATCCCATCTCTACATGGCTGCAGGATGCTCGAAGAACGAGGAAAGTAGCTGCCGCGACTCTGATTCCGAAAGACCTTAATTATCTGCCTTAATTATTATTTATGGCTGTTATCTAGATTCAAGAGTACACAACAGAACTGTCAGCTGCACGATTCCTAACAAATTGCTAAGTCAACTGGATAAAGGAAATCCATTTATATGAATTGATAAATAAAACACACGGATCGGATGTGTGAGTATTTATGATAATTAGTTTGGTTTTCATTATCTTTTGTCAATTGGATTGCATTACCAATTCGACCTATAATATTCGAGGTTTGTGGTTTTTCCTTCGATTGAGGTGCTATTATCATTGACTGTATACGTGTTCAAGCTTTCATTCGAGAATCTTTATCAGCATTCACAATGCTAGTGTGATTGAGAAACATTATAAGGCAGCTATAGGATATTTGCAGCAGAACCTCTTGATTATAAATGCAGTGTCTCAGCATATGTGCATAAAATATTCATTAATCATCACATAAACTTTGATCACTGGCGGATAAATTCTGTTCTACACGCCGAAGTGAGTATTTTGTTTCATGCAATTCTTTGCATGTTGGTAAAATGACGGTTGACTGCCTACAGTTGATGGCTTGTTTTATTTTATACACGATGTAAATTCTATCAGAACAATGTTTTACTTGGAATGAGACTTGTAGACATATTATCAAAACCAGTGTAGTTTGAGGTAATGATTTCTATCATAGGGTATTGTTGATGATGGTTTCTCTAAATCGAATCATCGTACGGAAAATCAATCAAAGCTGTTTTGTAGAGTTAAAAATAAATGAGAAAGTGTCTTCTATTTTCCTATATGTTTTTGAATAATGTCAGAAAAAATAAGAACAATCCACATGATATAGTATTCTAGACTTGAAGAAAACATCAGATATCATGTAAATGCATGAAACTATACAGGGTGTTTCAGATACTAGTCAGAAAATTCAATGAGCGACAGATTTCGAATTTTCCCGATTGATATCTGAAATATAGATAAATAAAAGATGAGGTTATGATGTATATGCTGTGCTGATATACTGCAAAATTACCTGTCATTGTCCAATATCTCGTTGGAAAGGGCAGTTTGATTCGGTAGGTATAAATTGATTTAGGAGAAATCGCAGTCTATTGTTTATGAGGGACGAATCAAGTCTGTACGAAAAATGGGTAAATTTTTTCGGAAAATCCGGTTGTTTCCTGAATATCATACAAGTATTCCATGTTCTACATAGCGTATAGCTCATTAGTATTATTTATTGTCATCATTAAATGAAAAAATGATTAGGTGTGATATCTAAAAAAATAGTGGCTAGGTATGGTTTCATTAAAAGTTACCTGTCACGAGGTCACTCGATAAAATATGATAACGATGAAAAATAGGGTATACGAAATGACTGCACGCATATTCGATATCAACATAAAAAAATATATATTGTGGAGTGGAGTTTGGGACGATAATGAATTGAAATATGACAATATTATTGTTTTTCAGTTGTGTTAGTATCCGTGTAGCACGCAATAAGTACCTATTAGTAAATCGTGAATTTTATAGTGAATAAAATTTTGAACTATTATGTGTTCGATGTATCAAAGAACAACAGCTACTGGTGAGTTATTTAATGATATATACTAACTGACAAAGTGAGGAAAACACCTCGGTATACCAGGCACGTAGGTATGTTTTTTTTTCTAGGGGGGTACTCAGTAGCAGAAATTAAATTATAATTTGGGGGTTGCCTAGTAGTACAACGCGTTTCAGTGTATAATAAATCAACACAAGATGGTGGTTTATTAGCTTCAACTTTTATTAAAGCTGTTTTTATATCTTAGAATATTCAAAATTACCAAAATAACAATTATCAGTCATTCAAATGAACAAATCAAGATAAATATTCCCGATGAAAACATATTTTATATGCGTATTATATGAACTAGATGAAAAAAAAAGAAATAATCTCTCAATTTCACCATTAGATAATATAAAGTAGGTAACTTATCATTCAAAACTCTTGATTAAGTTAACGAAATATCAGGTACCCCCGTGACAAGATTATAAAACAAAGTCTTTTTCATTGCTTTGAAAACCTCGAGGAAAACCTATCGATAACAGCATCTATATCTATTTCAATAACAGATTTTATCTGCAGGAGTGTATAAATAGTTGGGAAATATTTCGATACTACAATGCTGTAAACTGTAAAGTATCTAAGGCTGTTTCTTTGGGTAAATTATTATAGGTTTATTTTTGGTTTCTTCCCATTCATTTTTCCAAAGATCTATTTCTGATTGCAACAAATTCTGGACTAAATAAAATCTTTGGGAGAGAATTCATTTTCATATTCAGAAACTTGTTTTACTAGAATCTTTGGATCACTGGTATAGAACATAATCAGGCATCAACCTGTTGGTATATATTATTTTGAATTCATTATTAATTATTGTTTCTAAGTCTTTTACTGTTTTACTATTTTTGTGCTTTCAGGGGGGGGTACTGTCCCCCAGTACCCCCCCTTTATCTACGCTGGTGCGGTATACATATCAATTAACTTCATTATACTGATTTGGTGCAAACATAATTTGCAGAAACTAGCGTATATTTAATGAACTTTTCATCAAGATCGACCCAAGATAGGATTGATGCATACGAAAAATTATTGAAATAGAATAATAAATTTCCGGTGTTTTCTTTTCTTTGTCACTTCGAACAAGTATATATGATGATTATCGATGAACCTGCATCTGCAGATTCGCACTGATGGAATATAAAATTCAAGGTCATATTCGATCAAAAATGAGAATAAGTTCTTTCGGAAGTTCAGGAGTGGAGTGATATTCATGTCAGAAGATGAAACCTTGAAATTCTTCCAATTTGATATAAACACAAGAAACTGTTATACTATATTGGGTGTTTCAGTTTTCAAGTCCCAAACTGACGGGTCGTACGTATATTATTATTATTATTATTCATGCAAATGAGGTCCTGTAAACCTGGGTAAAAATAGCTTCAATTTCGCTATACAGGATGTTGAAGCCTGAGGAAATTATTGATATTTCTGGCTATAGTTTTGAAAAATAAAAAAGCAAATGAAATCGTTCCTTATATTTTCACTTTTCAACTGTAACGATTATAACGGCAACAACTGTCAACTTTGTTTCGCAACTTTTCTGTTTCCTTTGTGAATATAACTTTGGGGAAGTACCTACAACAATGAAAATGGCTGAAAGATAACTGGACTTCAGGTTACTGAGGAGGGTTTGAAATCCGGAATGAGTTGATTCGAATAAAATTCAAAGTTCGACGTCCATGGCATCAAAAAGCCAGGAAAGTAGTTGTTGTATTCTGTTAAATATTCAGAATGTTATATGTGCATATACATATTTTTCTATGAAGGAGAAGGCAAATTCTCAACTTTCAAATTCTTATCGTGTGTTTTTAATAGATATAATTCGATGCTTGTCGTGGCAGATAGTTGTTTTCTGTTGAATAAACCGAGAAAAAATGTATATCTTCATCACATAGAGAATACGAATTCTCAATGTATTTCATACACCTATACAGGCTGATCCACGGTGGATGGCCTATTAGAAGTATCTGGAGAACGAAGAGACAGAACATTCTGAAAATTGGAATGCTTTGATAATTGAACATTCTATATTCGTCTAAAATATTTTCATCGATACACTGTTGCCACTTCTATCAGAAACAACTAGTAACTTCGTTATTTTAAATAGAACACCCTGTATTTTATTGCATTTTTAGATTCTTCCTGAAAAGTTGATTTCATACATCACACTTGTGGTCTATCGGAAATGATTACAGAGATATAGGGTGTTGAAACAAGAGATTTTTCAATTTTAGGATTTTTTTGTGTCGAAACTATTCATTATCGATCAAAACGGCTTACATGTCCCTATCTTAACTTTCGATTCACTATCTACTGACATTTAATTGGAACAGATACAGGGTGATCAGAATTCTGAATCTTGGAGCACCCTGTATTTTTTCCAATCAAATTCCAGTAGATAGTCAATCAAAAGTTGAGATAGGGACATGTAAGCCGTTTTGATCGATAATGGATAGTTTCGACACAAAAAAATCTTGAAATTGAGAAATCCCGATTTTGAATACCCTATATCTCTGTAATCATTCCTGCTAGACCCCAAGTGTGATGCATTGATGAAATCAGCTATTTAGAAAGAATCTAAAAATGCAATAAAATACAGGGTGTTCCATCTGAAATAACAAAATTGCTAGTTGTTTCTGATAGAAGTGGCAACACTGTATCGATGCAAATATTTTAGATGGATAGAGAATGTTCAATTATCGAAGAAACCCAATTTTCAGGATGTTCTGTCTTTTTGTTCTCCAGATACTTCTAATAGGCCATCCACCGTAGATCACCCTGTATATATGTATACCCATTTTTTCATTTCATAATTTTATCTGAGAATATTCCTTTCCGGAAACAAACTATAGTTTGAACAATATCTATCTCGTTTACGATCACTTCAATATTGATAACAGCTTTTTTGACCATCAAACTTTGCCTGGAATAAATCCAGACAATCCGATTCCAATTAAAATAATATAAAATTATATATAAACAATGAAACAAAAGGAAATGAAGTAAGTATTTGGTAGCATTGTTTTCGTAGGCAATGAAAATATATTTAAGAATTCAACAAATAAATTGCTCACTGCTCATATGTTGAAAAATGTAAGATGAGAATACTCGATGGGGGCATGGTACCCTCTGGCCTCTCATTGCGGGCGCCCATGCCAATTCCACAACGTGACATAGAATTTTTTTTGGCGGATGCATTTTATTAAGTTTTGTTTCATTACCGATTTCGAAAGACCTTTTCACAGTATTTAAATTGGATTCGAATATAAAACCGGTAGACGCTTTTACTCCGCTTGACTGGTGACTAATAAACATAATTTGAGAAATATGTTAGGTGACACTATCTAAATATTCCTTTCGAGTAACATATTCAACACCTTTGTGAGGAGCCGCATTCCTACACCGCCAGAAAGTGATTGTACGGGGTGGATCACCAAAAAGCCGGAATCTAACTGTTCTTAAAACCCATTTGACCCTGAAACAATTTTTTTCCGATTGTGTATATTATTTTCTTGAAATCGATCAATGAAAGGTCCAATAAGTCGAGAGACAATCATAAACAAATTTTTCGATCTCCAGTTTTCGAAAAAACAGCAGCCCTTTTGAAAGGACGGTAGGATAAAGGGCTACTATTGGAGAAATAAATGAAGATTTGAAAATATGATTATATTATATCTCACAAAATGCTTTCTTCAGAAGTGACAAAAATAGAAGAAAATGGTCAAAAAAGAGGTGATAGGGCTGGTTAGGCATATTTTGTAACATCTGCATATGGAGAACAACTGACGCTCCTAAACCCGTGTATTTTTGTTTGTCTGGAATTGTGGTCGACGCACCTTGTTCAAAATCAAAATATACAATGTATCCACTTAAAATTTGTACCCCCACCTTATAGGCTTGCCTCTAATAAATTGATTACCGCAAAATACTGTATCATAGCCTCATCAAAGCTATTATTCTCTTCAACTTCGGCATGACCAAAAACTCTTTATTCAAGCTGTTGAAAAGAGGACGCAGTTCAGAGTACTTGTAATTTTTATCAAGGTTCAGGATGAATTGAAATCTATCTTTGGAAATAGCGGCTGATAAGAGTTCATTGCAATTTTGCCAATAAATATTATGTCGCCTTGGACAAGCAGTACATCTCGTCTGCATCAGTAAATTTACCGGGGCGGTTTTCTTGTTGTGCATAAATATTGCTAAAATTGAAAATTCATCCTACCCAAGTTTCTTTTGAGGTTTTTTATAAAAAAAAGCTTTCGGAATTCAAATCTCCATTGAGAGTATAGTCAAACGTATTTTGTAGTTTATGTCGCCTTTCAACAAAAGTGGACAGTGGTAGATGATCATCATCACTGTCCCAGTCGTCATCACCTTCCACGTCAAATTCCATTTGCGCAATGGCCCTAAGTTGCACTTTGGGTAAATTATTTGGAACTACATCGTCTTCAGCCCCAGAATCTTCAACAGTATGTCAGTTTTCGTTGGCATCTAGGGTGGAAAAATTATAATTCCTGTAGGAATATCCGGCGTAGAGTCATTCATCAATTCGTCTAAGTGCTTTGCCATGGTCAGTGGCTTCTCAATACCTGCAAAAACCCGCATAGTAGTAAATAATCCTACCATCCTTTTGAAAGGACTCGTTCAATTGAACGCCCCTGGATCGATCGATATGTGTGAAACATAACCACAAATATAAAGAAAAGGGAGTAAAAATTATGTTATTCGTTAAAAATAATCAAACCAACGACGGAAAAATAAACGAGTCTCTACATGTCTTTTACCTTGAGTCACTCATTGCAAAATTACTAGAAACAAAGCGTTTTTTAACCGTCACTATCGATCCAAAACCCAACAAAATCCTAACGATCACGATTGACCTTGTTCGATATGTCAACTAAATATAATGTGACACTGCATCTTCAAACCGTAGGCTGAATCAGAAAAATACAGGTTTCGTTTTGTAGTCCTTTTAATAGGACGGTAGGCGTAAATGGGTTTTAAACTTCCGCTGAAATATAAGTGGTGTTCTCATGAAATGCGTAGGGGAAATCTATTGTTTCAGCTATAATTCAGCGGATTTGAGGATGATTATGGCAATGACAGCATACAGTATGCAACTTTTTTATAAAATGAAAAATGAGCCAGCAGCCAGCATATTTTTCATCGCCGTTTTGATGTTTGAGGTACAGGGTGAAATTGAGAAGTGTCACTTCTCAGAAACCCCCTTTATAATAAAGTTATCGGAGACATTTCAAGATATTCTTAAATATTTTTTTCCGTAGAATCCATTGATGGCGTATTTCTGATAAGTGTTACTCATCAATCACACCCTGTATCTCAAAAACCAGAAAGGCTATGAGAAGTCAGTTATAGTACCTAGCTCCTTTTTCAATTTCATAGAAAGGAGCAATCCTCTATCTATATAAAAATTTGGAAGATATCCTGCAGTATTGCCGAGAATAGGATACTCTGTACACAACAACTGGCTAGTCCTTGCGATCAAGAAGACCTCAAGCTGTGTAGGCTTTGCTACTAACTCCATATGTCACCGTAAGGTCAGGTTATGCCTAGCGCATGCTGCTGCAGTTTTATGCCTAAATCCTAATATCATTTCGTGATTTTATTGAAATTAGTGGTATCAAGTAGTGTGCAAGGTATATTTTTCCGAATAATTGATGGAATCGTAGTCACTTTGAACTCTGTATAAGGATATCATCGTTCTACGAACCGACCGAGAATTTAATAACAAGCAATCAAGGTGGCATTCAAAATTAGATAACATATTGCATAAAGAGTTATTTGAAGATTCCGAAACACATATAAAAAGGCCATAAAAAATTAAATTACAACCAACTGGTCCACCTGTAGGTACCTGGCTGGACGTCGGGTATCTCATTTTTATTTTTATACCGACTACTGGTTTTATATAAAATGTGTCATTGCATCCAGTTTAATTTGAAAATACGGTTTATAATATTATTCACGACCATCAGCAGTGGCGTAACCCAAAATTTTCATCTAGACTGTTCAAGAACACAATCTTGAATATCATATGGTTAGGTTCAGGTAGATTTTTTAGTAATTCTGATTTTTTATCAGTTTTTTTTTTCATCTCTTGGAGCGCATGAGAGGAAAACCCTTTTATTTTCGAAGAACATCGTGCATACCTAGAAGTTATTAATTATTTTCAATACTTTCATTGGCAAAGAATTCCAAAACGCTGTTCTGTATAGTAACGAGTTGAGGTAAAGAGCTGTTCGACATTTCGAAGATTTGCTGACTATAAGTTTTTCGAGTTCGTCTGACTGGCATTGCTAGAGATTCAATGATTTCTGAAGGACACTCTTCCCGTGGAAGAATCTATAGATAACTAGAAGGTTTTTTTCTTTTCTTTGGTATTCCGATGATGTCATGGACTCATTGAGTGTGGCATCACCAACCAGCTGAATGACTCGTTCCTGGATGGAATCTAAGAGCATCAGCGTATGTTTGCATGGGTGCTGAACCCCATATGAGGAAACAGTATTTTAAAATGTCTTCGCGATGGATTTGATATGATTTTGTCATGAAAGATGTATTGCTGATGAGGATAACGAGCATAGATATGGTGGATTCTGTGGGACTGGTGATACCAGACTCTGTTATAACAGGCATACCTATACTGAGTCACAGATAGAATAAATACAGTCTTGAGGTTGTTGATGGTTCCCCAGGCTGTATTTTTGGTGAGATCTTCATTTATTACATTTGCATTTTGCAAACCGACCCTGGAGGTGAAACCACCTCACTTTTGTTTTGTTTACGAGGGATCTGAATAGTTTTTTACAATTATTTTGGCGGCATTTGAATCATGTTTCCTGGGATATTTATTTATTCAAACATGCCAACCACATTGTGCTGCTGTACAAAGCAGAAAAAATGCAGCGAGAGACGAATGAATAAGATTGTTCAGGTAAATGGTGATTTAAAAGTACTGTAGTCACTCTAGTGACTCTCATAGTTTTCATTCAACAGTTTTGTCATTTCGCTTCAGAATGCCTCCTGCCACTTCTGCAATAGAAGCTAGAGTGAAAATGTTAAGTAGGGTAATCCTCTGAAATACACTTTTGTCAAATTTCATTCAATTTGTTTCACTCATTTTTGAACAGCGTGAAAAAGGTGTTTTCCTATGCAAAATTTAAACTCGTCTCACGGACAAATGGTACATTTTGTTATATAAATAAATTGGGTCCAATCAACTTATTTGACCTGTATCACACGTTGTAGCCCTGTATATTCGTGAAGTAAAATTGAGGTCATAAGCCTATTTTTACATGTTTCAGATCCAGTGGAAGATTTGGGTACAATACACCTCAGTGAAACTATAGCGAGTATACAGAAAACTCGAGCAATATGCGTTAGAAACAATGAATGATTTTCTTTTGTGCAAATACAGGATATCAAATCAAAATCAAATATACTTTATTGTCAGAAGAAATGAGATTTCCATCGAAAAAAGTCATCATACTTAGAAACAAGAATTTTAAAGCAGTAAGGTGTAGTATACAAATAACAATTTATAGATATTCACAACATAACAAACACATAACATTAATAGAAAAAATATATAAAATTGATAAAAAAGTGTATATAAAAAATATAGGCATCAAAATTATACAATTGAAAGATTAACATTTTCCAAATAAAATTCATCTATCGAGTAGTAAGCTCTCTCTAGCAAAATATTCTTCACAGAACCTTTAAATTTCCTGAAATTAGTCAGCATCTTGATCTCATCTGGAAAATGATTGAATAATTTTTTCCCATTATGAAAAAAGGAGTTTTTATTTTGAGTAGTAGATGGTATTGGTACCGATATATCCATAGCCTGTCTTGTGTTATAACGATTCGTTTTTTTAGAATTTTCATTCATGTATTTACTGTGAATAAGACACACTGTTTCCACAATGAAGATACATGGCAGTGTCAATATTTTATTTTCAATAAACAACTGCAAAATACCCAGAGGCTAACTTTTTCCCCAATTCGCCAATATGTTCTTCAAACCTAAATTTATCGTCAATGTGTAAACCAAGAAATTTCTTATTACTTGATTACCAAGAAACACACACCACTCTTTGACTCTTGTAATTTCATCAACAATAATTTGTTGCAATTTCGATACATCTTGATTGTACCACAGAATCGTCGTGTCATCTGCAAACTGTGTGAATTTTTCTCGAATATCAATAGTTGCTAAATCATTTATATAGAGCAGAAAGAGAACTGGGCCCAGCACGGACCCTCGAGGTACTCCACACTCAACTTCTAATTTATCCGACACAATATTATTGATGGATACACTTTGAGTTCGTCCAGACAAATACGACTCAAACCATTGCAGGACTATACCTCTAAACTCATATCTTTCCAATTTTTTGGGCAGAATTTCGAGGTATACGCATTTGAACACTTTTGTCAGATCACAAAATACTGCTGCGACAGCTTCTCTATCATTGAGTTTGAGATAGACATGTTGTAACAGATTAAACATTGCATCACCTGTACTTTTTTCACCGTGGAGCTCAAACTGGATACAATTAATAATTCTATGCTCACTTAAGAAAATCATGATTCTCTTCTTTACGAGTTTTTCTATTATTTTGGATAGTGTAGAAAGCATTGAAATGGGTCTGAAGTTTGCAGGATCATTAGTATCTCCGCTTTTGAATAATGGAATAACTATTGCAATTTTTAGGCATTGTGGAAACACTCCAGCTGCAAACGAGGCATTTATAGCTTCCACCAGTATCTCAAGAGCATAGTCTGGTAGTTGTAAGAATATTTTTATTGATAAATCATCCCATCCTGACTCATTTTTATTTTTGATTTCACTAAAAGTGTCTTTCAATTCTACAATGTCAGTAGGTGTAATGAAAAATGATTCAGCAACCGAAATATTTTGCAAATATTGCATAGGGTCAATTGTTGGAAGAATATCCTTAGAGATATTTTCTCGTGAGATATGACATTATTCGCATGTTATATCCCATATCACAGTTCAGTAGAATACGCTACTGAGAGTCTCCTTCATGGGCAAGATAGAGAAGCAAACACACATCCTGAAGACAGTTTTGTTGTTCTCGAGCCCACCGGTCGATCTATTGTGAGCCACGGCAGCAGAAATAAAAAAAAGTTGACTCACACAATCATAGCGCGCCTATATATCCTTGGAGAAATACAAAAGTTTGATGAATATGGTTGGGGAACGGAGGCACAGGTGTCTTGGTCGAAGTGAATATTTCATAAGGTTTCGAATGAAAACAACGAATGTGAAATATGTGAACGTTGGAATTTCCGATGCCAGGAGAAGTATGGTGAAGGAGCGGCATCTGAGGTTCCAAAAATTCTCGTAGCACCAAATCCGCGGCAGGAAATTGTACTAACAATTAGACAAACTGCTAAGTAGCGAGGGAATTCAAATGAGATGGTTGAATTGTGAACAAGACAGGTCTCAGAAATGCGAAGACAAATATTCGAATATTGTTCTATCTCCCAAGTCCTTCGTTCTTCCAACAAGTCTATCAAAGCAACGCATATATAAAGAAGTTTTGTTACGTATCGCATATATTAGAAAAAACATGGCACCATGCTATTGATCCAACAAGCTACAATTTCCTAATGAACTAGTTTCCACAGTATTTTTGCAAAGAGTATACCTGAAATGTGTTACGTAAGAGGTTATGGAACGAATTTTCTTCTTCTCTTTTTACATATAGAGGTTGCCTGAACTATAGTCCTGTGGTGAAACCAGAACCCAGAACGATCTATTCATAAAACATCATTTTTATATTCTTTTTTTGAATAGCTCGAAAGGGAATACCTATATATATATTAACACCGTACGTACCCGGAGATGATAGGTAGTTTTTCAATTTCTGGAGGTTTAAAGATCCTAGGGATATACCTCCGAATGGGATAAGTTTTCACATCCGCTGTGGATATTCACAACATATCATTGATATGGAGGAGAAAGAATGTTGGCGCCAAAATGGATCCTTGATTGGAATATTGGAATTTATGGCTATATGATATCAGACGATACTCCGTTTAGTCTAGTCGAAAAATCCAAAAAAGGCCTCCATTAAAATTTTAGAAGCATTTCGTATTACTTTTTGGCAAAGGGTGTTTTTCTACTATTTCGACCCTGCTGATTACGAAAATGCCGGTTGCCAAAGCGAAATCGCAACCGGAAGTGAGATATTCAAGATGGCGTCCGAAATGGCATCAAAACAGAATTTTGCTGCTAAATCTCCCTTGTTTGAGGTAGGAACGCGACCAAAGGGTCTCTTTATATGTTTTCAGACATGAAGAAAACAAAAACACACAAACTAAACTCGTTCGTTGTACATAATTTCTAAAAAATATGACAAAAGCGGTCAAAGTTGCCTTTTTGGTTTTTAGCAAACAATATACTTTGACTAATGTATTATATCGTTCTATGCACATTTGAGACATTTAATGTAACACTTAAAACAAAAAGTATTTCTTTAGAAAGAAGTGAAATTATTGTGTGTCTCCAGAGTTCAGGCAAGAACGTTTACAGGGAGTGCACAGTTTGATGCAAGAGACATTGGCTTTTCTACAACTGCAATTTTTTGTATTACAATGTCCTTTGCAATGACAGACAACTATTTCTGGGCACGTCTTAGGAATGGGATCCAGTGTTATTAAACGAGGAACAACTTGTTCCCTCTGCACAATCCAGCCACAGTCCTGCAGCCTAGGTAGTGACGGTTTGGGGATATGCGCATTCTCCCAAACACACACCTGAGATAAAAAAATATATATATTATATTCATCACGTTTTCATTTCTGTCAATTTGCGTTTTAGGTACGCTTACCTGGTAGTTGCATCTCTTAATATGGAGACGAAGTGCATCAGTTGTCGGTGGGAGAAATTCTGGCTTTCTTACAGCTCCAAATAAATAACTTCGGGCAATCAACTTGTATGAAATCAGAATTTCTGTGTGTACTTCATTTTGATTCAATATCATCTGGAAGATATTCAAGTGTGAGCATTTTTACCTTATACAGTTTGACGACAAATTTCTCGACATTGCTAAGGACGTCCTCCTCAAGTGGCGACTGTCCGAGGCGTCCCAGAAGCTCGCAGTTTGTCCCAGAAAGAGCCTTCCATGCTCCAACTTTCGTGCGCAGAGACATTGAGGACTGCAACGTGCCGCTGCCAGAGAACTGGAGTAACTTCTTGTTTTTATCAGAAAACAAAACTGATTTATGCAGGTTTTTGTCCGAGAGAATTATGCAACATAACTTTGGCGATCTTGAAGTAGTTATCTCCGGCGGCTTCACTGAGGAAGAACATGCTCAGTCCACGAATTTGCGTCGGAATGTTGATTGCCTGAAATCATCACACGAGGAAGCTGACACGCGCATGGTTCTTCATGCCGTTCACACCACAGCTCATAACGTTGTTGTGATGACGAGGGACACCGACGTTGTTCTTCTTCTTATCTACCAGTTCGCTAAAATGAAATGCTCCCATTTGTGGGTAATGAGTGGCACTGCACGTGACACCAAGTACATTCCTGTACATGATATATGCAGAAAGCTTATGCCGGAACAAGTCTCCCATCTTCTTGCTTTCCATGCAATAACCGGCTGCGATTCGACGTCTAAGTTGGCGTCTATCACGAAAGTTGGAGCATGGAAGGCTTTTTCTGGGACAAACTGCGAGCTTCTGGGACGCCTCGGACAGTCGCCACTTGAGGAGGACGTCCTTAGCAATGTCGAGAAATTTGTCGTCAAACTGTATAAGGTAAAAATGCTTACACTTAAATATCTTCCAGATGATATTGAATCAAAATGAAGTACACGCAGAAATTCTGATTTCATACAGGTTGATTCCAGCATCACATGCTCAAACGATGCCCGAAGTTATTTATTTGGAGCTGTAAGAAAGCCAGAATTTCTCCCACCGACAACTGATGCACTTCGTCTCCATATTAAGAGATGCAACTACCAGGTAAGCGTACCTAAAACGCAAATTGACAGAAATGAAAACGTAATGAATATAATATATATATTTTTTTATCTCAGGTGTGTGTTTGGGAGAATGCGCATATCCCCAAACCGTCACTACCTAGGCTGCAGGACTGTGGCTGGATTGTGCAGAGAGAACAAGTTGTTCCTCGTTTAATAACACTGGATCCCATTCCTAAGACGTGCCCAGAAATAGTTGTCTGTCATTGCAAAGGACATTGTAATACAAAAAATTGCAGTTGTAGAAAAGCCAATGTCTCTTGCATCAAACTGTGCACTCCCTGTAAACGTTCTTGCCTGAACTCTGGAGACACACAATAATTTCACTTCTTTCTAAAGAAATACTTTTTGTTTTAAGTGTTACATCAAATGTCTCAAATGTGCATAGAACGATATAATACATTAGTCAAAGTATATTGTTTGCTAAAAACCAAAAAGGCAACTTTGACCGCTTTTGTCATATTTTTTAGAAATTATGTTCAACGAACGAGTTTAGTTTGTGTGTTTTTGTTTTCTTCATGTCTGAAAACATATAAAGAGACCCTTTGGTCGCGTTCCTACCTCAAACAAGGGAGATTTAGCAGCAAAATTCTGTTTTGATGCCATTTCGGACGCCATCTTGAAAATCTCACTTCCGGTTGCGATTTCACTTTGGCAACCGGCATTTTCGAATTCAGCAGGGTCGAAATAGTAGAAAAACACCCTTTACCAAAAAGTAATACGAAATGCTTCTTAAAGTTCAATATCCCAAAAATTTGTCTAGTCTAGTTATGTCTGAATGAAAACTGGATAGAAGATGGGTGATGTAAAAACATCCTTGGTGTCATAATCTCTGATCTTTCAAAAAGTTTGATAGGCTCGATGTTGATGGTTTTCTCTATATCTCTTTGGCAATAGCTGATAGCAGCACGATGGGTCTAGAGTCTACATTACCACCACAAAATACATAAGGATAACAATAAATTTGATTTGATGGTTCTCTCCATCCATTTGGAGATTGCTGAAAGCAGCACAATGGGTCTAAAGTCTACATTACCACCATACCACCACAAAATATATAAGGATAACAATAAATTTGAATAATTATTCTTCAATCTTTCCTTTGGTTAAATCTCAAGTAGGTACGCCTCTGAACTCGTACGGGGTTAAAAGTTAATTTTATAAATGGAATAGCAATAGAGAAAGTAATTGGAGACGGCAAATGAAAAAAGTGTCAATACAGCATTCTTTGAATAGTACATAATCGGAAAGTGAATTTTTCGTTTCCTTGGAACTGAATAGAAATTCATGATGACTAATCGGTCAATTAAGATTCCTGATTATATCTATATTTCAAGGAGACTATGATATATGGACTGTTTACTATTTTTAGACATCCATTAGATACATGAAGGAATTACAGTATGGTTACCCACCTGATGTAGGTAATAGAGTATACTTGTTTGTGTCAAGTGACTAGTGGGAAAATTTATGTTTCCCCACAAAGCCATATGGGTTCACGTGATAACACTTTTATCAATTTGGAAATGCAATATGACACCTTTCAAAACTGGTGGAAGTTTTGAAACGTCCTACTTTACGTAACCATCAGTTGCGTTTGGGGAAATTGATCTGAAATTTTTCTAAAATTGTTCTTATCCATCATCATTCGGTTGCCTCCTTACGAGCAACCCTCAAAAGTCTTTAAGAGACTTGTGCGAGGAAGGAATGACGGGGATCTTACCTTTTGACCTGTGATTCTTTGGCCAGCAGAAAAATTTCTGCGGTCGTGGTGGAAATCGAAACCACCTATACCGGCAATCCAACGTGCATGGATAGAATACTGACACTTCAACCACGAGGATACGATGTCATCCAAAATTTTGTTGATGTCAAAGACGATATTCTGTCGTATGATAGAAACTTCAATCTTTAGTGAACTAGAAACTTTAATCTCTAGTGAACTAGGACCTTCTGCAGCCAAAACTGTATATTACTCTTTGATAGAATCTCACTTGAGATATGGAATACCTTTCTGGGGAGTTAGTGCTGATACTCATTTGAAGTCAGTTTTTATTTTACAGAAGAGAGCAATAAGATACCTGAATAAGGTCAAACCAAGAGTTTCTTGCAAGCCTCTATTTATTAAAGATAAAATCTTGACGCTATATGCCATTTTTATATTAGAAACGGTTTGCCTATAGCATGAAATGACAATCAGGAGAATAGTTACGTATATGTCGAGAGGGGAGTCGTTAATATATGTTAGAGCATTAGACTGCGCTTGTGTGCACAGCTAGACTGACCTAAGGTCAGAAGGTACTAGATGCGGTGGAGTGAGGTATTCAAAAATGGGGTTGATGTCAAGAGTTGAAGTTGTCGCGGAGTCTGAGAGAGATAAAGCAAAGGAAGCCATGAAACAATCCGACAAGTTGCCGACTGATGATGGCATCAGAATTCTCGAAGACAAAGGCCCTAGGCTCGAAAGAGGGGCCACTGGCAAGGTCATGTAGTCGTCCACCAATTCCAATAAATTCAGCTTAGGTCCGCTATAGTTTGAAGAAAAATTCACAGAGCTCTAGGGAAGAAACGGTTTGCAACAGTGATCTTTTAGGGTTAGTACCTCGAAATAATGTAATAACATTTTTCACTGAACTAGGCCAATTAGATCATTCGACTGCGCTTGTGTGCACAGCTGGACTGATCTAAGGAAATTCAAAAACGGAGTTGGGGTCAAGAGTTGAAGTTGTCTCGGAATATGAGAAACTCCACCTCAGTGATTAATGATAAAGCAAAGGAAGCCATGAAACAATCCGACAAGACAAAGGCCCAAGGCTCGAAAGAGGAGCCACTGGCAAGGTCATGTAGTCGTCCACCAATTCCAATAAATTCAGCTTAGGTCCGCTTAATCCACGGTAGCCGAAGCCACAGAAGCGGACCAAGTTATCGGCATCGAGCCACGGTCTTGCTGGTGTGTGAGGTTGTGCAATGATTTATCTCTTTCTTTGTTGACCCGTTGACCGGACTAGAGCTACGCTTGTATATTTTTCCGTCTGTCAAGAACTCTTTGATTTGTCTTCTGTCAGTTGAATCGAGAAAACAATATTTACCAGGGGTGATTCAATGTTAACCGTTTGTCACTTGAAAGGACCCCGCACGAAAACACGGGAAATTGGCTCTCGGTCGAATTGGCTGAAATTATACTATGTTGTTGTGGGATGGCTCATTAGGAGAATATGTGAGTTTGAAAAGTTTTGTATGTTTAGTTTCTGAGATATAAGTCGACAAAGTTCGTAAAAACGTCGTATCGGGGTAGGATTGACATAGAGAAAAACTGTTTTGTAGCATAAATAAGACAAAATACATTTCTGTAAAATCATGTCTCCAAGTTCTATAGTCAATGAAACGAGCATTCAGAAACTGAACATGCGAGTTTACGGTTCATGTGCTGAGAAGTTTAGATGCAAAAGGTTGGAATTTCTAAGTTGTATAGGTGAATCAAGAAACTGCGTTTAAAAGCACGTGTGCTCAGGATCTTGAATGGTATAGTTCACAATGACATATTTGAAGTTTATCGCCTAATCACCACTTAATATGTTAGCGAATGTGGAACATTTTTCATTGGTTACCTATGAATTGACTCATATTTGATCCACTTCCCGTTATGCAATAGAAAACTGTTATTTGCTCACTCTGTAACTTGGATTCCACCCACCTGGTATTAGCCTGAAACGATTATATAATATGTATGTACATACATACTTAAATATAAGATACAATGTCTAACATAAACTGTTGCAATAATTGGATCAACGGATCAAACTGGTTAGTTTATCGAAGGATAAAGGATACATAAATTCCATCAACTTAAAATCACATAATTTTCTTTGAATATATTACATTTCATTTTTACTGAGGACTGGATATATGAAGATAAAGAACAAGAATTGATCTCCGACTTGTTTTCGGCCACCCAGCACCATCTAGTAAATATTTCGATATCTTTATTTATATAATAATAATTATTATTCAAAGCTGCAGAAACGATAATTGATGAGGAAATTCAAAATGATGATCAATATCAACTTGTCGAGGTATCTATACAAGATGACTCATATAAGCTTTCATCATATTCATTCATGTTCATGTATAATTTCCTTCTGTATATTGGTAACATACCAATGAATTAGCACAGTGAAATCGGTAAAATATTATTTGACATTAGACACACTAACACTAACATGTTAAAAACTTTTATAAAATGGAAGTAGTTCTTTAAAGGTTGAATTGCAAAATATACTTACACCTTACCAACGTCTTGACTAAATTTCTTGTCGTTTGATACGACTTCATTGCACAAAAAACTCATACCGTTTACTTTTTTATAGCCATCATGATGGTCAAAGACGATTGCACTAATTGTAGCAGGCACAATTTGCCACATTGAAATACATGGGGGTGCAAGGTGAATATATAGTTATAGTATAATTATTATAAATCATACAATTTTGACACTGATTGGATTATCTAATGTATTCAGAAATACGTTCCGCTTACTTTTTATGTATACCCGTATGCAGTTATTCCAACAAATTGTCGTAAAGTTTTTTCACATTGAATATGAATCTTCCATCAAGGTGTTTTTGGAATGAGTTCATAATATTCAGCACATCGATATGACTTAGTATATTCCCAGAATATCCGTTTTTTTCTAATTTTTCAAATTAACGAAAATTTTCATAACGAGAACGGATTAAAAATCAAGTTCGCCTCTCTGAAACAACTCAAATGATTAAACTCCGAGTGATTGTGCCTTCTACATGGAAATTTGAACAGAGGTGACGTCAGAATTGCTACAGTTTAGAACTTCGAGTGGAAAAAGAAGTCTCAACCCAATTTTCATTCTTATCCCTACATTTTTTATTGGTGCCATTCGATAGTATCTACGTTGAACTCCCTCAGGGTTTGAAATATTTGTGTTATTTTCAATGTCACCATATATATGCATTATTTAAACACAATTACATATATATAATGCCTTATCCATCAAGACTGAAATAATATTCATCAAGGTAGACACTTCATAAGCATTCCTCAAACGACTAAACATTTTTGATCATAACTGTGATGAACAAATCTTCAATATTCTTTATAATGTGCCCTCAATCATTTATCGAATACTCTGCTAATATAAGAAACTCAACACCCTAGCAAGGAAAGGAGTACCACTACTCCTGTGCTAGTGCATTGTCGATCTGAATGAAAATCTATAGTAGGCGACCTAGTGCGAGGATATCTCCTGCCTACTAACTACCTAACTAGGTTGTCATCCAGAACGACAATGGCTAGTGGATAAATGTCAATTTGAAAAATAGGGTTATCATATCAACAATTATTGGCGAGACAACTCTGACAGCTAGAGTAGATAGGGGATGCCCACAGGGAGAAGTATTATCACCCCTACTATGGGCCATTCTAATGGAGGAACTGATCAAAAGGCTAACATCCAAAGGGTATTATTGCTTAGGATACGCCGACGATCTGGCGGTTATCGCTAAAGGTAGATTCGCAAGTACGGTCTCGGAGCTCACACAAACCGCTCTAAACATAATTGACAAGTGGTGTAAAGAGGAGGAACTCACCGTGAACTCTCATAAAACCTCTATAGTGAATTTCACGAAAAAGAGAGTACTGGAAGGATTAAAGCCACCATCAGTTCTCAACGGGGTAGAAATTCCGTTTCTCAACGGGGTATAAATTCCGTTCGCCCAAGAGGCAAAATACTCAGGAGTCATCTTTGACCATAAGTTAACATGGAATCAACGCCCACAAAAAATTGCTCAAAAAAGTACAGTAGCCTTCAATCTGTGCAGACGAATGTGCGGAAAAAATTGGGGACTGCAACCAAGAATGACCACATGGCTCTATGCCAGCGTCGTCAGACCTATGATAGCAAATGGGTCAGTAGTTTGGTGGCCAAAGACACAACAGGCTGGTGTGATTTGAAGGCTCGGGGCTATTCAAAGGCAAGCTTGCCTGAGTGCCACTGGTGCAATGAAAACCACTCCAACAGTCGCTTTAGAGGTCCTCTTGAACCTGCCACCACTAAAAATATATATTCAAGGCGAAGCCAGAGCAGTTGTGAGTAGATTGTCACGGGGTCAAACACCCATAAGCAACGCGCACGGTAAAGACTATAGAAAGCTATATGAGTTGGAAATGGGAATGGGATTGCCAACGGATGGCATAATTCCAAAATATAGCTTTGAAAAAACTTCCAAAATAAGTATAACGGACAGAGAGGCATGGGTGGAAGAACCTCATATCAATGCAGACATTGCTGTCTATACGGACGGCTCCAAAACTGAGGAAGAATCAGGAGCTGGTGTTTATGGAGCCAAGCCAAAAACAAGAATCTCACTGAGCTCATAGGTAAATACGCGACGGTGTTTCAGGCAGAAGTTATTGCAATACAGCATTGCGTGAAAGAATTGATAAGGCAAGAGTTTGAAGGCAAAACCATTGCAATCTATTCAGAAAGCCAGTGTAGCTATGCAAGTTAACTCAAAACTAGTATGGGACTGCATAGAAACCCTAAATGAACTGGGCAGTCAGAACAGACTGACTCTAGCATGGGTACCAGCACATACAGGGTACGAGGGCAATGAAGAGGCAGACTCACTTGCCCGAGCAGGAGCAAACAATGCTCTGAATGGCCCAGAACCCTTCTGTGGTATTGCACAAGCTATACAAAAGACTAGTATCAAATCAAGGATGCAAACCAAATCTCAAGAACGGTGGAACAACTCGCCAGGTATGAGACAGGCGAAAGAGTTTATTAAAAAACCATCGCCAACATTCACAGAATATCTACTGAACCAGAAACGAAGTTCAACTAAAATACTAGTGGGACTTCTCAGAGTGCATTGTAGGCTCAACAAACACATGAGTACGATAGGTCTGACTGAAGTACTGCTGTCATGTCAGGAAGAAGAGGAAACAGCAGTACACATACTTTGCCACTGATGTGAGGGCTTGTCAAGACTAAGGTTCCCTACGCTGGGTGAGGAAAAACCAGAAGCCCAAAGATACACAGGGGATCTGAGAGCTAGCCTATGGAGTCTCATAGAGAAGGCGGGGCTATAGCCGAAGAACTCTAATCGATTTTGAGGGCAGACACAATAGATCTGAAAAGGTCGCGGTGTGGAGGCAGATAGCCCGAAGACTCCATTCTAAATCTAATCTAATCTAAGAAACTCCTATTCATCCATTCTTTGTCACTCAATATCAGCAAATCAAAAATAACACATTATCACCACATTGATACGTCACAGATAAGTCCGAAGACGACGTCACTAGTCACAATATCACTAATTGGTTACTATACAATCGCCTACATTATTTATACCTATATACCGAACTATTCGAATAAATCTGAATAAAAGTGTAGGTAAATTTTCATTTAGAAAATATCCAGCAGGGTTCTTGAGAAGACCGGATCCAATGGTAAATATGCTGCTACCCGAATTCGAAAGAAAAAAGATGGAATAAATGATTTAATTCGCCACACTTGGCTGCCACTTTACACGCTCATAATTCTTGGCGTGTATTTATTACAGAGTTTTGCGCACCTAATTTAAATAATACGTCTATCTGCCCGGCGTGTCCCTTGTTAAAATACCCTTTTCACAGTGTTGTTCTCGAATGACAAATATCTACACTGATTGAGAATAACGACCCATACGTCTGGTGCTACAATCTAATTAAATTATTAATTCTTCAAGTCAGACGTGTATATCATATTTTATTCACTTCTAACTACAAGAATTCCATTTGAAATTGAATATACGACTAACCTAAATACATCATAACATTATTGCCATATCTTTCATACTTTCAAACTTCATGGGGCGATTTTCTAGTGATTCTAAGACGAAAAGTTTGTCAAAACTTAAAGCTTCGGAAGTGCGTGTATATATTTTTCAAGAAACATTGTCAAACATTTCTGCACATTCCATTTTTTGTGAGTTGAATCTCTTGCTACTACAAATGACGAATATTCCAACAAATTTTTAGGAAAATCACCACTCAAAGTTTGGCGACATATATGAACAACTCCCTGTATAATTAGATTTATCATTTCATTCTTATGGATACATATAATGTATTTGAACTCATGTAACGAATATGCAACTTAGTGTATTGTAGTTGAAGTTGTACGTTATATTTAGGAAACAACAGTTAAAAACGATGTTTTCGATCCTTGATGTTTTAGTCGAAGAAAGTGGCCAATGAAGAGAAGAAACTCTTTGTTAAATTGTCCAGCTTTCGAAAAGTTTCATTTTCATTATCAAGACATCGGAAAAAACAGAGACCCATTATAAGTATGCTATCTGGTGTTAAATTTGAAAAACTAATTTAAGTACACGCAAAGAAAAAGCCTGTAAGAAATACTAGCATAAAAGTGAATTTCACTGGTAAAAACAGTTGATATATGGACAGACAGTCCTCCCAGTAAACTTTACTATTCAGTTCAAGTGAAACTATTCAAGGCACTGGCTACACGATGTGATAGTACCCTTAATTAGAAACGGAGGAAATTCATTACCCTTCGGATTTTATGAATACTCACTATGAGGAACAGTAAATCAAACGATGCACAAATACTGCGGCTGAACATGATGCAGCTGTAATATTCGCTCTTCCGTACACTGTAATGAACTTCATACAATGTAATCAAACTTACCATGAGAAATAGTTATGATTCACATCTACTACTTCACTATCGGAAATAGTATACTCGGATCAATATTGGATAGTATTTTTTACTATACTGACTTAGTATTTATTATTATCGTGGATATTATAACCACTCATGCTTATTTCAGTAGTATTTACTATAGGACATATTAATAGAAACTAGGAATCAGCATAACATATTACTATTTTTGTAATAGTATAGTTAACTGCACGTACATTTCGTAGTATATGAGGTACAGTCAGATGCAATGAACATGTGTAGCACTTGGGTAATGATAACACCTCTAGCCACTTCTATAATAAGAGCGCTTACATCATCCAACCGCGACTTGTTTTTTGCATCTGTCTGTAATGGATATAAATGAATACGGAATTAGTAAAAAGAATGAAATCACTATATACCTATAGAGTTCCTGATGAAGAGCCAATAAAGATCCGAAAGCTCGAACAGAAAGAAGAGTACACTTTGTTTTACTTTGACTGCATACCCGAAAGGATTTACAGTTTCATCCATTTCACTAACTGTATGATGAATATCAATTTGTCATGGATTTAAACAAACCTTGTCTTGAAAAATTAGAATTAGACTCCACAATTTTTTACACGACGGTATATCTAAGAAAATAATACCTATATTCTCCTGCTGCTTTCGAGAAAATATCCTAACGAAAATCATCCAGTGAATCTATGACCATTGATTTCTTTCAAGGATATGTTTCTCTTCGTAAGCTATATAAGAAAAATATTCTCTTTTAGAAACCGTTATCTTGTTGGGACATCTGGTATACAATATTTCAATATATATATATATGAATAGAGTCATAAGCAGTTCAGTGTATCTCTGAAATAACATAAAATCAGTTGGAATTATTGTCTAGGACATTCAATTGGATTTGTATATTTCATCAATTATTCATAGATGCAAATAGTTCACTGATGGCAAGAATAAGATTGATGAAGCAGGTATAGGTACACAAAATTAAATTCTGTACTTTTCTTTCGAACACTTCACATGATGTTTATTTGGAATTAAAAAAAATGGAACATAACAATAAAACAGAACATATACTCCTTTCTTAAACATATAAATATTATGTTTGTACTATGTAATAGGGTGGCCACTTTTCTAATGGGATTTTATTATGGTAATTTCCAAACCATATACTAGTTAGAAGGTCGGTTAGATGGAGAAAAAGTTGCGTATCAGAAAGCATCATCTAGCGGTGAAAACTATAATCGTTATATATCTCAAGAACTGGCACTGATATTTTCAATTCGTTTTCACCGCCGCTGGATGATGTTTCTTGATACGCAACATTTTCTTCATGTAACCGACCTTCTTACTAGTACGGTTTGGAAGTTACCAATACAATCCCAATTAACAATGTGGACACACTGTATACCTACATATCAAATATATACATATACATATATATATCAACAAAATGATAAGAATAAAACGACAAACATTTTGTTTCACAAAATACTTGAACAGACTAGTATCAAGTTTGATACCTAATTAATTATTCAACTCCTGTTGTAATGACTTGACAGATATAAACTCACCATCATAATCAGTAAAAATTTCATAAAATGATTGTTGCACAAATGTCCATACCATTTCACTCTCTGCAGGATATTTGGCATTGAATGCATCAAAACATTTAAAGCACAAATCGATAGCTTTCAAAGGTGACTCCATTTCCCAGAGAATATCATTCACACTGACGAATGACTTTTCTATGTTGAGAATGCTTTGACCTACTAAAATAGGTATTGGCTGCATGGTAAGTTTGAGCTGACTGTATTTATTCCTTTTAAACACCAAATTAGGTTGAATGTCCGCAATACTCTGAAAAAAAAGATGGGTAAGTGAATAATTAAATCCTCTACTATACATTCTACTACGGCATCTGATAGCTGTTCAAAAGTATCCACTCTTTCGCTGTAAATCGTAATATCAATAATTATTTGAATAACTATTTTCGTACACGAAAAAAAAAGGATTCGTTGAATCAAGCAACATTTAATTGAATAAAGCAGATGTAAGTGTCATATATGCGCGACAAAAAATTAATCTTGAAATGAGTTTAAAAATATATCTTGTTTAGATATTTTGTGACACCTGGTATTTTGTTTTGATTTGATATTATATTGTAAATTCGATCGAACTACATTCTTGTTTTTAACAAGCTGCTTCCATGAAATGATCATGTATGTTTGATTCAAAAAGCATAAATAATATTTCGTTGATGCAACAATTCCCTTTTTTTTTCTGCAATCGACTCGAAAGTCGTCCATTTTTGTACCAAAATTAGCTCTTAAAGTTGATGTTTCCCTTACTGACATAATAAAATGATTAGTGTCTATAGGAGGTAAAGTTGAAGTTCAACTCCTAGGAACTAAAACTGTGTCGTATGGCAGGTGATTTGATAGCTGCTGTTACACTGACAAGTGAGTCAATATAGTGGTAACTTCAATTATTATATTTTATGAATTCGATATCAATTATTTCGATTGCAGAAAAAATAGCATGTTTCATTCGGATCAAAAGTGACCTTGTTTGACTCGCAAAATTATTTGCGTGCTCGGCTTCGCGGTTGCTCCGTCTCGCAAACGCAAAATTCGCTTGTCAAAAAGAGTGTCACATTTTATCCTAATATATAACAATCTACTATTGTATGTGTACGCGCAACATGCCATGATTATACAAATAGTTTTTTGTGTTTATATTTTCATAATAAGCTATTTGAAAAACGTATTGTGAATTTTACATTTCGGTAGATGAGTTTTATATATGGGTATAATATATGAAGTTGCACACGAGAGAATAGTAAATTTTACCATCCTAGGGGACGGGTCCACAGTATGTAATAACGCCTAAACACGATGAAGCATGTTTAAAGTTGATTCTTATAATATGAAATATTAAAAATACTCATTATATCAATTGATAGATATGATTTCATCACTAGATCATTATAAAATGAAATATGCTTACCTGCAAACAGTGGATACAGATGACCAATTCCATTAGATTGAAGGGATTTCTGAAAATCAACTTTCTATCCTTCAGACATGATTCCCATTCGGTAGATATAGCACAACCAAACGTATTCAACAAACAGTGTCTATACGTGTACTGATAACTGAAGGAAATTGGGAAAATACAATATGGAATTTGTATTACGGAGGAGAGAGTTGAAGGAAGCTGCGAGGTTCGAAGGGTTCATTTTCACTGGCAAGCACTCACAATCTGATTTCTGTAGATCATGCACAGCACAACATACTGCGAGAATGAACAACCAACGAATAACTGAAGTTGATTGAAGTCAAATCATAATGGAAAAAATCCATGGAATGTTTTCTTAATCAGATACGCGGGTATATTTTCAAATTAACTGAATAGTTCATGATGTTGTATTAGAAGAGTGAAATTGTTTTGGGTTTCCAGTTATAACTTACCTTGCAAAACCTTGTATTCAAATCATGTTAACAAATAACGAATTTGATATAGTTGTTCAATTCTAATTGGAATAGTAAACTTCAACATTTTCTAGAATCCTCTTCACCGCGATGATAGTGAATATTTTTCAATACATTTCAATAACTGTTGATAGAAAATTTCATTCTTCTTCTGAATGGATTATACCAGAGTTCGTGAGTTGCATTCACAATGGGGAATAGTGAATAACACAGCTGCGATTTCGTATTAGTAAATTGATAATGATTACTCCGAAACACAGTACTCCTCCCTATGATTCAAATGTGATTTTCATACTGGTATAATTTACTAATGGCTTATTGAAGCTAAGTGTTTTGGCAGTTGGAAAGTCTAGGATTCTCATTACAATGTACTAGAAATATTTCACTACCAAGAATTGTGATTCCTTAAATGAATATTTTTTAGCGTGTAGTTACATAAGTAGCAGCTAGTGCACATCATAGTTGAACTTTAAAACACAACACAATTTGTAAAAATATATTAAAACTAATTGAAAAGGATTTGATGTTAAGTTTTCAAAGATACGTGACTTAGAACTGTGTCAATGTCAGAATGACATGTATTAACTGTCAATGGACACTATTATTCTGAAAAGAGCGGTCAATTCAAATTCGAATGCAAACGGTTATAGGGTTTCTTTGGAAAGTGAGTAAATAACTGTAAATTGTACTGAGGTTGGCAATATCAGATCGTGTGATTATACTATTAGTTATTCATTATTTATATGTATATTTTGTATATATACCATTTCTGGGAAAGTTCATTTTCGATAACTGTTTTGTGATTCTAAAATTTTTATATCATTGATTGCCAAAATGATTGAATTTTCTGTTGTGTTCTGAGAGTGCACATCTAGTTTTTTACAGATTACAATCGCTTTTATGAGACGTGATGCGCAGTGCCGTAAATAGCCTTTTCTGCGCCCTGTGCGAGCTTCTATAACTGCGCCCTTATATATTGATTTAATTTCAAGTACTTGGTATGTTAAAGTTTTGAATAGAGAAGGTAGCATAATATAAATTGCATTTAAGTATGAATTGGTGAAAAACATTTATTCGAAAATATTTGCAAGATTATTTACAACTACATAATACATAATACACAAATGATTGAGACCACAAATGAATGAGTTCAGATAGTGAAGATTCTTTCAAGCAAGCCATGAACATTTTCACAGATTTACTTTTCGCGCTTTCTTCATTGCGAAATCGTCGATAACTTTTTCATACGACAGGCAGCGCCCTATGCCGCGTTCAATCGACAAAATCGCTAGGCCGGTCAAGCTTTCTTGGCCGATCGTAGAGCGCAAGTAAGTTTTTATTAGTTTGAGCTTACTGAATGATCTTTCGCAGGAAGCTACAGTCACTGGCATTGTTAAAAAAATCTTTATTGCGACTACTACATTGGGAAACATAGACTTGTACTACGGTCACATTTATTAAATAATATAGTCGTTTCAGCTTGACTCTTTAAACTGTCTAATTCAGCATAAAATTCAGTATTATTAATATCTGCTGAATATTTGATACTCAAATCAGCGGCATGTTTTTTTATTTCTTCAGCTGGATATTTAGCAATATTTTCTATTGTCAAAAAATTAGAAAAGGTGGTGAATATTGTGAAGTTTCTCGAATCTCCATGTGAATTCAGAAATCATTTTATCAATTGCTTCATACATATTAATTTTGAACCTTTGCTGTGGGGTAATATCGTAGCCGGCGTCTGAGATTTCTCCAAGGTCTTGTCTTTTCTTTCGCTTTTTACGTTTTTCCGAAAAATAGTCCTCAATTTCACATTCTACACAAACTTTTTCTGCCTTTTCAAAAACGTTATCTATAGTCTCGCGAATATTCTGAATCTGCCTTATTAATCCTTTGATTAATTCAGAGGCTTTGTCAATAGCAATAGTTTTCGACTGTAAAGCTACGTTCACCCTATCAACAGACTCTAAAACTTGATCCCAAATTTGGCATGTAGGTAAGTATGTGTTGGAAGCACTAGGGGCGCAGCAATAACGGGGACTCATCATGAGCAAACCGAAACAATGATAGTCCTGCCTGCTTTGGCCATTCTTTTTTGCGCCCCCCAGAGTCTACGCCCTGTGCCTGGGCACCGGTGGCACCGCCCTATTTACGGCACTGGTGATGCGACCTTGTAGAAACACTTTCCTATTTGTCCTATATAAATGGACCCTTCGTGGGGCCAGGATCCTTCTGCGGGATCAGCATCAGCACTTCTGTATCAGAAGAAATTAGAAAATGAGATGCTGAAGAGAGATTAGACATCTGGGAAAACCTTCAAGGTCTCAGATGAGTACATTGAAAGGACAATTTTGGAAGCTGAGCTTAAAAGAGGAAGATAAAGACAGGTTCTGTAAAGATGAGGAGGGAACCGCTATTCACATATACAGAACGCAAGGCACAGCTAGCCCATATACCTGGAACCAACTCATATCCTGAAATTTCTGAGGGATATATAAATTGAGATATTGCAGAACGACCTTAAGAGAGCCCAATACACAGTAAAAAAACGCTTCGAGTTAAGTTCGCAGAGTATGTTTTTAGAGTTAAAATACTCTGGCAAACTCACTCTGATACTGCAATCAACTCTATAACTACACTTCTCGCAGATTATCTCTATTGAAGATAATTCTAGATTGAATTTTCACTAATCTCGTATTGAATTCACTCTATATTCCTAAAATTCTAATGAAATAGCAATTCAGATAACTCAATTCACTAACAATTGAAATTGAATTCATACTAGTGTTAACTGACACTAGTGAACTTGAATGTTCCACTCGTGTCGATTAAATTGACACTCTATCATTGTTCAATTCAATCTATATACGATGAAATGTCAATCTATACAGTTTCAGATCGTTCAGTCTACTGGATAGTGGAATAAGAAATACTGATTATAGTGTCGATGATATAATGATCATGATATTAGCTTCGAGTAGACTTATTACTATACCCGCACGTATCGAGAGATTTTTTTCAACATTGAGTTATTAACGTTTTTCCGTATATCTATCTCAGTTATTTTCTGATGTTTTTCCGTTTCGAATTATTATCCCGAACGATTCATGAAACAGATTGGTTAACTAAGTAGTCTAATGGGACTCGAGTCATTTTTCCAATATCAAACGATTGAAATATTATAAAGTCACACTACTTCTCATCCGTCAATTCGCGCCACTGCATACAGGTGGCGCTGCAGAGACTATGCCGAGATTCCGCCGCTGAACGTCTGTCGGAGTCCTATAAATACTCTGACATGTGAAAGAATAGTTAATCTAACTTGGATGAAATATCAACAGTAAGTAGAAACTAGTTTACTCAACTAGTGTTTTATATCAATCTTAAATGATGAATAAATGATTACTATTCATTAGCACCTAAACATATAGTATTGATTCAGGGTTGCCAATTTGTGAGTTATAACTCACATTTGTGAGTTATTTCAGGGACTGTGAGTGATTTTGTGAGTTGATGGCCAATTGTGAGTTATTTGTGAGTTATCTAAGGTCAGTGACATTTGAGTCGGAAATCCACGTGTTAGAGACAGTAATTAATTTTTTCATTCATTTCTCATTCATTCGAAAATGTACGCGCCGCCACTGAAACTTCAACGTTCATGAACAGGAAAAATAGAAGAAGACAGTGACAGGACGGACAGGGTGACGAGTGACAGTCTGACAGCACAGCTCCAAAATTTGGAATAAGGACTAGTGGATGGTTATTCGTTATTGATACCATTATCTAGTTGTCGAGTCATTAGAACAATGTGATAATAATGTGACCTGTTCTGTTAATTTTTCATATATTTATGTTGGAATCATTTGGATATCATTAGGTTCTTGTCCATGATTTGAGGAAGTAAACATGATTTTTTTGTTATTATTTTGAGATACATTGAATGAATGAACTTTTTTTTTTCTGTTATTTGTTTCTATATTACTATAAGAGGTTATTGTTATTAATGTTATTTTGTATTTTCGGTCTCAAGCTCATGGAGTCAAGGAGCTGGCGATCTGTCACTGTCATCTGTCAAAACCCTGTCCTATTTTTTGACAGTTGAGAGTATTTGTGGCAGAAAAAGGCAGACGTTATAAGTTTGTTATCAAATTTTCCTTTATTTTGTATCATTCATTTATGAAAAATCTGCCTTGATGTTGATATTTTGATGGTTGTGAGTTATTGTGAGTTATTTCACATTTTCTTGTGAGTAAATCATAGGACACCTGTTGGCAACCCTAGTATTGTCAATTCGAAGAATGCAGGAGCCATTTGACATTCACATAGTGTGAATAATTCAATCAATTTCTGGTGGATCCGACACTGTTCATAGTGTGAAATCTACTCTGTACTATTATATTCCCAACTCTCAACCTTTGTGACTATGTAATATTCTGTTATTGAATTTCACTCTAAAGTGATGATATTGACACTAGCTTGGGTCTTAAGTGGAATGTTCACTTTCGAAATTGTTTCTTTCAACTCTATTTTTGTGTTCATTCAATATAGTTAGAGAAATAAATAGAGTTAGTTTCAATGTGCTTGCATTGAAAATTTACACTAATTGAATTGAAAAAATCACACTATAATATACTAAACTATAGAGTTAAATCATTGACTCTAGAGCTTAGTGGTCCTCCTGGGAACAGGTATAGTGTTAAATTTCACTCTATTTTTTTCACTGTGTAGATCTTTCAGATCGCGCAGTGTATATTCACATCTTATGCATACAATGAATATACAATGCAATAATGTTTTCTGAGAAATTAGGAAAATCAATTAGATCTATAAAAATATCCCCTATGCTTTTGTTCGACTAAACATCATTTCAAGCTTCTGCTCTTGTCAGAAGGGTCAGAATGGATGAAAATAATCAATGTTGAAACATGTTAGTGGTCAGGCACCAAATCAATATAATAATTTAATTGATTCCCCTTGCAAATAATAATAATCTTCATCAGAATGTATATTACATCAACTTTATGACTGAAGATGGACTCTGAGAGTCCAAAATATGAACCTGAACATAGTAATGTTAATAAATAAGTAGGTATGTTGTGGAGAAGACTCGGGAGATGACCAAGAGCTTCCTTCTCTTGATGAATATATTTTTTATTTATACATTATGATTATTCACAAACAAAGTATAGACAGGTGTCCTGAAATAGGTTTCCATTAGTTAAATGATACCGTTTAGATAAAATACATCCATCGTCACATCGACGAATCCATTAAGCAATTTGAAATCGTTTTAGTCTGAAGGATTATTATAAGGAAATATTTCAATTATCACCCATTTATAAGAGAAATATAGGTGTTTATCAATAAGAATTCATTCATTCGAATGCGGAAAATGCACAGTTCTTATCGAAAACCTATAGATCACTTGGTCAATTAGTTTCACTTTTATGTAAATTTGTTGATTAGGAACGTTTCCAAGTGTTCGGAAAAGTTGTGCTATAAACGTGTAGCTTATACACGCCTGATGTGCTGGGTCATATAGGATTTTTACTCCAAATTGAATAGTACCTATGGCCACAGAATATTCTGTGGTATGGCAAAACATGCAGTGTTACTGGTTGTACTGAAATGACTAGTAGACACAGAATGTATTCTGAGATAAGGATATATCTGGTGCTCTGATAGTTTAGTCGCTTCCTGCTTCCATGTATTGTTTTTTCCTAGATAGGCATGTATTTTTTTCAATGAATGGTTGAAATGTACGATATTTCAAATGATCAAATACGAAAATGGGCGTACCTACCCTAAGAATCTGCCTACCAATAAAATCGCGCAGTTATTATTATTCGATTTTTAGTAAAAAGTGAACAACGAAGAAAAATTCACTAATTTCATACTAATTCATGAATTTTGTACAAAAAGAACATGATGATGTGTTATACTGGATGAGACACATAGTTTTTGAGAAAAAATTGATAAATCAAAATTTTGATATAGATTGACAATACAGAGTGGACAAAAGATATAAGATATGCATATATTATCAACTTTGACGGCATGTATCTCGGAAACAAAGCGATTCCATCAGACATAATTATATTTATAGGATCTTTCAGTCCTAAAATGAGCAAAGTGATAACCTCCTTTAATATGTACATGACATTCAAGATCACCCTATTTATGAATAAAATAAAATGTTATGATTGTAGAATTCATTAATTGTTATAAAACTGACTGAAGTTACATATAAAATAATCGAATTAGGATACTGAAATGAATGGCATAATATGCCGTATACTGTTCGTTCTGAACCTCATTTTGAGCACATCATCAATTTTTTGCAATTCATTCCCATAAATAATAATAATTCGCACAAAAACCTCTCCCGGGTCTCACTGAACTTTTTTGTTGAAGAACCCGTATTATCGATACCAGAGGCGGGGTACCCTGTTTCACTCGTAGGTGCATTATTATGTTGATTCGCTTTGCCAGTAGGTATACTGTGTACCTGTATAAGTAACTAAATACACTTTAGTCACTTTATAGGTTATTGCTTCCAATTCACCAACAACATTCGCTTGGGCACAATACCTATATTGATTTAGGGGGTCGTTGACATCCTTCGACGAAAGGGCAAGTCACACTTGTGTCACCGAACATAAACAGACTACACTGAGAAAAAAATCGAATAGCGGTTATTAAAAATTGAATAACCTTCATAAAAAAATTGAATTAAATAGGGGACAGCCTAGCTGTCTTATAAAGGCTATTCAATTCATTTTGCTATGACGACCCAATAACAGTTACTAGATAATTTAATGAAGCATGACATGAAGGCTACACCGTGAACGAATTACGGTCATTCGTCAATGTGTATTACTATAATTGAAGAGTATAATCGCTGTTATTATCCAGAACCTATAACAGGCATTAAACCTCTGTATCGAAATAATTAATGACTAGTTATTTCAAATTGATAATCGAATATTTTTTTCCAAATAATTTTCCAGAATAAAAAAAATCTATTTAGCACTTTTCATTTTTGGAGCTCTGTCAGTGAGAATTACATCCACATAAAAATCTTCCGAAATACTCTTGGAAACGAAGTAAAGAACTTTCAATGTTTGAAAAATTTCACTTTTTCAATATATTCATTTCCGATTATTTTTTCCTCATGATGAACTTTCCACTGAATATGAGCTTCGGAAATTGAATGTGCCAAATAGATTTTTTCTATTCTGGACAATGATTTGGTAAAAAAATATTATGTATCAACTTGAATCAACTAGAGTAATTAATCATACCAATACAGAGGTTTTATGCCAAAAGATCTTTTTTTCTATTTATTTTATGTAATCATTTGATGAAGAATTATTTGATTATCGATCTCACCTATACCTAGCGTATATAGGCAAAGATAAATTGGTGCAACAAAAATATAAATGCTGTCATGAAGTTGGAGAAGAACTGCCCTGAACTGAACTCTGTAGATGGTAGGAAATGAGAAAATGGAACTTTAGAAAAAACAAGTTTAATAATGAACAAAAAAAAATTAAATATGCCTTACGTTAAGATAAGTGGTTGAAAATTAAATAACTCCAACATTTCAAATCAAAATATCACTCCTAAATGTCTCGGTCAATCCCAGTTTTTGCACACTTCTAACCATCAGTTTTTCAAAACCTCACTCGATCACAACTCAGAATCATAACTATCAACCGTATTTAACAAAGGAAATGCACGAAGCACGAGTTTACCGACCGACTAGGCCGACCTAAGTCTGATAACTGACGAGGGGGTGTGTCAATGTGTCGGAAAAATTCTTGTTCGTATGTACTCGAGGACATTCGTCAACGATCGTCATTAAATTTTCCTATGATGGTAATTCGATAACAAGTAATGGTGATATGATTAAAATTCACTCGTCTGCGTTAATTATCATAGGTTTAGACATTAATTGTCATTACAAGAAGACCAATGAAGTTAATTGAAGTACTCCCAATAACACGTCTCTAGTTATGGTTATTAGTCCTTGGTGCTATTTTTATACATAACATGAGTGAATATGATTAGAAATTGAATTACAGTCATTAACTGAGACATAACAAGAAAATTTAATGAGTGCTTTTTCCTCAGTGTAAACAGAGACCTTGCGTCTGCGGAGTCTGCGTCATAAATTGGAATAGTGGTGGGGACTTTGCGTAATCTTGTGTCAGTCATATCAATGATGCCTGATTGTGCTGATTTTCTTTAACTTGAGGAAGAAAGTACTTCTGATAGGATAACCCAAATCAGCATCTTCATGAATTCACATGGAAGTGGAAAGAGACTATTCTTCAATACAACACCATCTAACTCGGCCAAAACAAACCTTTACTCTCGAAAATATTTTTTTTCTCAACAGTAATTTCTTCAGGAAGGAAGGAAAAATCCCCCCTGCTTGAAAAAATACACACTATTTTAAAACCATCTATAACCATACTCGGCCTGAATGAACTTTCTTCCTAAAAAGGCAGAAGGTTTCGTTTTTTAGGGAGGAAGCAAAATATCCCTGCTCCTGCATAAAAAAATACATTACTTTTTTCAAACCATCTAACCTCAATCGGCCTAAATGAACTTTCTTCCTAAAAATTATGTTATTCGGAAAATCACTCTTGAGAAAACAGAACTAATAAAAGAAACCGAAGTTATAGGTAATGATGAATGTGAGAGAATCGGAATCCGTTCAGTCGATTTCTGCTCAAGAAAAGTTCTATCAATTTGTATAATTACCCTATATCTCGGAAACGAATTATTTCCGAACACAAGTGTATAATCTTTTGTTTCTTACCATTGTCACTTGTAATACCACTAGAGGTAAAATCATTTCCGGAAATGTTTTCGAGCTCATGGCTTATTTGTTCATATGATTTGCATACAGGTTCATGAATAAATTTAGTTTGGGTCGCAGTTGCGGCTCCAATAATAGATTCCTGATTTCTACCTATTATATTTGCATGAAAATACTAGTTTAAAATGTAACATATTATATTCTTCCATTTTATAATAACTTCGGGATACTACAAGTGATAAGAAATTATTATTTTGTCAATTAATTTTTCATAGGTATAGGTACATACTAGTACTTAGTAGTAGAGAAAGGGGACGCGGTCGCCTAGCAAGTAGGCCCCAGTGAGCCTTTTTTGCCGACCCCTGCTGCACACGTCATGTGAACATAATATTCAATATTCCTTCTCCTAATTCTCCTTTTCGAACCTCCGTGGATTTCTGATGAAAGTCAGTATGTCCGTCCATATAAGACGTTATGGAAGGCTAAAATTCGAAATATCTGGTACCACACTTCAACAGGAAGATGAAATTACTGAGGTATACACTGGCCCAGTTAGTGGTATGACATTCTATATAGGTAATAGATGCAGTTAGGACATCATAATGGATTTTTAGCCTATTAATTGTTGATTTCTACCTAATTGAAGTGGCACAAAATCACTGTTTCAGACGTCATTAAAACGTCATGAAAAAATTCCGATTTCATAAACTGATGTTTTTTTTTTTGTTTTTTTTTTGTCGAGGCGGTTTGAATCCTTCATGGACACCATATGGGTCCTATCCCCCATATGATAGTGTGGGACTCCCCTGACTCTAGTCAGGGTTTACCCACTAAAAACTCCACCCTGTTTGTAGGCTCGTCTGACCATCTCCGACGACACTTAGGCCTATGGTGGCCCATTGTATCTTACCTAGTATAGTTCTTTATTGTGCCCACTCCATTATCTCTGTACCTTGAACAAGTCTGTACAAATCCTTCACTGGATGTGAGTTGAATACTTCTGGTTCGCCAACTGGTTGCCCAAAGATCTTCTGTCTTCTGCGGTCCAATGCCTCACATCGGCAACTGGTGGGTATATCCGCGAAAAAAAAATTCCACTGAAATACATACGTTGCTATGGTAATTTGTCATAAAAACCCAATTCAACTGTATGAAAATCATTGGTGTGGAATTTTCTAAAGAATATACGTTATTTGAATATCTTAATATACAACTTTCAGATGCCCTCTTTCGCCGCCCCTGTTGCCATGCATATTCATCATTTTCTTTGTAATTGATAAACAGTTAGAAATTGCCGACTTGCTACCGAATCCAGTTTGACAGCAATAAATTCTCTTTTTATGACCTTATGTAAATTCGATTTCTATATATAGGACCAGGACGACAATGATGTTTGATGCTTCTCTCTCTTTATCGGTCAATCGGGAACTTACCTATACATTTGGATTTCATTGTCAATAATGGAAGCATAAATGAGATGAGACTAAATAAGACCACCTCGATGGTTTCCATTTATACTGAAACCACCTGAAACGGAGAGACTTGTTGATATAAAATTGACTATACAAGGTGTCTCTGATATAGAGTGGTCCAATAAAGAACGCAGCATCTTTATAAAATCCACATGAACAACCAATATCGAATATTTTATTTTTTGTCAGATAAAGCATCCCTTTATATATTTATTTATTTACATGAAAACCAGTAAAATGTTGTGAGTTTTTTTGTGAAATTTCGACCATATTACTGCATTCATAAGCCTTCTGCTAGGATAATCCCAGAAGATTTTCATTAGGTATCTATCTCATCTTCGACTTGCTGGTCATGAAGAAGATGTGGAAATATTGAATAAACTCGCTCATCGACCACAATGACAATGAAGACCTGAAATTCAAAGTTTATATAGGTAAGAAGAAACAAGATATGGAAGAAAGTATCATGATACTCTAGTTTGATGTGGACGGATGAATGTAAAATAATGAAATTAATAAATGAAATGTTTATCCAACAATTGATCATAATAATTAAAATCTGTACGTATATTTGTATAATAGATAAAAGGTATGTGTATGTATGTATATTCCTAAGAGTACATGCAATAATGTGAAGGATACTGATTCAGCCATAAACTAAACTTTCTTGGTCTTGGTAGGTATTAATGTTATGGAAAGTTCCCAAAATTTCTAGGTAGGTACTATATAGGAAGAATGAAGAGTGCCAGGTATGAATGTGTTTAATTATTTATATTCATTGAATGAGACATTTTAATATAAGCAAAAGTTTTATTTTTCATTTCTCCAAGTCAGTGACGATAAAGATATAAAATAATAAGTAGGTAGGTATAGATGATAATATGTTATATCTATAGTCTTCATTATCTACATAAATGATGTTGTTTGCTTCTACTGATTCATCTACATCTTCTATGGCCTGTTGTATTTGCTAATCCTATTCAGTTCTTGTACTCGTGGAAGATGAAGGGTGTGCTACCCATCACATCAGTTGTTCTTCCTTTTATTGTGAAGTATTTGCCCAACAACTCTGGAATCAATAATACTTAGAAAAGAAAGTTTATGGCTTTCAGGTTTTCTGCTAGCCAAAATTCTTTATCAAAAGCAATTATCTCAAACAGACTTTCTTTTGGGTTCTAGACCTACTTATATGATATTCCTCATGTATTATAGACCAATATTCTCATGGACTTTCTGCACTGTCCGATAACGGTCAATCTTCATAGTTTCTTCTGAATTTCACGAAAAACAGCACTATAAAACTAGGAAAAGGATTTTGAAACACATTATACCAATATGAACCCATGCAATAAATTCTAATGTTTACCCTCCAAGAGTCCAAGCAGATAAACCACGCCCATTCGGCCACGTGCCGCAGATGCTTATAATAGTAAACAAGTTAGCAATAGTGCCGACACTGCCGACTTTAGTTTGAAAACCTTGTATTTTCAAATTCTCGAAGTTCTGGTCATGCATCTCAAATCATTCCAACTGTTCAAATTTTTTTATCAATTTCCAAGATACAATTTTCTGTTACTCAGGAGTCAGAAGACTTAGGAACAGTTTGATATTTTCAGCATATTATTCGTTGAATTGTATATTATGGATGGGTTGATATTATATACCTCTATAGTACTTCACCCCATCAGATGATCGAATGCCAATGAATGATAATACTATTGATGCGATAGCTTCAAGAATAGTGTACACTGCTGACACTGAATAATAATAATAATAATAATAAGTATTTTTGTTCTTATCAAATCAATTAATAAATTGCAATAAATTCATCAGATTATTATCGTACTACAACTCTTCGGTTTCCTCAAAATGCAAATTATACTGTTAGATATACTACCGTCGTATAGAAAATTCCAATGACGCACTCACCTCCTCCTCCTTTTATAGCAATGCCGAATAAATCAACTTGGCGAAGACTATTTTTATTACCGCAGTAACTTACGTTTTCTATTAAGATTCTTTCAGATACTGTGACTTTATATCTTTTTTATAGCCATGCTAATTTGTTGAATGAATTTGACGCTGGGTGTTGTGCATAAATTTTAAATCTTCATTATTGTGGCTAATGCGTTTTCCAGTTTCTCGCGAGACTATTTAATGATTTTCGATAAAAAATGTTTCATTGAAAAGCGTGGGTGTATAGATTGACATAATTTTTCATTTCCTGAAGTATATCATTTTATACTTTCTTGTTTCCGTTGCTTGTGATAAGTTACCACTTTTAACTTCTTCACACACTGCTATTTTTAGTTTCTTGATATACTAGACTTTTCGTATGCAAGGGTTACCAGTTTCCTTTCAAAATTTCAACTACTTTCAACAATGTTCTCAATTAATTTTGGCACAATAACACCTCAATAATCATATAGCCGAATACCCAAACACGCGCTTCCTGATAATAACAATAGCATAACCTTTGGGGCTTTGTCAAAGATGTCCCAAAAAGTGTCAAAGTATAGCCCTAGTTTACGCTATTTACTCAATAACATATATTGAAAAATGCGGTTCCATATTTTATCATTATCTCGAATCAATTTGAATTGAATGAATAGATGAGAATATGTTTGATAGACAAATTTTAGACACCAAAAAACAATAATATTTGTGATGCAGAAAAGCATCTTTAACACATCGTTAGGAGGATCAGAAAGGATAAAATTAACCAATTATGATAGTTACATTCTATTTCTGATCGATGAAAAATAAAAATATTTCTTGTTATCAAATTTTTATCTTAGAACATTGGGTGGTATTGAGTGTTGGGGGAAATTTTTATGAATGGGTCATTTTGTTCTTCAAAGATTGTTTTTTTCTGTATAGGGGTGAAAGTAATTACCTTTGTTTTATCCACATTCAGGCTCAAAAGACTCATATTTAACCAGGAATAAACATATTTGAGCCCCTTCTCGGCTTTTTGATATTAATTATTCGATGAATCACCTACAAATAATAAGTAGACTAGTATCATCTGCATAAGATATACTAGCATCGATATTTTGAAGTTTATAAAAATTATTGATATAAATAAAAAAAGAATTGGCCCGAGTACTGTGCCCTGGGGCACTCCCATCAAGATAAGTAGCAGGTCCCTATAAATATTATTGATTCTCACTACTGCTTCCTATCAGATATAAAATTTCAAATAACAAAAGATCCATTCCTCTAACTCCTATAAAAATTCTAAGCGCTTGATATTAAAATTCGATGGTCGACAGTATCAGAGGCTTTGGCCAAATCTAGGAATTTTTTTTCGTTATTCAAAATTGTTCCATGTAGGTACTATGCATGGACCAATTGAAAAAAACGTAGATGTTTCAATGGGGAAGACCACTGAGGGAAGAAATCCGTGCAAACCTCTTTCAATCGACGAATCATGATTTACATTTTATGAACAATCAATATTATGAGTTGAAGTTGAAGGGAATCGAATCTATATCGTTTTGAAATCAGCATATTTCATTCGATATTTCAAACAGCCAAATATGATGGTGGAGTCGTGACGTATTAGTCCCGAACTGTAGCTATCTCTCTCTGATACCTCGTCATTCTGCAGTTTTGCAGTGTAATTGGTCAGTTCAAGGACAATAGGCGTGTTGGGACTAAGACGTCGCACCAGTCACACCAATGAATTGATGAAATTTCAAATGGCGCAGGAATTGTGTGTTTTGAAATGGACATATACTAATTTATTTTTTTCATCGTCTTAGCATGAATGAAAAAATTCGAAATTAATTCACTGGTAGTTTTTCAGTATAGAGTTCACGATAATGTCGTTTTAAAAAATCAGTGGTCTTTCCCATTGAGATAATACGATAATTAAGAATGGACAGACGCTTAAAAATTCTGAATGACAAGTTTCTACCTGCTGGATCCATTCATTATTATCAAAGTATTACAAGAAAGACTCTGGCGCGTAAACCTCTAAATCTAGTTTGTGTGATAGAAGGGCCGCCGTATACTTGTCACCTCTGTCCAGTTCTCGAAAGGCCATTTCCGCTTTCGTCCTGTCAAACCCTACGGAATGGCCCTTTTTATGGCCTTTCAGCCCTTCGGTGCTACGGCGACTTCACAATCATCTGGGAATTTATAGCGCGGACGTTTTTTGTATTCGATTTGGATGAGAGAGTATTTTTATTAGGAATAGCTATTTTATCCATTTCTTGGTCGGCTTGAGATTTTTTCTGATCTGAATGAATAAATCCATAAAAATAATTTATTGGGGTTTCATAATTTTATATGGAAAGTTCTCACCATCATGTAAGTAGGTAATTCTCACCGCACAAAACTTAAATAGGAAATAAAATAATAAATTTCAATATAGTTATTAAGTGTGGAAAGTAGTAAGTTTCCGCACGAGTTAGGTATATACAATTTTCTACTTACGTGAGTGTTTTGTCCATATTATTTATAAAAAACAAAGGGTTTTTAATAAACAAGATTTTATAATAATGCTACAAAATGACACATAAGACAGAATAGCTATTCTGAAATATCAACAATTGTTCCTCCCTTGGCAGTCCCCGCGAGATTAACCCGTCGAGTTGAGGCTTCGCACCCCTTCGTGGTCCCTTTGGAAACCTGCAGAACATCTGTTTCCAAAGACTCGTTCATCCAACGAACAGCGAGGCTCTGGAACACTTTGCCAAGGGAGGTGTTCCCCGAAGCATATAACCATCAGAAATTTAAGAAGAACACCAATTCCTACCTTATTTCCCTTGGTTGACACACCATAGATGTACGAGAACCACTTGGTAATTCTGATCACACAGCACTCATCTCCACAACCTGCCCATTCTTTATTCCATCAACTACTCGAGCATCCCCACATCTTGTATGGCATTATAACTCAGGAGACTGGGACGGTTTCCGCATATTCTTCTCTGAGTTTCCTTGGCATAGAATATGCTTTGATTCTGATGATCCTTCACAGTGTGCCGCGGAAATATCCACAAGATCATCACGCTTGGAATGGATATATACATACCTAATTATTCGAAGAGACCATCAGCTTCCAAACCCTGGTTCAATAAGAACTGTTCTAGTGTTGTTGCCTTGAAACAAATAGCCTACCATCGCTGGCGCAAGAGGAAGTAAGGAATAACTGCAACCAAACAATAGATGCATCAAAAGAATCAAATATAACGCCAAAATAATTTCAAAACTCATAGATTGTCCCAATGACTCCCGTTCGTTTTGGTTCCTCAGTATATATAGAGCAGTCGGAAGGAATTTTACTAATAGTTCATTCCCACCACTCTCCGAAGACGACGGCACATGAGCAACAACATCGCGAGAGAAAGCGAACATTTTTGCAGAGATGTTCGCAGCAAATTCCACCTTGTATTCCCAGGGAAGGGTGCCGCCAAACATTCCAGCCGTTGAAAGTCGAATGCCATGTCTTTCGTCAAAGCACTGTCAGACGCATCCTGCTCGGTCTCAAAACCAATAAGTCCAATGGTCCTGATGGAATTCCACCCATTATTCTCAAAAGTGTGCACCAGAATTGACACCGATTCTCTGCATCTCCTATAAGTCGGGTATTTTTCCATTTTGCTGGAAAATAGCTTGAGTCCAACCAATCTCCGAGAAAGAAAACAAGAGCCTGCCCAACAACTATAGGACAATTGCCCTGTTATCAGTCATCTCCAAAGTGACGGAGACATCAGCGATCAACATTGAGCTCATCAAATATCTGGAAAGCTCAGGGCTCATTAATGATAGACAATATGGATTTTGCCACCAGATATCAATTGGAGATTAACTGCCTACGTCACCCATATATGGCAAGCTTCAATAGAAAAACATGGGGAATCTCTAGCTGTAGCTCTAGATATATCGAAGGCATTCGAACGTGTTTGGCACCAAGGACTGCTCCACAAACTACCATCATACGGCTTACCACCTCAGGTATGCCATCTTGCGATGAAGGCAGGCCAATGCTGTCAATGAAAATCTTGCGTAAATTACAGCCTGGGGAACTAACAACCAAGTTGAATTCAACGACATCACCAAAATGCAAGCATGCATTTTCTCTAGGAAGTAGGAAGGCGAAACTCAGTATGCCTGATATAACAATGTCTGGTACCACCATTCCTACCAAAGACCACTATATCTATGCTCGATATTGTTTCTTTTTCAGTGCAAAAATTACCTTTATACTTACCACAACAGCTTCTCATGATCTAGGTACTAAGCACATCAGATCCAGCCAGTTTTAGGATACCTACTGTTCTCATGTATGCAGTTCAGCACCCAAACATTTGCTGATGCTCTTAGATTTCATACAGAGAAGAGTCATTCGCCTGGTGGATGATACCCACACTTACCAACTCCTTGACCTCATTAGAACAGACGAACTCGACAAGCCCAGTCAGCACATGCCTTCGTCGTTAACCTTGAAAAATGACGAACCATACTCAACCAAAACTCGTTCGTCTATAGAGCGGCGAAGCTTTGGAATTCTTTGCAAATGGAAGTATTTCCATGAACATTCCCTCCATCCTACCTGCTTTCCCTGTCCTCCGCGAGATGTTCCAGGAACATTCCTCTGGTGCGCTCCAATAAAAGAATTGTTGCGTTCATACCAGAATACCATAAATAAATTCAGAGTGCATAGATAGCCTACAAAGGCTGTCAGCAACGAACAAGGTATGTCTTTTGTGGGTCCCTGGACACTCAGGAGTGCCAGGTAACGAAATGGCCGATGTTCTGGCCAGAAAGGGGGCGAAGGGTTCAGTGATTGGCCCAGAGCTAATCTTAGGGGTCACTCGATCCTGGAGCAACTTCAAGATGAAGGAAATCCTAACGGAAAAGTTTCAGGACAGCTGGAGAAAGGCTCCTCGAATGAGGCAGTCCAAACTCCATATAGGAAACCCGTCACGAAGACAGACCAATGCCCTCTTGGCTTTGAACAGGAAGGAGCTGAAACTGGTGGTGGGCCTGCTGACAGGGCACTGCCACCTGAACAAACATCTCAGCATGATCGGGATTGTGGAGGATCCTGAATGCAGATGGTGCCTAGAGGATGAAGAGACTTCTACTCACATCCTCACTGAATGCCCGGCAATAGTGGCAGCAAGGAATATCCATTTTGGGAGCAGTATCCTGGACCCAGAGGATGTTAAGAAGATTTGGCCTAGGAAGTTGGTCTCTTTTGCTCGCGAGATCGGCCTTCTCCATGGCTGACTTGCGATCCCAGGAATGTGGGTGCACAATGGGCCCGAAAAGGGAGGCCTAAGTGCGTCAGGTCCCGGACCGCCCACTCGCCCACACACATACATACACATACACCATAAATAAAATTTCAGAACCACCACTACCACCAGTGACAGCAAAGTTCAGGATCAGCACAAATTGGAAATTAGCATGGATACTCCGATGTTTTGACTTTTGAAATGTACATTTTGGCTTGAGCTTGAAGCTTTTCTCTGAAGGTTCATTCATTCAAGTTCAAATTATTCAATCTTCTGGAAATGTTGATAAGTTATGAGAATATAGTGTATAGTTGACATCATGTGATGAGTCGTTATGAAATATATGTATAGTCCATAGCTCAAGTTTTTTTTAAATATCACTCAATTTGTTACGTGTCATCAACTTCTAAAATACCCTAGATATGTGTATTAAAACTATTGAAATTATTTTATTTCACTGCGCCCCTTCTATATGTATTGTATAGTCCAGATTTTTTAGAGTAATTATATTATCGATGCATTTGAATTATTCAAGTATATTGATATGCTGCAACCCAGCAAATCCATCTCCCAACAACTTTCATGGCGAAGATCTTTCTTTTCCCAAAATTTTCCATCCTGGAGCTTTATTTTGATTATGCAAATATCCTTTCCTCTTCTATACAATCATTTTTCATCATAGTAATAATGATTCAATAGATAACAATAAAACAATGATGACATCGACAAAGAGAATCCGAACCCACTACCAACTGCTTATCAACGTCACGAGTCGTCCCTATCCTTTTTTCTTTCTTTATTGACAGGCTACTGACAAAAAATCATTGCAGCTGTTGAGGGAGGGGGTGAGGCAATAAAAGACTGAAAAGCGCCTGTGCTGCGAGAGGCGTGTCAAATAGATAGGAGGAGGGGGAATGGACACGCCCACCTGTGCCATTGGTGGTGATATAATATGTTGTCCTTTTGTGGAAGGGGGAACGCAACGACCGGGATCTACTGCATCTACTGCCCAGGGTTGCCATCTTAGCGGTTTTGTCGCTAAATCTAGAGTTTTAAGGGTATAGTGGAGTAAAATACACCAAAAAAGTCACTCCGTTCTCGAAAAAATTTTTTTCAAGGTATAACCAGTTCCGACCTTCAAAATATAATGAAGTACATATTTTTCTATCAGAATATCATTGGACGACATTTTTGAGTGGGGACGAACTTTTTTATTTAGAAAAAACTGAAAAAATAAAGAATTTTCTAAAACACAGATTTTCAAATATATCTCCTCGTAACTCTAATACTACAATAGGTATGGAGATCATTTTTTTTTTAGTAGAAAACGAATTTTTTTCTGCTTCTCACGATGGTATGATTACAGTATAAATTATCATCATTTTTTTGTAAATTGATTGAGAACGCCAGATATCACTTTTCATGATATATTTTTTTCAACAATCGACAAACTTTTTTCTTGTTGATTTTTTTTGTATATATGCAGCGAATAAAATGTTGACAAATCGTCATGAAAGTTTTAGAACTAACAAAAATTTGTATATGTAATATAGTTTTCGAAATATGATTTTTCAAAGATGTAGGTACGCATGGCATGAATATGCCTTTCGCGACAAGAGCGTGTTGGCGCGACTATAGAGCGTAGTTATAGGTTGTAGGGCAGTATGCAACAATCTGTTGAAGATACAGTGTGTCATTTGCGAAAAGAGTGTATCATATAATGATAAAAATATTACAAAATATCCACGGATACAAGGCCTGCTCTCGTTATTATCAGCAGCGGAAAGAAGAAATGATATTTGTGGATCCCGTATTGTTATGCGAAGAGAGCTGATTCTGTCTGGGGAAGAAGAAATTATTTACCATAATGAATGTAGAAAAATATACACCAGCATGCACAATATTCAAATATTGCCGAATTTCACTGGTTGCCAGAAAAATACAGAAGCGGGACCATCAACCCGGAATGCAAATGTCATTTTTGATATTGGAAGAATGTGTATCATTTTTTTGATAGGGGCGGAAAGAGGAAACATCAGAAATTAGTATCTGTTCAAACAGGTAGGTACCTATGTGAAAATGTTTTCGAATTGAGGACATTCGAAAATATTTCATTGAGATCTCAATATCAATGAAGAGTTAAACAATAAGGATAATAATATATCATGCATTATTCAATAATATTATATTTTTTGAACAATCTCGAAATTATTCATTTGCCATATCAAAAAAATTTATATTTTTTGAACAATCTCGAAATTATTCATTTGCCATATCAAAAAAAGCATACTATGAGTAGAATATCAATTATTATGAACTGATCTGAATGTCAATCATTCGGGAAATGAGTATACATCATGTCGTGACGATTTGACTAAAAATATAGATATAAATAGGACATGTTTTATTTTTAAATTATAATGTGTAGAAATATTCAAACCCAAAATTACGAATAAGGATGAATACAAAATTATGATTTATAGTTGATTTTATTTAACGATAGCCATTTTAATAAATGCTATCGAATTATAGAAATTTCTTGTTATTTGCTTATGATGCAAAGTATCACAAGTCTTGTTACAGTCAATATATTGCCCCAAGGAATATTGAATCATTTATAAATCAGTCGAAAGAGAAAAAACATCATCAATTATATCACCAAGACATTCAAAAAAATAGTGAAGAAAATTTCGCAGAACAATTTGAGTCGTCAGGATCCAGTATCTCCGAAAAAGAATCCGAATTTTCCAACGATTCAAACGTAGAATCCGAAATGCAAATTCTTTATAAAGCTGCAGGAATAATAAAAAACACATGGCAAAATTTCTGATACCTAACACATTTCCAATCAATTATTTCTAGATGTATATATCAATTGAAAATATGGCATTCATCCCTCTTACCATATATCCCTACTGAAAATCCGGAAAATTTTTGTTGGAAACACGAAAACGATTGTTGGAACCCTGTTTTTACTAAGCTATTCCTACCCTATTCCAAACTCTGTAAGAAAAATTCTGGCCATTCATTGTGCCGATAAAAACTGCACAAATAATAAGTGTATATGCATGAAAGAAGGGTTGAAATGTTCTAGTGAATGTAAATGTAGAGACTGCCAAAATACATTCAGGGATCCAGTTGAGCCAGAATCAGGAAATGAAGAAGAATACTAAAATGAATATCACTTTTTGTTTGATAGTTTGGTTTAAACTCGATTATATTTTGTGACTTATGAAATCGTTTCCATTATGAAAAATATGAAATGCAGTATTATTTTCCTCTATACTTGCATCATTGACCTTGAAATCATCATAAGAACAATTTCTCAACATAACATTGTGCACTGATGGAGCGGGAGTCGTTAATCTATGGGAGTAGGCACTGGTATTGCGCTGAGCGCGAATAGTTACCGGAAGCGCGGAATCAGCATGTTTTTAAAAAATCATACCTTCAAAACTATTTCATATGTATCGAATTTTTTTGATCTAAAAACTTTTTCGACTCAATATCTCAATTTCCTTCGCTGATTGTATATAAAGAATTCGAATAATAAAAAAGTTTTTCGATCAGTGAAAATTTCATCTCACGGTTTTCACTATTTCATATTCTCAACTTATTCAGAAAAAAACCCGATCACATTACATCATTCTATTGGCATGATGAGAAGCGCTGAATTATCTCCTTTCGATCAAACGAAAAAGCAAATCAATATCTCGAGTAGTTCTCGAAATATTGAATAATATGTTTAGAAAACACGATTTTCGAATATCCAAGTTTTTTCGTATTTTTTTGAATAAAAAAGTTCGTCCCCACAGAAAAATGTCGTCTAGCTGGACTATGATGGAAAATTACATAAGGAACATTATCTAATAGGTCCGATTTGGTTATACCTCGAAAAAAAAAAACGACACATTTTATCCCCCATTTTACTCCTCTAGTAGGTGAATGAGACATTTCAACTTGATTTGCGACGTGTCGCAATTCTAGCGTTTTCAACATAGTCATAGCGGTTTATATGGAGATATTTTGATCACATGAATTGTTGACGACATAATATATATGAACAATGCACATTGAAACATTTGAGACAAAGAGATAAGCAGAGAAGAGAATGACAGACGACAGGGTCAGTTTTCATCATTTGCGCCACTTCCGCCACTTTTCAATGACATTTTGTATATTTGATATGGTTTAGAAAGAATAATAAGAAACTTCTTGTTCTTGTGAATGTTATCACGAAACAATGTAGTTATGTATATTTCCAAAACTATCTACATAACAACATAACAAATGAATAATATTATAATATATAGAGGATTACATTTCCAATACTTGTGAACGAATATTTTATTTGCGATGAAGTCGCAGATCTGTTTGATGTTGAACTAGAAATATGAGTTGATACATGGTTATGGTTTGACAGGTTTATGAGCGTGTGACAAGATCAAGGACAAACCTATATAAATACGATCGAAAAATAATGTATGTTGTTATTTACCAATGTGCCTACCTAATAGTACCGAATGGAATTGTATAGGAAAATTCACCTATATTCATTTTGTTTTGTAATTTTTCATTCTGAACAGAATCTGAATAAATGAAGTTTTCTACGATTTTTTATCTGATGATATAAACTAACTGAAAATAATGAAATATGATCAAAAAAGTCGCTAAATCACGAAAAACGTCGCTAAATTTTCAAAAATTTCGCCTGCGGCGGGGTTTCTGCTCGCTTCGCTCGCTTTGGCGGCTTCTAGCTGTTTTTTTCCTAACTTTTGGCGACATTTCATCTTCAGCAGCTGGCAACACTGCTACTGCCTGTAGTGCTGACTTGCGTTGATGCTACGAGTTCTGGCCTGTGAGCGGAGAAGAGGAAAAGTAAATTACATTTGGGATATCGTTGAGACAAATGAAACTTGGAAAAATAAGGAACAGTAAGCGGATTTTATCTGGCTTTGTTCTATTATAGAGGTTCCTATGCTCTCTTCGATTATTCTTCATTTTCAAAACTATGATGACGAATGTCCTGATGGCCACTTTAGAACGTTCACTTCTTTTTTCATTTAAACAATGTCACATCATCGATTGTTTTTATATACTATTCACTAACGAAAATGGAGGATTATGTCTATGGTCTATATTATATGGAATAATAAGAATCACAAATTTCAATTGGAAATCACGATCGAGAAAAATAGATGAAGCATTCATTGTAGAATAATAATTGTCAAGTAGGTCCAACCTGATGCTTGAAATGACTTGAGAGCAGTTTCATAGTCAAACGTGAGATTGTCAAGCTTCAGTTCATAGCAAATGGAATAGAATATACAGGGTGGGTCACGGTCGATGGCACCTTAGACGTTTACGGAGAACGGGACATAAGATCATTCTGAAAATTTGGTTACTCAAGTAATTGCTCTTGATCTATCGATCTAAAATATTTTCAGCTCTGCGGCGTTGCCGCTTCTATCGAAAAGTAGCAACAGCTTTGTTATTTTAAATGGAACACCCTGTGTTCGACATTTTTCAACTTTAGGAATTTTTTTGTCGAAACTATTCATTATTGGTCAAAACGGCTCACATGTCCCTATCCCAACTTTTGATCAACTATCTACTGACATTTAATTGAAACAAATACAGGGTGGTGCAGAATTCAGATTCTTGATCACCCGGTAAATGTCCCAATTGAATATCAGTAGATAGTTAATCAAAAGTTGAGATAGGGACATGTGAGCCGTTTTGACCAATAATGAATAGTTTCGACAAAAAAAATTCCTTAAGTTGAAAAATGTCGATTTTTCACACCCTATATCTCTGTAATCATTTCCGCTAGACCCCAAGTGTGATACATCGATGAAATCAGCTCTTCAGAGAGAATCTGAAGATGCAATAAAATACAGGGTGTTCCATTCAAAATAACAAAGTTGTTGCTACTTTTCGATAGAAGCGGCAACGCCGCAGAGCTGAAAATATTTTAGATCGATAGATCAAGAGCAATTACTTGAGTAACCAAATTTTCAGAATGATCTTATGTCCCGTTCTCCGTAAACGTCTAAGGTGCCATCTACCGTGACCCACCCTGTATATATAGTTCTTCCAGTGTCTTTAACGGAAAATGATCCTATTGTATATACCTATACCTATGATGATAATTGCATGTGTTTGGCTATTGGATTATTTTATAATTCAAAGTGTATCTCGCTTATCCTGGATGTAAGTAAAGAGGAAGGTTGCATATTTTCGTATACATATATACCTATAATAGGTGCCATATTCCGGATAGTGACGTTTCTCCCAAACTATATTCAAATTTCGCGCTGACCAACCTTCTCTGCTGTTATTCGATATCCTCAAAAATGTAGGTACTCTAAATGAACAAATATAATGAGAATACATCTGCGTAATATTGCGGTGATATTCTTCAAAATCAATAATAATGATAATACCTTCATTGAGGAACATTTCCCCTAATAAAGGATCTACAAAAAGTTATAACAAGGATTTAGGCGGTCGTCTCATGAATGGTATCCAAGAGCAGTAGCAAGTGATTGAGGTTGAAACTCAAATATGGATACAGTATAAGTCTATAAAGTAGATCATTAGAAGCTGTTGAGATGTTGAAGAATTTTTCACAAGGAAAAACACGGGTATTTGTCAGTCAGTCCTGTAGTTAGTTATATAGGTCTGACATGATTTTCAAATTAAATAATTGACCCCTGATTTATGGATACCGTTAACGTTATACCTAATCAACTTTCCGCAATCAGTACCGTAGACGATGAAATGGAGTTGGCATACATAGATTTTCCTGAATTTGACCCTCGCCAATCTTGTCATATTAATTTGTATCATTATGCTTGGAATTAGCATTGTTTGAAAGCACGAGGATCAATCTGTTCAACCAATTCCAAGTCTACCAATGGATGATAGATAACCTGGATTATGAAATGTGTGGCACTACTATATAACCACAGTTTCTATAACAGCTGATGATGGAGTTCTGTCATGTGTGGCAGCAATATAGGAGCTTCCGCAAATTGCAGCCTACGCATCACACACCAAAAGCAACAAATAGGTATAAGATACCTATTTGTTGGATTGGATTGGTGTGATCTCCCCTTGAAGCACAGTTTGCATCAATTACTTCATAATCCGTACAATATCCGTGCGATCTCCTCTTCTTCCAACTATATAGTCTCCTGCTCAATTACCTGTTTTACTTATATAAAATGAAATAATATTCTTGATGAGGCTTCTCAGGACTCTTTATTCAATATTGTATGTTGAACAATTATATAATATTATTAATCATGTCCTAATGTAAATCAAGCAATAAACCCAACCTCCCTTCTGCATAAACGTTTTGTCACCGTTCCTTGTGACATTCTAGCAAATAAAGTTCATATAAACATGTATGTCCTAACTTGCTCCGTTTTTGAGATACAGAGGATGTTGAAGTTGGTAGTATTAATTGTTTTTATTTATTACCCCCCTGTATCAGCTTACATGGTGCCAAAATTCAGTATGGATGGAGACTGAGAAAGCCCCAAAATTTCAGAATGATTCTAATTGGGGTTATTGAGTAATCTCAATGGAAGTCTCGAAAACAATAACACATCAAAATTTGGAGTGGAATCGAATTTTCATTGTTTCCTCAAAAACTAAGCTAGATACAAAAATCACACAGAGGATGAAAAATTTGTTATTTCAATAGTGCAGTCTAATAAAAATATGAAACTCAGCAAAACCAGTGCAATGGCATTCACCATGAATATCGATAAATTTACCCACTGCGACGCCACTGGAAGTATTATTTCGAATTTAATTATACAAGAAGAAGCTCCATATTACTATTAATAAAACCACAACGTTTCATTAAAATTGATGACAAGACAATTGAGAAATGAATACAAAATAGATTTTTCATGGAAATATTAATAATATCCTGTATTAATTTCGAAAACGAAGCAAGTTAGGACACATGTTTATATGAACTTCATTTCCAAAAATATCACAAGGAATCACCCCTTGACTTTTTTTGGTGTTATTTAGATATACCCTGTATAAACAGTACTGGGAAAATCTTATGTTCTATCTTCTATCATGTAACGAGGATGGTAGCACCTACCACATACCATTACAGGCTTGAGTTTTGGTGTCGTTGAATCCAACCAGGTCAAGGTGTTGTTATAGGTATAGATATATTATGTTGATTCGTCGTTTTTATTTGAAACATAAAGCATATACCTACCTATATAACCTAGATCCACTCACGATCAATATAAGTGAATGACGTTTGATTACTTACTTGTAGTCCTTTTCAGAAGCACTAAGATATACGAGGAATCAGCTTCAAGTCATAAAATAACACGACCAACAAACTGTCGAGCTTGATGGTATAACTCAGTCAAAATAACCATTCTTCCCACTGATATCATTGACAAAAACATCGTATAAAGACTCTTTGAAATGCCAAACCACAATCCTTCCAATCCTGAGTATTATCTGACCACATTAAATGTTCAGATATGTATATCTGTTAAGTCTTGGGTTGTCTAGATAATCCAAAGTATTTAATTTTATCCTTATTTTCCTGCATTGTATAGATTTCTGTAGCTATAGTTGACAGTATATCAAAGAGAAGATAATAGGCGATAGAAGAAAACTATATACCTACTCAATAATAAATGGTATTATCATTTCTATACTTTGAATGGTATCTAAAAGTACTTATAATATATATATAGGGTGAAGACTTTTACTGAGCTAAATTCGTTATAGGAGGTGAATATTTTTTCTAAAAATTCCCGACATATACTACGTCAACGTTTTAAATTTTACTATACATTTTGCAAGCAATATGGAAAATATATATACCTACCCTCAGAAAAAAACATTGATATTTTTGAATACTAATTAATAAGCAATTCTTACATTAGATGTACTTAAATTTTGTCGAGAAAACTTGCAAAGCATCATCACTCAGAGAAATAGTTGGTATAGTGAATACCAAACGTTTAGTAGAATAGGCGCCAGTCACTATACATTCATCAAATAATACGACTACAAAGTTGTACTATACTAAACTATGAGTATATTATTATACTATTTTGTAGTGGTGATATTTGATATAGTAAAGTATTATAATAAGAACAAACATATTACATCCACAAGTTCCGTCAAAATTCTAGTATCTTACTTCCTATAGGATAAAAAAGAACATTTTCATTGTAATTATTTTAATTTCGATCAATAATTCATTCAAAATTCCGTTCAATATTGACACTGACGCCATTTAATCCAAAACAAAGCGAATCATACCAATACCGGTGATATATGAAGTCATCAAAAACCAATCACAGCCAGAAATTAATCCTCTTAATGAGATCTCGGTTCTAGAAAATAGCCAATGCCAATTTCATCAATAAATAATTTCAGAATACCGAGAATGATATGGATATTTCAATTCATTTTCGTAATGGAACTAGCAGGTATCGTAAAAGGATAGTGGGAATTAAATCGTCTTGTGCCCTTTAATGGCACAGCTGGGGCTATTAGGGTGATAATAGGTTCAAGAATGGCACCAACCATGATATGATTTTTGGGTTTGCTGGCTAGGAGTATTGAATAATTTTGAAGTAGGATAATAAAAGGATTTTCCTCGACCTGAGAAATCGTTCCTCTTCTGTACCTACTCTGCGCGGTGAATAATGATATTTTTCTACAACTGTCAAAAAATCTGCACTTTTTTATTATATTTTGTGTCCCGTATGTGTTCAATTTTTCAATATCAAAATACTGCTTTAATATTTCAGGGAAAAGTTTGAAAAAAGTAGGTATACTTTTTTCACGGTTGTTGCTAGCAGAGCTGGGCAGTACTCGAGTACAAGTACTCAAATATTGTACTCTGAGTACATTTTATGTACTCAGTACCCAGTACCCGAGTACATTTTCAATGAAGTACCCGGTACTCGTACCCGTAGCATTTCGGGAAAAGTACCCGGTACCCGCGTTTATTAAACGAGTACATTTTCCGGGTACTTTTTGCAAGAATAAACTTTTCTGTACATATGCGAGTGCAACACGGGAAACCGCTGTTATATGTTATATCATATCATCATTATCAGTCAGCACTTCAATCAGAACCAAACGCGGAGTTTTTGTTTTGTACACTGTGTAACAGTTATAGAGTCAAGTGTTTTTTGTATCGTTTCTGTTGTTTTCTTAAGACTAGACCACACTAAACTAAGAGGTGAGGGTATAGTATTTTGCAATAATATTTCTCTTGTATAGAGATACGTATAGACGTGAACAACGACAAATAATAAGTAGTTTGATTTTTGCTTCAATTTACGCATTAGTAATGAATAAGAAATGAATGGGTCAATTTTATAATTTGTAAAAGATAATGGTTGAAGTTGTTGATATAATTATTGTTAATAATAACTAATACTGATGCAAAATTTCTCAATTCTCCATTCAAATGTACTTGAAATGAGTACCCGTGAAATTCGGGTACTTGTACTCGGAGTACTTTACTCTGAGTACATCCAATGAGTGGGGTACTCGGTACTCTGTACTCGTTCTTCAATTATGAACAGTACCCGGTACCCGGTACTCGAGTACAATTTATCAGTTCCGGCCCAGCTCTGGTTGCTAGGCGATGGAATGAATGCTTGCGTGAAAGGGTATACACTGCGTTATTGGTATAGGCTGTTTTGTTCGACGAACAATATTTAAGTCTGTTCGAACAAAAATGACGCAAAATGGCCGTTTTCGCTAGCCACACAGCACACACTTGGGTTTTGCGTCATCTTTGTTCGAACATACTTGATCGACGAACAAAACAGCCCATGCTCTAACAACGTAGTCTATGGGCTCCTTTACGGGATTCAGCAAGGCAGCAAGCGAACAAATCAAGGCGGCTGACTTCGCATTTTGTATGGAGTGCCAGTGCCAGTGAAGTGACATGAAATGAGTCAAAATGTACTTGATATTAATTGCGAGATATTATTTAATCATTTACATGATAATTTGAGTGAGGTTGTCCTCTTTTTTGACAGTTGGAAAAATGTTGTATGTGTTTTTTCACTACTTGATACGAATTGCTGCACTCCGCCTTTGGCGTCGTGCGTCAACATTTAAAGTACCACTTTACACCCTTGTTACATACATGCCTATTCAACTCCTATATTATATAGATTATTAGTCAAAAAAACATTGAAATATGTGCTGGTAGTGGAAACATACAGTGTGTCCACCTCAAGGATTTACCACCCCTGTAAAATTGTTCTTATCTGACCGATTTCAAAAAACTTTTTTTTCGTTGGATAGGTATTTGAAATGTCCATCCAACAAGAGAGTGCGATTTTACTCATGAACTGTAATCGTGGCCAACTGCGACCAACTATATTGACCCATATTTGAGAAAGTACTATTAGGGATTTTTTTCACAAAAAACAATGATGGATTCTGAATCATGCACGATCACTTGAAACCAGGGGCGGATCCAAGGGGGGTGCCATGGGGCCATGCCCCCCCCCCCTTGGGAACCTCATGGATATGTAAAAATGTAGATATTTTGAATAAATGAAAAAATTAGTGTAGGTATATGTCTTTATAGCTAGAAACTTCGCAACAGCTCTGAGGAATTGCAAATTGCTGTTTGGCAAATATGTTTTCAATAACACTGCCACTCGGTAATTTGCTCCAAACAAAAAACTACTATCTAAGTATTTCGAATGAAGCCAAACAGAAATTGGAAGAACTGAATGTTGAATTTTCGATGCCGAGAATAACAGGAAGACTGGTTCATAGACCGAATCCTACGGTTTCCTCAGTGGATGACCATTACAGAATAACTATTTCATCCCATTATTATCCTTGATCTGAATGATAAACTATCAGAAAATAAATTGAATCTACCTATACAACCTTCACCTTTGTGTGCCATCAAATATTATCGATCGAGTGTTTGAAGAATCATATTCTGGTATACTAAGAATGAGGTACCTTATTTCATAAGAGCACATTAATATTATGTGGGTATAATAATAATCATAATAATAATTTATTAGCCCCAGTTATGTTTACAATACATTTTAGGTTGTCATGTACCAGGAAATATGAAACGATCACAATTCAAAATAAAAATGAGATACATATTTGTGTATATAATTTTTTTTCAAGAAGTACAATAAATATAAGACTTCACAATTTGAAGACAAACATCACAGTGGTGTCTCGTAAAAGGAGAAGTCAAGAAATTCATCATGTGAATAGAAGGCATTGTTCAGTAAAATGTTCACCATTGCTGTTTTGAATTTTCTGATCAAGGATATTTTGTTGCGAGTATCATAATCATGGTAGGATGAATTCGAAGATAAAAGAGTTCTCATTATCCTTTACAAACATGACACATTGTAAGATGAAAGCCGAAAGTTATTCAAACAATATATCTTGAAAGAACGGGCGGAATGAGATTCATAAAATATACATTTTTATTTTGTTTTGTGAAAGTGTAAATTGGGTGTGGGCCTCTTCCATCCCCTTGTCGACAGCCTAGGGTTTAAATAACATATCTGTTTAAAATTTGTCATAATACCTCACGGAGGGTGGTGGATTATATCCCAAGCAATATTTCTTAATTTCTTTTAAACTCTGAAAGCTCTGCATACAATCTGGGTTTTCTGAGGGTCTACTAATGACACTATTATTATCATCAGTTTCACGTTAACACCAACAATGAGGTGAATGGTAAGCCTTCCATCCCTCAGGTAAATAACATGACTTCCAGGAAGTTTACATGCTGAATGACGCAGTTTTTAGGTAATCAAGGGGTTGTTTACCTGCAAGAATTATGAAAATGAGAAAATGAATACTATAGCAAACCGTTGTATCATAAAATGCAACACATGAAAATAATGGGGTAGGTAAAACAAAAAATACTTCTTCATCAGTAACCTCGAAAACTTCATTTACCTATATATATGAAGGTATGATCTCATCGGTCATGCAGTATTGGTATACAAATAGACTGAATAATTATGTACTTTTTTCTACAAACGTCAAAAAATGACAATTGATAACAAATTGCGAAGTGACAATTTTTTTCAGTTTCTCACCACAACACCATGTGCGAAGCAGTACGCGAAGTACATACTTCGCGCATTGTTATATGTAAACAATATATATATGACATTTTTGTATTTAGACTTTCTATGGTCCTCAATCGAACAAACAGCTAAAAAATAATTCATTTCTGAATGTTAAACAATATATTTTTTCATCTCTCGAAGCGCACGAGAGGAAATTCCTATAAATTCGTGGAACATCACGAAAGTATATAGCATTTCGAGCACTATAGATTCATTTTTCTTCACATTGAAATTACTATAGGTATGTACATTTTCACGTACAATTCTCAACTTCAGAAGATTTTGTTTTTAAATTCTTATCGTATGTGTTCGATCGATATAATTCAATGTTCGTCGTGGCATATATATATAGCCATCAGGAAAGTAGTTGTTTTATGTTGAATGAACCGAGAAAGAATTGATATTTCCATCACATAGAGAATCCGATTTGTCAATGTATCTCTTTATATTCATTTTTTCATGTTCATAATTTATCTGAGAATATTCCTTTTGAATAGTATTGATTCTTTAAAAATTGAAGAAATAATTTCTGGAAAGAACTCGCAGCCGTCATTTTCATTCGAGCATACTATCAAATTTTATCGATATCATTCAAAATGATTTGTGCCTGAGAAACTACGTCATCAGAATATATATTTTTTTCCTGTGACGGAAAAAAAAACTTGGCATTTCATCTATGTTGGCAGGTTAAAAAATGTAACTTTTCATAAATATTTTTTTTCCGTGGGAAAAATGTGAGTACTTTTTTCCCGGATATATATCACATATATAATATACACTGTTGATGGCTTTTCTTGTGTTATACTGCCGAAAAATGAGTCAATAATACCGTCTCCGAGAAAGAACTGCAAGTCCTTTTATCTTCCATTCGACTTCGCGGTTACGTATATTACTAAATAACCACTAAATTCGCAATTTTTTGAAATCAAATCACAGAATTAGACTGACAGAAGTGACATCAGATATTTGATTACTCAAAATGAATGATAAAGATGCCTACAACGCAGGTGTCCCTACTGTTAAAAACTTAGAATTTCACGTCGATAATTTTCAGATTTCCAAATAATGTAATATCTTCTCAATATTGATTCGTCCTTTCTTCTGCCACATCAGAAATAAATAGTGTATTATAAACAGGAAAAATATTAGATTTTAGCTCACGGTTTTTTGTCTCCTTCCGCTATACGCGTCGAGAGACAACACAACCTGGAGCTAAAATCTATTACTTTTTTCCCTTAACCCCATTCTAAGAGAGCACTGAATTCATCGAACGCACGTAAGCAAACTATATATGATATAATATTGAATCCAGCTTTCAAAAAAATTATATACAGAGGATCATAACTAGAAAGTTAATCACCCTGTATAATTGATTTTCCTTCATGAGTAAGGCAAATTGAAAATAAAAATCGACGTTTTCCAGAAGATTCCATAGAAATGAGAAGTTCCGCTAGCAGAGAATATTATTCCTCATCGCACTTCTTTACGAGAGCACTTAATTATACAGATACACTGTATACAAACCCAATGTTGTATATAATATATTTTTGAAATCAGCTTCCCATGCAGATTTCAGAAATTGAATATTATATATTATAAGGTGTTCCATTTTGTGGAAAATTTTCACGGACGTCATACTTCAAACAAATAAGTATCCAATTTAAACTCATATAAATCTGACAAACTAAAAATTAAAATCTACCTGTCTCAGGAGATTTATCAGAAATTAATAATTTGGCTAGGAATGAATTTATTCAGTACATTACGAAAGCATGTATACAGGGTGATTCATATTTGAAGGCTGCAGGGGGCAAAGTTCAATAATTTTTTTCTATTAGTTAATATATCTTGCTCACTTTTGAAGATATCAAGTAGAAATTTAGTGTGGTTGATACTTCCTTGAAGATTATCATTTTAACATCTACATATGGATACGATTCAATAACAGTTAGAACATTGAAATTCATCTTTGAAAAACATATAGTTCAAAAACAATTTTCTTCTTTAAAGGTGAAACCTATCATGTCTTCCGTAACACACAAATGATTCCGGATAATTGTAACACCTTTTTGTTGTTGAATTCATTTGATTCTATGTGAAAGTAAACTAATCGTAATCATTCGTAATCATATAGATTAGTAGTTATTCAAACAAGCAAATCCCCATAATACTTATACACCAGGGAAAAAACTAGGTTTCATCAGCTTAACCACACATTTATAAGCATTTAAAAGTTAATCTACTGTTTAATTATAAGCTCGTATTATCGTACACAATCCAGGACTTGAGAAATCATCAGATCCTCTAATCTATGTCGGGTAGCACACAATACCAGCATATCATGCCAAGCATTTATTGACTCCCAAATCGAGCTAACTTGGCAGGACCATTATACCAGCAGGTAAAAAAGATATAAGGCACAAATCGGAAACCAGAAACTGCATAGTCTCACGCCCTGCCATTCGGAAACAATTGCCAATAACTGTTCAACCCAACCCCACTCTGTCATCCCTTGCATCTATCTTTCTCGCTCTCGCCCTTGGATGACCCTGTACAACCCTAATAGTCGCCCTTAGAGAGTATTATCACAAGCAGGCACAGAAACATAGTCAGTTTACAAATATATAGCCAAGTGGACAGGTCGATATAGTATTTGAAGGTTTTCTTTACATTTGGTATCTCGAATTCCGTGATATTTGATACCTGCTAGATGACAATACTGCTTGGATAACATTCTGGTGTTCGTACGGAGTTTTTCAATGGTGTTTGGATCGTCAAAGGAACAAAAGACTGTGCAATTTTATGACTGTGATATCTTGATGGTGCTACCTAGTTTGTGATATTGTGTAACAGGAATCTCTTTTCGACGTGTCTTTCTTGATAAGGTATGTTTAGACACAAAATATTGAGTAGGTAACCAACCAGAGCCGTATTTAGAGGTCTGGAGGCACTGGAGCAACAAAAAAGTTGAGGACCTCTGGCTCCTAATTATTTTCAATATAAAATCAACACATTTTTTCAGTTGATAATTTATTGCGAATCCAACAAAATTATTTAAACAACATTTTTCAATATAGTCATGCAAAATCAATAGTTACCTGAAATTAAATGAGAAAAATCGTTGATGATTGCGCTGAGACCTAGTACTCATCGAACTGAATCACTTTGAATGTTCAGTAAGGATAGCTTTGATAGACGGTTTTGTCCTAACGTAGTTCAAAGCCTATTTTTTATTATTATCATTTTTGAAAATGAGCACGTTCCATCAGTGCAATGTGATACGATCAAAACTATACAGTGCTTTTCTTTAATGCTCCTTTTATTTTTTGAACGCTTCAACGAAAAAAATTGAAACTGCAAGTTTCAATTTGTTCGGTTGACCCGTTCAAAAAATAGGAGAGGCTGACATCAAAGAAAAGCACTCTTTTGTGTAAGCCCCAGGATGCCCTCCCCTAAACCCGGCACTGTAACCAACTCGGTAACCAACTGATTCTCAAATGTATTGAAGCGTAGTATACAAACAGAACCCTGCCAAAGAAATTTGATAGTCTGATCTGATCTTGTGCAACAAAATTATTACGGAAGCACTGTTCAACGTTTATCCTTGCATGAGGTCACGTGTGGTTTATCATTATTTGTCAACCAAAGATATTGTAAAAGAGTGTAGGTATCTATGTATATTTTTGTGCTCTGTAAATGGAAATGGCATCGATATACAGTCTGACCCATTTATTGAAAGCGTTAATCTTTTATATTTATGTATATAGCGATTTTGACGAACTTTTTTCTCAAATGTTGAGAGGAGAAAGGTGTATTTTTGTGTTGAGCGGTGTCCACATTTTCTAAATGAATACCAAGGCCTACTAAAGATCATATTCAAAGGTTGAAAAATCCAGAATCCATATAATGGCGATTTTTAACCAAAAGTTCTGCGTACGCCACTGGAATCGACGTCATTTGAAATATATCTGTACCAATTTTCATGAAAAAGTCAAATATCTCTCTCGGCAAGATAAGGCATGTCTTGTTTTTTATTCTTGAATAACTTGATGGAAGTTTGAATCAGGTATAGAGAATCCTCAAACTCAACTTTCTTTCATATGGTGTCAAAAAATAGTAGGTAGTCATTCTATTTCACTTTGGTGCGTGCTCTAATTTTGAACCAATAATACAAGATACAAATGGCGGTGTAACTATTATTGTCAGAAAAATCAAAATATCTCGAAATCTGTGTTAGATGAGTTAAAATAAATAAGGAACCTCAGAATGAGAAGGTCGAAGGAAGCTAATTCAACCGCGTGAAAAAATATCGGTTTCTATATATCCGTTTCTATACAACATAAGAAAGTTGGTACCGACTTTTGGCACAACCTATATAGCTGGAGGACAAAAGTATATATTTCAGGTTGATGGGATCTTAAACCAACTGCAAGATGGAAAACTTTCGGAAAACTTCTAATGTGTGTGAAACACCCTGTATAGGTAGCTACATTCATAACAGAATGGTATATAGTTTTCCAATTTACTTTTTGAAATGACATTTTTTTTGTTGACAATCATATCCATCTACCTGATGCCAAGCATGGTGCATTTGTTTTCGGAAAATAGTATTTATTTGGATTAGTATCCTTGTAGGGTTTCCGCTCGGCTACCTTTTCCTGGTAAAGATAAGAAACTGCTAATGCTTGTAGTTTGCCACTGAAATGCGGCGGTGTCGACACTGGGGGATTATTCCTTCTTGCCAAATTTAATCCTGCAGCAAACCAGAATTTCATTTCAACTCCAACTCACCGACGATCATTTCTATGATTCGAATGCAAGAAGGTTCATAGAAACCTATACCTACCTAGTTTTTTTTTCGAGACTTCTCCAGTGAATCAATAACCAAGGTCATTCTGAACTATGCTGGTGCCCTTGGGCATACAATAATTTTGGGCTGTAGCAGGACAAGAGTGTCGATACTCTTTACTCTTCATGTGTTAGTGATCTTTCTATTCAAACTATATATTTACCTATTCATCAAATGAATAGATGCAGCCTGCATCCACATTCTAGTCCTAAATTGTTTGCGTGCTTATCAGTCCGGTACCCATGATAGTTTTTTTTTGTTGAGCATTCGAGTTGGTATGGAAGAAATTGCGAGAAAGAGAGTTTGAATGTAATGTCAATCTTTGCGTAATCCGATGCTATTTTGTTAGTTCGAAATAGCGTATATGAAGAGTAGTCAAGAAGTCAACCTTCTGATTTTGACAATAATATTATCCTAAGATTATTGGTGCCAGGTCCTTTCTAGGTATGTGCATATCATATTTTATTTTGTATTGAATGTTGTCATTGGGAACAATTTCCATCAGGTACTTGGTTAGGAACACTTTTATTTAAGTGCTGTATTTCCTTTTTTGATGAAAATATATTTCAAAATATCCGAAGCAATCATTGATTGTTCCTCCCTCAGTTTCGACACTCTATACACCTGAGAATTTTTTACGTAACCGGCAAATCATACTTGTCGGTTTTACCACATGGCCCTTTGGAAAGTAAAGATAGCGAATTATAGTAACATTTTCCTATTGTGATCTTCTATTCATTATGGGTGATAAAATATACAATATAATATGTTATCAATGACATCACAAAAATATTGACGCGGTGGCGCTGTTATATAGGTACTGTGAGAGAAATTTTCGGTCCTTTAGGGCCCCACTGAGGTGGAGCCCCTGGTCACGGGCCCCTTGTGCCTTTATGATGAAGACGGTATTGTCAATAACTCTTTCTTAACAGAATGCGAATGTGGATTTTGTGGGTCAATAATAAGAGCACTGAAGACTGATGCAGTTAATGATCCGTTTTTCTTGGGATAAACGACACTAATAAACACATAATAGAAAACACTCGAAGGTCTCTTCCAGTTTTTGAAGAATAATTTTTGCGAAGTATGCAGCTCGTATTGTCAGTTGGTTCTATATTGAGGATACCTTTAACCGTTATATAGCAGTGCCAGCAGTGGATGTCAACAGTTGAGTTAAAAAACATCATGAATCATCCAACTGCACCCAATTTAAATACTCACATCTTCTTGATGGGTATTATTCAAGTGTCATAGGATGACGTACAAATTTTGAAATTTTCATAAAAGTAATATCACAGATAATATAGCTATAATTCATCATTTTGCTAACCTGACTGACTTTGCTTCGCTATCAATCGTTGAAAACACTAACAAATTTTCTCCGGCTTGTGATTGGTCAGATTATTTCAATGAGTGAAATAGTCATTGCAGGTGCATGCGTTCTTACAACTTCCGCCTCAGTAGAGAATCCGATGCGAATATTTGTTATCCCTCAGAATCTTGGCGTGTTCATACGTTTACTATCGATATACTTAGTTCTTTCCAGCCTAATCTAGAAAACACATACTTCTTAATAGTGTTTATCTTTCATTGGCATCAATGTTTTCTGTAGATGACACGAGGTGGCAGTTTATTACTCCCCAGCTCTAATAGATTACGTCCTCGATCACACAAAAGCCTCTCAGGCATTCCCAAGGAACCACTTCCTACTTGGTTTTCCGCGCACTCTCGGCTACGCGGCGTAGTGCAAAATATCACTCGTGCACAATATGTCACTTTCCACACTATTCTGTACAAATGTCTTCGTTTTTATTCGTGGTGAAGGTATATCCAACAGAGAGATTTCTCACAATCATTCTTTTGTTGTTTCCCAGTGAAAATATCCAGCATCAAGACGACTCCCTTACCAGGCGAGGACCCGTCGTCGGCCAGCGGCGGCTACTCGGGAGGCGGCCTCTTCTCGCACATGAACATGGCGGGGTACCTGAAGAGCCCCCCCGGCGCGGGGGGCCCCCACCACGGCCACTTCTCCTCCCACCCCGGCCTCGGCGGCATGGCCATGCCCGGTCTGGGGCCCTTCGGCCTGTCTCATCCTTTGGAGCCGGTGCCCTTCCCTCAAGGTAACTATCTAGCGATTTTTCTGATTTCACAGTACTCTTCTATGTAATTTTCGTATCATTTTGCAATTTTTGTCATTTAGTGTCATTTATTGTCATTTATTGTCATTTATTGTCATTTATTGTCATTTATTGTCATTTATTGTCATTTATTGTCATTTATTGTCATTTATTGCCATTTATTACCATTTATTGTCATTTTTCGTCATTTTCGTCATTTTACATTTTTTGTAACTTTTTGTAATTATCAGTATTTTTTTATTCACTTTTTATTTTTTACTTTCATTCTTCTTTTCATTTTTCAAAAATTGTTTCTTATTAGTCTACAGAATTGGAATAGTCTGACAAACTAACTTTCGCAGATTTTCTCTCTTGAAATTAATACTAAGTAGATTGATTATTCACTAATCCCGTTTCCTATAACAGACAAATATATTATCGTGACAAAAAACGCCCCGAGCCATAGCCTCGTTATCAACTATCCGATTTCGAAAAACAAAAAAGCAAATGAAATGATTCATCAACTATCACAAGGTGACACTAGTACTAGTAGCAGTAGTAGTGGGTGGGGAGGCTGTAGCCAAGCAAGTAGGCCCTGATGGGCTCTTTTTGCTAACCCCTGCTCTCCACATATCTACGCTTGCTTCATCTAGATTTCCTTTAATAATCTCCCTGACCATCTGATGAAGGCCAATATCTCCGTCCACTCTAATATGATCACCTCGTCCTGTTGTCGACTCCAATGATTTCAACTCCAAAATGGAGTGATGTTTCTTCGTCTTCCCCACATCTGCGGCAAGTGGGGTTGTCCTCTATTCCCATAAGTGTTAGTTGTCTGTCTAGCTTGTTGTGTCCCGTGAGTACTCCTATGAGGAGGCAGAGTACCGACCACGAATTGCTTGGCCTGCCTGAAACCTGTGATATTCCTCTAGTATTCTCCTAGTGCCTTGTCTGCCCATTCATCAAGGGCTGACGTAGTTTGGCTCCTTGCTATACCTAGTACAGGCTCCGGTCCCAGAAACAGCTCCGAGGATCCGGCCCTAGCAAGTTCGTCTGCTGTTTCGGTTCCGGGCACCCCACTGTGACCCGGGACCCATACCAGTTCAACTTCCTTTGATTCGGCTAATATCTCAAGGGCATTTCCACATTCTTGTACCAAAGCCGAGCTTGGTCTGTGATGACAGATAGCCTTGAGCGAGACCTTGAGTGTTGCGTGACTATTCGAACAAATGTAGATCTTCTGCTCTGGTCCCTCTTTCACCTCTTGCCTCTCTGCCAGGACCAGGATGGCGAACACTTCAGCTTGGAAAACTGTGGTGTATTCTAGAATTTCTAGAGTATAGCTTTCTCGTATGTTTCTCCCTTCGAGATAGATCCCTGCGCCCAAGGTTTGTTCGTCAGTCAGACGGGATCCGTCTGTGTAACATAAGCATCCTAAGCGAAACTCCACTGTATTGCTTCTCCATTCTTCTCTGCTTGGACAAGGTGACACTAACAATTTCTTTTTCCAATTTTGACTCTTACGACAGCGAATGTCAACTTTTTTATTTCAAATAGCCTTGTATATTTCTTATTTCTTTCTGATAATAAATGATCCATTTCTTGACGACGGGCATACATTTTTTTCAACAAATTTTGTGCAAAAATCAACTTTTTATACATCGTTGTATTCAGAAAAAAAAACTCCATCAGAAAAAAATACTTGAAAAATATATAATGTCATTTGAGAAAGCAATCGCTGTATATTCATAAAATCTCAAAATTCATTTCATTCTGAAACAATTGGAATTGAACTAATAGGTAGGTACTATTGCCAATGGATACTACTGAATTCAAATGTTTTATTCTTGTTAATTATATTCACACTCTATATCATTGTTCAACTTACTCTGATGAATCATCAAATTATGTGGATACAGATTGATTAATCTGTCCCACCCCTTCGAGCACTATCATCAGGGTAACTATCTAGCGATTTTCGTGTTTTGTACAGTGAAAGACCGCTTCTAGTGATTTTTTTCTCTAGAATTCAATTACTCTGATACTGTAAATTGTTCTAAAAAACAAATTGTTCTAAAGTTGTTCTTATCCGTCATTCGGTTGCCCCCTTACGATCGACCCTCAGAAATCTTGGTCTTGGACGGGGACCTTACCTTCTAACGTGTGATCCCAAACACTTTCTTAGGCCATCAGAAAAATTCTGCCGTCGTGGGGATCGAACTCACCTACCGGCAATCCATCAGTTTTAAAATCTTCTCCTGAAGATGCTAACATAGTTAGCGAAACACGTGTCGAGGTGTATAAAATTGGTTATCGTGCCAAAGGTTCCAGTCTTTGATATCTCAGAAATCTCTTCGAATCCACAGGGGGTGATTGGTCAATGTGACATTATTAACTACATTCACCAGATTCTCCATTATTCAATTATTACGTGGTGCCAAACAATTACTCTACTTTGTCTCGAAAATTCTATATAAATTTCTGAAATTTTGTTCACTCAATAACTTGCTTAGAATCTTTTACTTTTACACATAACGCAACAGTCACATGACAATGGCATTACAGAATCATGAAACATAAAACTGTGGAACAAACAGATAATGGTTCGTGTCTTGAGCACAATCCTTTGGATGTTGAAAGATCCGAATATCATCCGAACCTACTACGAATGATCCGAAATTATCCGATAATTTCTTGGATCCGAAAAGGATCCGCTAGCACCTGAAATTATCCGTAAAACGGACAATTATCAGGCAAACAGCAACACTTTACAACATTCAACGGCAAATTTCAGTGATAAGGAAAGTTGTAGGCTGTTTGCTCAACCAGTATCGATCGAGGGGTGTTTCGGCTCGGCAATCCCGAAAATGCATGCCCAAATAATCCCCATTGAAGGCGGGTGGAGCTCGGCTAGCAGCTGGATGCAACAAGAACAAGGCCCTATAATCCTCGCGGACACACATGCACACATAAAGAGTTGAAATTGTGATCTCGAACCTCGAACAATTCAGTTTTGATTCCCGGCTACCGGTATTGAATTTTATATATGTCCCGCTCATAATTTACCAACATAAAGCCGAGATCCTCATCTGTGAGAAACACCGACCCGAAGAATAATTTCGATGATTTGTTAACTTGATTTTCCTCGGCCCAGCTACTGGATACAAATTCGGATGCAAATTAAAGAGTTTACGTCAGGGTGTCATGATAAATGAGTTATTTGGATTTAAAATTAGAGATACTCCACCTGGTGGATACGAGTCGCACGTATTTTATTATATAGATTATAGGAACCTTTCCTGTATTGGGTCTCTTTTTCTTTCAACCTTTTTCTGGACAACGGGCTACCGGTTTTGTTGTTGGGACGCCATATAATAAATTGAATTGGAGAATATAATATGACTGATGTATCCATCAAAAAATGCCAGTGAAGCCATCAGATTTGATGATGATTTGATGAGTGAGAGTTTACCTAGATGATTTCTTATATTTGGTCAGTCAGGTGACTCGAATCCCAACCATATAGCATATTATAATGCTCCTATTGTTAACGAATTGATTACTTTTCAATATATGCGAGTATCAGTATCAACGAAGTCTATGCCGCAAACCAAATAAACCAATACATATGAATGATAATGTCAGTTTCCGTTTCAAAAAGATTCCTTTTTAGCTTACTGAGTCCATTACATACCTATATACTATGTGGATGGTGTCTGAAAGTTTCCATAGGGAAGAGCAGATTAGATTTCAGATTCCCTTCAACTTGGATCATCAGTATTACGTTACGTCTTTTTTTTCTCGTTCAATTGGATCTGTTGAATTTGATTATAGTAAATGCATCATAATAATGGCCGTACTACTGTTGATTTCACGATTCCTATTCTTATCTGAAGATTTGCTTTATGTAAGCTCTTTATACTGAACAATACAAGCAATTAGGTGTAATTGGATTACATACACCATTAGTATTGACTTCATCATTAGTAGGTATATGTTTCTACATTGGCAGCACATGATGATGAACGATATATTCATTAAAGGAATGAAGGAACGTAATGTATGGGCAAATGAGTTAGATAATTGGATTAAGTATAATATTAATTGACATTGCCGGTTTTTGGTTTATTATTCTCATGATAGGGTGACTCCCTCTGAAGAAATTTGAAAGAGTACATATACATGCAGCTTCTTGGTTATACATTATATTTTTCTCATATATATACGTCATGAAACAGTGATTGGTACAATATTCAAATTGATAAATTTCTAGTTGTCCACTACTCCTGGTATATTCATGTATTGATATAAAGTTCCATCAGCACAGTCCATCAGTTTCATCAAATCATGATCAAAGAATCAACGAGAGTATCTAAATAATTTATACACTATCACTGTCATGTCCAAGTTATCAGCTGTCAATATGGGGACTTCCGGAGGATCCAGATTGCTGTTTCGAATCTGAAGATGAAACAGCAGCATTTTATGTGTCTGATTCTCTACTGACAGAACTTGTTCTTTGAAAGTCGAAAAAGTAGCATTATCGACATTGGACAGTTATTCACTTGCTCTCCTTGAGTTGCTCTGATAAGAAGACTTCTATATTCTGATACCTTGCTCGAGAGATGTTTCTGTGACCAAGTGTTTCGTTGCTTTCACATAGCTGATGATCACTACACTTGTTGTGGTATACTTCTTGAAATCATCACCTCTTTTATTGCTTACTGCGATAGCAGAATGAACTGCTCTGGACCTTTATATATATCAAGGTCACTATAGACAGTTGAAGAAGTTTTCGAGACCTAATCACAGTATTTCAGTATTTGAGATGATATTGTGGGACATTTTGGGTCGTAATCAGAGATGAGCTTGAAAGCTGCTTCATTGAGTTGTTGGTCATTATTTTCATATCATCTTTCTCGATAGCTATCAATAACTCCGATCTATAAGCACATGTGCCTCTCAAATAGATCATGCATGCAACAAATAATTGACATGGATGATGAAACATCGTTTATAATCCACTGACGAAGTAGATGCTTCAAGTCATATTATTGTGGTGAATTTCATGGCGCGAAATCAGCAAGTCAAATTTCGAATCTCGGCTTAATATATTCTAGCTCGAGTAACGTTCGAATTTTTGCGAGGGGTCCTCAGTTTATTTTCAATTATCGTCGAACAGATTAGCATCTTATCGTACGTGTGTCTGTATTTGCTCTTCTCACCCGCCTACTCAAAAGTTAGCCTCAATTTGCCACGTCTATATCCCGAGGGATTTGCCAGACACTTTCTTGCACAAATATTTCCGCTGTTGCGCCCTTGTTCCTTCCTGTTCCACAGCCCTTAGTTGGAGTTAGAATAAATAGTTTTGAAGTTACAGATAAGAACTATCTGATGACCAATGCAGGGAATTTGAAACAAAGAACCGAATTCAATCTCTAAGTTCGATCAGAGTCATCATCATCACATTTATGTGAAACATTCGATATGGTCTAGTGATGACTACTATAAGTATATGTATTCAGGTATTTTCATTTGCGATTGTATATGTATCGCAAAGCCCTAAAGTGCACACGAAATGACACCACCGTAAAAGAGGGCTTCCGTACAACTGATACCTTCAGTTTTTATACACATTTCCAGACATTCCTATACTCGAGAAGAATATCACTGTCACTACAATTACTTACTGTTGGAAAATTGTTATCTGCAATATTAAAAAGTGTCTGAGGTGAAGGGTGAAGTGCATGTTCTTTTCCTTAAATTCTTTGAAATTTTCTCTCATTATTTCTTTGGACATAGAAATAAATCTAATGTTTCAGATATCACTCATATTTCGATTAATTCAATGATGAAAGACGATTTACTGTTGATATCTTATTTCGAGCTTGTGATCTTTTATTATAAGAAGATTGTTTTCAGGCATAGCCTATAGGTTTCATTTGGATATCCTCCAGCCCTCATGTACTTCAGTTTTTATTCTTGGGAATATGCTCCATTAAAGATCAACTATAGGGATTTATTTGCCTACTCTATATACCAATATGGTGAGCTCCATCAGAAAATCATGAGCAATCTCTAATAGCTCTCACCATCTCTGACGTTGAATATCGTATCATTCGATCATGTTATGACACCAAGAACCTCTTCACAAACTACCATAAGCTATGCCTTCTATATGGAATTTCATGCTTTCTGACACATCGAGATCGCTCCTCTGAGAGTGGTGGACGAGTAACGTCACTACTAAAAACCTAAAAGGAATTCATGGTGGTTAATTTTGAGTTTTATTGTAAGTGGAAAATGGCGATTCATGCAGCAATCATAAGGACTGTCATATCATAAGAAAAGCACTTCTTCACTTTGCTTACTATTCATCAGTTTTATGCATGTTTTAGGTAACGCAGAATTGAGTTATTTTATTACTCAGCAGTTAGAAATATCTTTTTCCGATTTGTTTTTATTGAAACAAATGTAAACATGACCAAGATTACAATTAGTAGCACAATGCTAAGTATTATAATTTGTAAGAGATGAATGTTGACCAATTTTTCTTATGACTTAAAACTTATGACTGTTTATGACACGTGTATGACTATTTCACTCAACACATAATCTGACCAATCACAAGCCAGATACATTGTGTGTTTATCGCAAAAATATTAGCTGTCTTCCAATTCTGATTGGTCTATCAGTTACCTGTCCACCGGTAACTAATCCTTCAAGTTGGGAATAAAGTAGGATATATAAGCAAGCCAATGTTAGTTTAGTTTCAGTTCATCGTACCAGTATATCACCTGACGAAGCTACTGTGTGTTAATGAATCATGTCGTGTGTTTGAGAATTTTGTGGAAATCTTATCGTTTGTGAAGATTTTACATTTACCATGCGGATTTCCATCAAGTAACAGCCGAGTCAATTCAAAATATACTGATTACTGAGTGCCTAATATGAATAAACTGCCAATTCTATCTTCACTCGGTTAAAGATCATCATCTATAATGTATCGGATTGGAGTAAAATAATGCGTCCTTGGAAAATGAAATCACCATGATATGATGCACGTATTTTCTCGTGATCCACACAGAATGTATTTCACATTCAATCGAAATATATGCACATTTAGATTCAAATCGGTGAATGTTCGCCGGGACAAGGAAAAATAATGAAACGGCGATGTTCCAGGGGAAATCCGTGCAAACTTTCCATGGGAAACTACCCATCTGGCTTATAAACGTCCTCTGGGGTGTCAAATTCAATCAGCGTTATTTTATTGGGGTACTTTGAGCATGAATCTGAACCGTCAGATAACAAAAGGGGGAGAATCTCGATGCACCATACGTATAAGAAGTTAGAAATCATTAGAGAAGAAGAGTATAGGTAACTCAGTCATTATCAATTTTTAGCTCCTATAGTGGACCTAGTAGACATGAAAAGGACATGAAAAGTAGCTATTGAACTTAATTCGAAAAAATGTCCCAATGATGTATAATTAATTTAAAATTTGAACATCATGCAATCAATTAAAAGGAGGAAGAATGCTCCAAGTTGGGGAAAAACACTCACTATATATACCCATTCAAAATCTTCAGCAATTATGACTTATAAATAAATTTCGCACAATTCTTTTTAAATATCAACACTCTGTATCTCGAAAATGGTGCATTTTGGAGGGTAAGTATCTTAAAGATATCCAAAAAAGAGATACAACGGATACATACTAAACTTTTGATGCCCTTTTGATTGCACGTAATGGCGTACCTCAATAATGGATAGTTTCCGAATTTGAATAAATTATTTTCATCACGTATAGACGTAAGTCGACGTAAGTCCACTTACGCCACTTTGTGATTTCTTTATTGTGTAATATTTTCAAACACATAAGGTGGCGTATCCCAATTTTTCCTGTTAGAACTTGATAGAATGCAAAATGAGAGCTACCATTGACAAAAAATTCGTATGTGGAATTTTAGATTTACAACAAGTTCTATATCTACCAATGCCTAAAGAAAGTGCTATATTTTATAAGAGGCGCTTATCTAATAATATTCAGTTCGTCTCGTTATATTCTGACGGATGTGGCGGACAAAAAAATTCTGTAGTTGCAGCTATGCTGCTTTTTGCAGTAGTACAATGTAGGAATATAGAATCCACAACTCTGCGGTATTTTGAATCATACCACGGACAAAATGAAGGCGATTCTGTACATAGCTGCATATCGAACGCCATTCTACATGCAGGAGACCTCATTGTACCTTTGCAACTATACACACTATCTTCAAATTGAATTGGCTAGTCGTCAAAAGCCGAACGATGTTTTTCCTTTAGGATTCGAAGATTTCATTGACTTCAAAAAGTTTTTCCGGGATCTTAAGATATTGCAGAGAAGGGAGAAGGATTCAATCAAATGGAGTGACATTATGGAAGTTAAAGTTTCTAAACTGCATCCGGATACATTGTTCTTTGAATCAAGGCATAATCAACAGGATTATATGGTAAAATAACGTTGGAGAGAGAAAATTTAAACGTTAAATCAGTTCATTTACTGTCAATAAGGAGCCTAACAAGATAGGGAAGGACAAGTATCGAGACTTGATATATCTCTTTGTCAAGGAGTAACTCCAGTTGTCAAAGTAGCCGAATACAGAAACTTTCACGTTTCCCTTCCACACAGTGACAATGAGGATGGAGAAGCAAAAATTATCTACTTTGTATTGTTACTTTATGTTCTGGTTTTTTTCTCATTTGTTATTAATTTTTGAAGGAGCTGAGAACATTTGGCGTTGCAAGCACTACACGGAAAAAAAGGAATTGTTGAATCAAGCAAAATTTGATTGAATGGAGCGAATAAAAGTGTCATTTATATGCACTACAAAATATAATCTTGAAATGAGTAAATCTATATCTTGTTTCAGAGCGAATTTGGAGTTTGAATCAAGTAAATATGTCTTGCATTAACTCTGGATCCTCTTCAATCAAGCACATTCATGAATTGTTTATGAAGAGATATTGAATTGGATCAAACAATCATTTTGTTTAATTCAAAATAACGACATATTGCCTCAATCAAATATTTAGTTGATTCAACGAAATATTTGGTTGATTCAACAAAATATTTGGTTGATTCAAAGAAATATCTGGTTGATTCTATGAAATATTTGGTTAATTCAATGAAATATTTTGTTGATTCAAGAGGAACTATCTCGGGAACTATATATCCATTCGACAAATTGTTTTGGTGAACCGAATTCAATATTCGGGAATTTTCTGAAATTTCACATCAATAGAATAAACAAAACTAGGAAACAAGTCGACTTCTAGCATAGATCTTCAGTCTTCACTTCTCCTCAGCTGATGGAAAACTATTTCAGACTGCTAATCATCCTAAGTTCGATTCATCCAGCTGATATTTCAAACACGAAGAATCAGGCTTCACGTATATAATGAATTCGAGGCAGGCATAGACGGGGCGAAACGAGGGGCGAAATGATCGCCATCTATTTCATTGATCATATATTTCGTTGCTCTATTCAAGCAAATGATCCGTTCGAAACAAGTTCATTGCTACATCGGAATAAGAGAACTTGTATGTTGTTTCAAAGATATATTCCCATCAAAATGATCATTATTTGATCAAATCAACAAAATGTTTATAGTTAAATCAACATAGACATTATCTTGGATCAACATAAATTGTTTTTGATAAAACCATATATTGATATTATACTGTTGATTCAATTAGACTATATTCTTGATTTGAACAAGATGCTTTCATGAAATGATCATGTATCTGGTTGATTCAACAAAAAATTGCTTAGTCCAACAAACATAATTCAAGCATAAATAATTTGTTGATGCAACAAGTCCTTTTTTTTTCGTGTAGTACGTATGTACCTACTCATCTGAAGGTACCTATACCTGCAAGGTACAAATTGAAATCATTGCCTCAATTATTATCACAAATATCCTACATCATAGTTAATCAAAAACTTCTTTTTGAAAAGTATGAAATATGAGATACGCCACTACGTGTTTTGAGGGACGGTTTTTTGGACGAGCTATCACATCCTGAAGTCCTGCGCATTTATTATGGAACACCCTGTAAGGGTGTGTACGTACACCCCGTGCCTCAGTACACCGACGGAGTTGCGGAGTCGCAACTCTGAGCCGATTACCGGGGTGGTGGGTGGCGGTTGCCATGGCAACGGGCTTCCCTCCCGCACGCTGTCTAGCCGTAGCACCATAGCGAGGTAATATTGCACCTCGCTCGCTGGACGCGAGAAACTGAAAATGTCTGACAGAAAAAACATAATTGAAATAGCGAATCACTATCGGCCTAACCAATAAATGCCTCCATAGTATTTTTTCGATTAATTACTTCGAAAAAAAAAAAAAATAATAAGATTAGCTGCAGCAGGGATCGAACGCCAGTCTTTTCGTTTGGAGGAAGGAACACTACTCTTATGACCACCACGCTTCTGGCAAAACAAACTACAAATATTTATTTATTATACAAGGGAAAAAGTAGTAGATTTTTGCTCCAGGTTGTCGGGAGACAACAAACCGTGAGCTAAAATCTAATATTTTTCCCCTGTACGATACACCACATTTTTTCTGTGACAGGAAGAAAAACGCTTTAATATTAAAAAGATATTACATATAATCAGAAACTTATCAATGTGAAATTTGTTGTTTTCACACCTCCATTGTGGGCATCTTTGTTGCTATGTCATTCTATTGTCATTTTCTGTCAATTTAATTCTGTGGTTTGATTTTTGATTTGAAAATCATTGCGAACGCATATAGTGATTTAGTAGTTATTTTGAATAATATTAAATGTCTTAATTCGAGATTCCTCTATCGTCACAAAAATTATTGTCAGCTAGATTCATGGAATGGAGGATGAAAAAGTCATGCAGTTCTTTCTCGGAAACGGTGTTATTGATTGATTAAAAGTATGTTACAATCCAAGAATAATGTAGACATTTCAGAATATCTCAAACTAATTCCATTCCTGAAACAAAATGGAAAGGGTTACAAGCCCAAGAAAGCAGCGATTTTTACGAGTACACAAATTGGTAAATTTTTAAATAATGCTCCCGATGAAGTTTATTTAATGGCCAAAGTTGTTGTTGTATTCGGGATTGCAGGAGCTTGTCGAATTTGTGAAATCAGCCAGGTAACATTAGATGATATTGGAGATTCAGGAACGATATCAATTGTGGGACTCAAGCAAACAAAGAATGATGTAGACAGAAGATTTGTAATTACTGAAGGATATATCAAATTTTACCGAACATATACATAGCCTTGCGTCCAGCAACAGCAAAGGATCGCCACCTGTTTTAGCCATGTCGCAATGGATAATTTATCAATCAGGTTGTGGGGAAAAATCAGTTCCATAAGGTACCTGAAACAGTAGCTAGTTTTCTAAAACTTGAAAATGCTGCCTCATATACAGGTCATTCATTTCGGAGATCGTCTGCTACACGTTTAGATGAATCTGGGGGAGATTTGCTGACACTAGAGAAACATGGCGGTTGGAAGTCATCAACGGTCGCTGAAGGATATGTTGATGAATCGGTATCACACAGAACAGAAACAGCTAATAAAGTACTCAAAACTTGTGGCATTGCCGAGATAATGTCAACACGAGAGAATTCGACTGTTGTTCCGAAAACTTCAAGGAACGTGTCATTTATGCAATGCTCATTCAATAATAGTACTTTTTATATGACGGAAATGTAACTTTTGTTTAATAGAATATTCTAAATTAAATATCTACCACACTTATGTGTATGCGAGAAAAAAGTAATTTTTGAAAAGTGACATTTTATAACCTGTCACAGAAAAAACAATTTTATACGCTCTTGACTTGCCACCGTTGCAATATTTCCCTTATAGTGGTGCTATGGCTAGGCTCTAATCCACTCGACGGCCTGCAACTCGAAACTCTCCGGCTTCGATGGAGTTTCGACGCGTGGTTGGAGTGCCTTTGGAATCGTCGAGTGAAATGACGTACAGTGCCGTAAGGAGTTCAAGGTGAATGTGTACTTCGAAGAACTTAACGAATCAGACGGAACTCCTTTTCCACAAAGCTCCATCCCAACTAGCACCTTCAGTCACAGGCCTGATCTCAAGAAATTATCGGTTATAATTGCACGAGTGCATAAAAATTACCGATAATTTTGCAAGAAAGCGTGTCATCTAAACATTTAGGAGTTTATTTTCATATTTTGGCGACACAGCTTGAGTCGAGGAGGGCTCTTTTACAAAATATGAAAATAAACGAATGCAATTTGTATTAGATAACATGCTTGACTGCAAAATTAGCTGGTTATTTGCACGAATTCAATTCACTCACCAAGACGTGACGTTTCTTTCACTTTTTGTAGTCTATCTGACATTTATTCGTTCTGGCAGTGCAATCTTCGCTCTTCAGTGCAATTACTGTTATTTTTCGATAATTTCATTGCTTTCATAGGACATCTTATATATGAGGGAAATATTCACCTACATTTAGTCATTTAAACTGTTTGATGTTTATAACTGAAAGATGAAGCGTAACTTGAGAGTCCGAGTCGAACAAAATGCAGTAGGCTATATATAGGAGAATTTGAGGAACATTGATTTTCACTTCATTAGTTCAAGGATGGTTTCGAAGTATTGGGATCCAAATGCAGGTTGATCAACTTGATTGTAACGTGATTATTGAATCACTGAAGAAAATATACTGGGTTCTAGCACTTGAAAAAGAAATTCAGTGTCACTTCCGGTTATATAGGATGTGACTTCTTCTTCCATTCTCATAGGAGAACCTCCTGTTTGAATCGAGTCACTTCCCATTTTCATTGGAACATAACAGTATATACAGGTTGTAAACCAGTACTTACAATTGTCACTATACTATACCTATACGGCCTGAATCATTTCAATTTTCAACTACAATATTATGGACCATGTTTCGACGATTCATCAGACCACTTGCCACTTGCCATTAAATGGGTTCTTTCAAGAACGTTGGTATTATTCTGAAAATGTCCTTCATACCATCAACTTCCTGCATATGGCGAGAATATTGGTAGTATTCAAATTTACAGGACAGGGCATAATGATGGCTAGCTCATATCAGATGCATTTTTGACCCAATCGTCTGAGAATCTCTGATTTAGTATTTTATACCACTATATACCAATATTGGTATTTCAGTTTCACTGAAACACTCGATAATGAATATTATAATTTCATATAAATGGTATATGACACATCTCAATTGACCATTCTAGAACACGTGATTTTGACACGGTTTCTTGAAGGGCACACAAACTATCTGTTACGTTACCTTTGATGAGCATAGCCATGCCCACATCCAGAATACAATATCAGATTCATCAAACAAAATCAAGGAATTCATTTGGGATCCAACTCGGGTTTCAAGGCTAACGATTTATAACTACTTCTGGTTTTATATGACAAAATACTCGACAATAGTTATTTGTTTTAAAAAGGCAGAAATGTAGTAGATTGATTGCCATGGCTGATAGTTCATAGCCGAGCGTAGCGGCAGTAAATCTACTTTGCTGCTGTGTGAAACATATATAATTTCTTCTCCAAATGTTATAAAACCAATTTTGTGTATTTCTTTTTATGATTAACACACGCCTATTCCAAGATCCAATAGGATTATGGAAAACGCTATTTGACGACGACGAGAGTCATTTTGACATCGATAAAAAAGGATGCACCTTTTATTTGATAGTTATTTCTCTCGAAAAACTGACATTAGACAACGTTGCTCGACCTACGGTCTCGCAATTTTTTCATGTCAGTTGTTCTCGTAAAATTACTGATCGGCAAATGTTTCTCGTTACCAAGAGAAAATAAAGCTCTTGTGTTTTTATACTGTTGATAAAAAGATACCAAGCTTTACCAAAAACCGATTAATATATGCCTTTCTTTAAATTAACAAAATTCTATACTTTGACAACAATTCTGTCACCGTCACTGTAACGTCAGATAATAGGCATTTATCACAAAAAAAATTATTTCATAATTCGATGGAACTCACCCAAACTAGAGCTCACCACGGCAAACCGTTTCTTGCTGTGAGCTCCCTACGTTTTATAAAAATTATTGAAATTCCCGATTTTTCGTACCTCTGAAAACGAGGCGATGATGTGACGTCAAAGCCCTAATACTGAAACAAGACTATTCCAGACAGAGATGAATGATACATGATTTCTGACAGAGTGAATTAGCGCGAGATCACAGTTGAAATAATTGATATATCAGTTGCCTCAGTCTCCGTCGGGCGTTAGGTATTTTCTTTTAACTATGGCGAGATAAGGCTTCTACGTCATAAGAGGATCCGTTTTCAGAAGGTACTATCATTCATGTCCAATAATAAAACCTTCCAGTTAATTTTTCGATCGAATTATGTCGTCAATCATTATTTATGTATAAAATGATCATTATGAACATGGTTTGAGTTAAAAGTTCTACTAAGGTGTACACGCCCATTTTCGAATTTTCTTAACACAACGTCTTTTCTTTTTCTCCCTAAAATACATTCGAGAAATGTTTTTATTGATAAATACATTTCAAATTGTTTTCAATTTTTTTTGTCATTTGGCAAAAAATCTCGAATCAGGAGAAGTAGAAAAAACTCGCGATTTTCATACAATTAAACATGTATTTATCGATAAAAAACATTATCTCTATTTACCCCCGAAAACCTCATCATTTCGTGTTACCCAATGTCAGTGTCAATTCTAGTTACCAATGTTATTCAGATTACTTGACACTTTGCATAGCAAAGAACTTTTTCTGCCTGTGTGTCATGCCACTTTCTATGCCGTTTGGAGAAAATAGTTATTTGTTTCACAAGGCAGAAAAGTACAAGATTTCTTTTCTTTCTTGTGAAACATATAATGTTTTCTCCAAATACTTTTCAATTTCACGCGAAGTCCAAATAATCCATCATCTTTTGTTCACTCAAAGTCATTGTCAATGTTGATTACCAATTTGATTCACTTTACTTGGATCGTTGCATAGCAACAAACTTTTTCTGCCTAGGCAGTGTCATTTGAATTCCACTTTCAATGTCATTCGGAGAAAAAATACATTATTTGCCCTCCAACGACCTGTCAAATGACGAAATTCTGGAATGATTACTAGGACTTTGTTCTAACCCATTTTTTGTGTGCATGGCTCTGGTTCCATCGAATCCAAAGGATATCGATTTCCTGATGGAAACGGGCAATTTACACCGATTTTTTTCACTCTCACGTATCAGATGTCGTGTCCCAATAACTTTTCTCCCCCTTAATAAACATATCAGTATAGTTTCGCCTATCGCCTCTTTGCCCGCTGTTCAAACACTCGACGTGTTAATACAAGGAAAAGCAATATAACATCGACAATAGTCCGGGGTTGGAGCAGTAAAGCTGATGCCGGAGCCGATATTGGGGTTTTCCGAAGTGCACAACGCTGCTGAATGGCTGGGCGCTAATAGATCCTCAAATATTGCGGTTTGGGGGATATAGTTCGAGACCTGCAGGATCTTTTAGTGCGTGCTCATTTGGATGAGTATTTCGAGACGTATTAACAAGCGAATGTATGCATTGGTTTCATATCCTGAAGTGTCGAACAATTCGGGTGTTATTGGAAAAAGCCCTTTTCTGCAATTGTGACCAAAATAACTATTTTATTCGTCTTCGTATTAACAAGTTTGATTTTAGTGTATATAGTCATACCGAATTGATCGTCAATGACCCCTATATATTAACGATCAATTTGTCTATTAACCCTCTCGTCCGTAATTTTATGGACAACATGCAAGATGATTTTGAAAATCATCAAACGATTCATAGTAGTATGGTGATAAATTGACAATATGAAATATTGACCAAACATTTGATTTAAAAAAAAAATAAATGTGTATACACCTTTTTAAATTGTAATTCAGAAAGTGTAACTTGTAATTCGGATTAGTAAAATGTAATTCAGAAAGTATAACTTGTAATTCAGATCAGTCAATTGTAATTAAGAAAACGTCAATTGTAATTCAGATTAGTCAATTTTAATTCAGAATGCATTACATGTAATTCAGATTAGTGAAATGTAATTCAGAAAGTGTAACTTGTAATTCAGAATAGTCAATTGTAATTCATAAAGTGTAATTTGTAATTCAGAAAGCATGGTATAGGTATTGTGTGGTTAGCAACAATATTTTATATTTATCGACCAACGGACATATATCTTGAAATGCCAGAGCTGCAGCATGGTGAATGGTGGTGTGTTGTTCAGCCCTAAATTGTATCTTTGGCCTGGTCAATATTCTGTTCAAGATAAACAAGTCGTTGTTCTCAAGGGGAATGGATGCATACGGGTTGTTCGTAGTTTTAATAAGTGATACTTTCTGAATTACAAGTTACGCTTTCTGAATTACAATCGACGGTTTCTGAATTACATTTCACTATTCTGAATTACAAGTTATACTTTCCGAATTACATTTCACTAATCTAAATTACATATTACGCTTTCTGAATTACAATGAACTAATCTGAACTTCAAGTTATACCTTCTGAATTACAATTAACTATTGTGAATTACATCTTATACTTTCAGAGTTACAATTGAAAAAGATGTAGTGGAAGTTATGCATTTTCCATCATGATAATTCAATTATGACTAGTATGGAGATAATCGAAACACTCAGGACAGCAAGTTCATCATACACTTTACATATGAAATAATGATCATTTTGATGAGAATATATCTTTGAAGCAACATACAAGTTTTCTTATTCCGATGTAGCAATGAACCCGTTTCGAACGGATCATCTGCTTGAATAGAGCAACCAGATATGTAATATCAATGAAATATTTCGTTTATTCCACATCGGGTTAAATTTTTACCTCTAGATGGCGATCATTTCGCCTCGTCTATGCCTGCCTCGAATTCATTATATAAGTGTAGCCTGATTCTTCGTGTTTGAAATATCAGCTGGATAAATCGGACTTCGAATGATTAGCAATCCGAAATAGTTTTGCATCAGCTGAAGAGAAGTAAAATCAGGAGATCTCTATGCTAGAAATCGACTAGTTTCCTAGATTAGCTTATTCTATTGATGTGAAATCTCAGGAAATTCCTGAATCAATACTGAATTTGGTTCAACAAAACAATTTGTCGAATGGAAATACAGTTTCTCTTGATTCAACGAAATATTTCATTAAATTAGCCAATTATTTCATTGAATCAACCAAATATATCATTGAATCAACCAATTATTTCTGCGAATCAGCCAAATATATATCATTGAATTGACTGAATATTTCATCGAATCAATATCTCGTCACTTTTAATCAAACAAAATGAGTGTTTGAGCCAATTCAATATATCATAAACAATTCATGGATGTGCTTGATTGAATGAGATCTACAGTTCATTCAAAAGACATATTTACTTAATTCAAACTTCAAATTCGCCCTGGAACAAGATATAGATTTACTTATTTCAAAATTATATTTTGTCGTGCATATATGACACTTTTATTCGCTCCATTCAATTAAATTTTTCATCATTCAATAATTGATATGGTGCCGCGTTGTTTGGTATCGGTAAACACACTATGATTATGAAACAGATACTCCCACCACAGACCATATACAGATTGTGCATGCAAATTTACACTTGATGACTTTCAGTTTTTCAGCCGAAGATGTGAGAAATTAGTTGTTTTTCACTTGAATGAAAATGTTTTCGAAAACATTTTTTGTCTTATCAAATGTTGATTTGTTTGGACAACACCATGTTTCCATTTCACAATTTTTCACCCACTGACGGCATCTTATTGATATAACAACTTAGAGCTTTCCACAACACGTGCTACTTTTCTACCTAATTACATTACATTTCTCAATCCTCGCTGGAATCACTTGTTACACTAATGAATTTACCATTGTATTGTACTCAATTGATTTATTCAATTGGATCATTTACATTATCCATATCCCAGGATCGGACCAATAAGGTTATCGACATTATCAATGCAACTGCTAATTTCATTTTATGTATATTCCGCCAATGCTCATTGAATTCGGTAGATAATGAGGATAAATGAAATCAAGTTGCATGTTCAGATAAGGAGATATTGTTGCGTCCTTCTTTGTCAGCCCATTGTTCGGAATGATTTTGTTGTAGCTGTGACTGTGCCTTCTAGCTTAATCCGGATTTAAAACATAGTTTTCTATCTCCAGTTGCAGTCTAGAATATTATTATGCCAACGCTATATAAAGACATGCACACCCTGAATTTTTTTCCCAGGCGATCTATGGGTGTCAGATAAGGATGGCTTTCTATTGATACACTTTTTGGACTGTTTTTGTCGTCTAATGAGGGGACATAGAGTGTAAACAATGGGAGTAGTACGATGAGGGTGTTGAAACATATTTTAGGGTAGATAAATAAAAGTTAATTGATTGTTTTGATTCCAAATCGAATCACCATTTGGACTTTCCCATGACATAAATATTCGTTGAGCAGGAACTTCTTGTATTTAAATTTGAATAGTGATTACGTATTTCGACTGGCGTAATCATCTTCTAGACGTTTCAGGAACGAATCTGCTGAAGTTTTCAACAAAAAAGTAACATAATTCTCTCAGATTGATCTGATCTTTTTCGTATCTTCCCAGTGATAGCAGGTACCAGAAAAATATATGAGTTACATGTTATTCTAATTCAACTTGAATGTATCATTATCATATTCAAATTTTAGTATAGTGAATATAGGTACTGTATTCCATTTGATCAGGAAGCAATGTAAGGTATTATCTCTGGTCAGAAGGATGCAAACGGATTCTTTGATTCGTTTTTTTTTTGGTTGTAATATCTTCCTATATGGTGTGTCATCATTATTCAGTAAGGTTATGTTCATCTATTTTTGAGTTGTCGATATGTCTTTTCATTATTTGAAAAGTTGTTACCTACCTTACTATTTTTCAAGTTCAACTGTAACGACTATCTCTCTTCCTAAAAATGAATGTGGAAAACGATGAAAACAACATGAACACCGCTTGATTGGTGAAATTGATAATATTGTTGTAGGTAACACTAACACGAGTCAATATCGGTTTTTCTATAGGTATAGAAGTTTTAACTACTAATCGGCTGATGATGGGCTTATCCAAAATGTGTGGATACTGGATATGACTAAGTTTTTTTATCTATGAACACGAGGTGGATTCAGACTCATTGACAACAAATTCACTAAGAATTTTTGAACTGGTTTTTGTTTAACTGATTTATTTTCGGCATGTTTATCATCTATCCTTAATCATATGGACAACTCTTGTAGATACAGTTCAGTTCGTTATATTTTTTCTTGTCATCATATATTTTTCCAATTCATGCATTGTTTGTGGATTCATGCACAGTTCTAACATACTATCAAGAAACACTATGGTTTATTGTCTTCGAGTTACCCTACTAGAAACTACACCTAATTGACAAGGGTTACCAATCTATTAGGTTTTGCTTATATTATCACATAATTACTAAGTTATACAGGGTGGTCCGGTTTGTAATAGAAAAAATTCAAAAGTTTGTTGTACTCATGATAATGCAAAAAGTTCATATGAACATACATGATTCAAACGCGCCGTTCTCGAGATATAGAGTGTTGAAAAAACGAGTCTGAATATTGATTTTTGATGAAAATTTCCCACAGATAATAAACTTCTCACGCTCTATAACATGAAATGAAAATTATTTCATAAAGTGATTCAGTGGCGACTGAATCTGGGGGTGCATGGTTGGTGAGAAAAAAAAGCACCCCAAATATTATATGTGCATTTCTTTCTCAATGTGTAGTTCAAAATCTGAAAAACCATAGGTCCCTGCGTGATAAAGGTCACTCGTGAGTTTTTGATGCGATTCGCTATTGTCGAGTAAATCGGTTTAGAAATATCGTAACCTGTTAAGTTCAATAATAATATTGGATTGTAAATAAAAGAAGAGTTGTATGATCACTATATTTCATCTTATAGAGCGTAAAAAGTTTAGTATCTGTAAGAAATTTTGTTGATTTATCTCAAACCGTTTCGAATTTTTTATCAAAAAACAACACACTATATCTCGAAAACGACACGTTCGAAAGTATATGTTTTCATGAACTTTTTTATCATTTCAACGAGTACAACACACTGTTGAATTTTGTGTATTACAAACCGGACCATTGAGATGATTATTGTAGTTGCTCAATGTATGTATAGGAAAATAATGACTCCTTCAGCAATTTCTTGAAGTGCTTATAAGTACTTGATACATATTGCATTATTCCTTCAGTTATAATCTAAATTATCTGACATTCTGACATGATTTTCGTAGGTTTACTAACTGGCTATAGCATAATTTCCAGTTTATTCCTATTTTGCAGGCGTGAACCCAAGGAAGCAGCGTAGGGAGCGAACGACCTTTACTAGGGCGCAACTCGACATCCTCGAATCCCTTTTCGGCAAAACGAGATACCCCGACATCTTCATGAGGGAAGAAGTGGCATTGAAAATCAATTTACCGGAGTCGAGGGTCCAGGTAAGAATCATTCTTCACTTTACCACTCACCATCAGGCATCAGGAACTTATAGTTGTGCGATAACGCTTAAAAACAATCATATAGAATCTGATTTCGACCATGCTGTATGTACAATAGACTAGACCATGATCTTGAAATCTTCATATTTTTAGTCCTCTATTGTAAGTTCAATCACTACATTTTTTGTTACTACATTTTCGCAACTCAGATGGTTCTAGTAGGTTATATGGCATTATTGAGAACAAACGTCGCCTCCACCACGTGTCGCAACTCAGATGGACCTTCACCACGTGTCGCAACTCAAACATCGCTTTCACTTCGATCATCGATGTATCAACTTCAGAAAACTCGCTTGGCTATTTTGCAAGAAGTTTTTCAGTATTTCATCACCCATCAACCACATTCATTCCGAAATAAAGATAATTGTTTTTCAAAAGTACAACAAACAATTTATTCAATCACGAAAACATAAAAATGTGCCAAAAGGGCGGAACAGCAAAGAACAAACATGAAACGAGCAAACAACAGAAACAAGATGATAGTTCTTGGTACTTACATTATGTTATGGGCAGCAGCACCAAAGTCTAAGGTTTGTTAATCTGTGGTCGAATCAACACCGCCCAAAGTGGCGTAGAGCCACTTTCGAAGTCAGCAATCGATGCATGAGTGTTATGTACTGATTTTAATATAATAATAGGTAGTGATAACGATTGAACTGATAATGACCATGTATTCTATTCATATTTTTGATAAAAAAGTGGATATAAGTGGTTTTGCACAAGAGGTCCTCAGTTGATATGCCACAATATTAAAACAATTAACTGGTCTCCCCCCCTCCCATATGATCAGGTCATCTCAATATTTTTTCAGATAAGAGAAGTGAAACCCCAAAAAATCCTCTGAAATTTGGAGACTTCCATTCGATGTTCCTAATCCGAAATGAAAGAGCTGCCCGCCATGAAGCGTTCATTTTTTATCACTCCAACGGCCGAATACCCCACACCTATACATCAAAATAATCTCTTCCGCATCTGAAAACTAATTTTTATAGCGGCAAAGTGAAAAGTCTAGCGAATGGAAGCAGGGGTGGTTCCCCATTCAATCTGTAGAACCACCGCACTGGGATAACTGTATATATTTTATTCAATAGAACAGCACAATAGGCCGAACATGCTGCGAGGGGGCTGTTTTCCATTAGTTCCCCGGATTATCAAGGGTTGTTCCAGTAAAACACCCCGCCCTTGCTCTGCCAACCTCGGCAGGCAAGGCAGATACCTATAAAACATCTATTATCGGCTGCTAGGGGGGCAAATGTAATGGAAATTGATAGGGAAAATTTGGTATGACAACTGTCCATCACGAATTTCGCTCTCGTACGTTAAGCCAGCTTTATTTTTCTATCAGATCGGGCTGAGATCGGTGTTAACAACATTTGGTGACTCTGAGATTATGATGGAGTCAATGGAATCAGGAGAATGTTTTTCTTTTCATCAGCAGGGATTATAGCTTATATAGTTATGGTTATATTAGATCTATAAGATTATGAATATTTTGTCTATAGATGATCGAAAAACTTGAGATTCAGCCCCATATTTAACACTCACATTTGCTATAATTAGTTGGTTAGAAATGTCACAAATCATCATTTTTTCTGGCCACACATCCACTTTAACATACTTATCCAGTTACGTTGAAGGTAATATCATCTCGATCTTCACATCGACTTCACTTCCAGCCAAAAAGTATGACTCTATCAAAAACCTTGGTCATCCACTAGGTATAATGTCATGATATTTTCCTTGTATATTATCTTTATCCATGCGATGATACAACTAATTCAATCAAGAATTTACTGATCAAGGTAGTTTTGTATTGAGCATACTTTATTGTCATAAGAATTATCTTGTGGACAAAATTTAACTCAATCTATAATGTAATATATGTAAAAGTGCTTTTGAATTATTGAATTTTCACTTAATACATAATCAGTTTGTATACATAGAAACATATGAGTCGTACAGAATACTGGTAAATAATAAACAAGCCTGTCCCAACATATAAGTAAATTAATTATAAATATAATATAAATACGTCACATTGAGTGTATCACAAACAAAATTTGAAATACAACATTGATTTCAGGGATTAGCATTATGAAATTCTTGTACATTATAGTATGGCCTATCACTTGATTAAAAAATATTTGAAGAAATTTCAATCATCCTCACCAACCAACCCATCATGTGGCAAGGCAATGCGACAACATTAAGTTGCCAATACCAATGACATTTGTCATAAAGGATTCCATTGTCTATAAGAATTTAACAGAAATACAATCTCTACAATGCTTCAGGAAGGCTGTGAAATATTTTTTAAACACACTGTTTCCATTATAAAGATAGAAATCACCCTTAGAATTCCATGAATGATAAAGAGTGTTCTTCAGGAGACTGTACGTTTTGATTTGCACATATTATATCTTATGGCTCGTTTTTGCAAAATTGGAATATTTTGTAATAGATAACCACTATACATACGCCCCAAAATGGAATTCCTTATCTCAGATGAGATTCCACCAGAGAAAAATAAACAGACCTAGCTGCTGTTAGACCAAGTTCATTTGCATAACAGCATAACAACCAGAGGAAACTTTGTTACACAGGGCATGAGTATGGTCAACAAATTTTAATTTTCTATCGATATGTACTCCTAAAAATTTTACGCTACTTTTGTTCACCATAATGTCATTTCCAATGGATATATTCTCAAGTTCGAATCTGAAAGCTACTACCTTCGTTTTCGAAATGTTTAGAGAAAGACGATTTGAATCACACCAACTATTAACTTTCATCATATCGTTAGATATGATTTCAGTTCAATCATTTGCATTTTCCCGAGATATTTATACTTGTCAAATCGTTAACGTAGATTTGAAACAGTATTGGCCCCATTATTGAACCTTGAGGCACACCTTACGATTCCCAATTCCTTATCGATATGAATGTCTCTATTGGCTTACATGTTATATACGAACTGAGATGATGTCGATACTTTCTGAAATGGTTTATTGACGACTTGGAAGGTAATATTGTACGAAACAAGAACACAGAGAAATGATCATGAGTCTATTTCAATTTTCATATATGGAATAGAATCTAGAATAACCCAACAGGTAAGATATAGGTATGTTTTATGATGATTGATTCTTATTAGTTTTCTTATACCTACTATTCTTTCTAAAGTCTGAGTTGCATAAACTGGAAGTAAATTGTTTTCAGTATATGAAACCAATACCGAAGGTTTTTTTTTCAAATATTATTCATACCTGAGATTGAATTTCTAAAAATAATACTCTCACTTTCCTCAGATACCTGATGAAGAAGCTTCAATTGTTCCACTTGAGTGTGTATGTGTGGACATCAGTATAACCTGTACGAATATGCATACAAATCACAATAGAATAACACTTTTTAAATGAACATAACTCTGCCGATTAGAAATGCTCTGGTGATGTTGACTATGAGCCTTGTCGATAAAGAGATCATAATAGTAAATCATACCAGAATCAACAAATAACACATAAATCTGAAAAGCGTTGACAGGTTTTATTTCCGGCTATGAAAAATTGCTTTACATGAACCGCATTTCGCATAATAAATAGAATTGCGGAAATGAATAATTCAATTTATGTCTGCCTTTATTATATCATGTATTATAAAAAACTCTGTAGATATAATGAAAATTGAATAGTAAGTTATTTAGCAGTAATTTGAACGGGTATGTCAAATTCGTTCGAATTGAAGTAGTACAAATTTAATGCACCAGTAATTTTTTTCAATGTTGTCTTATGAGTACCTATTAAGTACCTACTATAATTCTCAGTAGACTATAGAGGAATGGTTGAAAAATATTCTCTGAAATCGGACTTTTTATCTGGATCCCGATTATTTTCTAATTCTGACTTTTTTCTTCAATTCTGACTATTTTCTCTGAATTCAGACTTTTTTCTCTGACTTTCAACTTTCTCTCTGAAGTCAGAATATTTTCCCTGAAATGAGACATTTTTCTTGAATTCTAACTATTTTTCCTGAATTCAGACTTCTCTCTGAATTCAGATTTTTATTTTGAATTCTGACTTTTTTTTCTGAATTCAGACTTTTTTCTCTGAATTCAGACTTTCTCTCTAAAGTCAGAATATTTTCTCTGAAATGAGACCTTTTTCTTGCATTCAAACTATTTTTCCTGAATTCTTACTTTCCTCTCTCAATTTGGACTTCTTTTTCTGACTGCAGACTTAGAGTTTAGATTTTTTCTCTGAGTTCAGAATTTTTCTGTGGAGTCAGACTTTTTTGCCTGAATTCAATATCTTTTCTGTGAATTTAGACATTTCTCTCCGAATTCAGACCTTCTCTCTGAAGTCAGATTATTTTCTCTTGATTCAATTATTTTCTCTGATCCTGATTAGTCAGAGGTTTTTCTCAGAATTCAGATTTATTTTTCTGAATTTAGTCTTTTTTCCTGAAGCCAGATTTTTTGTATACACACGACAGGACAGGGGCCTTCGTTTCCGTGAGGTGCAACTTCTGAAACACATTCTATTCGATAACTTTCAAACGTTGATATGAAATGAATAAGCACATACATTTCCGGTTGTACATCCTTATAACTCACTCTTTATTTATAATCAGTATTAAAATATTCTTGCAATCGACAAAAAATCATCTGGAATTATGAAAGAGCTTCTTGATATTACATTCACGTCACAAATTTCCAACAAAAATGACATATATATCGTACCACGACTTGTGTCAAAATGAAAGGTGAAAAAGTAACCATTGAAGAAGTCAATCATTCAAAATATTGAGGGGTAGAGATTGATCGAAATTTGAAATGGAATATCCACATAAAATATTTAGTACATAAACTTAGATCGATACTCTTCAGATACAGGAAACTCAAAAGAATTTTGAATATTTCAGACATGAGAACAATATATCACTCACTGGTCGAATCCCATATTTTACGGCATCGCGGGATGGAGTGGTACATACAAGAATCATTTGAAGCAACTAGAAGTCATTCAAAAAAATTTATAAAAATAGCATATGGAAAAAAAGTACCTATCCAAGTGATCATCTCTTCAAAGAAAGTGGTTTCATGGATATCAGACAACTCTTTATTCAAAAAATGTTCTTGATACAACACAAAAATAGAAATGAACTAATCACTATTCATCAAAAATATGATACTAGACAAAAAAAAATCGAAGCGAACACAAACCTTGAGACCAAAAAAATCCAATACACAAAAGTCATATACAGGGTGTTTCATAATTGAATGTCAATATTCGAGAAGGCGATTCTTGGGCCCATTCTAAGAACGTATTATTAACGTATGACCTAAACGTCCTAACTTTTGAAATACAGGGTGGTAAAGTTCTCAAAAATTAATATAGCCTACTACAATCAAGTTATAATTCCAAAATACCAAATACGAATACGAAGTTCATAAACTATGAATTGTATTTCTGAAATTTTATCTAAAAAATAAAATTTATTTCTCTACTTTGTGATGTCATGTTAACAATATTGCCATTATCATGTAATAAACATTTTATTTTTTAGGCGAAAACCGTGCATCAGATTGAAAAAATTGTGGTGATCAAATTTGCTTAGAAATGATTGGGAATTTCAGGGATGATTTCAATTTCGAGATGAATCAGTGGCGTACTATCAATGTCTGCCAAAATAGGTATATGAAATTCCATACGAACGCCACTGGTGGCAACCAAACAAAATGTAGTACACTAACTGATGCCTCTTGATACATAGTACATGTATGCCAAATTTCATTGAAAATTCTGAAGTGGTATTACAGATATTGATATAAAACTATTAATTTTTGAGAACTTCAACACCCTGTATCTCAAAAGTTAGAACGTTCAGGTCATACGTTCATATGAAACTTTCTTCTTAGAATGGGTCCAAGAATCGCCTCCCCAAATATTGACATCCAATTATGAAACACCCTGTATATTTACAGAATGATGCCTACAAAAATAAGAGACATATGCTTCATTCTCTTAGATCACTCTGTTACATAGAATTGCAGAGGACATACAAAATTAATTGAGAAAAAACCTTTTAAACGCATGAGTTTGTATTATCATAATAATAATAAATTTGGTTGTCATCATTGATCTCCACTGGTTATACTACTTTTTTTTCATTGTGATTGTGATTGTGTGATTATGTTATAATATTTTGGTGTATAATATGTATTCTTATTTTATTTTTTATATATACTCATCAAGAACAAGAAAAAAGTATCGAGTTTAAAGAGTTTCCACCCACGAACTAGTCGAAAGACTTCGGGGTGATTTTCTCTTTATTTTCAATTCAGTTCTTTCGAAAATAAAATTGATAAATTGTAATTCTTCTGAATTTGAAAATAAATTATTATTATTATTATATTATTTAGTATTTTTGATGCTCTGAAATGTCACTAACCCTTGCTGCGTCATTATACAGCATTATGCAATCTAATAATTTGAAATCTGTTATTGCGCCCTTCGACCAACACCAACATTGATCGTCCACCCTTTCTTTATTCATCCCTTGATGTCGATGACAAAGTGTCGAAGCGACTAGAATTGCCCAACTAACACTGTACTGTAGTCGCTAGTAGTGTAGACAAACAACAGCTGTGCCATGTGAAAAGACTAACTGCTCCTCAAATTGAATCATTACCGATGGGTCGGCAAATAGACCGCCCCTGGTATTGTGCCATTGTCGAAGCTATACCGCAAATAATGCCCCAGAAATCTGGGCTATGTTCCTGCGTTGCGACCATGTAACATATGCGAATACGTATACGTCCAATGATAACAAACAAATCTTTTGTTGCCTTGTCACTGTTGAAATATATTATTATCGTGGATGCTGACGTCTTTAGAAATTGGACTGAGACGTATTAGAACTTGAGTTGGTGTGAAATTGCAACCAAAAATTTAGGGAGAGTTTGAAAGCCTTTCTGTAACTATGAGGAATTTTTGATGGAAACAAATGCATGATTGTTGGCACCTATGCATTATTCATTTATTACTAAAAACAATGTTCACTGCTTCTCTAGAATAGCATATATCTACTTATTTGACATTGCTAGCAATACTAATGATAGTAGTTTTGTCAGAAATCAATAAGATCCAATTGCTTGGAGTAACACCACAATTCCGCGTATGACGAGTGGTGTTACCTCGAAGCAATTTGATGGAATTCAAGATTTCTGAAGGTTGCTGGGCTGTGTGCACGTGAATATATACCAAAGAAGAGAAGATTTGTATTGAATAAATTATTTTGCACGAAATACAAATCTTCCCTTCTTTGGTTCAAGATTTCTGACAAAATTGTCGGTATTGTGAGCGAGAATTGTATTCATTGAGACAATCCCCATCCATGTCATACCAGGTGACAAGATACAAGATGTTGTTCAATTCAGATTCGTGGTTGCAGTGACGACGTGGTCTCACCAGCTGGAAAGGAAGTCTTTGAAATTTGAAGAAAATAATTTATGGTTATTGAACAGAATTATTGTTAGTAATATTATAGGTATTGGATATAAACAAATTACCTCCAATTGGATTGTCTATCAGGCACCTACTTCTTAATTACAAGGACAGCCTCGAAAAAAACTGAAGATAATGGTTCCGCATGTAGTAGGTATAATTACATTATCATAACTTAGCAAATTTTAACTCCAGTTGCTTCGATGGAGCGTGTTAGAGGGTTTTCTGTGATTTGATCCTATACCGAACCTGAAAGATATGGTGGTTGAAAGAATTCACGCAAAAAAAATATTTTTAAAAATGAAAATTGACGTATCCAATATTTTTTCGAAATATATTTCCGTTATGGGGATACAGATTTCATTTCATCATTAGATTTCCAGATTAATGAAAGCAAACAAATGCAAATAGTGTATGCTAAACTACTAATATGAACATTTAGTCCCCTACATCTGATAGTCAATTTTCACCCGAGTAGTGGAAGTCATTGGTATATTGACTGGAAGTCTTTGGTAGTCACTGAAAATCTTTGGGAGTCTTTGGAAATCACTAGAAGTATTTGGAAGTCTTTGGAAGTCTTTATAACTCTTTGTTCATTGAAATTCTGTTGTACACATTTTTCCCGGAGATTTTTACCCCTCGGGTGCAGCGTACCATTGAGGTACTCCATTCTGATTGGTTCTTATATCGCAGTTTCATATACGTCATGGAATTGACTTGAAAATCATACCGTACCAGAAAATGAAAATTACAAATAGTGATCATAAGTCAAAGGTATTGTTCATTGGGTTGAGTTTTTTCATATAATATGTTATACCACAAGTATATTATAATATTTTGATTAATATCTACCTCATAATTATATATAATGTCTAAAAGAGTAATGCAATTATCGAAAAATTACAGTGGTAAATTTGAAACCGTGATACAATACAAACAAATGCCAGATAGACTTCAAGAAGAGAAAAAAGATGTCGCATTTTTGTGGGTGCTCCATACAATCTAAATGTCTGCTTATAGCACATTTATTTTATTGTCTCTGTCAGTTAAATTTTTGTTCGATAATTTCATTCTTCGTTAAATATTCCAATGAACTAATTACATTCGTGCATATAAAATGTCCAGATGATTTTGCATCACGCGTGTTACCTTTATTACAAATTGCATTCGGTTATTTTCATATTTTTTAAGAGCCCTACTCCATCGAAATGGGGTCTTTCGCCAAAAAATGAAAATAAACTCTTGCAATTTTTGGATAACACGCTTTCCTGCAAAATTATCGGTAGTTTTCATGCACTTGTGCAATTATATCCGAAAATATTTGGCGATTGTTACGACATCTTTTTGCCTAGTAATTTCGCAAATGCCTTTGTTTTGATCAAAACTAACGAGCCGTAGGCGAGAAGTTTTGGAATAATGTCATGAGTAAAATTAAAGCAACAAGTTGGAGTATGTCAATGGACGAATATTTCGAGAAAAAATCGTATGTCCATTTCTTGATTTGATCAAGTAATGAATGACAATACAGATAGATACCTGTGCCATATTATCGCTTGAAAACGAGGTTGGCTGATGGAATTTTTAGTATACAAAAGATATTGTTCTGATTGGATATACAGGGTGTTTGGTTCACCGACGTATATACGGAAGGATGTGGTAGGTTATGTGATTTTGAACAAATTTGACCATATATACTATTATACAAAGTGTAGTACTTTTCGAAAAATCATCGATTATACATTCGAAATTGGATGTTACAAAAATCGTTTTTTGAATTCCAACGAGCCAAAAAATGTTTTTAGCACATTAGATCCCATTTCGTGTTCAATATCTATGAAATGCGGATCCAACTCTCTAAGAAAAAAGAGATTCAATCCTCAAATAAAATGTTTGAAAAAACGATGATACATCGGAATTCGAACCACTTTGTATAATAGTATATACAAGGTGATTCTAAAATAGGTGGTCAAATTTTGGGAGCATATAGAGTGGGTGAAATAATTACGAAAACCTCTGTAACATTTTTTTCTGAAGTGACCCCCAAGAAAGATACAGCCCCTCAAAGGGGGGCCTCGGAGAATGATTTCGTATTATTATCTCCAACACCTTGTATAATGAAAATCTGAAATTTTGTCTATCCGCTTACTATTCAGTGCCGGTTCGAATGGGGTTAAAATCAGCTCAAAATAAAATACAGGGGTGTCTCAAAATAGGGAGGTAGGGGGTAAAAATAACCCCAACTTTTTTGTTCATCGCAATTTCAGTTTTTCGACATGAAATTATGAAATCTCAGGGCTATTTACACGAAAAAGGTGCTCTTGTAGCATCTCGATAAAATTAACTATTAGGGAATAAAATTCAAAAAAAGCTTGTTTTTAACAATATTTTTCATTTTAGTATTTTCAATAGGATCAGACCATAATCACGAAAATCGTCGTTCATTGTTAATTCATCAATTCCGACAATGAATTCAAAATTTCCAATCCCCAAAAACCTTTACAAACCAATTTTGAATCGAATCGAACCATAATCACAAATCTGGTCAGCCACATTGGAGCCGCCCTATTTTTTATTATCAAAAAGTCCATAACGCGTTGTCAACTGTCATCTGCCAGATTCCAAGTTGATCAGACGATTAGAAGTAGGTGAAAATTCAGTTGCGAGATTTGAACTAGATAATTAAACTCAAGTGCATACCAAAATTTCAATTTAAATGAAATCTTGGAAAAATAAATTTTATTCGCTAATGGTTCAGTTTATCGAGATCCAACAAGAGCTCCTTTTCTATGTTGATAGCCCTGAGATTTCATAATTTCATGTAAAAAAACTGAAATTGCGATGAACAAAAAAGTTGGGGTTATTTTTACCCCCTACCTCCCTGTTTTGACACACCCCTGTATTTAATTTTGAGGTGATTTTAACTCCATTCGAACCGGCACTGAATAGTTAGTGGATAAACAAAATTTTTGATTTTCATCATACAAGGAGTTGGAGATAATAGTACAAAATCATTCTCCGAGGCCCCTCTTTTAGGGGCTGTATCTTTCTTGGGGGGCACTTCAGAAAAAAATATTACCGAGGTTTTCGTAATTATTTCACTCATTCTATATACTCCCAAAGTTTGACCACCTATTTTAGAATCACCTTGTATATGGTAAAATATGTTCTCACCTATCACCCCCTTCCAGATATACGTCGGTGAACCAAACACCCTGTATAGGTACTCTACCCGTTCTACAAGAATGCCTTGACAAAACTGGTCCAGATGAATATTCTTCCTCACGTTTCACTATGAACCCTTGAATTTCAATGTTACAGTAGTGAAGTGTATGAAAACGATGAGTTTGAAAATTTGATCGAAAATAAGTGTCGCATTTCTGAAAAATACCTTTCTCCCTGACAGACTCCCCAATTTGAACTATGAATTGATGAGTATCCTACTCGGAATAATTGTTTGTAGTTGCTTCAAAAACTCTTCAAATTATTTTGCCACAATAAAACTGAAAATGCAAACGAAACTTCTTTATTGTAAATTCTAATCAATTTTCATCTTCGGCCTTTTTAAGCACACTCTCCTTCTGTTCCAGGTTTGGTTCAAGAACAGGCGAGCCAAATGCAGACAGCAGCTGCAGCAGCAGCAACAGAAAGAATCCAACCGTACCCCTTCCACCCCTACGAAGTCCAAGCCCAGCAAACAGCCCCCTGCTGCAGTCCCCACGACAGTGGCTCCCCCAGTCAACATCCCCACTCCCACCACATCAGTTTCCCCTCCCGTGGCGAACATCAAGAAAGAGTCCCCCCAAGTACAACCCTACAAGAACAACGGGAACCTGACGCCGCTGGGCAGCAATACCTCGAGCGTAATGACAACCCCTTCGCCTCCAATCACCCCAAGCAGTAACCCACCCCTGGCCTACCAGCACGAAGGGTATAACTCCTTTAATTGGCACGCGAATGGTCACAATTCCTCTCCCCACCACTATTATGGGCAAAACTACAACCCGGCTTATTACAGCCAAATGGACTATTTCAACCAGCAGAACTCCCAGAACCAGATGCAGATGGGGAACCACATGGGGGGTACGTACCAGATGGGGAGCTATCCAGGTATGGCTATGTCTGCGGCGACTCACCATCAAAATTTCAGTCCACGGCACCCTTCTGACTGTAGTCTGGACTACATGAACCAGATGGTTTAGTCAAAGTACAAACGATGAGCTACGGACAATCGAATATATCACGAGTGCATATCACACGGGGTGTTTTTGTATATAGATTTTGGGCCTAACTGCGGCAAATGTACAATAATGATAGAGTTAAACGAAGATTTGTATATACGTATTGAATTTTATTGTAATTTCGAAATCGAAAGGACTATTACATTGATTTTGAAGAAAGGGCATTTCAATTTTTCACATAAATTAGTCATTCTCACAGAGATGCTATAAAAGATGAAGCTTTGATTGAGATAAGTAGCTCAAAAACTAGTGGTAATTGGTAAGACCAAATAAATTTTGCGAAAAAATGTTAAGAAGAGCGTATCCATTACTGAGAATCTCTTCAAATAATTAATGTTTCTCAGATTTACCTTCATCACTGTTTTTTCTTTTCAATCAATGTTGTAGTGTTATTGGATCGGTCATATTATATTTTTATTTGATTTCGTCCAATATGTACATTTTTGTACGTTACCTAGTTGTGTATTTTCATCATAATTTAGTATATTATATATTGCAAATGGTGAATATATTTTATTTTGACTCAGGAATTGTGGACAAATTCAAAATAAGTAATCTTCTGTGATTCAAAATCCTGATAATTCTGCTTGCTACAAGTTCACTATTTCAGTTTGTTGTGTAATAATTCTAGATGATGAGTGAATCCTGCAAAAATTTAATTTAATTTCCCTGTTTTGTGTATAATTCCAATATTCGAAATTAATCAACTGATACGCGGTCTTGATCAAACAAACCGTTCGCAATTGAATTATTTGTTTTTATACATGTTCAAATGTAAACATAAACATAATAATTTTTGAAATGTAAATAAATATATTATACAGTATCATTGTTATTCATTAAAACACCGTCACAGAAAAATATCATGCAAATATAAATAAACTGCAGTTTGAACAAATTTGATTAAAACATTTTGCATGGCATTATAGGATTTATAGAGAACCGTCAGATTATTTCATAACTACTAATTGATTTAATAAAAATAACTGAAAAAATAATAGAGTTCATGAACGAATGGTGATCTAGTTTTGTTTATTATTACAAATCCACGTAGCATGTAGGACAGACACAAAGGAGTCCCCATTTACATATCGAAGTTATCCTTGGTGCTATGAATAATTAGAAAAAAAAAGAAGAAAGGAGTCTACATCACGAATTGATATGTCAAACTTTTATACCTATTGAATTATTTCATGATCCACATCAGCACTTATGTTTGAGGGTGAGTTTGTATTTCTTGAATTATAAACACCCTAAAGTAATGAACTCCATATAGTCAACTTTTGGAGGATTGAATGTATTCTATTTTCGTTTTGCTTCAATGGTTATTCGAGCAGAAGGCTACATTATGATACCGATAAAAATATACATCTCAAAAAATTGCACCTGGACGCCATTTTTTTTTTCAGGAATGAATGATCGAGTGACACCTCATTTGGAACTTTATTCAATTATCTGAATTATCTGTATGATATCAGAATTTAAGACAAAAGTATTCATTAAAAAAAACAAAACGGCTATTTACATGCTCTAGTGCAATCTTCAACTCTCTATATTAGCATCTAGAATAGTTTTCTGAACTGAAAATTATCGACAGGGAGTCATCTTGGAGAAAATTATGAAAATATACATTTTTCTGCACCCGACACAAAAGTAGTAGATTTTATTACCAAAAATAGCTCTTGAATTGACGTTTCTATTCCTTTTCAGTTCCTAGGAGCTAAAGTTGAACTTTAGCTCCTAGGAACTAAAAAGGATGTACTAGGTCATCAAGAAAAAACAACATTGTAATGGTTGGTTATTTGGGATGGAAAGCATACCTGATTTGTTCCCGATTTCAGCAGATTTGGCATTCCGATTCTCATGCTGGAGATATAAATACACCATATTATAGTCAAGTATTTGTGTTTCGATCAGGAAAGCCTTCAAGATTCACATACTTGATCTGTATTTCATTCATTCTGGAAATCTGATTGATTGGATAACTTGTTTTTGAATAATCACGGCCAGCAATACTTTTTTGTCTCAGGCAACGATATTGTTTACTTTCTCTTGATTACCGAGCCAAACACAGTGGAATATGTAGAGAAATGAATAATCGCTATTATTATTGTTGATATGCTCTCTAACCTAACATTTTCCACTTCTTTTTCCTATACCTGGCACTGGTGCGGTATTTGCTATTAGGGCTGACACCTGGTCCAAATGAATTCATCGATTCAATAGAATACACAAATGGGTCACTCTGTCTTTGTATTTATATTGAAACTACAATTCGAACATCCTTGAGAATTGAATTAACCTGATCTGTAAATGCAGGTAGAATATTCTCACCACACGGATTATCTGTTACATTGCACACATAATATGTCGCGGCAAATTGTAACAAAGTATGGTTATCGTCCACCAATATTCTAATATAAATCGTCCACCAATATTCTAATATAAAATATTCTGAGGTTGTGCTTCTATCCACTTATCTATATGTATTATTATAATAAAGGTATTATTATTATCTGTCAAGTAAGTCACATTGGTGGTTACTTCACATATTCATTTTAGTTCATTCTTTCGGATACAGAAATAATAGCATGTTTCATTCGGATCAAAAGTGACTTCGTTCGACTCGCAAATTCTGCTTTTGTTCGGCTTCGCTAGACGCCTAGATGGTAGTCAACATGTCATTTGCATTTTCTTCAAGGTGGCTTCTCTCGACTAATTAACTAGGGGGAGGAGCTTCTCTAAGTATACATAGTTTATATATCAGTAGTTAAGAGATAAAGAGTAAGATACCAATTAAAGAACAAATAGTATCTACAGAAGTCTCGCGCTCCAGCCATTCTTTTATATCCATAGAGAAATTATTAAAGTAACGAGTTTCATGAAAAAAGAAGGATCGAGTCACATATTGATTCTTTCGTCATACCACTACTCCTGGTATCATTTCCAGAGAACAAGCAAACAGGAGGTATGATTTTAGTTTAGGAAAGTCACTTCTACATTGTTCTGGATCAAATTATACAGGGTGACCCAGGGTTAAACCGCCAAACGTTTATGATCAGTTTTTTAGGCTAGAATAAGACTTTTTCTTCCTATGAGCATGTGTCCTAACTTGCTTCATTTTAGAGATATATAGGGGGTCAAAGTTTTTAGAAAAAATCAGTTTTTCATTGATTACTCAAAAACCTTTGGGCTGATTTTGATAAAACTTGGCATGCTCATTTGAGGTTATAAGGAGCTCCTGTTAACTGTTTACTTAGAATGAAATTATTATTTCCAGAAGCGTCCCAGAGGGTAATCGGTCTAATATTAGGATAAATCATTGTACGCCACGTTTTCAGTGAAATGTAATTTTCTCGCAGCTTTATACAAAATAGCTATTGAATTTTTTCAAAAAAATCAATGGATACAAAGGAAATCGATGACGAAAAAATTGTATCTTTGGAAGTATAATTTAAAAAATTAACATACATATAAGTAAACAGGAAACAGAAGCCCCTTATTACCTCAAATGAACATGCCAATTTTTATCAAATCAGCCCAAAGGTTTTCGAGTAATTATAATGACAAACTGATTTTTTCTAAAAAATTTGACACCCTATATCTCTGAAATGAAGCTCGGCATCACGGTATCTGACAGTTTATCTTGGCATGACCATGTTGCCAATATAGCCAGAGCTGCCTCTCAAAAGCTGGGATTCCTCTTCCGCGCGAAGAAGTATTTCACCTCACAACAGCTTCTGACACTCTACAAAGCCTAGATTCGACCATCAGGAGTACTGTTCGCACGTCTGGGGATCAGCTCCAAAACACTCCCTGAGGTTGCTGGAGTCGGTTCAAAGAAGAGCCATCAGGCTCATCAATGACCCAACTCTGACAAGATCACTGCAAACTTCACAACATCGGAGAGACGTTGCAGACCTATCACTCTTCTATCGCTACTATCATGGACGATGCTCTGTTGAATTGTCATCAGCTGTCCCCCCTGGAATGACCTTTGTTCGCCAAACGCGGCTGGCTCAAGTCTCACACCAATATGCAGTCAAAATTGAAACACCTAGAACAACATATTTCAAGAACTCCTTCTTTTGTAGGACATCTTACCTGTGGAATTCTTTACCCACAGATGTATTTCCAGCGAACTATGATCCATTTACCTTCAAGACGAGGACCCATCGATATTTGTCCCTCCTTAGTGCTCGCAGTTCCACCACGGGATTATAGGTCCAACCTTTTGCGAGCACTTCCGAATAAAAAAAAATAAAAAAAGCAAGTTAGGACACATGCCTATAGGAAGAAAGAGTCTTATTTTTGCCTAAAAAACTGATCCTGAACGTTTGGCGGTTTAACCCTGGGTCACCCTGTATATCAGACCTGAGATACCGGGTGACCAGTTATATTCTGACCCATTTCAAATGCTTATATCTCTGAAACCATTCAAGTTATCGTTGTGTAGTTTGGACTAGTCTATTTTGATAATTTTCAAGTTTTTTTTGACAGGTTCACCTTCTCTCTTGAACATCCGGTTCTACCGGAAACAAACTAGCCATTATTCAGGTATGGGGCAACTTTTTTATTTCATTGAATCACCCTGTATATTTTTGCACATTCAGAAAGACTGGTCTTTTCTCTTTCTAACAATGTATAACAAGTTATGGTTTCTCAGAAAACTATCAGAGTTATAACTGTTTGAAACAACTACTGCATGTGGAATGGTTTAATGAGATTTTGCAATGTAACCAAGGTCGTCTTTGGAAATCCTGATCACAACACATGAAATGCCACATTAGATGTGTCAAATAAAGATTGTCGAGCATTTGTACTTTCTTCGAGTTGAAAAAATGTTTACTTTGACTGAAAAAGCAAATGAACTCATCATAAATCTGCATCAGATTTATACTCAATACATAATAATATACGGTAATTCAGCATTTCAGGATAACATCCTAATATGCAGTAGATGCTTCAAAGAGTTATAACTCTGATAGTTTTCTAAGAAAACATAACTTGTTATACATTGTTAGGAAGAGAAGAGACCAGTCTTTCTGAATGTGCAAAAATATACAGGGTGCTTCGATGAAATAAAAAAGTTACCCTATACCTGAATAATGGCTAGTTTGTTTCCGGTAGAACCGGAAGTTCAAGAAAGAAGGTGAACCTGTCAAAAAAAACTTGAAAAATATCAAAATAGACTAGTCCAAACTGCACAACGATAACTTGAATGGTTTCAGAGATATAAGCATTTGAAATGGGTCAGAATATAACTGGTCACCCGGTATCTTCAGTTAACGCCACGGCATGAATTAGGAACATTCTCATCAAAGAGCATGAAATCGAAACAGCAGTAGTTCGCGGAGTTTAATAAATCCACCCCCTGCTGATCCAGGGGCTAAAACTCCCCACCGGAAATCATCAATGGCACATTTGAGGAGTTAATAACCGCAAGAATACCGATAAGTGTTTGTTTGAACCGACGAGTGCCTTTCACGTGGGCTCAATAAAGTGTTCTTCCGTGTTCGATCCGTCTAGTAGGCTTTGAAGGGGCATAGTGGGCGGCAGGAGCCACAGGAAACAAAAACAAGAGTCTCGAGATCATACCCGTGTGTTCACCGAACACGCTCGATCGTTACCTAAGCGGTGGGGAGACCGAGACGTAAGCAGGCACCAGGCAGTCATGATACAATGAGTGGGCAGGCAGCTTCTCTCATGCTGTCTTTGTTTTTGTAGTACGGGGTGGGCCACCAACAGTTTTCTTGATCACATTTCAAAATTTTTTTTTTCGAATAAATAAGAAACATTTGATAGGCATCAAGTGATCTACTGCGACCTATCAGATAATGAAAGCGATGATTTGATTTACAATAATTCGCTATGTCCGACGCTATGTCACGACGAGTCCTACATGTAAATAGCGAACCACTCATCAAAAATCATGAAACTATCTGTACATATTATATGCTTATGTTTTGTTGGCGAGGACGCTCGTTTTTATTCAAATTATTTTCGATAATGTTCATCTGCTTCACTAGAAATTATTATTAGTAGTTATGTAGTACTTAGTAGTATAGTATAGTAGCAGCTTTGTTGTTCAAAATGGAACACCTAATATTTTATTACATTTTTCGATTCTTCTAATTGAGCTATGATTTCGTTGATCAAGCTCAAGGTATACCTATACGTAGAATCTGAAAAATCGAGATTTTTTTTGTATCGAAACTATACAATACCTATATTGATTTGTCAAAATGGCTTACATGTGTCTCTATCCTAACATTCTATTTACTATCTAATGATGCCATTTAATTGAAACAAATACAGGGTGGATCAGATTTCAGAATTATATAAAAGAAGTACTAGTATGCCTACTAAAAAAATATACTTATATATTTGAAATAAACAAAACAAATATATCACATAAAAAAACATCACACTCTAATATTCAACATAAAATGAAATTCAATCCCACTGGATGTATTTAATAATATAAACAGTGTGCATGTCACTTCTATAATGGAATATCAACCCGTATATCTAACGTAATTGTTCAATTTTAAGGAGCGATAGATATATATACCAACTATGACCAAAGTGAGGTAATCTTCAGTGAAAAACACTGCTCTGGTCATGGACCCACCAACATTTCCGGAAAATGATATTAGGAGGCAAGATATAGGTTAAAAATCACTTCGGATTCGAAATCAGGACGTAACCCTGTACCTATCGAAAACGAAGCAAGTTTAGGACACAATCATGTTTATATGACCTTTATTCATCATATTACATATATCACAAGGAATCATCCCTTGAATTATTTCGGTGTTATTTAGATACACCCTGTATAGATCATTCTTCATCCCAACATTTTTCCCATAGCGAAGTTCAGCAAATACCGATGGCGAGAGCACTATGTTTATTGATTTGATGTCTACCTATAATAGTAGAGTGCCAAACGAACCGTAAGTCGCTTAGATCAAAAGTTGGTGGGAAATCGGAGGTAAAAAGCTGTGACATGGCTAGAATTGTTACCTACCATCTCCAGATCATGGATCCACTTGTCGTCAAAAAATCGTCCTGTGCGTTTGGGGGGTAGGGGGTAATTTATAAAAAAATAAGGATTTTTTTTTTATTCGTGGAAAATATTGACGGGTTCCAGAACATCCACCCTGTCGAATCTTGATTTCGTGTGACAAGTAGAACAAATTATAGAAAATTTTGAAATTCACCAATTACATTACGATATATGAGAAAATCATATTTCAAACGGCTATAACTCGAAACTTGTAAATTTTCGTTAAATTGCTTTTCATATACCTCGAATTATCTCAGTAACTATAACGTTTATCAAAAAAATACTCGAAATAATGTCGATGTGCCTATGTTTCAAGATGCGAATGGTTCTTCGATTTTGAAAATCGAAGCATAAATAAGGAAGATATTGGGAAAATCATAATACAATGCAGGTAGTACGAAGGACGGCGACTCGCCGCTTTCATACCCCGATTCACCCCGCAACGCCCGCAGCCGTCCTAGTACGATCACCGTAAATATGAATTACTGAGTGTTACAGAATAGTACGATCTTGGAATTCACGGGAGAAATGGAATTGATCGCTATTTTCAAAGTTAACAGAAATTTATTTTAACTTGCTGTTTGATTGGAAGTGCCCTCCATTTATTTTATGAATGATTCTATCTCGAAAGTACATTTCTTATCCATCAGAGTAAAATGTCAACCGTTTCATTCATAAACAAATTGACAAATATTGAAACAGAACATGATGCATATAATATTGAAATAAAAATAAGATATCCTTGTGGAAACTTGAAAAAAACATTATTTGATACCTATCGAATTGCGAAGTTGAAAATACATGTAAATACGATACAGTGTCCACAAGAACACAAAGCTACGATAATTTTTCTCGATCATGTCTCTTGATGAATCATTATTCCCAAACCAACGTGTTTCGGTGGGAGTTTTTTGAATTTCGAATTAGCGAGTATTATACCTTGACATCAGATACGCAACACCTTTGAATCAACTGAATCAACTGTATCGTGTATAATGCATCTAATTTAAAAAAAGTTTTTTTGGTATCATATCCTTGTAAGCCTTGACATCCATATTTTTGAGTTGTTTATAATCTGGAATATCTCTCATATCTTGATAAATATCTCAACAAAATTTGTGTATCTGGGTCATATCTGATGCATACAAAGTCAGGGGAGTCATCTTCTGTAATTTCACTTTGTTCTTTATATTATGTGTATGAATCAGATGAGTTTTTGTCACTTTTGGAATCACAAATTACGACTCATTAGAACGTTTTGATTTATTTGATAATTTCTATTTCCTTGTCGTAGGGCTTCCTGATTTCTTCAATAAATTCATTCTACTTGATTTCTCGAGATTTTCTCTCCTCGTTTCGCTGGACGTTTCGGGAACGAATCTGCTCCCGTTCTCAACATAAGAATGCAAAACATTTTTCTTTGGAAGTTGCATTTTCATGTTGAGAACGGGAGCAGATTCGTTGCCGAAACGTCCAAAGAAACAAGGAGAGGAAATCCCAAAAAATCAAGTAAAATGAATGTTTCACCTTCTCGATTAACCTACAGACAGTAATCTTCGATTAAAATTTTCCTACCAGTTTTGCCACCAAGTTCGGCATATTTTTGATATAAACAGTTGAAAGTATACCCTTTTTTATCAGAAAATCTGCACCATCTATTAATTTTATCAGATTATCAAATTCTTTGTCGTGATTGTGTGGTATGACAACTTTATTCTCACTCAGTGATCCTCGAGGTGATCCTCTATAATGTTTCCAATTCGATACAAAGCATTGGTTATGATACTTGACTTCCATGGCAATAAACAATGTTGGTATAGTCAATACTAGGTCAAAACTTGACTCTTATTTGAACGTTTTTGGTAGAAAATTCTTTAAGACACATCAAAAATACCTTCACATCAATTTCACTATAGAAAGCGTTTTATTCCTGACATTATTGTCTCCAGTTTTCAATATTCCTGTGCCAGAAGATCGATTGACCTTTATTTTCATTGAAGATATCATCAATTCTCTGAAGTTCCATATCGATTTGCCTCGCATAGTTTTTCCCGAGGTTTTTTCTAATATTCATACAACTTTCAAATGTTTTTATCGATAATTTTGTACAACGAAGGAGTTGACCATCTTTTCCACAAATGGAACATTTTCTCGATGATTCTGTACTCTGCTGGAAAGGAATCTTCAACTTCAAGACATATTCAAGATCAGTGTCTGAATTGCTAGTACTTTCCATCTTTTATCTAGAGAAACATATATTTTATGATAAATTTACAATAATAGATTTCGTTAGCTAACCAATACTTATTTAATTATTGAAACAGAGCACACAGTACCAAATAAAGTCACCATTAAATGCAATGGTCAACGCCTCAATGTTGATGTGTATAACGAAAGCGTATGGAACCATGATAGCCGCGGGTATTGCGGGGAGAATAGGGGTACGAATGCGGCGAAACGCGTTCGTCCGTGGTACCTGCATTGCATTATGATTTTCTCAATATCTTCCTTATTTATGCTTCGATTTTCAAAATCGAAGAACCATTCGCATCTTGAAACATAGGCGCATCGACATTATTTGAAGTATTTTTCCGATAAACGTTGTAGTTACTGAGATAATGCGAGGTATATGAAAAATAATTTAACGAGAATTTACAAGTTTTGAGTTATAGGCGTTTGAAATATGATTCTCTCATATATCGTAATGTAATTAGTAAATTTCAAAATTCTCTATAATTTGTTCTACTTGTCACACGAAATCAAGATTCAACAGGGTGGAAGTTCTGAAACCCATGAATATTTTCCATGAATAAAAAAAAAACCATATTTTTTTATAAATTACCCCCTACCCCCCAAACGCACAGGACGATTTTTTGACGACAAGTGGATCCATGATCTGGAGATGGTAGGTAACAATTCTAGCCATGTCACAGCTTTTTACCTCCGATTTCCCACGGGGTGAACGATAGGATTCGATTGGCACTCTACTATAATATATGTAAAACAAGAAGGCACAATTAACTACTAGTGTTCCGCCGCTTAGGGAACGATCGGGCGTGTTCGGTGAACACACGGGTATGATCTCGAGACTCTTGTACAAAACACCATCGTTCGACGTTCATCTTTCCAGACTAGCACACGCGGCAGGAGCGTGTCTTTTGTGGTGCTCAATCAGTTTGGGCGGGTATTCGTTTTCAATTTGTCAGAGGTTTCGGTTTTCAGCAGGAAATTCATCAGCAGGATGTTCTGACGTTCGTGATTGATGAGTATCTTGTAACTGTCGATAGGGAGGCTGATAATATCACATGCTCGAATTAGTGTTTCTCCAACAATTCTGTTAACTGTGATTACAATTTTAGAGACCAAATTCATGAATTTTCATTGTAGACCAAATTAATTTAGAATCAATAACTATTAATTAACAAGAAACAACTGATTATCTCCTTCATCATCACGAAGTTCTCGTTTTCTTATTTCATTGAATATTTTCACTGATTGAATGTTTGTCTCATATTGCATATAGAGTATAATAAAGTATCACAATAATTATTGTGATGATTATTTTTTTCAAGCATATAATTCATTTTTTCCACCACTAGCTGTAGAACCTATACCATTATTCATCACTTCTTTTCGAGGTGTACAGTATGTTTTTACTACCAAGGTAGTTTTCGTCATTTATTAAACCACTAGTCAATAATGACATAGGCACCTCTGTTGCTCTAATGCGATATTCGTGGAAATGGGATTCGAATCTAGTACGTATTTTTCAATGACGACTTGACATTATGCTGTGATGGCGATTATTTTAATTAGAATTGAAAGTAACTGCTTTCATAGTGACAATAGGTCCATATTTCAGTTTATATATTGCATGTGGTGAAAACAATTTATTATACCTATTAATCATAACTATTATCACTTCAAGTTTGAGAATTGGAATTGAAGTCAACGAGCAGGATAGAACCTATATAAAGAGTTGGTGAGTTGGCCATGAGTTGACACGACTACATGGAACTGTTCTTATTGACTTCTTATCCATGAAAATAAAAGAAAGTGGTGCGGTTGCACTGAATCTGAATTTCATAACATTTGAAAACTTAAATATGATTTCAATATTTATGAAGAACGCTTTTCCTATACCTATTACCTTTGAGTATTCACACTAGTGTTTGAGTTATAATTTATCTCAAAAAAAGCCAAAAAATGAAGAACAATCGTCAAAAAATTGTATTTACAGTATACCTTGTGTTCGTAGAAAGTTTTATACAGACAGGTGAAACCAAGAGACCTCTTTCAGTAAGGACGGAGGAACATAAGCACAATATAAAGAAAAGACACATCGACAAATCGAAACTAGCTGAACATATCCTTACTGAAGATGGACAACATATGGCAGAGTGGAATAATATTAAAATCATTGGAAAAGAAGATAATAACCAGAAGGGAAAAATCAAGGAATCTGCTTGCATTCTTATGAACGGAGAAAATAGCATTTCTTCTTGTTCAGTTGATATAGACAGAACATGGTATTCACTACTAAAATCTGAAAATGCCAATGGTAAATTCGAGATAAATTAATGAAAACATCCTGTAACTCATTTGATTGCCAACGTCATCAATTGTCACTGACAACTGAAAAGTTTCAAGACAGATACGAATTTGCTATTCAAATAACCATTTTTCATGTTGAAAACGGAAACAGATTCGTTCCCGAAACGTCCAAAGTCGAGTGAAAATTTGATATTTTTTCTATATGCCTTCACTTCTTTTCTCCAAACCTTTTTCAAACCAACATTTTGGGACAAATCATCTGATTTGTCCTCACTACACGTATTTTGAAATAATATTCATATAGAAATAAAGAAACGAGGAGAGAAAATCCCAAAAAATCTGGAATAATGAATCTACCACCTCCTCGATTAACCTACAGACAGTATAGTTATTATATTATTATTACCATTATTATTATTTCTATTAGTTCAATCATATATTTTATACATAACCTCAAAATTTTCTGTGTAAGAATAAACAACGTGATTTCCATTGAATATACACTGAAAATTCGCCAACCAGTCATCACTGGGCCAAAAATGAATGAGTAATAAATGGAAGTTACTGGGCAATTTTTGTGATTTACCATGCATTCAAAATTTCCAATATTAAGCTAATAATAGTTCACTGAGGTGACATTGCTCTAAAAGTGATGGCACATGTATTAATGTTTGCTGGATATATATGATAGTGGATTTCGAAAAACTTCTAGGGTATAAAGATGCTGCCAGTATCATCCACGAACCACACATCTCACTGTGAAACTGCAGCTGAAAGCTTGAGCTGTCATAACTTGAGCATCGTGAACGACTCTCTAGGGGATTTGAATGCTTCAGACCGCTTCTTGACCCTGTGGCTCTGTGGCTAATATGGGTAGGTATTGTATATAGGTAGCCGTGCGGACAGAGTGTCAATATTCTAATCCGCATTCGCTTGCTGGTCGTGGGTTCGATTCCCAGCGACTGTAGACATTTTTCTGATGGCCCAAGAAAGTGTTTGGGATCACACGTTAAAAGGTGAGGCCCCCGTCATTTCTTGCTCGCAAAAGACTCTTGAAGACTTCTGAGGGGTGCTCTTAAGCGGGCAACCGAATGAAGGATAGAATAATTTTACAATTTTTTTCAGAACAAATATATCTTCAAACGAAGGAAATATTAGCATTGAAAATATCTTCCTTTACACTGAATTACTTGAGTATTATAAGCAATAATTCGCTAAAATCGGAAAATGAAATCAATATGGAAGATCGCCAAGTAAACGAAATCGATTCGTATATTTCACGGGTGCTTTCCAGTTTCCACCAGTAACGAGTAATCTATTATTTAGTGCAACGTAATCTGTCAGAGCGGCGTTGTTTGCCCTATCTCGTGTGTACAGGCCAGGAAATATCGTCCCTTGTCGTCAGCGCCCTTCCGGACATATAAAACACCAGGAATAATGAATTGGATGGCTGCCGGCTCGAAATAATTTAGGGGGGAAATGGCTCAACTAAGTGAAAATCATGACATTTTCATTTGGTTCTATACTGCACTACTGCAGCATGCCCTGTTGGGTTCAAATTCAAATGTCCACCGATTGTTAAATGTTGAATTGACTTGACTGTTTCTTTATAGTATTTAGAAATATTTTAGGAGCGATATTTTGAAGAATTTGATATTTTTACACAAAGGTTTGAAAATAATATCATATACCAAGAATATATTCCGAGGAGCCAGTCGAGGGATATACCTAAGGTGCCGTGCTAATAAATATTCTTTACCACCAAGGTGTATATTGAATTTTTTTCGCCACTACCCATATATTTTAATTATGATACATACGCAAGACACACTTAGTCATCTCCACAAATTTATTATAAGATGTTCTGCAATCACATTTATCTGCTTGTTTACCTTGGAGCAGCCATTTTTTCCAATTGATGGCGGACAAGATTTGGTCCGATTCCATTCAAAATTGGTAAGTGGGGGTTTTTGAGGTCGGAGATCATGATTTTTTTGTTAAAATTTATAAATTCAAGATGGCGGCTTCCAAATAATTTTTTGTTTTTGTATAAATGACGATAACTCCGTTGTTATCAACACAAAACTATTACTGCGACATATCATCTGTAAGAGAAAAAACAGTTATTTGTATCTAAGTCATAGTGAGCTATGACCTACATTTAAAAAACTAAAGTTGATGCTGAAATCTCAAATTCTAGAAGAATTGGTATAAATTTCATATTTTTTTCGAAATCACTTTGAAAAACTGCCATGAGAATGTGAAATTCCTATTTGAATATTTTCATAAATAAAGAAGTTATGGAGGAGACATGAAAATCTGTTTTTTTGCGTATAAAACAAAAACGAATAGATTTTATCGAAATATTTTTTCACATTATAGTTGGCCTTGACAAACTCCACATTTGGTGTCATTTAACCGACCTCGTATCTCTCACCGTTAAAAAGATACCCATGGTGAGCATGGTAAGTGGGACACACTGTATATAGCATATAATGTGTTCTGTTATATATAGCTAAATTGCCAAGTTATTCAATCTTTCACAATTATTTGCCAACTCGATAACACAGATAGATGAAAGGATGCTGACTAATTGATGAATTCGAATTGATGTTCCAGAGTGGCTGAAACTGCAAAATTAGTGGTCCCAATTTAAAAAGAGATCAAAAGACCGTCACCATGGGTTTAAACTAAGCATGTGATCACGTCGGTTATTCGATTTAAATTTTCTAACTTCGACTCTTTCATTGAATTACACATCCGGCAAAATAAGAGGGCTCCGAATGCTTTAGAAAGGAATCCAACGTAGAGAATCATTGAATCTAAATCCGATTTATCTGTTTGATATTCGACTTTTCGGTTTCTGCTTTATTTCGTTTATTTCTCCCTTGATCGATTTGTCTTCATTTCACGCACTGTCAAGTTACCATCATTATCAAATGATGATGATTTTGTCGAAAAAAGTATCATGCATTTTATTTTATTTCTCTCTTGTTCTCATTGCTCTGATGTAATGATGCTATAGGTACATTATATTCTTCAATAATATCTCATGGATATTCCTGAGTTGTGAATGTCCGTGAAGGATATCTCATGGAGGTACAGTTTAGCTTCGGAGCATGCCTTGGATGTCTATGAAATATACATCGGATATCAACTGGAGATTCATTTCAACCCTGAATTAGATTGGTCTATCTCCACTTTCCCCAACAATTGAGTGGTATACATGAAAATGTTCGTAAGAATTTAAATAGTCATTCTCCATCGTGAAATATAGGAAATTCCCCTCAATAGAATAAAAATTTCTATAATTTTGGTCAATATCCGTATAACATCGAAAATAATATCAATATTATAAAGGGCTATGTCGAGCAGCGCGCTCCATGCCGATGGCGTTTCCGTTACGTTAGTGTTATGTTGGCCAATGTCCTTGAAGTGAAATGAAAATGTATAGTATTCCAGTAGTGTGAAGAGAGATGAAATAGTGTGTTCAGATTTTCATGTTTTGACCAGTGCTCAGCTGTGCGTGTGAAGCTATTCTTATAATCAGATACCGTAATGAAACATCTAGTATATCAGGAAGCTTCCCATTCGAACATAAGATTCAGAAATCACTCTGAAGAACCTTTCAATGAAATTGAATTAGGCTACATCAAAAGTAGAAGAACTCAAGACATTATTTCGTTTCCAGAAACAGTTTCACCATACGTAAACCTCATGCCAACAATTTCCGAGTTGAAGAAAAATCATTTGAGTGGAATGCTACCTTATATTCCTGAAAATGAAAGAAAATTCTACAGTAGTATCAATATTTCTGCACCACAAAGGGTGTTAGAGCAACAAAAGAAAGTGACAAAGATAGCTGCAACCAAATCGAACTAAAAAAAAAATGTTGAGAAGAATGTTAGAGGAAGTTAGTCTGTCATTCTTTTCTTTGAAACTAATGTGCAATGAAGAAATACTAGTCAGAAGAGTGAAATCCTAGTTGAATCATTTTGAAGAATATGGATAAGCAGAACACTGTAACTTTTACATAATCAAAGCAAATTGAAAATGTTTACGTCTTTGACTCTGATATACCTATACTATATGGATATAGACCTATCATGAACCAGATACATCATTCGGTTTTAGTTATGAGTTGACGTAGAATTGGATTGAGCTTTATCCAGCATATATGGTCTATATCCCCAAATAAATACTGAATTTGATAAAAACAGCTTTTTGGTCTATATCCAAAACAACTTCAATTTATTAGAAAGAAACCACTTGTAGTATCCACTCGAAAATTGGATAGAATATTCATAGTGGGTTTCCAGAGTAAATTTTTGTAGAACTAGTACTTCATGAAGAAATATCGAGAATAACGTTGTTCAAACTTCTCAGCTCATTCTCTCGAAACTAACTTTGTGATAGAAAGGCCAATCTATTTCTCAGGCGACGGTATGTGAGATATGATCTTATTGACTCGAAAAATCTCTGAAAAAATTTAGAGCGTTACATTTTATAGTACCTACATCAAATGTCATAAAGAAGCGATATTTACCATCAAAATAACTGAAAAATTACAGGCGTGACCACTCTGTATTGCTAGGTACCTGCTAACGATGCTGTCATGACTTGCTTTATCGCAGCAGGTACACCTCGACCAAGTTTGTGGAACACCCAGTGTTTGACCCCTGAACTCCCAACACATTTGGCGTCTCAATTCTCTAGTTTGACAGCCGCCACACTAGTTCTTTCAATTGGAGAATAATTGATACATCGAAGATGATAGTTAAAATTTATAACGTTTTTATGACATATTCTTTCAGACAATGGTGACATTTGAAATGGGTAACACCTGTGAAGGTTTGGTCACCGTGCATGTCAATATTTGTATGGCAACAATGCTCCACTAATTTATACGAATCGCACATAATATTATAAGAAAGATGACTTCATTTCATAGCATATGTTTTTAGATTTATGAGTATTAGGCAATCCAAACCACGTGACATTTTAACTGACAAGGTGCTGACAAGATGGCGTCTGGTTGGCAAACAAAGATTAAACATCACTAGTAATTAAATTGTCTTCTGCCGGAAATCACCCTATTATTCTGATAGTTTTATGTATTAGGTGTGTGAAAGAGCCTCGGGAGTTGAATTGAATTAATATTTACAGTGCTTCAATATGCCAAGTTCATATTTCAAGAAGTTAATGCAGGAAAACCCAGAGGTTGGTCAGAGGTAAACATGAATATTTATTGTTATTCCGTCTATTTTTCTCAACTGACCAGTAAATTTGCATGCGTGAAACTATCATAAAACGATAATTTGTTTGTAGATATCTGATGAAGCTGATGTTGATCAAGGATTTGAAGCCCTTCACATTTAAAACTGCTGATAGTCTAAGATCCGAACCTAAATCGACCTTCACCGAGCTGATAATAGAACGAAATATATTTTATCATGAATTTAGTATATTAGAAAACATATTAAAAATGGGTTGTCTAAAAAAATCCTGGGCAGACTATTTTTAATTATTTTTCGAAAAATTATTTTTAATTAAATGATGCAACATCAGGATAATAAAAACATTGTGTCCTGACTGAAAGTATAAAACGTATAGAATGTGCAGCCGTTGGGTTGTCTACTATTTACCTGGGCGAACTACTGGGTTGTCAGGTAAACACAGGTATATCGATGCCAGTTACTTTCACTGGATTGGATAATTAAAAAAAAAATTATATCATCATAAGCGCTGTTTAATTGCGAACACGTTGATATAGGGTTGTCTGCGAAAATTCCGGTCCTATTAGGGGTTTGCGAATTTTAAAGATTTTAATTTCAACGCGCGTGGAAGTGTGTGACAGAGAGATCCGAGGTAAGTATACTGTGTAATAATAAAGGACCCAACATCGCAGTCGCTTGTGATGGGACCCTGAATAGTAGAAAGTGTGCGAAGTGTGCGAAGTCAAATCCTGAAAACTATGGTTGGCATTTTGATGATTTCTCAAAACCAACAGGTTTTATCGGAGATCAAACTCCTTTGAAAATAAAAGACATTGTCGAAATGGAAGCAAATGAGGAAGAATCTAATGAATCAGACGAATTCGAGAGTCAAAATGATACTTCTGATGAATCAGATATTGAATAGAAAATATTTATTAGAATTTATTTTTCATTAATATTATTTTTGTATTTATACTGTTTTTTAATAAAATTTCAAATCGTAATACAAGATGTCTAGTCTATCTTTTTTGTTATTTCTTAATTTAAATTTTTGGCGGTCCACTTTGTTTCTATTTCCAGAAAGAGCAAAAAAATTTCAAAGTAAGTATTTGATATTTTTATTGTCTATTATAGATTATAGATATATCATTATGGTTATAACGCAATATATTAATATTATATTGTTTTTATATATTATTTTTATATTAAATATATTTAATTATTATGTAATTAATTAATTATTTTTTTTTGCTACTGAAATATCAGTTGCCCCAAAATAACACGCACTGTTTACTATATGAAGGGTAGTAGAGGTACCTCTACCCTCCATAGTTTACACACCGAGCATGCGCACTTTCTACTATTCAGGGTCCCATCACAAGCGACTGCGATGTTGGGTCCTTTATTATTACACAGTATACTTACCTCGGATCTCTCTGTCACACACTTCCACGCGCGTTGAAATTAAAATCTTTAAAATTCGCAAACCCCTAATAGGACCGGAATTTTCGCAGACAACCCTATATCAACGTGTTCGCAATTAAACAGCGCTTATGATGATATAATTTTTTTTTAATTATCCAATCCAGTGAAAGTAACTGGCATCGATATACCTGTGTTTACCTGACAACCCAGTAGTTCGCCCAGGTAAATAGTAGACAACCCAACGGCTGCACATTCTATACGTTTTATACTTTCAGTCAGGACACAATTTTTTTTATTATCCTGATGTTGCAACATTTAATTAAAAATAATTTTTCGAAAAATAATTAAAAATAGTCTGCCCAGGATTTTTTTAGCCAACCCATTTTTAATATGTTTTCTAATATACTAAATTCA